>CM061138.1:47707143-48907143 GCA_030789695.1 Scilla litardierei | reverse complement strand
ACACATGCGGGACCAAGCACCAAATGGGTTCCGAGATTCGAGACATTGCCTACGGACTCCCCACCTCAAATGCCATCATCTTCGCAGCATCCCAAATTGGATCTAAAGCCACTTCCGGAATATTTGAAGTATGCATACCTTGGAGAGGGTGAGACATTCCCGGTGGTAATAAATTCTAACCTCACACCTAAGCAAGAACACGATTTGTTGGATGTGTTGAGAACAGACAAAAAGGCTATAGGTTGGACACTAGCGGATATCACAGGAATTAGCCCTTTAGTGTGCTCACATCACATTTATTTGGAAGAGGATTCAAAACCCTCGAGAGAGTTGCAACGTCGGCTTAACCCAACGTTGAAGGAGGTTGTAAAAAATGAACTTTTAAAATTGTTGGATGCGGGTATCATCTACCCGATTTCGGATAGTAGGTGGGTGAGTCCCATCCAAATCGTGCCCAAAAAGTCCGGAATCACCATCATTAGGGACAAGAATGATGAATTAATTCCTACGCGAACCACCACCGATTGGCGTATGTGTGTAGATTACCGGAAACTTAATGCCATGACCCGCAAGGACCATTTTCCTTTGCCATTCCTTGACCAAATTGTAGAAATGGTTGCGGGCCATGAATTTTATTGCTTTTTGGACGGGTATTCGGGCTATTATCAAATAGAAATTGTCCCGGAGGACCAAGAGAAAACCACTTTCACTTGTCCCTTCGGCACATTTGCCTTTCGTAGGATGCCCTTCGGTTTGTGTAATGCACCCGCCACATTTCAACGATGCATTCTAAGTATTTTTAGTGATATGGTTGAAATTGTGGAGATTTTTATGGATGACTTTTCGGTTTTTGGATTCTCGTTTGAAAGTTGTTTGTCTAACCTTTCTTTGGTTTTGAGTAGATGCATTGAGAAGAACCTCCTCCTAAATTGGGAGAAATGCCACTTCATGGCTACGGAGGGGATGGTTCTTGGCCATAAAGTCTCAAAGCAAGGAATGGAGGTAGACCGAGCCAAAGTTGAGATAATTGAAAAGCTACCGGCTCCAAAAACCGTGAGGGATGTGCGAAATTCAAGAAATTCCACAATGCACCTTCTATTGCAAAGAACTTACATGCAAAGTGCTTTACTTGTGATAGTGTAGGCCATACTTCATACTATTGTAAATTTAGGAACACTAAAATCAAGTTTAAACAAGTGTGGGTTCCTAAAACAATATTGGCTAACACTAGTGGACCTTGTTGGATTCCAAGGTCACACTTAACACCTTTCATGTAGGTGTGATGGAGTTTTGGCAAGGAGCAATAAACTCAATGTCTCATTCTTTTAGCTCCTTCGTCAAAAAGCGATGAGAAGGTATAATTTTCTATCCCTCTTTGCATTCCATTGCATACCTTCATAGATTGTTATGTGTGCTTGATTTATTTTTGCTTTGAGTGCTTGCATGGATGATTTTTAATGTTTTTCTTTCTGAAAAAAAAAATTGAAAAATCAAAAATAAAAAAAAATGTGTGCTTATTGTATCCCCTTTTGAATCTCTTGAGTGATACTGTATGAATGATCAATTCTATCCCGTGTAGAAGTCAATTCATTATTGTTGTAGCTACATGAACATGATGTTACTCTTTTTAGTAGCCATGACATGTCTCATAAGTTTCAAACTTGACTTCTACACCTACATTTGCACTTTCACGATATTTGACTTTTTAGTGCTTTTGGAGATTCTTTTGAAGAATAATGGAAAGTGAATGTAGGAATGATTAATTTCTGAAATTTCTAAGGGATATGATGTGTTTAGCCATGAATTAAAACTGAGCACAAAAGAATGAAAAGAAAAAAAACGATATTTGCTCCGTATGAAAAATGGATACACTTCATGGCTAAAACACAACCCACGAGTATCCAACTTGTGCTACATGGGTAATCATTAGCGTTGGTGTATATAACTCATCAAGCAATGCCACCCCACATTTAAAAGTCCTTTTAGGCTATGTTTTGGGGTTCGGTAACTTGAACTCATCTTTGATGAGGTGGGAAAAGTCAATCCTAGTAATATTCATGAAAAATGGAAAATGTGGATTGTTTTAGTTGATTTTCTGATATTGAATCTCCTCTTGCACTTTGTTGTCTATATCATTTCACTTACACAAAGGTGGAGAAGTCTTGGTATGAAATTCTATGAACTTGACGTGTCTATTATTTGGAATGCTCATGCAAATTACACGCTACATCTAATAATAACTTATTTTTGCATGGGATATTTTTGTGACTTCATTAATCCACTTTTGGTGATTACAAAGGGGGAGAAAGAAAAGATTTTGACAACTTGATGTTGATATTATTTGTTGAAGGGGGAGCTTGAATTATACTAAGCTATTTGTTGAAGGGGGAGTTTGAGAGAAGGGGGAGCATGCTATTGTATTTGCTATTAGTTTGGGCATGCCATGTTGTAGTGCTTGAATATTCATCTCATGATTCATATTGTTTCACACCCTTCAACACACTTCACACACTCATTTCTATTGATCAAATCTTTTGTGGGTTTGTCATCACCAAAAGGGGGAGATTGTTGGAAGCAACGATCTAGGATCTTGGTTTGATGATGACAAACGTGTCGGTATATCTAATGTGTGTGCTTAGTGTGTTTCAGGATATTGGCGGAATTGCTATTCGTATAGCAAATTGGGAGAGATGGAGTGTTTGTGCACAAAGAAATTTGGACCTGGTCTAATATGGGATGAGATGGGTTGAGATGGACTTGATCAAATCTCCTAGTATGATTCTCAAATATTTGATTCTTCCAAATCCCATTTGAATTGCTATAAGATCAAATAGAATCCAATTTGATTGATTCAAACTTATCCCTAGCCAATTTCAAAAGTCCTAGTTGGTTGTGCCCTCATCCTAGCCAACCTTCTCCTATTCAAATTCCTTAGCCAAAACAATTCTATAACATTCAAAATCCCAACCAAAATACAAAATCCCTATCTCATAGGGACTCTTCCCAAAACCCTAGCCCAAGCCTATAAAAACCTAGTTGAGGTGCTACAATATAAGGCAGGGCAATACAAAATATTTTTAGCACGGCCTACAAAAAAAAAGTGTTCGCAGCAATAAAAAAGAGGGTCTACAAAAACAAAGGAGCGACACTAAAGAATTCTCAAAGCTTTGAGCTTCACAAATCCTTCCACATCTCCCAAGGCCAAGAGATCTTCGTCTCCACGCTATCATCTCCCAAACGCATCAAACCTAACATCCATATCATATCCTCAAGGTGTGAAAGAGCTCTCGCTGCTGTCAAAACGCCAAGAACATCACCGCCGTTTGCAGCAAACAGAAGTCGTCGTCATTGTTGCAGCCATCGACGATGGAGGAGGTGAAGACGCCGTCGAAGTCGAGAGACCGGAGAAGACTAGAACGACACCGCCGAGCATTGTGCTTTCCTTGTCGAGAAGATTGAAGTCGGAGCACCGACTGTCGAAAGCCACGCCGTCGTGAGTCACCACTGAAGAGGACCGCCGCTGTCACCGTTGAGTAAACGAGAAGTCGGTGATTCCCGTCGGTGGTAGCACCGTGCCACGTTAAAGACGTCGCCATCGAGAAGATCACCGAAGCTAGCAAATGCCGTCGACCATTGCTTCGGAGAGAGCAGTCAGCAAAGACTTCATCGCTGTGATCCCCTAGGGTCGCCTGAGCGTTCTTGGCCGTCGTCATCAAGGTACCACATTCACCGACGTTGAGGAGCAGTCGCTGGCCGTTGTAGAAAACGAAGAATCACCGCTGCTGCTGCTGCTGAAAGTCGTCGTCGGAGCCGTGAAGCGAAGGAGGTGCTGCCGAACTCGTTCATCGCCGAAGAAGCTGCTGACGAAGAATCGCCGCTGAAGAAGACCACATCACACCGGAGAAACGCCGCGAAGATCTGCTCGATTGAACGCTGAAGAAGGCGCCGCCGTCGTCGCTTGCTGCTGCGGAGACCGCCGTGAGACGGAGCACTGCCCAACACCATCGCAGCACAAAGACGCCAACATCGCCACTGCCGATGCCGCTGCTCGCCATAGTCGAAGACGACGACGTGTCTTCGCTGCTGCGTGCGAGAAATCAAGCTGACGGCTGCGATCTCTCCTCAACCAATCGGACGGACAAGATTACTGGATGCATGTGAAAACGAAAAGAAAAGGAAGTGGCTTTGCATGCTGACGTGGACGTGGGTTTTAATTAGGATTGCTTTGCGCACCGACCGATATTAAAATCATTTTGAACTTCATTGCTTTGCGTACCGGACGGCTTATTTAAAGGGGTTGCTACTCGCACAGACTGCCAGTTTATTAAGGATTTGAACTGAATTGCTTTACGCACAGACCAGTGCATATCTTGACATCCAGGAGTCGGATTGAGACACCGTTTGCGTCAGATTGGAGCTGACGACGTGCTGATTGACAGAGACGCCTACACAGACACAAACTGAGCATTTCTAAACTCTAAACTCTTTTATTTGTGTCTTAGTGTAACGTTCTCTGTGGGGAAACTTTTACATATTTTGTGACTATTTTGGGACTTGTCTAGTTGGGACTAGACAAGTGGGACCCAGCTAGTTTGGGACTAGCTGGTAGAAAGCTTTGCTAGGATTGATAGTGAGAGGAAACACTGTGTGTGGGGTACTGAGAGTCTGGCGAGTATAGGGACGTAGAGGGTGCTCTGAGCGTGCTCTAACTTGTGACTTTGTACCTATTGCACTATTCAATCTAGTATTAGCTTTGGGGGCTGGAGTAGGTCGTTGGGACGACCGAACCAGGGTAAAATCTGATGTGCACTCTGTGTCTGTTTTTCATTACTCTGGTTGTGCTTTTAACTGCGTGTGATTTCTCGTGAGTTGCACGAGAATTTTTTATTAGCCTATTCACCCCCCCTCTAGGCTAGGATCCAGATCCAACAATCTTAGGGTCACCTATTCTCATTTTTACGGATCATGCGGCCCTAAAATATTTGCTTTCAAAGAAAGACGCTAAACCAAGTCTTATTAGATGGATCTTACTTTTGCAGGAATTCCACGTCGTGATCAAGGATAAGAAGGGCGTGGAAAACTTGGTGGCGGATCATTTGTCACGGCTTACTTTCAGGAACGAGCCCGCCACCGCACCAATTCATGATGCATTCCCGGATGAGCAACTTTTCGACGTGTCTTCCTTGCCGTGGTACGCCGATATTGCAAACTACTTGGTTTCCGGTAAGGTTCCTCACTTTTGGTCGATTCGGGACATAAAAAGATTTAAACATGAGGTAAAATCATTCTTTTTCGATGATCCATACTTGTATAAATATTGTTCCGACCAAATTGTTAGGAAGTGTGTGCCAAATGACGAGTTTGCTAGTGTATTACATTTTTGTCATTGTGGTGCATGTGGGGGACATTTTTCCGCACATAAAACGGTGGCCAAAATTTTGCACTGTGGATTTTATTGGCCCACCATGTTTAAGGACACATACACATATTGTAAAACTTGTGTGCCATGTCAAAAGTTAGGGGGAATAACAAAAAGAAACATGATGCCCTTAAATCCGATCTTAGAAATTGAAATTTTTGATTGTTGGGGCATAGATTTTATGGGGCCATTCCCCATTTCATTTGGGTACACATATATCTTAGTGGCCGTTGATTACGTATCCAAATGGGTGGAGGCCATTACATGTAGGAACAATGAGGGTGCTATCGTGCTAAAATTTCTCAAAGAAAATATTTTTGCACGTTTTGGAGTTCCTAAAGCTATTATTAGCGATGGTGGATCTCATTTTTGCAATAAACCATTTTCTAAATTGATGAAGAGGTTTGTGGTCACACACAAAATTTCCACACCTTACCACCCCCAAACCAATGGCCAAGCAGAATTGGCTAATAAAGAAATAAAAAACATCCTACAAAAAACGGTGAATCCTACACGGAAGGATTGGAGTGTCCGATTACCGGAAACACTTTGGGCATATCGGACCGCTTACAAAACAATTTTAGGAATGTCGCTGTATAGGATTGTTTATGGAAAACATTGTCATTTGCCCGTGGAGTTAGAGCACAAATCATTGTGGGCAATTAAACAATTTAATTCCATTTGTGACTCATCCAATAATTTTCGTAAATTGCAGATTTGTGAATTGGAGGAGTTGCGGCAGGATGCATATGAAAATGCCAAATTAGCCAAGAAGCGCATGAAATTTGAGCATGACAAAATGATTTTGAGGAGGGAATTTTTTCCGGGCCAAAGCGTGCTATTATACAACTCCCGGCTCCATCTCTTTCCGGGAAAGTTGAGATCTAGGTGGTCCGGGCCGTTCGTGGTAAAACATGTCTACAATCATGGAGCGGTGACCTCGGTGAACAAAAAAGATGGAGGCGAGTTCAAGGTCAATGGACAACGTTTGAAGCCTTATTTTGATTCGTGGGCTAAGGAGCGAAACACCGAGGAGCTTGGGGACCCGCCTTCGGACGGCGACTAAATAGGTGTGTTTGTTCCAACTTTTGCTTCTACTACCCTTTCATCCATTGAGGACAATGCATATTTTTAGTTGGGGGGGAGGGTTGTAGGTTGTTTTAGGATGTTTAGGATGTTTAGTTAGTTGTTTTGTTAAAAAAAAAATTTTTTTGGAGACATCCCTTTTGTCATCTCCAATATCTTGCGAGCTTAACATCGACTATCCTTGCTCATTTGCTAGCTTTGTGCTTGATCCCTTACATGCTACATCTTCATGCATACATTTGGATTTAAATCCTATTTTGGTATCACTCATGGATATTTGATTGGCGTGCTTTAATTTCTTTTCCAAGTTGATTTCAAATGCTAATATACCATGAATGAGACTATTTCATATGTCGTGATGCTCTATTTGAAACAATTTGGGAAAAGTGTGGTGTAAGAAATTTCATGTTGGGATGAACGATGTAGTTTTGATTGGATAGGAGATGTCTAATTTGTTATGCATTGTTTTCTTCTTAGGAGTGGGTGGATGAATTGCTAATTCGTGAATGAGAATGAGAGTAATATATGTGAATTGCCTTTCTAATCAAGTTTAGTAACCGGTGCCCCACGAAACATTGGGGAGGACGCCAAAAACGAGATTTAGAAATCATTTCACCTTTTTGCCTATATTGTGTTATCGCGTGTATGCAAATAATAAAAACCAAAAAACAAAAAAAAACAACAAAAAAATATAGAAAAGAAAAGGTGCATCGTTCTTCTAGTCTTGTCAAGTAGTCGGTGCCCCACGAAACATTGGGGAGGACACGAAAGAGAAGATTTAGGGGAGTGCACAAAAACATAAAATAAAGAAAGTAGAAAAAAATGATGAAAAGAAAAAAAAGTATGAATAATTGAGTGAATAACCAACATGAATTTTGCAAATCTCATTCCCCCATAACTTAGAGAAAAATTTCTTTTGTATTGGCCATTTCCTTGAAGATTAGCATTTTTGACATCGTGATATCCCGACACATGTGATACGGGCTTATTGCCTCACTTTTCTTTGAATTGGATAGAAGAGTGTGTCATTCGTTATGTACTTTCATACATTGGTTATATTGACTTTGAGATCACTTGGAAATAACTTTTGGAATATGCCATGAGAATTTTGTGAGTTTGATGCACGTTTCCATTTTAATCCGAATGTATCGCTTGATTTGCTAGGGACTAGCAAATAGCTAGTTGGGGGGTGATTCGGGGTATAAATTGCTTATTTTCCCCCCATTTCTGGGTATTTTATGTGTATATCGTATTAATTTTGGCGTTGATATGTGCGTTTTCGTGATATTGTGAATTATTAACTCCTAATATATTTTTATACATAAAATACGATTTTTATGGACTAATTTTAGCTCCTCTTATTTTTCAGGTACTTCTGAAAATTTTCCAGATTTTCTGAAATTTTTCCAGAATTTTTTGATACTTGGAGCTATTTTTGGTGAATTTTTGGAGCTAAAAGGGAATTTCTAGGAATTTCTGGGAATTATTAAAAGGAAAAACAAAGAAAAAAAGCTCTATTGGGCCTTGAGGCCCGCGGCACGCTTCTGAGAGGGCCGCAGTTTGTTATCAAAAAAACAATTTTATCGCCCAGCAGGCCGGCCCGCCAGGCGAACGAACGCGAACGGGGGGGGTCGCGCCCCCCCATTTTGACCACAGGCGCAGCAACAGAAATAGCGGGGGGCCGTGAAAATTTAATCCTGCCCCCAGGTTGGCAAAATATTATTTTTTAGACCAGATTTTGCCTTGGCGAACAGAAAAACACAGAAATGAGCATGGACCTGGTTTAAATTGTGTTCTGTTTTTTTCCTTGGGCTGAACACGTTTTTTTGGGAGTTAGTTTTTTTTTGGAGCAGTTTTTTAAGGGCTTGCCTTGGGGGATTCTTTTTCAAGGAGAAATTTCTAGGGCTTGGAAAATCTTGAAGAAGGAGTGAAGATCAAGAGAGAAGATCAAAGGAGAAGATCAAAAGGGGGTTCTTTTGTGCTTTAGCTTTTATTTCTCATTTTTCTTGGTGAATTTTGTTACTTGTAAAAACACTTGGATGTTGAATTTTGAAATCAAGTATAGTGTTTTGTTCATCATGAGTGGCTAATTTTCTTGTGTGTGTTTATGGTGGAAGGGTGTATGTTGGGCCTATATGTTTCATTTCTAGCGTGATTTTAACCTCTTCTATGTGGATGAAAACATTGAGATAGTGTTGTTTTTTTGGAACCCTAGTGGGAAATCCAAAGAGAGGCTCATCCTAGTGGACCCTCTCTT
The DNA here is from genome assembly GCA_030789695.1 of Scilla litardierei. Classification (NCBI taxonomy): domain Eukaryota; kingdom Viridiplantae; phylum Streptophyta; class Magnoliopsida; order Asparagales; family Asparagaceae; genus Scilla; species Scilla litardierei. Next base: position 48,898,381 of record CM061138.1, on the reverse strand, counting down.
TTGTGATCATTGTTGATTTTCTCATATGTTTCATTCACTTTTTTTCGCACCCAACGTGTTCGATGAAATGCCACATTATCCGATCGCACTCTCCTTAGTCGGATGAGGGATCGTAGTGATTTGAAATGAATTTATAAGCCCGACTACACCATGAAACCATGAACACTCACATTTCTCATCTTTGTTTGCCATCCTACATATTTCGTTGTTTGCATGCTTAAAGGTAGTGCGTTCTAAAAATTCACTCAACCAATCCTCACCCCAAAGGGTGGTATTTCTCACACCGCTTAAGCTAATTGTGATCATTGTTGATTGTAAGCAAGTTGTCCCCGTGTTCGACCCTAGGCTCACTAGGATATTTACTACTTGGTGACCTCCTACACTTGGGAGTTAGCACGTGCAATCTTTTGTTCACGCCACTTCTTGCTTGTGTGGAATTCTCTCTCTCTCTCTCTCCTTGATCAGATATGGCAAGAGGCCGATCAGAAAAAGCTTTGCAGCCTCCACGACGGTTTTCTCGTCGGACTGTCTCAGCGCGGAAAAGTGCTCCCCCGTCCGCTCCTCCTCCCATCAAACGGAAGGGAGTGCTTCCACGTTCTTCGCGTGGGTCTTCTAGTGGTATTACTTCTCCTTCTCAATCTTCTGGTACTCACAGCGACATGCATTCTCATATGTCCTCGAATTTGGAGTTAGTGAGTTTTTCCCCAATTTTCGAAATTCCTCTTCTTCAAAAACCCTTGGAAGATGAATTTTATGATGATGAAGAATATCCTGCACCAGTTACAATTCAAGATTGGTTCTGGTATTTGCGCAGAACTGGAAGGATGTTAGACCTATCTTGGGTAGATGTCTCACACATTCACTTTGAAAAACTTATGCGTAAGAAAATTTTGGGGAATGTGATGAGAGTGGAGGTGCCCCGAGACCGCAAGATTGTCATTCGAATATGGAATCCAGAAATATTTGTAAGAATATCGGAAATCATTGACATCTCTGATTCTGAATCGTCTGAATCTGTTGAGAAGTCTGAGACTGAGGGGGCTGATGATGCTTCATCTTGCCCCAAGGACACTGGGGGTACAGATGTCCCACTTTTTGAGAAGTTGGATGAGGATGTGGATCTTGGGGAGGGGACCTATGCTGGAACCAATCCTGTTGACCCAGTTCTGGAAAAGGAACCTGTTTTTCCTTCTCCAATGTGTGTGGATGATAATGTTCAGAGTGTGCCTGAAGGTGAATTTGAGTCCTTGAGAATGTCTAATGATGATGTGGAACCTCTTAAAGACTGTGTTGATGTTCCTTCCAAACAGATCTTACCTCATGATGGTGTAGATGCTCATGTCCAGAGTTCTGTTGATGAAGATAACGTTGTGGAAACTCTGAAGTCTGTTGAAAGGGAAAATGTTGAAGGATGTGCATTGCCAAATACTTCTTCTGAGGCTGGTGTAGATCATGCTGATACCATTGTTGATGCTGCTGTCAAGACTGACCCTTTGCAGTCTAGAGATGAAGATCATAATGTTGCAAAAAAGGTGCAACAATGGATGCAACATGTGAGGCAGCTGCTTCTGATGATACTCCCTTAACATCGTTCATGCGGAAGGCACGGTCTGCCCCTAAGAAGCGATTTGCTCCTTCAAGTCATACGGCTGCTTCTCCTTCCAAGACGCCCAAGAAGTCTGCATCAGGTCCTTCTCGCTCACCCTCGTTTACTTCCTCTGATGCCTATAGTAAAATGTTTTTCGACAAGGCTTGTAAGAACAGATGGACTTCATACTCCGAGAGGTCTCTCCTTCCTGAGAAAAATCTGAATGTGTCATCATTTGATAAGACACAGATGGTTTCTATTCTTAAAGACATCGGTTTGTTTCATGCTGCCACTTGTTTCAGTATTTTCTATCATGTGCTGGTGCGTGAGTTTTATTGTAACTAGCCAAAGTCTGCAAGTGATACTTCTTCACAATAGGGTTTTAGAAGTTATGTGAGAGGAAAGATCATTTCCTTCTCTCCCTCTGTCCTGAATAAACTGCTAGAATGGAAATGCTCTCAGTCTGTTCCTGCTTTCGGAGAGTCAATTGGAGAAGGCTTTGACAAGTTTATTCATGTTGTGACTGCTGGAAAATTCAAGAGCTGGCCCAAGAAGTCATCTACATTTCACTCTTCTGCTCTTACGGCCAAGTATTTTGTTATATACCGGGTTGCCACAAGAAATTGGCTACCTACTTCTAATGTTTCTGTTGTCACGAAAGACAAGTGCAAGCTCCTGTTCTTGGCCGGCACTTCCCAGTCCTTCAATTTAGGAAGAATCATTTTTGATTCGGTTATGTCTTTTTCAGAGTTATCCTCCTCTGGCGGATCATTACCCCATGGTTGTCTCATCTCTATGATGCTCTTGGCTCAAAGAGTGCCCGTGCTCCCATCTGATCTCCCTACTTCTTGTGACAGTATTTCATATACTGCGAAGTCAGTGGCAGGAAAAGTTAATGATATCTCAAGGGTGATACCCTCTATACATGATGCTCCGTCGACATCCTCCCCTCATCTGGCTACTGATCCCACATCTACTGTGCATCCTGAGTCTCCGTCTTCACCTCCTGCTCATGTGGCTGCCAGTTCCTCCTCATCAATATTGGTGGATATTCAGTTCTTGGAAAGTGCTCTTCAGAATGTCAATGATCAACTATTGGGACTTGAAAGTCAGAAAGATCTTTTGAATAATCACAAGTTATTGTTGCAGAGCAGGTTGTCTGCTCTGAGGAGTGTCTTCCTGAGGAGCAGTGATTAGTTCATTCCTCTACTCACTTCCCAGGTATGTTTCTGTCCATAGTGGCTCAAAGGGGGAGAAGTAGTATGATATTGGTGGGATGTTTCTGTTGGTTATTGGTGGGATGTTGATGTTGGTTTTGGGTTGCTGTAAGTGGATTTATGGTTGCATTTTTTATGGGACATCACGTTCGTTTATGTTTTGGGTCACAGCAGTTCGTTTTGTCTGTATCATTGTCTATCTTATCCTCCTCCAGTTTGATCCGTTCGAATATCATAGCTTGTTGTGCCACTATATGACAAAAGGGGAGATTGTTAGGTTTTATTCATGATTGCATTGTCATAAGTGGTACTCTGTTAATCGTTGGTTGCTCTTTACTATCTTGAAATTGTGAAACGGTTTATCTGAAAGATGTTGGGTCTTTTGTTGAATGTTATGTTGCGACCGAGCTACAGTAATCTGAAGGTGAGAATTGACTCAGCTTACTATGTTGGATGAATTGTTGAACATTATGTTGTACCGTAATGTTCAACAAACTGTGTCTATATGCGACCTTGTTAGTTCGCGGTATTCTCAGATCCGAGCCTGGAGATCTTGCAATCCTAAGTTTCTATCTCTAACAGTTCAGGTATTTATTGAGGTAAATATTGTTAAAGATTTGATTGGCTGTTTATATCTCTCGGTTACTTTTGTTGAAAGACGGTTGGAGAGATTTTAGCCGGCAATATCTTCGCAACGATCTCCTGCAGATTTTGAGGGATCTCATTCTGGTTAAGAGTTACGAATATTGCGGTTGACTAGATGAATCAAGATTTGATTGTATCTGTGCTGATTGAATCGTGGATTGCGGGGAGCGCATGCTATAAGGGTTCGACAGCAGTGACGGCTAGGTTACGAAATTATTGATAAAAAGTTCTGTGAGAAACTCCGGGAGGGAGGCCGACGTCTACGCACGTAGGATCAAGGGAGTTGATCTAGTCGGTGGTGCCAGGGGAGCTTGTTGGCAAGGGGAGCTTGCCAAGAATACTTCACGGGGTTGATTGCGATCACCCCTCACGGTTTGTATTAAGGGGGAGGGTGTTCTTCCTTACAGAAGCGTGATTATTAGAGTTTTTATACTCTGATTATTTTAGTGAATTATTCTATTTTTCTGGGCGTGGCCCTGCAGATGTAGGTGTGCGCACCGAACCGCGATACCAAGTCTTGTGTGTCTCTGATTGATGTGTGTTGTCTCGCTGTTTTAAGATTCATTACTGCGTACTGAATTTCAGCTCTCGAATGTCGTGATGGCCAGGAAGGCAAACAGTAAGTGGTGAATGTGTGTCGACTTCACCGACCTTAAGAAGGCGTGCCCTAAATATAGCTACCTCTTAAAACGAATCGACCACCTGGTCGACAGTGCCTCGGGCTACAAACTTATCAGCTTTATGGACGCCTTCTCCGGGTATAACCAGATTCAAATGGCACCGAACCCACGCCCCCGCCTTCGTCGATGAAGCGACGGCAATGCCTGTCGCCGCTGCTGCACCACCACGCCGCCCCGACGTTGCATCCTCCGTCGTGCCCTCCCGCCGCTGCACCCCCGACGTCGAAGGCCCCCGCCCATGCACAGTACGAAACGAAGGGGTAGGGTTTTTAAGGAAACGTATTTTAATACGTATTATCAGCGTATTTTCGTATAAATACGAATATAAAAATATTTCGATAATAATAAAAAATGGAGTTTATTGGTTTTAAATTGATAATTAATAATATAAGACTCAGAAAAATACAAGGCCAGCTCCAGAAAATCAGAAATGATGTTCTGGACCCAATGACGATGGTTTCATCTCAATCAGAAGCTTAATTTTTATAGAATAAATTTTTAACCCCAAAACTTAAATACGTCTTTTTCAAATAAACATCTGTAACTTGTTATTTTCACGTACACTGATACGTGAAAAAAAATATGCTGTAATACTATTCAAACAGCTCACTTGAATCATTCCGATATAGATTGCACCCAGAAGAAATTATTGAATAAATACGTTACATAATTAAAATTAGTTTTTAAATTGTTTTTTAAGCTTTTAAAAATTATAAAAATTACAATAAGCTTCATAAAAATATTTCCTCCTACAGTAAAATTATTTTCATCATATCTAGCCTATAGAAAAATTTAGAACGCTTTTTGACGCCGTTTCAATCATTTTAAAAATCAAAAAAACCAAGTTAAATAGATAGAAAATAGGGTATTCTTTAACCGATTGTTTCTTGCATTTGTAAAACCAATTCTTGTGCACCAACGTCTGTAGAAGCCCTAGATCCAGTTCCGGCTTGCTACCTCGACCTCAAAATCAGCAAGTCACGACAAATTCTAAAATTAGAAAATTAGTTAGTGTCCCTGTATGAACTTAGGAACACTACCTATAGCCTCAGAACGGCTACTTGACTTGAACTGAACTAGAGACCTAAACTAACAAGAAAGTAATCAACTTCAGATTATTTTGCCAACTTTCAACTTTGATGGTTGTAGCACACAACAATCAACTTGGGTAAATTGTGTGCTAAATAATACTACTACATGCTCGAAGCATGGATCGAAGCATCGAATCGGTATTGCAGTTGTTGGACTTGTCTTTATACTAAGTTCGCTTTGGCACAGTTTGCTTTGGAATGAGTTACTACTTTTTGGTTTTCAATAAGAAAGTCAACCAATGGTCTTGGTTTGACTAGCATCATGTGATACACCGTATGGAACATCTTGTGAAACATCCCGTATAACACTTGACACTTCATTGGAGGGTTTTGTGGTAACTCATAGTTTGAGAGAGTGCGGGAGTGACTGGAGTTCACTCTTTCCGTCCCTCTGCCTGAGTTTCGGCAAAATACATGTACAGTGCCTGTGTTTCGGCATTCGTCTGGGTAAGCGCACCCAGGCAAGAGATGAACTCAATGGTCATATATTGTACTCTCCGACTTGAGTCACATAGTATAGTTACTTTTCCACAGTCACCTTTACTTTACACGTCACATGCACTTCTGCACCGTCACCTTTACTTACACATTCCATGCACGTTGCTTACCACACCTATGCAGTCACAGTACTTTACTTGTCGTACTTTTAGCTACAGCAGTAGCACGCTTCACTTGCTCATCCTGCTTTACACTTTCACTACCACAGAACAGTTTGTTCTCTCGTTTCAGTTTACCTTTACTACTCAGTTGTGTACAGTTGTTGCTCAGTACTTTACTTTTCACTCTGGTCTGCTTGTACGTAATTACTTTTGTCATACTTGTATACTGCTTCTGTTCTATATTTAGAATTGTTGTGACTTACCTACGGTTCCATTTATGGCACCGACAGACGATGACCAGATCAGGGAAGTTGCCCCTGAGTTGCAGAGCCAGAGTTCGACCATGAGACCGCAGCTTTCAGTTTTATTTTCACCTATGTACTTTCTTTCTTTCATGTATCTTTGTTGGAACATTTTGTATAGCATGTATTGTAATAATTGGACACTATTTGAGTATTTTTATACATCTCTGCATCATGGCTATTTTGTTTTCACTGGTTAATTGCAAACTTGCGAGAAAATCAAATAAGTAATGGGCCCCCGGGAGCGGGTCGTTACACCTCCGTGTACAGCTTGTCGAAATCGGGCAATGAATCTTTGAATCCTTGCACCACCCTCTCTGCTATGACCTCAGCATTGGCTCTCTCCTCCAACAGAGCCTCTCTGCTTGATCTCTCAAAGCGGCTTGTTCTGATTCCCTCTCGCGAGACTCGCGTAGCTCATGATCGAGCCGCTGAAGATGATCTAATCTCGATTCGCAAAGAAGGCAAATCCTAGTCAGCTCGACCTGAGACTTCTCTACGGCCGACCTAACACCCCTCAGGGTAACTTCGTGATTAGCCACCACCGGGGCACGTCGACGCAACACAGCGGTGGCCACGAGAGCATATAAACAACGCACGATAGGTAACATCCGTGCTTGCATCACCAATAATGGAGGCTAGTTCAGCAATTACATGGACATTAGCGTGGACGTCCATCGATGCAAGTCTCTCATAATCGACCCTCTCTATGACAGCCATGTCTCATGGAAGGGTCGCATTCTCAGCAATCCGGGAGGCGGTCCCGCACTCCAGAAGAGTAGAATATTCTTGCCTCATCGGAAACTCCATTTGAATGAGTCCCTCTGCGGATCAATCGAATGGAGTCTGAGGAGATCGACACTCTAGCAAAATCGGTCTGAATTCGTCAGGGATATCTTTAGACAATGGTACTGGAGGGAACATGCCTCCCCAAGGCCAGGAATCCTCGTGCAGAAGGAGCTCTGGAGGGACCCTGGTCTCCCTCGAGTCTCTTTATAGAGGAGTTTCCCTCTCCTGCTGAGGGATCTGCTCCGCAGCTTCAGTCGACCCAGATAGCTTCGAGTCACTAAGGAGAATCCGTCGCCTCCTCTTACTCCCCTCAATTGCAACCACCTCGAATTCGGAGGCATGCTTTTCCTTTTTCTTCAGCGGGAGACTGGTCACCTGAGTAGCCCTCTCGACGACAACAGGTTGATTCTCCGACGATTGAGTCGTCCTTTCTCCTATAGACGGTACCCGAGGAGATAACATGCTCACCTCAGCCTCTCTAATGGAAGCCTCAACTCCCTCCCTCAGCGCAGGGTCCACCTGGTATTCCAGACCAACCATACCTGTGGAAGAAACAAACAAGTTAAGTCAGAGAACGAGGGTCGAACAGTTTACAGACACAATCGAATCAACATTTCGTACACACGGTCTGACATAACACGCCGTCGGACCACAGCCACTTCGGCTTCCTCATATTCTCTGGTAGACTCGTTAATGCTTCGACGGCTTCCTTCTCCTCTCTAGTCAGAGGTTTGTCCTCAGCAGGGCCTAAGTTAGGGATGCCCCAGTCGGTGCAAAAACTCACCTCTCCTTGAAAGACCACGAACACAAACTCCTCCTTCCATTTGGAATTAGAAATTGGGAGGTCGTCAAATAATTTCCTGCATCGACGAGCCGTTATCATATACCAGCCAGAAGTCTTGAGAGGAAAATCGAGAAGAAGTGATTGAATAGTCTTAGCGACGGTTCAATCCCTTTCATCATGCACATGGCTATAAAGCCCATCAACGCACCTATGGCGTTCGGCCTCAAGTGGCAGAGAGAAATGTTCAGGGTGCACAAGAAGTAGCGCATGACGTGGTGCATTGGGAATCAAAGCCCTCGTTGGAAGGATTTGATGTAAACCCTGACTTCCCAGTCATCAGGACAAGTGACCCTCTCGTCCCTTCCCGGCACCCGGATCGGATAGTCGAGGTGGATATAGTTTCTCTGAAACTCGGGGATCTGATCGGCTCCAACTTTAGACCTCAGATTTGCGATCAGACCAGGCTCCATAGCCTCCTCCTTATTCTTTTGCATGACGGTAACCAGACTCCTCTCATAAACAGGAACAGAGGATGAAGCCATTTTTCAGAGGGGAATAGCAAAATCAAGAAAGACGAAGATGATATCTTCAAATTCCAGCATTGGAACTGTCTTATATCAATAAGGCGACAGCCGCAAGATAAGACACACGTCGAAGATCCAAGACTTTAAGCTTCTTGGGTTTCGAACCGGCAAATCATCTGAATCGGCGAGGCGGACGTTTTGGCGGCTAGAACTTGAGTACTAATTCCTCGACTACCATGCCACATTAATGTGATGTAACATCGCTTGACTTCACTAGGCAGACCCTTTAAGGTCGTGCAACGGGGGCCATTGTTGAATCATTGGACCGACACTCGAGATGACTCGACCACCGAGTGACTAAGGCCCACAGAGCCCACGAGAGAAGCCTAATATCGACTTGGTCAAAGCCCACCAGCTAGTCGCATGTTGCACTCCCACCACTCGAACGTGTGATTGAAGGCTGCCTCATAAATAGCGGGAACATGTGCAATGTTTGCTCCTATTAAAGATGGAATAAAATGGCACTATAATGGGTGATCGTTATCTTCCAAACGTCACTGAAAGGACACAGGAGGCCTATAAATACCAAAAGTATCCAATTCCCAAGGTACGAGATCTAATACATAGACTCTACTCTTTCAGCATATATTTCTTCCGTTAAAGAGCTTGGGACGTCAGATCTGAGACGAACCTCCGTAGGTCGATCTCAGCTACTCCAAGCTCCCTCTTTTCTTTAAGTTCACATTCTAACTTAAGCATCAGAGGGGATTTGGGTCGGAACCAAGATCAGACGATTCCGACCCCCCTGACGCTTCCTTGTGGTGCAGATTGCCAAGTCTCGACCTCCTGTAAGGGTCGTTCGAGAGCCTTTCAGCCTCGATCCGTCGACATACAGGCCGCTCGAAGGTCGATCGAACATCGCAAGCCATCAATCATCCATCAACCGACCCTGGTTCATCCAACCTAGGGTCCCCACACAACTCGCTGACGAGGCTCTGACTCATCACGAAGGGTCCACGTCAGCAAGACAATTGTTTTGGTCATTTTTGGCCTTAACAACTATATAATAAGATACTTCTAAATTATTTTTAGTATGTAAATGTTAGTTATGTTTTTTGAAACCATGTCAAATAAAAATCTTTAGTATAGTTTTTCTACCAAAATTTTTATTTGATTACTATTTTTGAGATTTACTCTCGGTTCTTATTTGATAAGGATTTCTCAAATCATGAAAGATCTTTTTGATTTACACCACTCAACAGCATCATGATGTGAACCGAACAATAGTCCAGCGTCGATGAAGGATAGGGATTCTTGTAGGTTTAAAATATGACTAGTATTCTCTATTGGCATGAGGCCTTTTGGAGAGGCCTAAGAGCAACTCCAACTCACATCTCTAAAAACCCCCCTTCAAAATGGAATATCTCTAAAAGATGCCATTTTAGAGGATGGACAACTCCAACCCACCATCTTCAAATCATATTTTCTCTTTGTTTAAGCTTTACTAATGAAAAATATTTATCATTAAAATGGGATAATCTAATACATTATTTCTTCATGAAAGAAAATTATAAATAATATAAAATTATTATTATTTCTTGTTATATTGTAAATATTTTAAATTTGCTCGAAAAATATCCAATATTGGTCTCATTTTGTATGTATAATTGAGATATTTCCAACGGTACTAAAATTATTAAATTTGGTAATGTGGTTTGTAAAATACTTTAGTATAAATAATCATACTTAATTTAATAAAGGGTTAAAAAGGTAAAAAATTGGGGGTTTAATTTTGAAGGGGTGAATAGTGCCCCTTCAAATTTGAAGGGGCATTATTCACATTCTTCATTTCTGGCTCCATTTTGAAGCCGGGTTGTAGTGGGTTTCATCTCCAAATTGAAGATTTGGATATGGGTTGGAGTTGCTCTACGTAACGACCCGCTTTCGGGGGCCCGTTACTTTTTTGATATTTGCGCAGGTCCTGCAGGTTACCAGTGAATTCAAAATAGCCACGATGCAGAGATGTACAAAAATACCCAAATAGTGTCCAATTATTACAATCCGTACTGTACAAGATGTCCCAACAAATATACATGAAAGAAGAAAGTACACAACACTGAAAATAACTCTGTAAGCTGCAGTTGAACTTTGGCGCTATTAGCTCAGGAGCATCTATCTTCATCTGTACGTCGTCTGCGGTGCCACGGAGATGGAACTGTAGGTAAGTCACAACAATTCTAAATATAGAAAAGAAGCAGTGCACAAGTATGACAAAAGTAACTACGTACAAGCAGACCATAGTGAAAAGTAAAGTGCTGAGCAACAACTGTACATAACTGAGTAGTAAAAGTAAATGAAACTGAAATGAGAGAATAACTGTACTGTGGTAGAGCAAGTGTAAATCAGGCTAAGTAAGTGAAACATGCTACTGGTGTAGCTAAAAGTACGACAAGTAAAGTACTGGTGACTGTACAAGTGTAGTAAGTAACGTGCATGGGACGTGTAAAGTAAAGATGACTGTGGTGCGTAAGGTAAAAGTGACTGTGCAAAAGTAGCTACACTACGTGACTCAAGTCGGAGAGTACAATATGTGACCATCAAGTTCATCTCTTGTCTGGGCGCGACCCAGACGAATGCCGAAACACAGGCACGGTACATGTATTTTACCGAAACACAGGCAGCGGGACGGTATGCCGAAACACAGGCAGCGGGACGGGAAGATTGAACTCCAGTCACGCCCATACTCTCTCAAACTATGAGTTACCCCAAAACCCCAGTGAGGTGTTAAGTGTTCTGTGTACATGTTTTATACGGGATGTTCCACAAGATGTTCCATGCGATGTTCCACCCGATATTCCACAACATGTTTCTCAAGATGTTATCAATTCCTTGTTCACGATGATAATTAACCAGGACCACTGGTTTTTAAAACCAGAAAGTAAAGCAGAGCAGATGCTAAGAAATTTGAGGATAAAGACAAGTCCAACAAACATGGAATACAAAAACTGTTGGTTTAAGGGTGGTAGTTTCGGTAGTACACAATTTACCCAAGTTGATGTTTGTGTTTAACAACCACCAAAGTTAAAAGTTGGCAAAGTAATCTATAGTTGATTACTTTCCTATTAGATTAGGTTTCTAGTTTGGTTCAGGTCAAGTAGCCGTTCGGAGGCTATAGAGGCTATAGTGGTGTCCTAAGTTCATACGGGTACACTTATCTAATTTTCTAACATTAGAATTAGTCATGACTTACTGATTTCGAGATCGACGTAGCAAGCCAGAACTGGATCTAGGGCTTCTACAGACGTTGGTGCACCTGCAATCACAAGAACACTTGGTTAAAGCACGCGACATTTCTATTTAAATAATTTGGTCGTTTTGATTTTCTAAACTGGTTGAACCGTTGTCGAAAACCGTTCTAATTTTTTCTATAGCCTAGATATGATGAAAATAATTTTATCATAGGAGGAAATAATTTTCTGAAGCTTACATTAATTTTTATAATTTTTAAGAGCTCAAAAAAATAATTTAAAACCTATTTTTCAATTTGTGACGTAATTATTCAAACATTTCTTCTGGGTGCAATCGGTATCGGAAAGTTGCAAATGAACTGTCAAAATGCCCGTCTCGGAGAGTACTTTAACATATATTTTTATCACATATAATTGTACGTGAAAATAACAAGTTACGAATTTTTGAACGAAAATAACATATTTAAATTTTAGGGTTAAAAATTAATTTTGGAAAAACTAAGCGTCAAATTGAGATGAAACTAGTGACATTGGGTCCAGAATGTCATTTCTGATTTTCTAGGCCTAGTCTTGTATTTTTCTGACCCCTATATTATTAGTTATGGGTTTAAAATCATTAAACACATTTAATAATTAATTAAAATCATGAAAATACGTAATTTTCTCGTAATTACGAGATTGCCATCGAGAATTTACGCGCCCACCGTTTACCTCTCCTTCGTTCGCAACTGTGGGGGAGGCGGGGGCGGCGTACGGCGATGGCGGTCGAGCGACGGTCGTGGAGCGGGGTGCCAGCAACTCGGTGCAGCGGCGCAGGCGGCGCTGTGGCGTCGGGGTTCGTCGTCGGAGTGCTGAGAGCGGGGGAGAGCGAGCAGCGCTCGGGATTGCTTTGCCACGACGGAGCAGCGGCGGTCGACGCTGTCGGTGGCGAAGCGACGGCGGAGGAGCGGCAGACGGCCGATCTGGGCGGCGCTCCAGGCTTGTGGCGGTGGCGACGAGCTGCTGAAGTAGCGGGAGTGACGGGCGACATCGGAGCGAATGGGAGCAGCGGGCGGCGGCCTCGAATGATCTTGCGGGGGTTCGTTCGGTTGTCAGACAGAGCGGATGGCCGGTGCTGCTGAATTTGTCGTCGACGACGAGCGTGGGGAGCTCGGGGTGTGGCCGTTGGGCAGTCGGATCGCGAGGCCGCTCGGTGGAGGAGCGGTTTGCTGCTGCATGGAGTAGAGAGGGCACGGCGACGTTGTGCCTGAGCTCGAAGGGAAGAGGTGGGGGTTTGCAGAGGGTTGGCGACGGCGAGGTTGCTTCGAAGCGGGGCGTGCGAAGGCGGGCTGGGCGGCGCAGCTCGCTGGAGTTGAAGAGAGCAGGAGAGAGAGGGTGCGAGGGCGGAGAAGCGGGCCGGAGAGAGCTCAGGCGAAGGCGAAGGCGGGCTTTCGGACGTCGTGGGCTCGGAGGAGCTGATGGCGAACGAGGTCGGAGGGTGGCGGGCCTGGCGTGGGTTGGTGGCGGAGGAGGATGTTACGCCGGAGGAGTGGGGTTCGAGCACGGAGGAGTTTGTACGGGAGAGATGAGTTTGGTGCTGCATGGGTTATAACGAAGGGGAGAGCTTGGGGTGCGGGTTGATAGAGAAGAACTAGGGGATTAAATACATGTTAGTAATTAATATAATAATAGGTTAATTAAAACTTAGTCAACTAATAATTAATGGGTTAGGTGATTAGGTTTGCTTTTTGACAAACGGTGGAATTTGTGCTCCCCCATGAAACACATGGCTACTTACGTGTTGGGTTGGGTAGGTTAAAGAAAATAGCTAATAGGGTAATTAGGGGGGTAATTAGAATAGTTAGATGGGTGATTAGGGAAATGTAATTAGCAAAATTACGAATTTGCCCCTACTCGTAAACGTGTCCGAAAAATTACGAAAACATACCCACGGGATCGTATCGTCGCGAGGATCGCGAATACGAGATCCAATTCAGGGTTTGAGCTACGGAAATACTAGTTTTAGGCCAAAACGTTTAGGAAGCGGGTCTGCGGGTTCTCTATTGACTTGACTTCAGAAAATTACGAAATTAATGTGGGGAGCCCTAAATGATCATAGGAGGCTACTGTAGAAGTTTGAAAACGTTTTGAAGACGTTTGTATAGAAAATAAATTTGTCGAATCAAAACGGTAATTTTGGGAGATGAATTTTAACAGAAATGTTTTGGGCATTTGAGGAAATCTGAAATTGCTGAAATACTTTATAATAAGTCTAGTGTTTCAAAATATTTTTATAAGAATTTTTGAAATCAGTTTAAAACTCCTGATCAACCATTACAAAACACAATTAAAAATGAAATTACTTCAAATATTTAGCTTAAATGTTTTGGAAAAATTCAGGATCTGCATGTTTTAGGATCAAAAGTCCACAAACTCGGTTAAATTCAACATTTTTAATAAGATCTGCATGTTTAAAACAATAAAAACTTGTTTTTTAGCGATCAAAACTGTTGAAAAACCCGATTTTTACCCCCCGCCTTCGATCCAAATTTCCGTACGCCCGTAGGGCAAAACGGCGGCGCGCCCTTCGCGCCGCCGGAGGAAACAAACGCCGCGGCCAGCCGTCGCGGCGACACGCCGCGGGCCCCCCTATGGTTTCCAGAAACCCTAACCCTAACGGGCTATTTTTCGGGGGAGGCCCAATTTTTTAACCCTAATGGGTTGTTTTCATGGCCCAAAAGGCCAGAAAATTAGCCCATCCACAGAAATTATTTTATTTATTTTTAGGCCCTAAAAAGCCCAAAATAGTTAAAAGAAATTTTTTTAAAAAAAAAAGGGTTGAAAGCGGTAAAATAAAACATTATATTATGGATCAAAAAGCCAAAAAGTTTTTCAAAAAAAAAATGTTTTTTGCACGACACACAATTTTAATTACTTTAATTGCCTGTGTCTTTTAGATTATCTGCGTGGTTGTATGTTGCAAAAATATTATCTGCGTGGATGTGCAAATATTAGGCTATGTTTTTAGGGATCAGCCAGGTTTCCGACACCGTTTTAAATTCCCGCATTCTTTTTCTTTTTGAGAGAAACTTTGTATGTGAGGATGAAAATGTAAAAAGAAGACCGAAGGACACCAAAAAGAAGCTGAAGGCGTTTCGCTCAATGGAGATAGGGGCTTCTCTCTGAAGTTCCCGAGTTGTAATTTATATTCATGCATTTTATTTTTGATGTAACTTCGGACTGGACTTTTTATTTATTTTTCGGTGTCGGCTGGCTGATCCCCATAGCCTAAGGTCATTATTTCTGTTTTCATTGTTTTTGCATTAAACTGCGTGGTTGATTAATTAGCTTTAATACCATGTTTTAATGTCACAATGAAAACCCTTAAACAGCATGCGTGATTGTTAATTTTTTTAGTAATTAATTATTCACATTACCTGAAAAAAGCATGTATGTTAAAAACACAGTAATTAAAATGCATGCCATGAAAATGACTACATTACATGCGTGGATGTCTGTCTTATTTCAATCTTAATGATACATGCTATTTTTTGTACATGCTAGATCATAAAATGGCCAGACTCGCAAATGTAGACTTCTCAGTCCTGAAGGCTGATGGGTCAAACTACCTAAGTTGGCAGTTGGACCTGAAGTTCCATCTGCGCTCTCATGGTTTCAGTCTCACACAGACTGAAAAGGCAACAACTAGTACTGCCCCAGCTAACAAGGAGGCTTCAGTGGAAGCACCTCATACAGAGGAAGTTTCCGATATATTAAAGGCGAAAGCCATTATATATATCAGGAAACACTTAGACTCGACCTTAAAGGACGAGTACCTCACTGTAGAGGACCCTTACGAGCTGTGGGATGCACTCGAGGAGAGGTACCGACATCAGAGGGATGTCATACTCCCCCGTGCACAGTACGAGTGGACTAACCTCCGCATACAGGATTTCAAATCCGTAGCGGAGTACAACTCAGCTCTCTTCCGCATCACCTCACGCCTGAAGTTGTGTGGTGAACCAGTGACGGAGAAGATGTTGCTGGAAAAGACGTTTACGTCCTTCCACGAAAAGGACATGATCCTTATGCAACAATATCGAGAGAGGAAGTTCACAAAGTACTCTGACCTTCTTTCATGCCTGCTTATGGCTGAACAGAACAGAGACCTGTTGGTTGCCACCCACAACCTGCGCCCTCCCGGCTCCGCTCCATTGCCACCTCCTGCAGAGGCCCACTTCCAGTCTTCCCAGAAGAAGAAGACGGACAAAAAGGCAAAATTCCAGAAATGGAAAGAACAGAAGCAGCGGAAGAAGGCCACTCACCCAGCTCCCCCCCAGAACCAGAAGTTCGTGGACAAGAAGCAGAAGAGGATTCCCAACAAAGGAGGCACTCCCAAGAAAGACTGGGAGGACAAATGCTCAAAATGCGGGATGACGGGCCACTGGTCCAGAATCTGCCGCACAGCAAAACACCTCCAGGACCTCTACCAGGCAAGCCTCAAGCCTCGAGCTGAGACAAACCTGATGGAGAGCGCAGCGTTGGCAGAGACCTCAT
Source organism: Scilla litardierei (assembly GCA_030789695.1). NCBI lineage: Eukaryota > Viridiplantae > Streptophyta > Magnoliopsida > Asparagales > Asparagaceae > Scilla > Scilla litardierei. The sequence continues at coordinate 48,882,378 of CM061138.1, read as the reverse complement.
GGACTCCCGAAGATTTCATGGGAGATGATACTCTCTAGATCTGGACCACTTTTATGCAATTAGCAATGTATCTTAAATTTTTATGCATCGTACCTAGTTCTATTTTCCATGTCAAACAATATCTTTTTAGCATTTATTTATGAAAGTAAATCTTTTATCTATATTTATTGCTTGAATGTCTTTCCCCATTTTTTTAGATATGGAACTTATCTGCCTAGTGGACAGTGCATCGACGCACTCGATCCTTCAAAACATAGACTATTTCACGAGCGTAAGTAGTTATTCTGGCCCACTGAGAACAATCTCAGGGCCAGCAAATATAATCGAAGGATCAGGGGAAGCAATTATATTGCTCCCCGGCAACACACAAATAACACTTAAAAATGCGTTATACTCCCCAAAATCCATCCGAAACCTCCTAAGTTTTAAAGACATCCGTTTAAACGGATATCACTTAGAGACGGTCGAGGAAGATAAAAGGGAATACTTGCTTGTAACGGCTCTTACAAATGGTTCAAAAACCATTGTGGAACGTTTCAAGGGACTCCCCTCGGGACTCTACCAAACAAGTATACAAACTCCAGAAACATCCATGGTGGAGCACCTGCAGTGCCCCCAAACACCAGAATTCCAACTCTGGCACAGTCGACTGGGACACCCTGGTTCGGTTATGATGTACCGCATCATAAAGAACTCCAGGGGCATTGACCTGAAGAACCTGAAGATTCTTCAAAAAGGCAAATTCCCATGTCCACCCTGTTACAAGGGTAAACTGATCACGAGACCCTCTCCACTGAAAGTGGATGTGGAGTCTCCCAGCTTTCTGGAAAGAATCCACGGAGACATTTGTGGGCCGATTCACCCATCAAGTGGTCCGTTCAGGTACTTTATGGTCCTGATAGACGCATCAACTAAGTGGTCACATGTGTGCCTACTGTCCACCCGTAACCTAGCACTATCTAAGCTTTTAGCTCAGATAATAAAGTTACGGGCCCACTTCCCCGATCACCAGATAAAGAAACTTCGTCTGGACAATGCGGGGGAGTTTACGTCACAAGTCTTTCTAGACTATTGCCAAGCTCAGGGAATTGAAGTCGAACATCATGTAGCGCATGTTCACACCCAAAATGGGTTAGCAGAATCTCTAATTAAGAGACTGTAATGGATCGCTCGTCCATTATTACTTCAATCCCAGATGCCAGTGAATGCGTGGGGTCATGCAATTTTGCATGCTGCATCTTTAATAAAATTAAGACCCTCTGGAGGTCAGTCATCTTCTCCAATGCAACTAGCACTTGGAGCCCCACCAATTGTCTCACATTTGAGAATATTTGGTTGTGCAGTATACGTCCCCATAGCACCACCACAAAGGACAAAGATGGGTCCACAACGTCGCCTAGGCATTTATGTTGGGTTTGACACCCCCTCCATAATTAGATTCCTAGAACCCCTTACGGGGGACGTCTTTAAGGCACGTCTAGAAGAATGTGAATTCGATGAAACATCGTTCCCAAGACTAGGCTCACAGACAAAGAAGCCCGAAGCTTCAGAAAATATCACTTGGGATACAAAAACTTTATGTCACTTTGATCCGCCAACAAGCCAGTGTGAGGAGGAGGTCCTAAAGATTCTCCACATCCAAAACACTGTCCATCTCTTGCCGGACAAATTTACTGACAACCAGAAGATTGTCAAATCACACGTCCCTGCTGCTAACACTCCAGCTAGGATTGACATACCGCAAAATGGATGCAATCCGCCTGCAGCAGAAATGGTTGGACCTCTCAAAAAGAGAGGACGACCACCAGGATCCAAGGACCAAGTCCCTCGAAAGAGTAGGACCCTTGGCAATGGTAAACAAATACCACCACAGGATGCTAATTTAAGCCCTGCTACCCCATCTCTCCCAAACTCTCATGAAGAGGAAAAACCGGGAGAAAATGAAGTATCGATACACTATGTACGAACTGGGGAGTATTGGGACAGAAAAAGCACAACAATAGATGACACATTTGCGTGTAATATTGCCATCAACGTCGCGTACTGCGACGATGATATTGAACCACGCTCTCTGACAGAATGTCAAAGCAGAGATGATTGGCCAAAGTGGAAAGCGGCAATAGGAGTGGAGTTGGATTCACTCACCAAACGCAAGGTCTTCGGACCAATAGTCCAGACACCAAAAGGTGTAAAACCTGTGGGTTATAAATGGGTATTTGTTAGAAAACGAAATGAACAGAATGAGATCGTACGCTACAAAGCAAGGCTTGTAGCGCAGGGTTTTACCCAACGTCCTGGGGTGGATTTTGAAGCCACATACTCCCCGGTCATGGACGCGATCACCTTCCGATTCCTCATTGGCATAACAGCACAAGAGGGTTTAGATATGCAACTCATGGACGTGGTTATTGCATACCTATATGGCAACCTAGACCGAGACATCTATATGAGATTGCCTGACGGTTATTCTTTGCCTGCAGCACTAAAAGAGAGAGAACGTGACATCTACTCAGTGAAACTGCAAAGATCATTATATGGTCTAAAACAATCTGGAAGGATGTGGTATAACAGACTAAGCGACTTCCTTGCACAGCAAGGATTTAAAAACGACCCAGTCTGTCCTTGCATCTTTATAAGAGCAAAGGCAACAGGATTTGTGATTATAGCCGTCTATGTAGACGACTTAAACCTCATCGGATCTCCTGAAGAGATCACAAAGATTTCTAAAAGCCTGACAGAAACCTTCGAGATGAAAGACCTCGGAAAATCAAAATTCTGTTTAGGCCTTCAGATAGAGCATCTTAAAGATGGGATCCTGTTACACCAGTCAACTTACACATCGAACTTACTGAAAAAGTTTCAGATGGATAAGTGCCACCCCCCTCAGCACTCCGATGGTCGTCAGATCATTGGATGTACACAAAGACCCTTTCCGGCCGCTGGAAGAGGGGGAGGAAAAACTAGGCCCCGAAGTGCCTTATTTAAGTGCTATCGGTGCACTCCTTTACCTGGCTAACTGCACTCGCCCTGACATAGCGTTCGCAGTAAACTTACTAGCCAGATATAGTGCTGCACCTACACAGCGGCACTGGGCCGGAGTTAAGCATCTTCTGCGCTACCTCCAAGGGTCCATAGACTTAGGTCTATTCTACAGGAAAGGGGCATCAACTGGTTTAGTTGGTTATGCTGACGCAGGTTACAGGTCCGATCCTCATACAGAGAAGTCTCAGACCGGATACATGTTCACATATGGCGGCACTGCCATATCCTGGAGATCTGTGAAGCAGACCATGACGACCGTCTCATCCACCCACTCCGAGCTACTTGCGATCTTCGAAGCAAGCAAGGAATGTTTTTGGCTACGCTCGGTGATCCAGCACATACTCACCTCCACCGGCCTGACAACCGGCGTTCTTGCACCCACTACACTCTATGAAGACAATGCAGCATGTATAGCCCAGCTACAGGACGGCTACATCAAAGGTGACAAGACGAAGCATATCTCCCCCAAGTTCTTCTGGACGCACGACCTTCAGAAGCAAAAGCAGATTGAGGTACAGAAGATCCAATTATGTAATAACTTGGCGGATTTGCTTACCAAATCCCTGCCTACTAGTATCTTTGAAAAACTTGTACATGGGATTGGGATGAGGAGAGTGCGTAAATGTAAACTGGGTCAGGATGAGAGAACTATGAACTCATAGATACATAGGAGACTGATGTATAGATTCATAGGAAATCTGCAAGCCTGAAGCTTGGTCAGATAAGGGGGAGTCAACTGCAGAGTTGTACTCTTTTCCCTTGGCTACAGGTTTTTTCCCACTGGGTTTTCCGTAGTCAAGGTTTTGACGAGGCAACCTCGTTGACTCTGGATCCTGAAGTATCCACCCCTAGACACATCCCCAAAACAGGGGAAGTTATGGGTTAACTGCTCTTTCTTTAACAAGACAGTTACCTTAACTCGGATCCTGAAGAATCCACCTCTTATTTCAATGTTGATTGGATAAGGGGAAGTGTTATGAATAGGCCCATTGGGCCAATTGGGTATCCAACCCACTATTGAAAGATATAAATACACGGGTAGGGGGCTCTTCACCCCTTACACCTATTTCTCCCTAAATTCCCTTCACAACAGCTTAAATGTTTTGGAAAAATTCAGGTCGTTACACTCTAAGAGCAAAACCATACGGTACAGTGGGCCCAAAGTGGACACAAATGGTATCAGAATCAAACCATGTACTCCAGAGGAGTCACTTTGGACAATATCAGATTAAGGTGGAGATTAGTTGGCCATGTTAAACATAACATAATGCCCCCATACTAAAATACCACATATATATCCCGGAAATACATAAATCTCGTTGCTAAAATTGTATACCTTAGGGAGGTATTGCTAAAAGAGAACAGATATGGGACTCCTTACTATGCGGTTCTTTGAGACCCACTTCAAGTAGCCTTCCGACTGGTAAAGCTTTCCCCCGGTTTCTTTGCGGCTGACGGTCACCTCAAACTTCACCTCTTGATTCACCTCCTTGAAATCCAGAATTCTTGGTTCCACGCTCACCATAACTCCGGCCGGCGTGTCGACCTCCACCCAATATCTAGACTCCGCCTCCCCTACGTTCTTCGCTGTTCTTGTCAATGTGACGGCCGTCGAGTTCCCCGAACCAAACACCACCGAGATCGACGGGTAGTTCAGCTCAGCTTCGGCGATGCTTTTGACGGTTAAACAGTCGATTGGATGACCCACTATTATTTTAACCTGAGTGTTGTTATACCCTAGGCCGCAAAGATAAGGGATGTAGTCGTCTTCAGAGAGGTCATACACTAGGCCTGGATCGCTGGCCTTTGTTGGGTTAACATGTCCGGCTCCGAATGCGAAGAGGTCGGCGGGGAGTCGGCGCTCGTCCATCATCTTGCCGCCGCCGCGGTCTAACACGTCGGCTGACGTCATGATCGCCGACTTAATTGCGGCGGGAGACCAATCCGGGTGCAGGCTCTTGAGCAGCGCCACGATGCCACTAACATGGGGTGTCGCCATGGAGGTGCCCGACATAGTGGTGAACAACACACGGCTGTCGTCCGTCGAGGGCCAGCCCAACGACGGAGGCCACGCCGCGAGTATGTTCACTCCGGGGGCCGAGATGTCCGGCTTCAGAATGCCTGGGCTCGCCACGCTCGGCCCTCTTGAAGAGAACGATGCGGTTGCGGGCACGCCCAGTCCCTTCCCGATCACCGTTCCCTCGAACAGGATGGCTGCGGTTGGGTTGGACGTCGTGTTGATGTACTTCTTGATCGCGTAACCGTCGACGAAGCTGACTTCCGACGCGGGAAGCACGTGAGGGTCGGAGGTCAGGCTGTAGGCGTTCTGGCCGTCATTTGCAAGAATCATGGCGGCTCCTCCGGCGCTTTTTACGAATCCGCCCTTTGAAATCCGCGCAATTCCGCCGCCTCGGTCGCACACAACGAGCTTGCCCTTCACGTCGAGGCCTTCGAGGGAGCCGTTTCCGCAGAACACGGCATCAGGCTTTCCGCCGGCGCCGGCGTACACAAGGGGGAGCAGGTTGGGCCGGAATTCTTTGGGCTGGAACATGGACTCCCCCTCGAACCCGACGCCGTTCCCCAGCTTCACCTCCGCCGACCCGCGCCGACCCGAGGTGCTCGCCGCGACGGTTAGAAGCCACGGCGCCTCGTTCGAAAGAGTGCTCGCCCTCGGCCCACCGTTTCCGGCCGCGCAGCTAGGAAACACGCCTCTCTTGATCGCTCCGAAGGCGGCGATCGTGAGCTCATCTTGATAGAACGGCACGCCAGGCTCTCCTCCAAGGGAAAGGGAGAGGATGTCGACCCCGTCGGCGACCGCAGCGTCAATCCCCGCGAGGATATCTGCGCCGACACAATCTTCGGGCGCACCGAAGCCGCACACCTTGTAGATGGCAACGTGAGCGAGGGGCGCCATCCCACTGGCGATGCCTCTGCCCGTAGCCGTCGCCTCCGCACCGTGCACGAACGCTCCTGCCGCCGTGCTACAAACATGGGTCCCGTGCCCCGTGTCCTCGGTCAACGGAGACGCTATGTCACCGGTGATGTTCACTTCGGCCGCTGATCCGGCGAAGAAGGAACGGGCGCCGATGAGCTTGTTGTTGCACGCGGAGGCGTTGTAGTCGCACCGCCCTTTCCACTTGCGCGGCGGAGGCGGCATGCCGGCATCGTCGAACGAAGGGTGAGTGGGGTCCACCCCGCCGTCGACCACCCCGATGATGACTCCCCTCCCTAGGTTCGACCGGTTCCATAATCCACTCCCGCCATCCCAATTCAACCCCAAGAACGTTGGAGTGTAGGTGGTGTGCCGAGAGTAGCGATTGCTAGGATAGGCATGGACGAATCCCTCCGCCCTCGACACGTGCTCGAGCTCTTCCTCCGTCAGCCTCACCGCAAACCCGCTCAACACGTGGGTGTAAGCGTGGACCATCCGTCGCTCGGCCGAGGAGCTAGCGACGCTCGCCGGTAGGAAAGACATGTACCAGCTATTCCGCTCCGCGGAGCTCATGTGCACGGTGTTTTCGGGCGGGTGGACGTGAACTATATAGGTTTTTAGCCGGGACTTCTCGCCGTCGGTTAGCGCGGTTGCTGCCCGGAAAGAGAGAGAGAGGAGAATGACGGCGAGAAGATGGAAGAAGAGAGAGGGACTGTTTAGGCTCGACATGGCTTGCAGGTTGCGGTTGGGGAAAGGTGAAGGGTGTGCCCTGACATGGTTCTTGGGAGGTGAATATATAGAGAATGAGGTGAATCAAACATGGACCATGGCCGGCAATATTTGGCCAGGAACGACTAGCGAGCAGTTTCTTGTGCGCTATAGTTTTCAATTCCGACGATCGGTAGTTGACAACAATTGGCCGGAGGAGATTTCACGGCCTGCTGTTTAATTTTGTTTAGTTAATCCAAAAATCCGATGCAATGCGGCACAAATTTTTTGAGCTTGACATGTGGAGCAAGCGTGCTTGCCTCTGGATTTTTAGTGGAATAAACTGAGCTCCCCTTTGGTTGCAGGGGCCAAATGAGAGGGAGCTAGCAATTTTGTGGGATGAATACTGTTACGACCAAAGATCGTGATACATCGACTTTTTCCCAAGTTTGCCAGACACACGGCAAGCTCGTCCATCATCTGTAAAGTCCGTCTCGACTAGCGGGTAGGTCGTGCTTCGTCCCGACCTCACCGGTTGGCCGCCTGCTCCTCTCTTAGCCAGCTCGCCACCCCTGAAGTCCGCCTTGCCAAACAGGAAGGTCGCACTTCGCCCCCAGCCTCGCCGATAGGTCGCCAGCTCCCCTCCAAGCTCGCCGGTCGAGTAACCAGCTCGCCCATCATCCTCCGGGAGCGACCAAGTGACTTATGTGCGGCCCCGCTCCTCGGACGCACCCTGATAACCCTTCAGCCCGTCGAACACGACTAACGTCCTTGCACGAGTATGCCTCTGACACTTACGCCGCTCGACAGCCTGACAAAGCACCCCCTGGCCGCTGCACCGTCTGACCGCATGATGCTTTCGGCTCTGACATTCTGACATTCTGACAAAGCACCCCTGGCCGTTGCGCCGATTGACAAAAGAATGGCTGACACGTACAGCTCTGCCATCCTCGGCCAGACCTTTCGCAGTCTGACATGCCAGCTCAGCCCTACCTAATCGCCTCCTTCAGCTATAAATACACCTCCACTTCCATCGAGAAAAAGGTTGGTGAATTGATTCTCAAACTCTCTCTCTCTCTCTCTCTCTCTCAAGAGCAAATATCGTCCATATATTTGTTCTTCCTCCTAAGCTCGCCACGTATGGTCGACCTACTTCTAGCTCGGCCTACGTGTCCGACCCACATTTATAAGTCCTAATTTTGACTTAGGCATCGGAGAGGCTAAGGGTTGGAACCCAACCCGGCCTTTCTGACGAGCTGCTCATTGCGCAGGTAGCTCTTCCAAGCAACGAGCAACCGACAACCTACTCAAGGAGAGCGATGAACAAGCGATGACCTTACAGGATTGATCAGGAGATCGACCTCTAAAGTGCACCAAGCCTCAACATCCCCTCACTACTTGTAAACGGCCTACCCAATCACCCCCCAACTTGTAACCATCATGCCCTTGGTTCCCCTTCAATACAAATTCATTATACGTGGAAGTTACCCCGCAACAATTGTCGCCATTTGTGATAACGCAAGGTCACACCCATATCAAAATCCATACTCATCAATCACCCGACCGTGGCAAAGCACCCATGGAAGAGGAGTCTCACTCTCACAGGAGGACGACCTCGATGGACTTACCCTCTGAGGGGATGGCTGAGACCATTCAGGCCTCAGCCCGTGCTCTCCAACAAAGTTTCGAGTCCTTCGCCAAATTGATGAAAGATTTCGAGGCGGCCAGAGGCGGAGCACCCCCGGGCCCCTCTGAGCCCCCGAAACGGAGGTGAAACCTTCGTCCTCAGTTTGAGGAAGAAGCGGCCGCCCAGCGAAGAGGGCCCACCGAAGAAATAGCTGCCCAGCAAAAGCTCCTCGATAAAGAAGCAGAGGTCAATCGGTAGTGGCGGCACGACGAAGAAGCTGTTGTCAATAGAAGATGCATGGAGGACGAGGCATACACCGCTCAACAAGCACGTCTGGACGAAGAAGCAGCCCATCGACACCTTTGATTCATCGTCGCGGAGCGCGAGAGGCTGCAGAGGGAGAACTATGAGATCCCGAAGGCGCGAACCCAGGCCTACGGGGCAGGAACTGTTGGATATGGACGACATGTATACACCCCATGAGGGGATGTATGAGGGTCTATGGACCTCAGATGTCGCGTGCATGAAAGCATGTGCGAAGGAAACCTTTTCATGTGTGAAAAGGACCACTCGATAAGTGGAAAAAGTCACTTTATAAGTGCATAAAGTCACTTGATAAGTGCATAAGGAAGAGGATAAGAAATAGTGCTAATATAGGCTAATAAGCTTATATGTAGTTATTTCCTACAATAACTACCCCCAAGGCCTATAAATAGGACCCAAGGGTATGGCTTTCAAGGCTAATCCTTCATGCCATAAGTTTGCATAAGGCAACTTACTTTCCTCTTCTCCCTTCCATTAAGTTCTTCTTCCAAGTAGAGATTTAGACGGTGAAACGCTGCTTTGATCCTCTGTGACAAAGTACCGACTGTTGTGGTGAATCCAAGGGCGAAGTTCAGAGACTATAGCGAAGCATACGCTAACGTAAGTCTCCTCTCTTTTGATCCTCTATCATCGCATGATGGGATCCTACATTGGTATCAAAGCCACACGGGTTCGCCCCGGTCTCACCGACGAATGACACGTTGTCTCTTTCACGAATGAGTTTCCTTCCATTATGGATATGGTAGGAGCGCATCGTGACAGAGAGAACGCAAAAGTTGTTTTTTTCACGTTAGGGTCTTTTGCCATTACGGATATGGCAGGAACTCTCCGTGACGGGAAGAACTGACCGTTCATCTCGCCAAACTCGCACTCCTCATGGATGCTGAGTCTCCATTCAATAGGAAATGTGCACTCTCTTCATGTAGAGCGTGAAGTTTGCGGCCTTGAAAGTGTGTTATTTTTTTTGGCACATGGCCATTAAAGCATAACTACTTTCTCGATGAACGGGTGTCTCATCGGAGAAGATGGTGGTTTCAAAACTTCTCATCGGAGAAGATGAACAAGTATCTCTTTGGTGCATGATGCACCCCCCTCCCCATTGGGGAAGGGGTTGGCTTCGGCCAACGACAACCAAGATCAACCCCCCCATAGAGGGGGGTGTGCGGCTGGACTCCAAGGAGGCCAGCCGGCCGGCTAGGCCGATGCACCCTGGCCGGCCCTGGCCGGCCCCGGCCTCGGCCAGGGCAGAGGCCATGGCCGAGGGGCCAGGGCCCTGGCTGGCCCTGGCCTCTGCCACCCTGGCCAGGGCCAGGGCCAGGGCCAGGGGAGCCCTGGCCGTGGCCAGGGCCAGGCCGGCCCTGGCCGTGGCCAGGGCCAGACCAGGCCGGCCCTGGCCGAGGCCAGGGCCAGGCCGAGGATCCATATGGTGCCGGCGGCCTCGGCCCAGGCCACCTGCATGGCCGGCCCCTACCGCGCCGGCGGCAGCTGCATGAGGCAAAGCCCCCCTGTAGGAGGGGAGGGCCTGGATCCCTACGGGGGGGTCCGGCCTTGGCACGACCACGGCTCGACCCCGGCAATGGCCGGGGCAGGCCACTACCTCCCGCTGCAAAATACGTTGGCAAAAATACATTTGCAAAATACGTTTGCAAAATACTTTTTCAAAATACGTTTTCAAAAACGCTTTTTTCCGCTGCAAGTACTATAAGAGTACTATTATTTGATAAGTGATGGGGAAATATTGAAAGTTGTTCTAGATGGTGATTAGAATTGTAAATGACCTTTTCGATTCTAGAGCAACATCTTCAATATTTTTCGAAAGTAACTTATCAAATGTAAAATTTATGCAATGTTTTTTTTGATCGAATTTTTTTTATGTCTTTTGCAGTATTTTAAAACTAAAATGTCTTCCGCTACTAAGAACATCGTCGCTGAGTTGAACAAAGGTGAAAAACTCAACGGCGTTAATTACAAACTATGGTCCATGAAGATACAATATGTTCTAGAGGAGCAAGATGTGCTCGAAACTCTGAAGAACATAATGATTGAACCTGAGTTAGACACTACGGCCCAACACAGAAGAGACAAGGAAGCTTTCGATGCTTGGTCTCGGAAGAACAAAATTGCTCGCATTACGTTGTTGTCAAGTATGGCCGACGACATAATGCGAATCTTCCGAGAATATGACCTAGATATGGACATATGGTCCAAGCTAGAGGAGAAGTTTGGTGGCACCTCGGTGACCAAACTTCGCTCTTTAACTATAAAATTCGATTCGTACAAAAAACGTCCAGATCATTCCATGGGAATGCATCTGCGACACATGGCGAATCTTATTTCAGAGTTAAAGGATGCAGGTCATATGATCACTGATGAGCAACAAATCCAAGCAGTCATACGTTCCCTACCAATCGAATGGGACAACATGAAGATGCACCTCACTCATAATGATAGCATCAAAAACTTCAACGATGTTTCTAAGCACCTCGAGTTAGAGGAAGAGCGGTTTGCGGCCGACAAGCCAAGTACAGAAGTGCACATGGTTGCTAGTTCCTCACATGGGGGAAAGAAACGTAAACATCACTCGAAGTTTGCTCTTGAGTATAAAAAGCAACCAGTGTCTACCAAGAAACCCAAACAAAAGGGTGGGAACAAGAAATGGCACAAGAAGAAAGACTTGAAGAAGATCAAGTGCTTCAAGTGCAACAAGTTAGGTCACTTTGCCCGTTCATGTACGGATGGAGGTGACAAGGTAACTTGTAATAATACTAGTTACATATGTGTTTCTAGTTCAATATTTCTTGTAGAATCTAATCCCTTTTGGATAATTGATTCAGGTGCCACCGACCACATAGCAAGGGACAGACGGTCCTTCGTGGAGTATCACCGGATACCCCAAGGAACGAAGTGGATATATGTAGGAAACAACACATGTGTTGAAGTGAAAGGCGTTGGGACGTGCAAGCTCGTCTTGGACAACGGCCGCACTATCTTACTTCATGATGTCCTCTTCGCTCCGGATATTCGAAGGAATATAATATTTGCGGTCGTCTTAATGGGTCTTGGTTATAGTTGGTTCTTTCATAATTGTAATGTGGATTTGTCTTGTAATAATTCTGTAATTGGTTCTTGGTATGTTTTTTAAAGGATTCATTGTATTGAATACGATGTACGATTCCTCGAATTTTAATGAAAATTTCCTTATTACAAATTCTTCGATTTATGAGTCAGATGTAATTTGTTGGCACGCAAGGCTTGGTCACATTGGACCAACACGTATGGATAGACTTGCCAAACGTGGCCTTCTATCCAATATTTCAAAGGTCGAAATGTCGACTTGCGAACATTGCCTTGTAGGGAAATCTTGTCGCAAGCCATTTGGAACCGGCACAAGGGCCGAGGTTCCATTACAGCTCATCCATTCGGACATATGTGGTCCGATGAATGTCAAGACAAGACGCGGGAAGTCCTACTTCATCACTTTTATTGATGACTTCACCCGATTCGGACATATCTATTTGATATCCCACAAAAGTGAAGCATTGACCTGCTTTAAAAACTATATGAGTTTAGTGGAAAATCAATTAGATCGCAAGATTAAGGTCTTGCGAACCGATAGAGGCAGTGAATATCAATCTGCAAGTTTTAAGGAACTTTGTGATGAAAAGGGCATAGTTCATCAAATAACTATGCCTTATACTCCGCAACAAAATGGTGTTGATGAAAGGAGGAATATGACTTTAATGGAAATGGTCCGTTCAATGATGGCGCAAGCTAACTTGCCAATCACCTTTTGGGGTGATGCATTATTGACGGCTGCTTTCATCTTGAACCGCGTACCCTCGAAATCAGTTAGCTCCACTCCTTATGAGTTGTGGAACCAAAGGTCTCCTGACTTAAGCATTTTAAAACCTTGGGGGTGTGCATCCTATGCACATATTTCCTCCCATAAGTATGGAAAACTTGGGCCAATGGGGAGGAAATGTATCTTTATACGATACGCAGAAAACTCCAATGGTTATGTTTTCATTGGTCAGGAAGACAATGGAGGACTGATTGAATTTGAGTCGAGGGATGTTACTTTCTTGGAAAATGAGTTTTCAAGACAGTGCGAGATAAGTCAGGACTTATCTCTATTTGAGATTCATGATCAAGAAGGATTACCTCATTCGAGTGGGAGAATTCTTGGTGAAGACGAAAATACGTTTCAACCTTCACCAATGGATGATACGAATGATTCGAATCCTATTCCATATAGGAATAATGATCCAAGTGGGAGCAATTCTAATCACATTCCAAGTGGGAGTAATATTAGAATTGATCCAAATTCAAGTCAACAAGGACGTGAAGAATCTCAAATGCGACGTAGTAGTCGTACAAGGTTAGCTCCTCTAAGATTTGAGGATGAATTCCCATAAACCTTTATGACTTTACTACAAGATGATGACGAGCCTGCTACTTTCAAACAGGCCGTATCATGCCCTGCAAAAGACAAATGGATGGAAGCGATGAAGGAGGAATTAGAATCCATGAAAATTAACCGAGTCTGGGACTTGGTTGACTTACCCAGAGGACATAGAGCTATTGGGAACAAATGGGTTCTTAAAATCAAGCATAAGGCTGATGGTTCTATAGACAGATATAAAGCTCGCCTTGTCGTGAAAGGTTTTACGCAACAGGAAGGGATAGACTACGAAGAGACCTTCTCACCTGTTGTTCGTTTTACCTCGATTCGCTTGATTCTGGCTTTGGTAGCTTGCTTAGACCTCGAATTACATCAAATGGATGTAAAGACTGCATTTCTCAATGGAGAATTGGACGAGGAGATCTATATGGAACAACCAACAGGGTTTGTAAAAGAAGGAAACGAACATAAGGTTTGTAAACTTCGTAAGTCCATATATGGTCTTAAACAATCCTCGAGGCAATGGTATATACGATTTCAAGAAGTTGTCTTATCAAATGATTTTACCATGTGTAACAACCCTAGTGTGCAAATACTAAGTAATCGTTAAATTGATCCAAGTTTCTCGTACATGTGCACACCAATCCCGGGGAGTGGAGAGATTTGCAAATTACCCCTCGATTTTTCATTTATACCCAAATGAGGGTATCATTGTAAGATTGGGCTTAAGTCAAATTTCTTTAAGTGAAGGGTTATTGTGAAAAAGGGAAATGAGATATTTGCAATGGCAAACTTGTAATAAAATCAAGCTTTTGGATGGCTAATTTTGGAAAAAAAAGAAAGAAAGAAAAAGAAATGAAAAGAAAAATAGAGTATGGCAATAAGTTTGCCATACCAAGTACACCTAACCCCCCCATCTCTCCCCTCACCCTACACCATAACCCCCCACCCCACTCCCTTCTCCTAAATCCCTTTTCTCTCCCCCTCTCTCCATTATTTTCAGCCCATGACTGAAATTAGCTAGGAAAAAAAGGAAAGAAGAAGAAGAAGAAGAAGAAGAATAGGAAGAGGAGAAGGAGAAGGAGAAGGAGAGGGCTACTACTCAAACCATCAACCATTCTTGAAGCTCCAAAGAGGTAGGAACTCTTCACTCTCCTACTCTAATTATAGATGATGGAAAGCACCTTATATGTATGAGTTTTCTCTGAAATTTTGGGAAGAATGTTGTAGAACTAGGAATCTTGATGCATGCTTGAAATTTTCTGAAACTTTAGCTGAGTTCTGGGATTAATTGGCTATTAGGAATGCTCTGAAAATTTTATATGATATTTATCTCGTAGTTATGAGTAACTTTCATGTTCATCACTTTTTCTAATTCGAACTGGAAGTTGGGGTAAAAATTCGAATTGTGCAACATGCCAGGAATTCTGTCAAGCTGTACACATTTCAGTAAAACGAGCACCACTACCTGCACACATCTTAGATTTTGTTGATTTTGGTCTTGTTGGAAAGCTAACAAGTTTTTCTCAAGGTCCAACCGACTTTTATGCTGAAATTCTGGCTAGAATATGCCCAAAATTGGCTTGAAACACAGACACAGAAATCTGTCTGCAGAACAGTTTTGACACCCTTTACCAAATAATTCACCATAAATCACATACTCCATAGTTTTGCATGAAATTTTATATGTGAACTCAAAACTGCCATATCTACAATTTTCATTCAGTAAATTTTGTTAAATTCTCACTGGAAATGGCTGTTAATCATTGATGTTGTGACTGTTGACGAAATTTCAGCAAATTGCATTGTTTGCTAATGACTAGATTACTGTTTTGGTTTACTTCGGAACATATCGCTAATGTGGATTCATCAGTGATTAAGTGTTGTCTATGGGTATGCTACTTTATGTTGCATGTTTGGAAATGGATGTTTATGTTCATGAAGCTCGCAAGTTGTTGTGAACATCCCGATGAAAAGAATGCATTGGATCTCATTTTACATGCTTCATACTCTAGGTTTAATGATTAGTTAAAAGACAACCTAGGGTGTTCTCGTTCCACTCGAAGTGGGTGAGTGCCCTAGGAGGGGTTGGGGAAACCAAGGTAACGAGTGAGCATGCGGGGGATGGACTGCTGAGTTGTGGGCCACTCCCGACGAGCCCTCAGCGGCGGGGAGTTGGTGCGGCTGTGGTTGAGATTGGTTATGTTGGTGAACGGCTTCTTTTGTAAGAGCTTGTCTCGGGAAGTCGTAGCATTCCACCCACTTTACCGGGTGAGGTCCAGTCCCCGATGTTTGACCCGTTACTGAGGTTTCGAATTCATGCATGAAAACTAACCTATAAAGAAAAAAACAGTAACTCTGGAATGTGATGCCTTTTCCTTTGTTGTGATTCCTTGTTGTGCACTATGATTAGAGTAGTAGAGTTGTGGAGTTCCTACTGGGCACGCTGTGACGTGTCCTCCCCCCTACAGGTCCAGGCACTGGTTCTCTGGCGGCGGGCCCGGGAGTGGAGACCCCGGAGGGCAGCTCGTCTCAGCAGGGTCCGTAGTGTTGTGGTTAGTGTGGGTTGCGTGGTGTAGCTTTGGGTTGTGTGTGTGTGATGAACGTAGTGTTGTACCCATGTTCCCTTTGTACCCCGTAGGGTTGAGTTGTACTTTTGTGGGAGCTTTTGCTGTTGGGGTTGTACAGTGGACTTGTGCAATACTGGCCATGTAGTAGCGGTGCTCTGTGACTCTTGGATGTTCTGTTCGTCGAATTTTACCTTACTGCCTGTGTTGTAATGTCGTGTACTATCCTTCTGTGTTGGAGCTGTACTGTTCTGTTAATCGTTCAGTCTGTACTTTACTGCATGTGTTTCCTCAGCGTTTCCAGTGGCCTGCGTGACTTTGGTGTGTACTTTAGCTCTTGGTAATCTAATACCGCGGCTTGTCACGTCGACCCTCCCTATTTTGGGCAGCGGGGCGTGACAGGTTTTGTGGTGGCCCACGCAGGTCTGCGCCCACTGCGATACGCGTAAAGGGAACACCGGTAAGGCTCCAAAATTTCAGTACACGACACTAATGCATTTGTTCTATTTCTCGCCTGCAGATGGAAGGTGGGAACGGGAGTTTCGGCGGGACCGGAACATCTGATGGTGGGATTGGCCCAGCTGGTGATGTGCAGTCTTCGGGTGACAGGACCTCAGAGTCAGCCCTGATGGCTAAGGTTCTGATGGGCATTTTAGAGCACATGGGTCAGATGGAGGAGAGGGCAGTGGCGCCGAAGTCGCCGAGCTACAAGGAGTTCAGGACACTGCGTCCGCGATACTTCTCGGGCAGGGAGAGTAGCCTCGAGGTAGATGAGTGGCTGCGGCACACTGAGGATGATCTGACGATGTGTCGGTATCCCCGAGACGGTTGGGTAGAGTTGGTGAGGCGACAGTTGACCCATCAAGCTAGAGACTGGTGGGAGGCTCAGGAGAGGCGACTGAAGGGGAACATTGCTTGGGAGACCTTTCGGGAGTTGTTTGAGGCCAAGTTCCTTCCGGAGGCGGTGAAGGACAAGTTGAGGCAGAGATTTGAGCATTTGACTCAGGATGGGAGGACGGTGGATGAGTATGATGCAGAGTTCTCGTTGCTGAGCAAGTACGCACCAGAGCTTGTAGCGACAGATGCCATCAGAGCCAGGCGATTCCGCAAGGGACTAGACGTAGAGTTTCGGGCGGCCATGTCTACTCAGGAGTTATTGACTCAGGAGGCCGTACTACGGGCTGCCAGACAGCATGAGACCCACCTACGGAGTGTGGGGAGGCCACCAGCCAGTGGTGGGAGACCAGCTGCTCAGCAGAGGACTGCACCTGGCCCAGTTCAGCGGGTGACATTCAAGCGACCGGGGGCTCCACCTCCGGCACAGAAGGGACCTTCATGCTACAGATGCGGGAAGCCAGGGCACGTGCAGAGAGACTGCCGAGTTACGAATGCCAGGTGTTATACATGTGGAGAGCCGGGACACATCAGCAGATTTTGCCCACAGTCGGGTCATGCCCCGGTGCCGCCGGCGTCAGCAGCTGTCCGGCCTACACAGCAGAGACCTCTTCCACCACCGCCACAGCGGCTTGCCCTTCCGGCACCGTCAGGATCGAGACCGTCTGCACCGAGAGGACCCCCTCCACCTCCCCAGCAGCGACGAGGGAACCAGGGGGCAGTTCCTCCACTGAGGCGGCAGCAGTACACCATGACCCCAGTAGAGACTTCAGAGGGTGCTAGTCGAGTGATCACCGGTATGAATCTTGCCCCTATGCAGTCTATTAGATTTGAGCCTCAGTTATTCTATTTAGCTAGTTGGCTGAGTTTTATTGTTGTGATACTTAGGTATTGTTAGAGTAGCCTCCTACCCTGCTATGTCCTTATTTGACACTGGAGCGTCACATTATTTTCTGTCGAAGAAGTTTGTGACACAACACTCCATAATAGTTGACACCTTTACTGCTAGTTGGAATGTTCACACCGGAAATGGGGTTATTTGTAGTGTCTCTGGGATACGGAACTGTCCAGTTGAGATCGGGGGACGAGAGTTGTATGCAGACTTTTTGGTGATTGAGTTACCCGACTATGAGGCAGTGTTTGGAATGGATTGGTTGGGGATGTTCTATGCTAACATAGACTGTAGACTAAGGAGGGTAGTTTTTCGGATCCCTGACCATCCAGAGTTTGAGTTTTGGGATGGCAGTAGCGAGCTTGAGCCCTTGAAGTTTCGAGCTACGGTCGTGGAGTATTTGGACATGGAAGTAGAGCCCATATTACCAAGGGTTGTTGAAGAATTTCCTGACATCTTTCCAGATGACATCTTTGGATTACCCCCAGATAGGTCCCTGGAGTTTATTATTGATCTGATTCCAGGCGCTCAACCGATAGCAAAGGCTCCATACCGTATGGCCCCATCGGAGTTAGCTGAGCTCCGCAATCAGTTGACCGATTTATCAGATAGGGGATTGATTCGCCAAAGTGTGTCACCGTGGGGAGCTCCAGTGTTGCTTGTGAACAAGAAGGATGGATCTCGGAGGATGTGCATTGATTATCGGGAATTGAATAAGGTGACGGTGAGGGATAAGTACCCGCTTCCCCGGATCGATGGTATTTTTGATCAGCTTAGTGGATCCCGTGTGTATTCGAAGCTAGATTTGTGAAGTGGGTATCACCAAGTGAAGGTGAGAGAATCTGATGTCCCAAAGACCGCATTCCGTACTCGATACGGTCAATATGAGTTTCTGGTGATGCCTTTTGGAGTGACGAATGCCCCAGCTACTTTCATGAGGCTGATGAATCAGATCTTCTTCGAGTATTTAGATAAGTTTGTGGTGGTATTTATCGATGACATCCTGGTTTACTCGAAGAATGAGGATGAACATGCTGAGCATCTGCGGGTAGTGTTGAATACCCTCAGGCAGCACCGATTGTATGTTAAGTTCAGCAAGTGCCAATTTTGGTTGCCCAAAGTTGCGTTTCTTGGTCACATAGTCTCTGGGGATGGAGTGTCTGTTGATCCTGAGAAGGTTGCCGCAGTAGAAGGTTGGCATATACCTCGGACAGTCACAGAGATTCGAAGCTTTTTGGGGTTGGCTGGGTACTATCGGAAGTTCATTAAGGATTTCTCGAAGATTGCCTCGCCTTTGACTCATCTGACGAAGAAGGATGTTGCGTATGTCTGGTCGAAGGAATGCCAGCGTGCGTTCGATGGGCTGAAGCATCGGTTGACCACTGCTCCTATCTTAGCTATCCCTGACCGTTCGGGTGGATTTGAAGTTTTCTGTGACGCGTCTGGCAGAGGACTAGGCTGTGTCCTTCATCAGCACGGGCGAGTGGTGGCATATGCTTCCAGATTGTTGAAGGAGCATGAACTGAACTATCCCACTCATGACTTGGAATTGGCAGCAGTGATCCTGGCTTTGAAATTATGGAGACATTTCTTGCTAGGTGAACACGTGAAGATATACACTGACCATAAGAGTCTAAAGTATGTGTTCACTCAGAAGGAGCTTAATATGAGACAACGACGATGGTTGGAATTAATGGCTGAGTATGACGTTGATCTGCTATACCATCCTGGGAAGGTGAATGTGGTGCCAGATGCTCTTAGTAGATTACCCGCCGTAATGATGCTAACCTCTCAACCACAACTTCGGTGGGCAATTCGACAGATGAGAATAGAAGTTGTACTCCCAGGGGAGAAAACTGTTATGATGGGGCTGCAGATCCAGTCTGATTTGGTGAACAGGATTAAGGCAGCTCAATCAGGGGATGCCAAGTTGAAGAGGATCCGAGAGCAAGTGGAAGCTGAACTTCGTACCGATTTTCGTATTCACGAAGATGGGTCGTTGAGATTTGGGAACCGGGTTTGCGTGCCAAGTGGCGAGATTCGGGAAGAACTATTGAAGGAGGCACATAGTTCCCCATATTCTATCCATCCTGGAGGGACCAAAATGTACCGAGATTTGAAGCGGTATTATTGGTGGTCAGGAATGAAGAAGAGTGTAGCCAAGAGTGTGGCGTCCTGCTTGGTTTACCAGCAGGTGAAGGCTGAGCACCAGAGAACTGCAGGATTGTTGCAGCCTCTCCCTATTCCAGAATGGAAGTGGGAGCATGCGACCATGGACTTTGTGACTGGTTTACCTCGGACGCCTAGGGACAATGATGCGATTTGGGTCATCATAGATCGATTGACCAAGTCGGCACATTTTATTCCGTTCCGAGTTGGACAGTCAACAGAGAATCTGGCTAAGAGGTACATGGAGGAGATCGTGAAACTGCATGGAGTCCCAGTGAGTATAGTGTTCAATAGGGATAGCAGATTCACCTCACATTTCTGGAAAAGTTTACAGGCTAGTCTGGGGACACGTTTGAATTTCAGTACTTCATATCATCCTCAGACCGATGGACAGTCGGAAAGAACCATTCAGATTCTTGAAGATATGCTGTGAGCGTGTATGCTTGATTTCAAGGGTTCGTGGGAGGACCATCTGCATCTAGTCGAGTTCGCATACAATAACAGTTATCAAGCAAGTATTGGCATGGCTCCCTTCGCAGCTTTGTATGGAAGGCAGTGTAGGTCTCCTTTAAGTTGGGATGACGTTGGAGACAGGGAGTTTTTAGGACCAGACTTGGTGGCGGCAACAACAGATGTGGTGCGGACAGTCAGAGAGAATCTGCGCATCGCGCAGGACCGTTATAAGCACTGGGCTGATACAAAGCGGAGACCCTTGGAATTTCAGCCAGGGGATTACGTGTTCCTAAGAATTTCACCGGTTCGTGGGACCATCCGATTTGGAAAACGTGGGAAGCTGAGTCCTAGATACATTGGTCCGTTCGAGATTTCCGCTAAGGTCGGTGAAGTTGCGTATCAGCTAGCATTGCCACCGGCCCTCGAAGGTGTGCATAATGTCTTCCATGTGTCTCAACTCAGAAGATATGTGGGAGATCCCAAACATGTTGTAGATTTTTCAGAGATAGAAGTACGGTCGGATCTCACATATGAGCAGCAACCAGTGGCTATCTTGGACCGGAGGCAGAAGACGTTGAAGAAGAAGACCATTGACTTGGTGCGGGTCATGTAGCAGCAAGAGTCTCCGGGAGAGTCAACTTGGGAGCGAGTAGATGAGATGCAAGAGAAATACCCGTACCTGTTTGAGCAATGACTGTTGTATCTTATATTTTTCTGCAGTTGTTGGGTATTGTATATAAATGACTGCTCTCCTGATTTTGTTAAATTTCCGAGGACGGAAATTTTTCAAAGGAGAGTAGGGTGTAACAACCCTAGTGTGCAAATACTAAGTAATCGTTAAATTGACCCAAGTTTCTCGTACATGTGCACACCAATCCCGGGGAGTGGAGAGATTTGCAAATTGCCCCTCGATTTTTCATTTATACCCAAATGAGGGTATCATTGTAAGATTGGGCTTAAGTCAAATTTCTTTAAGTGAAGGGTTATTGTGAAAAATGGAAATGAGATATTTGCAATGGCAAACTTGTAATAAAATCAAGCTTTTGGATGGCTAATTTTGGAAAAAAAAGAAAGAAAAAAAAGAAATGAAAAGAAAAATAGAGTATGGCAATAAGTTTGCCATACCAAGTACACCTAACCCCCCCATCTCTCCCCTCACCCTACACCATAACCCCCCACCCCACTCCCTTCTCCTAAATCCCTTTTCTCTCCCCCTCTCTCCATTATTTTCAGCCCATGACTGAAATTAGCTAGAAAAAAAAGGAAAGAAGAAGAAGAAGAAGAAGAAGAATAGGAAGAGGAGAAGGAGAAGGAGAAGGAGAGGGCTACTACTCAAACCATCAACCATTCTTGAAGCTCCAAAGAGGTAGGAACTCTTCACTCTCCTACTCTAATTATAGATGATGGAAAGCACCTTATATGTATGAGTTTTCTCTGAAATTTTGGGAAGAATGTTGTAGAACTAGGAATCTTGATGCATGCTTGAAATTTTCTGAAACTTTAGCTGCGTTCTGGGATTAATTGGCTATTAGGAATGCTCTGAAAATTTTATATGATATTTATCTCGTAGTTATGAGTAACTTTCATGTTCATCACTTTCTCTAATTCGAACTGGAAGTTGGGGTAAAAATTCGAATTGTGCAACATGCCAGGAATTCTGTCAAGCTGTACACATTTCAGTAAAACGAGCACCACTACCTGCACACATCTTAGATTTTGTTGATTTTGGTCTTGTTGGAAAGCTAACAAGTTTTCCTCAAGGTCCATCGAGACTTTTATGTTGAAATTCTGGCTAGAATATGCCCAAAATTGGCTTGAAACACAGACACAGAAATCTGTCTGCAGAACAGTTTTGACACCCTTTACCAAATAATTCACCATAAATCACATACTCCATAGTTTTGCATGAAACTTTATATGTGAACTCAAAACTGCCATATCTACAATTTTCATTCAGTAAATTTTGTTAAATTCTCACTGGAAATGGCTGTTAATCATTGATGTTGTGACTGTTGACGAAATTTCAGCAAATTGCATTGTTTGCTAATGACTAGATTACTGTTTTGGTTTACTTCGGAACATATCGCTAATGTGGATTCATCAGTGATTAAGTGCTGTCTATGGGTATGCTACTTTATGTTGCATGTTTGGAAATGGATGTTTATGTTCATGAAGCTCGTAAGTTGTTGTGAACATCCCGATGAAAAGAATGCATTGGATCTCATTTTACATGCTTCATACTCTAGGTTTAATGATTAGTTAAAAGACAACCTAGGGTGTTCTCGTTCCACTCGAAGTGGGTGAGTGCCCTAGGAGGGGTTGGGGAAACCAAGGTAACGAGTGAGCATGCGGGGGATGGACTGCTGAGTTGTGGGCCACTCCCGACGAGCCCTCAGCGGCGGGGAGTTGGTGCGGCTGTGGTTGAGATTGGTTATGTTGGTGAACGGCTTCTTTTGTAAGAGCTTGTCTCGGGAAGTCGTAGCATTCCACCCACTTTACCGGGTGAGGTCCAGTCCCCGATGTTTGACCCGTTACTGAGGTTTCGAATTCATGCATGAAAACTAACCTATAAAGAAAAAAACAGTAACTCTGGAATGTGATGCCTTTTCCTTTGTTGTGATTCCTTGTTGTGCACTATGATTAGAGTAGTAGAGTTGTGGAGTTCCTACTGGGCACGCTGTGACGTGTCCTCCCCCCTACAGGTCCAGGCACTGGTTCTCTGGCGGCGGGCCCGGGAGTGGAGACCCCGGAGGGCAGCTCGTCTCAGCAGGGTCCGTAGTGTTGTGGTTAGTGTGGGTTGCGTGGTGTAGCTTTGGGTTGTGTGTGTGTGATGAACGTAGTGTTGTACCCATGTTCCCTTTGTACCCCGTAGGGTTGAGTTGTACTTTTGTGGGAGCTTTTGCTGTTGGGGTTGTACAGTGGACTTGTGCAATACTGGCCATGTAGTAGCGGTGCTCTGTGACTCTTGGATGTTCTGTTCGTCGAATTTTACCTTACTGCCTTTGTTGTAATGTCGTGTACTATCCTTCTGTGTTGGAGCTGTACTGTTCTGTTAATCGTTCAGTCTGTACTTTACTGCATGTGTTTCCTCAGCGTTTCCAGTGGCCTGCGTGACTTTGGTGTGTACTTTAGCTCTTGGTAATCTAATACCGCGGCTTGTCACGTCGACCCTCCCTATTTTGGGCAGCGGGGCGTGACACCATGCTTGATGAAGATAATTGTGTATATATCAAGAGGATCAAAAGCAAGTATGTTATTATGTCTCTATATGTAGATGACATTTTAATAGCATGAAATGACAAGGGCTTTGTGATGGATATCAAGGTTTGGCTTTCATCAGTATTTGAGATGAAATACATGGGAGAAGCCGCATATATCCTTGGAGTTAATATTTCAAGGAATCGTTCGAAGAAACTTCTTTCTCTTTCACAAGAGACTTATATAAAGAAAGTTCTAGAACGTTTTAATATGCAGGACTGTAAGTCCATTGATACTCATATAAGCAAATGCGATAATTTATGTCTGAAAATGTGTCCAAAGAACCAAAAAGAAAAGGAAATTATGGAAAAAGATCCATATTCCAGTGCAGTTGGTAGTCTTATGTACGCTATGATGTGTACAAGACCGGACATCTGTTTTGCTGTTGGAATGGTAAGTCGTTACCAATCCAATTCAGGGCAAGCACACTGGAAAGCGGTTAAGAGGATAATGCGGTATCTTAAAGGGACTGCGGACTATGCTTTATGCTATCAAGGAAATGCCTTGTGGCTCGAAGGCTACACCGATGCTGATTGGGCGGGTGATCTCGATGAGCGATGATCGACCTCAGGACATGTTTTTCTACTCGGATCTGGTGCAATATCCTGGAGTAGCAAGAAGCAATCCTGCATCGCACTTTCAACTATGGAAGCCGAATTTGTAGCATTTAGCATGGCGGTCCAAGAAGCTGTTTGGCTTAGGAGGTTCTTAGACAAGCTAATTGATGCAAGTGACTCAGGTGCTGTACCAATATACAGTGACAGTCAAGCATCTATAGCCTATGTCAAAGATCCAAAATTCTATTGTAAGACCAAACACATTGATATCCACTACAAATTTGCAAAAGACTATGATAAGAACAAGAAGATAGACATTAGGTACATATATACGCATGAGATGATAGCGGATCCACTTACGAAGGCGGTCCCCAAAGATGTGTTTTACAAACACTTATCATCTCAAGGATTGCGTAAGAGCTGAGTTGTATCAATGTATATTCCCATGTCTATGAATGATCAAATTTAATAAAAGAATAAGTTCTTTTCGACATTGCATATGAGTTACTTGAAAATGTTTGTATACATTTCTTTTAATCTCAGCTATATTTTCTAGTATGTTGGACAGATTGAGGTTGGCTCTATCACATGAGCAACCGCCTTTATTCTATCAGACGGATAAGATAAAGATGAGACCTGTTTAAAGTCAAAATCATCAGACGGATGAGTTAGAGTCATGACTTAAACAAAATGGTCGTATGAATGATCTGCATCATATGGATGCTTACAAAAGATCTAAGAGGATTTTTGAAATCTTATCTGTCTTATGCGGGATGTGGGTCCAGGAAATTAATGAGTAGTAAAAGGGACTCAAAGTCAGACATTGTGGTGTCTGATCATAATCCTTACAACATCATTAAGACATACGCTCCCTGGGAAAGGAGTGATGTTGTAATACGTATTCATACCACATATGCATTTGACCATTGGGTTAGAATAGTAATTGTGTTTACTATTATGTGAGACCTAAAGACCACATGGGTCTTAAACTTCTTACCCTTATGGACTCTAATTGGTTCCTTTAGATTTGACTGGGTGATCGCTGTCTTAACATGTTGCTTATGGACTATGGTCAATTCGGTCCGGCGGGGCATGTTAAAAAAGCGAGTCAAGTCAAGATCGAAAGGATCCCAAGAAGAGGAAGATTAATTTCATATTCACATTTGGACTTTAGAGATTCAAAGCTGGCCAGCCAATTGTAATCCAGATGGGATTCAATTGTTGAATATAAAGTATAAGAAATGTGAAGAAATAATCTAGGGTAAAGCATGTGTTGATCTACTCAACTTTGCACCCCAAGGAGTGTTGTGTATTTCTAACAAGTGCACAACAGCGGACTCTATGCGCATGACGGTCACACGGTCTATTTCTCAGTATGATAAACAGAAGAACTAAAGGAAAAGATGTTTCCTTACAATCCCCTTAAGTGTGAGTGAGAGATGTTGGATATGGACGACATGTATACACCCCATGAGGGGATGTATGAGGGTCTATGGACCTCAGATGTCGCGTGCATGAAAGCATGTGCGAAGGAAACCTTTTCATGTGTGAAAAGGACCACTCGATAAGTGGAAAAAGTCACTTTATAAGTGCATAAAGGCACTTGATAAGTGCATAAGGAAGAGGATAAGAAATAGTGCTAATATAGGCTAATAAGCTTATATGTAGTTATTTCCTACAATAACTACCCCAAGGCCTATAAATAGGACCCAAGGGTATGGCTTTCAAGGCTAATCCTTCATGCCATAAGTTTGCATAAGGCAACTTACTTTCCTCTTCTCCCTTCCATTAAGTTCTTCTTCTAAGTAGAGATTTAGACGGTGAAACGTTGCTTTGATCCTCTGTGACAAAGTACCGACTGTTGTGGCGAATCCAAGGGCGAAGTTCAGAGACTATAGCGAAGCATACGCTAACGTAAGTCTCCTCTCTTTCGATCCTCTATCATCGCATGATGCGATCCTACAGGAACATGTGTAGTCCACCATCAGCAGGGTCCCCACCACTCAGGAGGATCCCACTCCGACAGTCCCGCCAATCTCCTGGGCGTGATGATCGACATCAACAAGGCCGCGATCGAAGTAGGACCCCCGAGAGACGGGGAGGGTATGTCCCTGAGCGTCGAGAGGGCTCACCAGGAAGGTCGGAAGGTCGGCATGAGGGCTGAGACGGACATCGCGACCTCCGAAGTTCGCCCAGGCGTGCTCCCTACCCTGAGGAGGCAAACCCATTGTCCAGATGGGTGACCTCTTCCCCGATACTATTTAGGTTCCAGCTTCCCCAACTTGAGCTCTATGATGGTGCAGGCGATCCTCTCAAGCATATGCAGAGGTACAGGGGGAAATGGAGATCAATAGAGATCCAGGGCACAGACGACGCACTGCTATGCATGGCCTTCTAGAACACTTTGAAAAGCTCGGCCCTAGAGTGGTATAATGGTCTGCCTATCCGGAACATCGAATCCTTTGGCGAACTGTCCCACAAGTTCTGCCAACAATTCCGTGCGGGCGGAGAAGGAGGAAGCCCTCAGACTATCTGTTCTCGATAGTCCAGAAGGAAGGAGAGACCATTCGGAAGTTCCTGCATCGCTTCTAGGATGAGAGGCTCGGTGTGATAGTCTACGGGGACGACCTCGCCATGGTGGCCTTCAAGAAGGGGCTGACCAACCGTAGTCTCCACAAATCCCTCCTCCAAGATCCATCGACCAACCTTGATGCGCCCGTCGTTAGAGCGGAGAAGTTCATGCTCAGCGAGGAGGCCCTAGGAACAAAGAGAGAAATCGCCAAAGCCGGGGCGCCCCGCAATGAGCAAAGGCCTAACTTTAGGCCGAGGTAGGAAGACCGGCCCAGAGGCCGCGACCAACCAGGCCACCAGAGGTATGACCTATAGGGCCATAGACCGCAAGATCGCCCCAGCCCAGTACAGGAGTTCTTCGCTACTTGAGAACCCATGCGGGCGGCCCAGAGGCTAGAGAGACTGCAGCGGGCCCATTACATGCAGCTCAATGCTCCCATGATTGAGGTGTTGGCAGCCGCGATGAGGGCCGGACTTCTCCAAGACCCACCTCAGGGGATGAGGTCAAACCCAGCCACGAGGGATTTGCAAAAGTACTGTCGATATCACCGTGACCACGACCACGATACCGACGATTGCTTTACTTTGAAGAGGGAGATCGAGCGGCTGATCCAAGAAGGCCATCTCCGAGGGTTTGTCGATGGAAGAAGACCGCCTCGAGAAGAGAGAGATCCCTGGGAGCACGGAAGCCGAACTCAACCCAGAATGCCGAACGATACGTTCCTCGCCTACCAAGGCCGGTCATGCACATGAACATGATATGCGGAGGACCGACCTCAGGTGGCTCCTCATCCTCGGCCAAGAAGGCATATGTTCAGCAAGTGATAGCGGTGGACTTTGGTACCGGGGCTAAGAGAAGAAGGGTAGCTCGTCCTCCCAACTATTTCATCGACGATGACTTGGAAGGGGTCGAACTACCACATGACGATGCCATCGTCATCGAAGCTCAGATAAGGATGTCCATAATCAGCCGCCTCCTAATCAACTCTGGAAGCTCCTGCGACATCCTGTTCATGTCGACGATCGAGAAGATGGGACTGAAGCAGGCGGACTTGAGGCCTTGTACGTGTCCGATCGTTGACTTCACCAGCCACTCAATCCCCATTACCGGAGTCATCACCCTACATGTATCTCTCGGACATGAGCCTAGGGTCATCACTCACATGATGCAATTCGTTGTCGTCGACATCGCGTCGGCATACAACGACATACCCTTACTTGGTTTGATGCATGACTTGCTTGAGAGTTTGGCTTTGTTTGCTTGAAGAGATAGCACTTGAGGATGCTAGCAAGTCATGGCCTTGAAAGCCACGGCTTTGGATGCTTGCAATACACGGCTTTGAACTTGTGCATGGCTTTGGAGGTTTGATGATAGGCTTTGTCTTGCGGCAAGGAGATACTAAGGCTGGCGATGGTTTTCTTGAAGGAGATGTGATCTTGCTCCTCCTTTGCGTGAGTTGGTGATGGGCTAGCTAAGGTTTGCTTGAAGTAGGGATGCTTTGGCTTGCGGCAACGAACTTGTAGCTAGGAGCTTGCGTGACTTGGTAGTTGAAGATGACTTGCTTGGCTTTGGTTCTCTTGAGGCTTAGAGATGATGAAGTCACGGCTTGGATGCTTCAAGATTTGAAGGATGCCCACTAATGTAGATCATAATGATGTTGCTTCTTCTTCAATAACTTTCGCTTGCTTGAAAGTGATTAGCTTGATTAAGAAGAAGTAGATCTCGCGGCAATGATGTCGTAGCTTTGTAGAATATTTTCTCTCCTTAGGAGTTTAAAGCTTGTGTATGAGGGGTTTAAATAGAAGGAGATCCAAGTCCTAGTAGCACTAGAACTCTAGTAGCTCCTCTCTTTGATATGGACTCTACCCAATATCAATCCCAAGTCCTACTTGCAATCAAACTCCTCTTAGAGATGGACTCTAGCTAGATGCATGGCACTTGGAAATCTTGTAGCAATTCATCATTTGAGACGAACTCTAGCTAGATGACTTGGACTAGGACATGCACTAGGACACTCATTGATGAAATAGAATTCCTTTTTAAATCCAAACTTTGTCTCTCCTAGTTGCATTCAAACTTTGACTAGCCAATCTTCCAATCTTCATGGTGCAATGAACTTGGATAATCCATGATTAATTTGAACTCTTATTTGCACACATTATCTTCTCATTCATTATTTGATTTATAGAACATGTTTGACCAAAGTAAAATTACCAAATTGCCCCTTAATCTTCTACTTGATTTTTGACCATGATTTTAAAGCTATATTTCATGGAGAATTATCATGATGCACTTTGGCCATGGACAATGATCATTGAGCATCTTTAGGGCAAGTTGAATGATGTAGAAATTACGAAATTGCTCTTGGGTCAATATAGCCTTGTTTTAATATGAAAGTCATCAAACACATGTATTAGTAGCATGTGACTTGTTTTTCATCATCACAATTAAAAGTGCCACCTAGTTAATGGGATAACTAGGCTAATAATAACCTCGGTCAGAGCCTTAATCAAGCCTGTCCGTTTCATTCTATGGCAAGAATCCAGTGGATATCATCCTTCATGACACCTAGAACCCGAGAAAACCATGGTTATAACAACCTTGATTGCTTCCATTTCCAAGAAATCAATTCCACTGAGATTGAAGCCTTCTTCCTCAATGGCATCATCTTGTTGGCCATGACCACGACCTCTTTCCATGCCTCAACTTCTTTCAATACCTTTGCATGATATGGTTGGGAACTATTGTGCTTAACAAGAAGATCATTGCTAGATATCCTTTATTTATAAACTTTTGCAGAAATCACCCATCTCTATTAATGGAAATATGTCCCATCTCTATTAATGTGTGTTCATCTGTGGAAATCGCCAAGAAATTAGTAACTCGAGTGATCTTCTTTCTTCCGGTAGATTATAGAGTTAGGTACTGCATGCAGATTTATTTTTTGTAATGAGATCCCAAAGATCGTGTTGCAATATGCGACAAATATGCGTATAATAATCTAGACTTTTTGTAAAATGGATGCAAATTTCGTATTTAAAGTGTGGAGCATAAAAATAAATATATTAATATGCTTTAATCTTATTCATCAACAAATATAAAATATGACACCAAAAATTCTGTATCTCATTACGATTAAAAATATTAGCATCATAGCTAAAATTAAGCTTATGCTAACCAAATAAAAATTTGGGCTTAATTTTAGAAAACCCCATAACCATTTGATTATATTTAAAAAAACTCATGTATCATTCATCCATCAAATAACTACCCTAAACTTATCATTTTTACAACTGTTAAGATATTAAGTACTTGTCTAGGAAATAGTAAAGAGCCTTTTAGATTAGTGTGTAAGTCTTTTAGGAAGTTGTGATTGTCTCTTCGATTTCAGTACATGTCTCTTAGGTTAGTGTATTGACTCTTGGGCTCTTGTGCCCAATAATGTTGTATTTGCTATATATATGGGAAGGTAGTCATTGTAACATCAATCAAGAAATACAATCTTCTTCATCCACTTTAACAACGACCATAGCCTTCGTTGGGAAAATTGTTCATGTGAAGTCACACATGAAAAAAAAATTTAAAACCAAAATACCATCTATTATACAAAAGAGTGATGTTTTCAACCCTTTGTCCCACTAGGACAAAGGTTTGTTCTATGTGGCGTGTGAAGGGGTGTGCCACATCATTCCTTTTCCCTCATTTTTACACACGGCTTTTCATATTTTAAACCCTTTTTGCACTTTGCGCCTGGGTGACGACTTTCTCCCTTTGCACTTTGCACGGTGACGACTGTCTCCGTGCCCTCCGGGCACGATCATGTACTAGTTATTCTTATATCTTACAACTCTCTCTCTTCTTCTTCTATATGCTTGGCTCCACTCTTCTCCTCCTAACTCTCCTTTTCTCATCAAGGTTTCAAAGAGAAGCATCAACTTCTTCTACCTCTCTTTTTCTTCTCTCGTCAACAAGGAGTAGTTGCTGTTGTCTATTTGTAACTGGCAGCGGTAGCAGTTGTAGCATAAGTAGCAACAACTCCAAGTTTACTGCTACAACCACTCTCTGCCATTGGATTTGCTAGAAATGATAAGAAGAGATGTTTGGATGAAAGAAGCAAGATAAAAGGAGGAAAGGAAAAGAAAGAATATAAATTAAAAGGACAGCAATGCCTTTTCACAGTAAAATAAATAAATAGTGTTAGACAACACTAGTGAGTTAAAAGTTTTTTTTCTTTTGATACATCAGAAAGTAAAGTGTGCGTCGGTCGGATCTCGATCTCGCACCTCCCAGAAGAGAGTGAGGAAAGAATGACATCTGAGCAATTACTCATTGGCTGTTGAGTTGAAAGTTTAAAACTATAAGTTGATGGATGAAAAATAATATGTTTTTTAACTTCAGTATAACGGTTCTAAAGGTATTCTGAAAACTAAGACTAAAATTTTATATTCTAACTACAAAAGCGAAAATACATAATAATTAGAGCAATATCGACGATAGTAAGCGTAGGGGGGAATTCGTCTAGATTGTTGTCAAAACCCTATGCTGCAGCATTTTTTTGGATGGGCGACATTATTCATTTTGACACTCATATTCTAAAAACTCAAAATGTGAAATATCTGATGAATCGAATGGTTTTGTTCATCTTATGAATCAGATGGTTTTGTTCATCTTATCTGTTCGTTGCAGATTTATCGGTTTTGTAGTAATAAGCCTTTTTGTTACGACTAGATGAACGAGCGAAACATATTAGATTTATAGGATCTACGCTATAATAGGATTTTACGACGTGAGATCAAAATAAACAATACCGATCACATTGGAAAAGTTGTAAGCGATGGAGTTTTTGATAACCGACTAGCACAGTCCTTGTCGTGAGGCAACTTTTTTCTATTTTTCTCGGAAATATACCATGAAGTATTCAAATTTGTAAATTTTGTTAATAATATGCTTAGAATTAATACATTTAATTAGGAGTTAGAACTTAGGAGTTATAACCGTCGCGGAGCCGCCAGCTCCGCATCCCAAGTGCTGGAGCTATGTCTGAACACCTCCCTCATCTCTCCTCGTCCCTTCAATTACCCCAACAAAACCCTAATCCTAATTTTGACCTCCAAATTCCCTTCCATGGCAAGCGCAGGCGCACCGGCCTCCGTCGCAAGGCCTCCGGTCAGGTACCCCCTTCTCCTCATATCTTCGCCAATGCCTCAGGTTCCATTACCAACAGCCCCAATCAAAACCCTAACCCTAACCCTAACCCCGATTTCTCGGAAGAGATCATAGTTATCAATAAAGAGGCCACTGCCGAGGCCCTCACCGCACTTACCGCCGGGTTCCCCGCTGACTCCCTCACCGAGGAGGAGATCGAGGCCGGGGTCGTCTCCTCCATCGGAGGAATCGAACAGGTCAATTACATTCTGATTAGAAACCATATTCTTTCTAAATGGAGAGAGAATGTGTCCAATTGGCTCACAAAGGAGTCATTTTTCAATTCAGTTCCGTCTCACTGCGAGGCCCTTTTGAATTCTGCCTATAATTACTTGGTTTCTCATGGGTATGTGAATTTTGGGGTCGCTCCGGCGATCAAAGAGAAGATTCCGGCTGAGCCCAGCAAGCCAATTAATGTGATTATTGTTGGGGCCGGGTTGGCTGGCTTGGCTGCAGCGAGGCAATTGATGACGTTTGGGTTTAAAGTTATGATTCTGGAGGGTAGAAAGAGGTGTGGTGGGAGAGTTTATACGAAGAAAATGGAGGGTGCTAATAAGTCCGCTGCTGCTGATTTGGGTGGCAGTGTGTTGACGGGGACTTTAGGAAACCCTCTTGGTATTATAGCAAAGCAGCTGGGTTCGACGCTGCATAAGGTCAGGGATAAGTGCCCTTTGTATATGCCTGATGGGAGTCCTGTCGATCCTGATATCGATTTCAAGGTGGAGAATGCATTTAATCGGCTTCTAGACAAGGCAAGCAGGTTGAGACAGTGTATGGGAGAGGTTGCAATTGATGTGTCCTTAGGGTCTGCTTTGGAGACATTTAGGCAAGTGTATGGGGATGCTGTGACCGACGAGGAAATGAACTTGTTTAACTGGCATTTGGCTAATTTGGAGTACGCCAATGCAGGGCTTCTATCGAAGCTTTCATTGGCGTTTTGGGACCAAGATGATCCTTATGATATGGGTGGGGATCACTGCTTCTTACCGGGCGGTAACGGTCGATTAGTTCAGGCTTTGGCTGAGAATGTTCCAATAACATATGAGAAGACTGTGCACACGATTCGTTATGGTGGGGATGGGGTGCAGGTCATCTCAGGGTCCCATGTTTATGAAGGAGATATGGTGCTTTGCACTGTTCCACTTGGTGTTTTAAAGAATGGGACAATAAAGTTTGTCCCTGAACTTCCTCAGAGAAAACTTGATGGGATTAAAAGATTAGGGTTTGGGTTGTTAAATAAGGTTGCTATGTTGTTCTCTCATGTTTTCTGGAGTACTGATATGGATACATTTGGGCATCTCGCAGAAGATCAGAGTCGTCGAGGGGAATTCTTTTTGTTCTATAGTTATGCAACCGTCGCTGGTGGTCCGCTTCTGATTGCACTGGTTGCAGGAGAAGCAGCGCATAGCTTTGAAAGCATGCATCCTACAGATGCTGTGACCCAAGTTCTGCAGATTCTCAGGGGTATGTACTTTGTTCATCTCCAAGTTATCTATATATATGGTAGCTCTATATGTTAATAGATTATTTATAAATTGTTTGTTGATTCTATTGCTTGGTCTTTATGAATAATATCTTTCTCTCAAATTATAGTTTTCCGTTCATCTTAAATTAATATGATGACTGTCCAAGCTCTAAGTCAATTCAAAAGTATGAGATGACTATATTCGTTTAATTTTTTTTATTTTTCCTGAACTGATATAGGATGATTAACCCTATAGTCTGTTGAGGACCGATGGTCCCAGGCATCCCTTATTTTAATATAAAACTTCTATTATATGCCAATTTCTTCATTAAACACAATTATTAGAGCTAAAAAGGTTGTATTGCATGATATTATTATTTAATCAGTTTTTAAGTTCCTAAATCGTACCTTGAGACCATAAGTCGAGTATCCAAGTAATTACCCAACCCTAATTGTGCCAAGATGTTGTTCATCCATTTCCAATCTACTTGGTGTCACCTGTTTATCTAAGCAATTTATCTTGATATTAGTCTGATTTATTCAGTTAGTGATATCTCCTTGTTTCAGTGCAACATAACTACATCAGATACTTCAACCTGTTGTGACTCCTAAGTAGCATAGAGTCTTCTATCGTGAAGCCATGTCGATTCGGACATGGATGTCATGCACTGTATTAGATACGATACTTCTGTTTTGTGTGTAACTTTCAGTTTGATGTGTGTATAATATGCCATATGCCATATTCTGTCAGAGTTCATGCTACATGGTCTCGTCTGAATTGGAATTTCCTTCAAGAAGTGTATACAACATTGTTATCTCACAAAAACTGATGGCAGAAAATAAGCATCCTCTAACTGTGGATGCCATATCTTGGAGGGTCATTGGTGATCATGTGCAATTTGTCATCATCACTCTATGCCATAAAACCTTTACCGATCAATTTTGCAACCAAGTTTGTAGTCATTTGATTTCGGTTCAGGAACTGGGGATGTTTACATTATGGTCATTCCAGTGACAGCAATTCTGCGAATATTAGATTGAGTTAAACACCCTGCCCCAGCTTTCCCATCAAACAAACAACTGAATCATCTGTATTTAACTTGGACCTTGTCTTTCATTGGTAATCTCCACTTCAAAAAGTAAGGTCCTGTTTGAGGGCTAGACAAGACAATAAATTCCTAGCGGCTCATGGTTTTGCAACTGCTGTCATATGGTCCTGTTTGAGGGCTAGACAAGACAAGAAATTCCATTTGCAACTACTGTAGGACCGTAAACTGATCCATTAGACATATATGTATGTGAATTCTAGATTATTAGGCACTTGCAAATTTATGCAAAAAAATGAAAAAAATTAAACAAATATCTACATTTTGATGCATTTTGATTATTTATTTATTCATTAAGAAAAAATGATGATGTTAATTATTTATTAGGTATTTAATGAGTTGTTGAGTCAAGCAAAATATAATAAGCACATGATACTAGAGTTGAATTGAATTAAAATTTGGACCTTGCTATTTTTCTTATTTTTTATATTTTAAAGAAAGGCATTTCTGTTGCCCTTGACATCTGGAATTAATATCTAATTTTAATTGGGGAGGGAGGGGAAGAGTTGACATTCCAATGGTAGAGATTTTGTGATGTCCTAGCATTCCTTCCTTCTGAATTTTCTAACTAGCATTAGCTGAAGCAGGTGGTCTAACCTCTCACAAGAATGCGGGTTGGATGCTGCTATTCCTGGATAACATCATACTTAGGAAAACTGGCAGCGACAGCCACTAGTGAGAAGCGTTTAGACTTCTCCCTACTTCCAGTGCCTGAGATCAGGAAACATAGTGTTGATCCTCCAGTGTAGCACCAAATCCTGAAAATAGCGACCACATGCATGCTATAGTAAGCCTAAAAGCTTCTGAACTGACTCACAAATTGGCAATATGCCATCATGTTCTCACCCATTGGTAATGCCTCAGGTTGGATTCAAACCAGAACCGTGTATATGCTGCAGGATTGAATAATAGGCAGATTTAGTAGAGAATCTTGATAGAACCTGGTCAACATACTTTAATAATAATTTTCTGGGTTATCTTAGTTCATTGGATCACCAACACTTGCATCGTTTCCCTGGAGAGGGAACTGACTCAACTGTTGCAGCATCATGATCCCTCTTTGGTCACATCAGTTCTGATGCCTTCAGCTCACTGTGAATCCTGCATAGTCAACAAAAATGCTGATTGTTAAGAAGAATGAATGAAATACATGTGTCAGTTAAGAACAGTCACCAGAAGAAATGAGATAATGAAGTTCTGTCCTTTATCAACTCTTGACTCGCAATATTTTAAGCTTTCCATGACTAAGGCATCTAGCTAACCAAATGGGGGCAGTTTTTATGGTATTGTAAGGGGAATAGATGGCCATGCAAGGAATTTGTACCGTCATACCACTATATTTGCTTATCTCCAACATGCTTTCTGCATGCGGTACAATCTTTCAATTTGCGAAAAATGAAATAACTGTCCATGTATAAGTTCCTTTAGCTATAGGGGTTCTACTTTCTTATGAGGCTCCAAATATAAATATAATTTATGTGGAGATACCTTAAAGAGACATGGGACACCTGTTATAAACATGTAGAGAACAAATTTCATCTCAAGATTACATGAAAGGTGAAAACGAACGTTTTCCGTACTGTAAGAGCCTTTGTATTTCGATGAAATTGCAGTTGCTCGACACATTAATCTATGTAAAAACATTTTTGTAAAGTAATATACTAATATCTGTACATAAATTTTTTTATTTATATACAATTCTTTACATTAATAGAATTCAATATCTCGTTGTGAAGCTAAAAAGTTTGACAGCTGTCCAAGTGTCATTCTTATGCATATGCCCTTTCTCTGCCCTTGCTAGAGTGAGATATTGATTTATTCTGAAAAGAACAAGACAAATATAGGCCTAGGTCGCAAACTTTTTGATGAATAAGTTCCCACCACTCACATACTAGTGAATCTTCTAGATAGGTTGGTAGCATTCTCAAAGCTGTCCCTTCTTCTATCACTTCCAGATGCTTTACTGTCTCCCCAAGTTCCTATTCTAAGAGCATCATTCTTGTCTTGTCCTATTACTATGCATATATTTAGTGCATGGTCAATAGAAGAAGAAAGTCATTAACGCCTTATATCCAACTGCATTCATGCAAGTTCCATTATACTCTATTGCACAGTGGAAAGCCTCTCTGTGGTTGGTAAAAGGTCTGTGGCGCGTCCCACTTGCATCAGGCTACATTTTGTTCTTAAAATGAAAATTTTGATAATAATAAAATATAACATTAAAAAGGGACTTGCATGCATGAAATTTTTATATGAAATGGAAAAGTTAAGTCGATAATGTAGCATTTAAAAAATCTGATTATAATCTGTGGCAGTTTATTGGTATGCATCATTTGCCCAGAATTTTCAGTTTGCTGATACATCTAGTTCTTTTCCTATCATGGATTTTGTGTGATTGCTTTTAATGTTAATATGAACAATGCATTGTTATCTGACTGCATTTACCTCATTGAACGTATGTGATGGTGACCTGATTGAACTTTTATTCTGCATTGTGTTCTATGAAATTCCTAGAGTTAGGTGGATATTGTGGCATGCTTTCGCATTCTTTCCACCACCTCTATTGCTTCCTGAAATAAAATCTTTCGCAGTTGGTTCCCTATGTAAATAATAAATTCTGAATCTTATCTGGAAGGCATCTTTAAGGAATATCCGACATAAGGACCATGGCATATGTATGTGTATAGCGAGCTATGTGGTATACGTAAAATGCCGAGTTTTAAAAGCGAGAATATAAAGTGAATCAGCTGCCACTCAAGGCATGTACACTGTTAGATTCGGCGGCCCTTTCCCGCAACCCACGCGCGCATTGAGATCCGGCCTTCCTTAGGGGCGTTTTCGTCCCTTCCTTTCTCTAATTAATTTTAATGGCATATTTGTAATTAGATTAGAGGGGGTTTTCTATTAAATTAGGGCTAGCCGTCATTGATCTTTTTATGCTTATTTTGATCAATTGAGAGATTTCTTCGAGAGTTCTTCGATGGATATTAGGAGAGTGCGGACGTATTCGCTTACCGGCATCATGAGAGGATGGTTGCCCCTTTATTGTAGCCATTTATCTTCGTTATTCGCTGTTTTTATTTGATTTAATTTCAGCTTTGGGAAAACCCTATCAATTTGGTATCGGAGCACGTGACGATCCATGGGCTTCGATAAGATCGCAAGACAAAATTGAGGCTTTGGAGGCGAAATTTACAAGCGAGATCGACGGGATCAAGAAATCGTTGGCGGCAAACGATGAATCCATGACAAGGTTGACGGCTTCCATCAACCAATTAACGACGAATCAAGCGAAGCACGACGAACAATTTACGCAATTGATGGGAACCCTAAATCAATTGACGGCGAACAACAAAGGAGGGGAACCCTAAATCAGCGGGAAAGGCGCCACCTTTGGTCAAAGAGAAGGAAAAAGTTGAGATTTTTGATGCGGAAAACGTCTTTGTGGAAGAGGAATTAGGATGAGGAAGAGGAGCCGTGGAAGATCGACTTTCGAGAGGAAGTGCGGCGAAAGGCAGTGGAAGCACAAAGGGGAGCCGACGGCTTCATCAAAATCCACCCGGCGGCGCGCGAACAAGCAGGAGGGCCGCGGCAGCCCCCCAGGGCCCCGCCGCCTCCCATGATTGCCGCAGGGGAGGCGGCGGCCTCCCCTGGGTTTGCCCAGGGACGACGAAGCCCCAGGGGGGCCGGCGACCCCCCGACCCACGGGGGGGGGGGGGGGCGCTGGGCCCCCCAAGGACATCGGGCGGGGCCGGCGGCCTTGCCCCAGGCAGGCCGCGGTCCCACAAACCAGAGGAGGCATGGGCACGGGAATTTTGAGGCTGGAGGCAGCGATTTTCAGTACTTTCACTACGGGGTAACCGTGTCGGGAGGTGCCGGCACGTGACTTCGAGGAGGAATTGGGGTCCGGGGATTTCAGGAGCACATGGACTATGGCAAGGGTATCGGGACCCTCCCGATCCTCGATTTGACGATGGAAGGTGGCAGCCTTCGCCCCACCACCCGGAGGGACGCATAGTAGGCGCAGGAGGTGGTTACAGAGACTTTCAGGAGGGGCCAGATGGCAGGGTTGGAGGCGACGAAGGGGGTGGGTACGGAAACCGAGGAGGATCCCATGGGGTTACGAGTGACGCCAGGAGAGGTGTCAGCACTAGCACCAGTCTCGACACGGTGGAGATCGCGGGGACCGGAGGGATTCAATATAGACCGACTGAGAAAGCTGAAGATGCCTATATTCGATGGAGCGGACCCGGTCTCGTGGGTCTACAGGGCGGAGAGATTTTTAGAGTCTCCCGGATGACTGAGGATGTCTAGATGGGAAGGCCCTTCCGTGGTTTCAGTGGAAGGATGCGAGGCGTCCCTTTCGCTCATGGGAGGAGATCAGAGACCAGATAGCAAAGAGGTTTAGAGATCCCCACGTGGAAAACGTGCGGGAGCAGCTGCCATCACTCCAACAGGATGGTACGGTAAGAGACTACTTAGAGAGGTTCGAGGTTCTTTCAGGACAGGTGCACGGGGTGACCGACAAGACGATGGAGAGCACCTTCATGAAGGGGCTGAAGGCCACTATGCGCAACAGTACACATGTATAAGCGTCAGAGTCTGATGGAGGCCATGGAGTACGCTCAGATGGCGGAGGACTGGCAGATGGAGGAAAGAAAGGCAGGAGGTGGTTGGAGTGGACCGGTTTTGCGGAGTGTCCCGACCGTGACAGTAGAACAGAAGGCAGCTACATGGGCAGATCAAGCGAATATTGAGAAGACTGGAGAGCAGAGCAGCGCACCGCCAGCGGGGGGTCAGTTTAGGAGGACGACAGACGCCGAGATGAGGGAGATGAGACAGAAGGGGCTCTGTTTCAGATGCGATGAGAGGTTCACCCCAGGACACCACTGTGGGGTCTGCAAGCTGCAAGTACTGATAGCTAGGGCAGACGAGGAGGATGACGTGGAGGATGAAGAGGTCGGAGTGGAAGACGACTCCCACCTGGAGTAGCACCGCCAGAAGCTTCAGGCACCACCTCGAGGACAAGGTGGATTTTCGGGGGCGAAGTAATGTTAGATTCGGCGGCCCTTTCCCGCAACCCGCGCGCGCATTGTGAGCCGGCCTTCCTTAGGGGCGTTTTCGTCCCTTCTTTTCTCTAATTAATTTTAATGGCATATTTGTAATTAGATTGGGGGGTTTTCTAATAAATTAGGACTAGCCGTCATTGATGTTTTATGCTTATTTTGATCAATTGAGAGATTTCTTTAAGAGTTCTTCGAGGGATATTAGGAGAGTGCGGACGTCCTCGCTTACCGGCGTCTTGGGAGGGTGATTGCCCCTTTATTGTAGCCATTTATTTTCATTATTCGCTGTTTTTATTTGATTTAATTCCAGATTTGGGAAGAACCTATCATACACCAACGAGGATTTGTATCATGACTTGCTAATGGTCCTAATCATAGTTGATAACTAAAAAATCATCTACTATTACTCATTGTCTAATGTTCTTCACCATCAAGGTGTCTAATGATAATATTTGAAGATGTAAACATTTAAATGGACTACACATGCAAGAGAGCACTAGGATAACTTATGGTATTTTTACATTAAAAGCTCTTTTGTGCTATTTCATTGTCCATAAAGGCAACAAGATAAAAACAAATCTGTAAAAAACAGTGAAACACGATGAAAAGAAAAGGGGAACTATAAAAAAACCAAAGAGAATTCCCATATTTCAATTACCAATCAAAAAAAATCTGAAATCAATTAAAATTTATCTGATTGAAAGATGTATTGCTGTCAGCAACACTACATTCAACTAAGCAACACAAAAGAAAGGTAAGATCAAATTTTTATTTGTTGTTTCAGCTCTCGTTGGCATAAGATCAAATGGTTAATATCTAACAACACAATTCTTTAAAAACACATAAATTGCCCAAAAAACTAACGATCGGTTCTTGTTAATGAACAAATCTTCCAATGATCCATGCTTCTGTGTCTTGACCAATTGGCATGAAGTCCGACAAGTTGATGCTTTCACTATTGATCACCATTGCAGGCCCCGATCAAGTCGGGCAAGCTTCCGAGAAGAACAAGAATCATGAGGGATGGGGAGGGGCGAGCGGAACTATTGATTAGGAAGTGGGGTTTGGTTTTGATATTTATCTTAAAGGGTAATGGTTGGGTCGGTTGGCCTCATTTTTTGGGTTTAATGACGGAAACAATCAAGTAAAAATGTGATTAAACAATTTATGTAATCTTCAGGCAATTTATAGGTCACATATTCCTATTTAGCAGATTGGCCTATTAAATTAGCTGACTTTTTTATATGGCCGGAGTCCGCATACCAATTAATCTGACAATGAATCGGCCTATTAAACCTATTTCTTTGATACTAGCAGACCTACATGGACTACCAAATTTTAGTTTGTTTTTTGAACAAAATTTTGACTCTCGAAATAAAACAAATTATGAACCCAAATTAAAAATCAATTCCATTAGATTTTATTTGCAGGTTTCGACCGATACCCATGCGTATCGCCCGTATCGTATCGGTATCGGTGGGTAACGATACCGAAACTAGGGGTTAGTTTCGGTATCGACCGATACTGAATAGTACCGTTCAGTTTCAGCCGATACCGGCCGATACTGACCGATACCGTTCAGTTTCGGCCGAAACAGACCGGTACCCTTTAATTATCGGACGAAGACGGAGGAAGAAGAATGTGTAATTAAATAAAAATTCTCTAAAAAACCAAAAAGTTTCGTGAATCAAGAGGTTGCAAAGAAAGCTCGGTTAAAAGAAAGGAGAAAACCCTGGGGTTTCGACTTGAAAATGATGAAGAATTAGACGAAGAAGAGGCAAAACCAAGAACAAATTGCTGAAAAAAGAAGAAAAAGGAAAAAAGGAAGATGAAAAAATTGAACTCACCGCATCGCTTCGTCGCCTCGCCGAACCCGCCTCCTGCCTCGTCGAACATGCCTCTTGCCTCGTCGCCCCACCTCGACCATCTGCGTGAGAGAGACAGAGGCAAAGAGAGAGAGAAAGAGAGGCCCGAGTCTCCTTTCAGGAGAGGCTGCGTTTTTAAAAGGCAAACTTGTAAATAAGTGGTATGTGCGTAGAGTAAAACAGTCGGTGCACATAGCAAGCGGATTTTTTGTGGCAACCGTGTAAATAAGTGGTATGTGCGCAAAGCAAAATGGTGGGTGTGCAAAGCAATGCCCAACGATTTTTTGGCAAACTTGTAAATAGTGGTTTGTGCGCAAGGTAAAACGGTGGGTGCGAAAGGCAAGTTTTAGGATGTATCCATTTTTCTAATATTTAGTATTTAAGTACCAAACTTTAGGTATTTAATATTTGATATGATTACGAACTCAAATTTAGTTTATCTATTTAGTATGTAGTATTTGAAAGTATATGATTAATATTTTAGTTTGTTAAGTATTTAATAGTATTTGATAGGTTTAGATTTAAGAATCTCCAAAACCATCACTATGTCTATATATTATATACATATTTAAAGTATTTCCGAAACCGAAACCGATACCCGAAACGAAACTGTCGAAACTGGCGATACGGACGAAACCGAAACTTGCTTTCGAACCCGCCGAAACGGACGATACCGATATCGAAACCTAAATTTTGGAAAGAACAATACCGAGACCGAAACCGAGACCTAAAACCTTGGTCCATAAAGACAACAAGATAAAAACAAATCTGTAAAAACAGTGAAACACGAGGAAAAGAAAAAGGGGAACTATAAAAAACCAAAGAGAATTCCCATATTTCAATTACCAATAAAAAAATCTGAAATCAATTAAAATTTATCTGATTGAAAGATATATTGTTGTCAGCAACACTACATTCAACTAAGCAACACAAAAGAAAGGTAAGATCAAATTTTTATTTGTTGTTTCAGATCTCATTGGCATAAGATCAAATGGTTAATCTCTAACAACACAATTCTTTAAAAAAACACATAAATTGCCCAAAAAAAACTAATGATCGGTTCTTGTTAATGAACAAATCTTCCAATGATCCATGCTTCTATGTCTTGACCAATTGGCATGAAGTCAGGCAAGTTGATGCTTTCGCTATTGATCAACATTGCAGGCCCCGATCAAGTCGGGCAAGCTTCCGAGAAGAACAAGAATCATGAGGGATGGGGAGGGAGCGAGCGGAACTATTAATTAGGAAGTGGGTTTTGGTTTTGATATTTATCTTAAAGGGTAATGGTTGGGTCGGTTGGGCTCATTTTTTGGGTTTAGTGATGGAAACAATCAAGTAAAAATGTGATTAAACAATTTATGTAATCTTCAGGCAATTTATATGTCACATATTCCTATTTAGCAGATTGGCCTATTAAATTAGCTTACTTTTTTATATGGTCGGAGTCCGCATACCAATTAATCTGACAATGAATCGGCCTATTAAACCTATTTCTTTGATACTAGCAGAACTACATGGACTACCAAATTTTAGTTTGTTTTTTGAACAAAATTTTGACTCTAGAAATAAAACAAATTATGAACCCAAATTAAAAATCAATTCCATTAGATTTTATTTGCATATATAAACTATCTACAAGCAAAATTTCAAATAATTTCAAGATAAAACCCCCTCCATCAAGAATGTTAAATTTTAGTCATTTTTTGATAAATTCTAAAGCATATGCAAAACATATCATTTGAAATTTTATTTGTATATGATTTAAATTGATTAGATCATATCCAAAGGAACGAATTTCACATTTAGGTTGCTTAACTTTAAATTTTAATGTGGTGGGTCCGTATATTTGGTCCATTCAAAGAGATCCTATCCACAGACACACACACATAGGATACTGGGAATAGTGTGACACATGAAAAAAAATCATTTCCAGTAACAGCCAAAGGTTCACTCTTCACATGTTTCTAGGATGATTTGTACCATTCAAATTGATCTTTATATTTTAAAACTTTAAAACACTAAAGATTTGGTGAACCTTGGGTTTTTTCTTGAGTTAGAAGGTGAAAAGATTGCATTATCGTAAAATTGTTAAAATTTCAATGATTGGATGCATATGTAAGTCATATAGGAATTATAATATTTTTTTATTTATCTACGTCTAAGAACATATACATCAACTCCAACGGTGTTTATTATAAAAAATTATGTAAAGAGTAGATTTTTAGGGTGCCATAGGAGAGTATTCTCTCATAAACACCATAGTTCTCGTTTTCTTATATATATTCATAAGTTAAGAGTCTTTCTCCTATGACGGTTAAAAAATTTATTATTTACATAATTTTTGGATGATCAATATCGTTGAAGTTGATCTATATGTCATTAAATGTAGATAAATAAAACATCTTGTGATTTCCATATTGTTTGCATATGCATCGGATCATTGAAAATTTTAATGGCTTTACAATAATATAACTTTTTTCTCCTTCTAAATCAAAGACAAAAAATACAAGTTAGATGAGATCTTTGGGGGGTTTAGGCTTTAGAATTTAAAGATCAACTTGAATGCTGTAGATCATCCAAAAACATGTAGAAAATGAACTTTTTGAGCATCATATGAATGGATTTTCGCTAATGATACCATATTTTTAGTTTCCTCATATGTGTGTATATAAATATGTATGTATGTATGTATGTATATTAGAAAATGGTTGCTAGCTTCCTACCCCCTTTTCCTTCAATTCGAATCGTTCATTTTTATCTTTATATTTTAAAAACTGAAACCCTTAATTTTTAAGTGAATCCAAAGATTTTTTGCCTGTACATCCACTCGTCATAGGTTTGACAATTTTACAGAACTTTTTGTAGCGGTTAGATGATTTTGTAGCGGTTAGATGAACGATCAGAACCCTTAAGGTTCACTTAAAATTGATAGTTCAAGGATCTATAACATGAAAAACAAACTGAAGAGATCGGATTGTAAAAAAGGTCAGGGGTTGGGTTGCGTGAGTTACTCAAAGAGGAAATTTCCCATTGATACCCATATTGCTAGTGTGTGTGTGTGTAGAGCATAAATACATGTATATATAAATAATGGGTATCATATGCCGTATGAGGTTTAGCCTCATATACGATTCAAAAAGTCCAATATCTATTATTTGACCGGTTCCATTAATTTTAATGTTCATATTCTAACATCTCAAAACACTAAATATAAAATGAACCCAAAATTTTTTTGATCTAGATGTGACAAAAGTTCCATTGCTGAGAAATTATGA
Source organism: Scilla litardierei (assembly GCA_030789695.1). Lineage (NCBI taxonomy): Eukaryota > Viridiplantae > Streptophyta > Magnoliopsida > Asparagales > Asparagaceae > Scilla > Scilla litardierei. Next base: position 48,837,999 of record CM061138.1, on the reverse strand, counting down.
ATTTTTCAACGAAGAGGTCGATGAGCAAAAAACTGTGTTCATCAGATATTTTGATGCTATGGGATTTTTTAATATGAAGATCAAAATGAATGATACCGATTCTCAAAAAAAAAAGAGTGGAGGGTGAACTTCTCGACATCATGTATGTGGTTAAGCCTTACATGTCATATGATATATTATTCTCATGTATGTGTGTGGAACAACCGACCACTTAAGCGGACCTAATATAAGCCAACTAGACAATGGTCTAAAAGCGCTTAAGTTTATTGACGGTTACTTTTTAAAACAATATATAGAAAACTACTAGTATGTATATGTGTTTGTCTTAATGGGTATCAGTGCAACCAGGGGTTTTCATTAATTACAGCTGATGCGATGGTCTTTTATTGGGTGGATTAAAAATAAAATAAAGTATAAGATATGTGCTTTCTTTTGCTCTATCCAATGATAAGCCATCACGTCTGCTGCAATTAAAGAAAACCCTTAGTTATCACTTGATGCCTATTAATCATACACATACAGTGTGTGTAAGGTTAAGAACAACTGACGGCTTAAGTGGACTAAAGAAAAGTAGTCAATGTCCTAAAATCGATTCAGCACCTCGGCGGCCACTTTTTTAATCACTGCATAAAAAGCCATGCATCATGGATTCTCCTATCGTGAAAGACTGTTGTGTCGTGCGCATTGGACACGTATTCGCACACGCCATGTTTTTTTTTTCTTTTTTTCCTTTTTCCCATGTGGTATATCACATAATTCACCATTTTCGCCTCTAAAATCTTTTATTGGTTTTGATTTTTCTGGTGGAATACATACATGATTACATAATATTGTTTTCATTTCTTTTCAAAAATCAAATGTGTTTATGGTGATGAATGTCTAGCAAGCTTCATGTTTTCTCTGAATCCTTCCAACAATAAAATGACCAAAAAGTTGCTTCATTCTGATGGAATATATATATGCAAGCAGGTATATATGAACCACAAGGAATCAAGGTTCCGGACCCTCTTCAGAGTGTATGCACTAGATGGGGTACAGACTCATTCAGCCTGGGTTCATATTCTCATGTTGCCGTTGGAGCAGCTGGAGATGATTATGATATCTTAGCTGAATGTGTCGGAGACGGTAGACTCTTCTTTGCAGGTGAAGCCACCATGCGGAGGTATCCAGCGACCATGCATGGTGCTTTCCTTAGTGGTCTGAGAGAGGCTTCCAACATTGCTCACCATGCCAATGCTCGGGCATTGCAAGTAAAAGTGGAAAGAAGTCTATCAAAGAACACACAGTCATGTGCTGCAGTCCTTGCTGATTTGTTCAGGGATCCAGATCTCGAATTTGGTAGCTTTTCTGTGATTTTTGGCAAGAAAACATCCGATCCCAAATCTACAGCAATCCTTAGGGTGGCATTAGGTGGCACGAGAAAGAAGAGTAACAATGAGGGGGCAAAGGCAGACCAACAGCATTCCAACAAGCTGCTATTTCAGCAGCTTCAGTCGCATTATAATCAGCAGCAGCAGCTTCATGTCTACACGCTGCTCTCTCGACAACAAGCTCTGGATTTGAGGGAGGTGAGAGGGGGTGATGAGATGAGGTTAAACTATCTGTGCGAAAAACTTGGTGTTAAGTTGGTTGGCAGGAGAGGGTTGGGATCTGCCGCGGATTCTGTTATTGCTTCCATCAAGTCTGAGAGAGGAGGCAACTGACTACAATTTCCATAGATTAATTGTGGCATTAGATATCATGCCGCATGCAGCTTGTCCATAAATTCATCATCTTCGCAACACTCCAGCTTCATTCTACTTCACTTTGAGGTTATTTTTCATTAATTATCACATAATTCAGATAAAATTTGTGGCAATATGTATATGTGGGACATGCACGGGTAACTTCCTGGGCATGCCTACAAAAAACACATTTTCCCTTATTTTGAATTTTTTTTTGTAGGATTGTTGTACACATTTTAAAACACCAAAACCCAAAATATAGGTGAACCTTGGTGGTATTTGATTCTCGATCCAACTGTTGCAGAAATTACCGTTGTTTCTTTTCTTTGCAACGATTAGATTGAGCGTCAAATAACATTGGATTCATTTGATACTTGATTTTTGGTGTGGTGATAATCCATGAGGTGTACAACAATCTTTTAAAAAAAAATTCAAAACGAAGTAAGCGAGAGTGCGTTTTTTGTAGGCGTATAGTGCACGTCAATACTTACATTTTCCCCAAAAATTTGAGTTTGATTTTGTTGTGTGTCATGGTGGCACACCAAATTGGACTCATAGTATGTTTCTGGAACTAGATGAATCGCTTGATTTCCAAGGGGAAAGGGATAGCTGAAATGCTCCTGGTGTTCTCTGAGACGGCTGGTTGACATTGTTGTAAAATGTACAAATCACGTATGAAAGGATTTTTCATCATAGCTCTATACACTGCTTTAGTGCAAATGTTTTTCCAGACATCGGTTAATAAAATTATCTTTAATTTGAAAAGGGTCTATCAAAGCTTATGATTTGCTCACAAGTGGCTCAAGCTACAGAAGTTATTTGAAGTCGATCCCTCCCGAAATACTTCTGGTAATAAAGCTTAGATCCTGTTAGATTTAACCAGACAAGGTTAATTTTTGAAGGGAAATAGCTCTTCTTCCATAGGATCTTCCTAACATTCAATGTATAAGTTGCTCGTCTCCGAGATTTAGCTCCATTCTCTCATGTGAATCCCTTCTTCTCATTATCATATTTCATTCAAATCCAACTGTTACCACGATTCGAATTAGCATTCTTCAAATATTAATTCTTCCTTAACGATTCAATTATATACCACAATGCCTTGTTACCCTGTCCTGCCTAAGTAACGAGCTACGAATTTTTCCCTTAAGAATAAAAAAAACTTGATATGTCACCAACTTCGCAATTCTGCAAGAGTTTAACATATATCACAACCAAATCATTGGAGGAGGTCGCATTAACAATGATTTGAGAAAATTATGGACCAGGAGACAAAATATTGCCAACATATCATAACAAATCAAATTTGCTAAAGAACTGAACGCTCATGAATGCAACCACAGGCGATCATGGAGCCTCTCTTTCCCTGCGCCGAGCATCTCATCAACCCTCTCCCCGTTGCGGTAGAAATGGAATGTGGGGGTGTAACGAATGTTCGCTGTGGCTTCAGGGCATTCATCGATGTCAGCATACACGAATGAGAGCTTGTTAAATTCATTGCTCAACTCGCAAAAAGCAGGAAGGATCTGGCTGCAAACACGGCACCTGCAGCATTGTAATTAGCGCAAACTCCTCAGATTAACAAACCTCAACAGAGAGTTAAAAGGAAATCGTTCGCAAAGCATGCATAATACTAGCAGATCCCTTCACACGTAAAACGAGTTACTTATCAGAGTGTGATTCCATGTTGTAAGCGCAATGCTATTTTAGTTTACACGAGCTAGAAATGCAACCGTGATCTACTGAAGATGTCTCCAATATCCGAACTGAATAATTTTTGGCATAGACCCTATTCTATCATAGATATAGATTGTGTCTCCAGTGTTGTACTATTATGCATCTTTAGGTTGGAGCCTACACCTGTAATTAGGATTTGGTTTTTTTGCTAATTAGGGGTCTTCAGACCTTCATCATTAGCATCATTGATGATTATGACTTCATCACTAACTCTTTGAGTCTCTCTTTTTCAAAAAACGCTTGTGATCAGTGAGCTTTTGGTGATTTGAAACTATTACATGTTACCACAATAATAAAACAACCTGAGCAAGTACTTGAATTGAATTGTTCATCAACCCACTTGTCCAAGACTCTTTTGGCAATTGCAGATTCAAAGAACTGATTTGCATGGTTAAATGAACTTTAAGACGGCACTAGCTGGAAAAGTTTCTCTTCCAGCAAAACGAACCATCATTGTGCAAGGCTCTCTTGTACCCCATTGCCAGTAATCAGGTTCAAGCTCATGATGAAATTATGCTAGGTTGACAGCCCGCCATAAAAGTTTATCAATACGCCATGGAGCTACCTTATATGGCGTGCCAGTAACCCCATTTTGACAAGAGAAGGATTGGAGGACCATGAGAAAGATAAAGCTACCTGAATATGCACTCCAACTGAATGCCAATGTTAAAATAGTTAAGTTCCGTATTATATGCGCGCGTGTGTTGGCCTGTATTATATGCGCGCGTGTGTTGGCCTGCATGGGTTGTGTGAGCTTTTTTTTCCCGTTTATTTTTGTATTTGTTTTTCAATTTTTTTAAGTGTAGGGTTGAGGCGGACTTAGGAAATTGGGATACAGGGCATATTCAGCAGAAGTAGAACCATGAAAGAAATCTTAGGAAATGATCATACTAATTGAAACAAAAGGCAAATAGTTTATATTTATATTGTTGTGCAAATAACAAAAGGCACTATAAGGCATTGGCAGTAACTGACAATTAACATCATGAATTTGTACGCAGCAAATGTTACACGAGTGGGTAGTGAAAATGATCAGGAATTAATAGTTCAATAAAAAATATCACTAAGAATAGTGTGGTGCAATTTAAAGAAAGCGAAAACTAATAAATAGACGAAAGAAAATTTATTCTACATCTATTAACGCCTAAAAATAAAACTCCTGGATGTGCGACGGGACATCCATCACATGTTGCTACCAATATTCCGTTATCTTGTATTCAAACTATAGTAAGCATATCAAGCATTTTTTTAATATACAAACAGTTCAAGCTGAATAAAGCTTCTTTAGAGAATCAGTTTTTAGCCTATAAGTCATCTAATTGTAGTAAATCAGTTTCAAGAGATACCACATTGGTTGTGAGTAAAATGCAATGGAGACATTGAGAAGAGTGGACAAGCATAGGTTAGACTGATCTGCAGTCTGAAGTTAGAGGGATTACATAAGAGTGGGTAATTTTATATTTATAACTACATTAATAGCAATAAAATACTCATCAAGCCTGGATTTTTCAATAATTCCATTTTCAGATGGTTCAAAGGAAGTCTATTGTTTGTATACAACCAATTAGATTGGTATGAGTCAGCTAAAATTTTAATTTAACAGTTTAAAAATTAACAAAAACTTCTACGGCCAAACATGAATAACCTATAACCCTAAATGGTTTTAAAAATGTGAAGAAGTTGGCTCGATTCAGCGCAAGAGAAGCAGCTGTATGGCAGACGAGTTATCTTGTGCAGAGGTAACTCGACTGTGCTCGGATTTGACCTATCTGACTCTGCACAAGTCAGATACGAGGATGCTGGGCATGTGGCTTCTACAACGCATTTGGTCATTCGGTCGTCAGTTCGAGTCTAAGGGTCGAACGCTTAGCATTAGGTCGATGGGTCGTAACGCGGTTAGAGTCCGTGTTTGGTTGATCGGTCGTTTGCTCGAAGGATGAAGGCTCGTACGTGAGGCTCGGCACTTGGGTCGTTCGACATAGAAGTAAGGTAGATCGGTCGAAAGGAGCCCATCAGAATGCGGCCCACTAGGAAGCGGCGATTGGCCCACTAGTTTGCGGCAGCATTAATTGCGTAGAGCAGTGATTGGATTGGATGCAGTAATTGTCGGAATCTGTATCCTTAGAAATCCCAAGCCAATGATGACACCTATTGTAACCTAAGGTTATAAATAGGGGGTTTTATGTTAGGGTTTTGTGTGGACACCATTGTATCCTTTGTGAGAGCTGCCATTCGTGAGAGCTAACTTTGAGAGATTGTATTGTGAGCTTTTGGAGAGATCTTGTGTGCTTCTTCTGCATTGGACAAAGAGAAGATTTATATTGTTAACTCCTTTCGTAATAAAGCTCAGTGGCGGCCAAAAAACAATCTTAACTATGCTCTGTTGTTACTGATCTTTCGTCCTCGGTCTCCACGATCTTGCGTCTGCCGCTGTGTTTGTGTTGGTAGAGCTAGGCTTCACCGCACAACAAATTGGTATTAGAGCCATACAATGTTGGAGATCAACGTAGAAGGCGAAGATAAGTAGCGATGGTGATGACGGTTCTCCAAAGGCGTCGACTTCTGGGTACTCTTCATCTTCTCGGACTATTATGTCCGACACAAAGTTCGAAATTGAAAAGTTTGATGGAAAAATCAACTTCAGCATGTGGCGATGCGAAGTCATGTATATCTTGAACCAACTTGGTCAAAATATCGCATTGGACGAGAAGCCGACGGGTATGTCCGATCAGAAGTGGAGAACTCTGAATCGGAGTGCATGTGGTACCATCTGCATGTATCTGTCAAAGGAGAAGAAATACACATACATAGAGGAGAAAAGTGCAAGCAAGTTCTAGGAGGAGCTCAGCGATAAGTACATGAAGAAGAACATCCAGAACCGGCTACACTTGAAGAAGAATCTTTTCAGTTTGAAGTTAGCCAAGAGGTTTCTATGGAGGAACACATCGACTACAATAACAAGCTTCTTACCGACCTGAGGAACGTCGACGTAAAGGTTGTCGATGAAGACAAGGCAATGATTCTCCTCAACTCTCTACCCATCCAGTATGAGTACTTGGTGTCGGTTCTTACCTATGGTAAGGAATCGATCACATTTGAAGAGGTGTCCAACGCTCTGACGAGCAACGAGTTCAAGAAGAACGATAGAGACACCTGCAGCTGAGCTTCAAGCGACGTCCTTACAATCGTAAGGGATCGTAGTGGTGAGAAGGGTGGATATAGGAGGGGGTATTTCAGATCCAAGTCCAGAGACAAGACAAGAGGCCCCCAGCGCAAGGTGGCAAAGGACCAATGTGCTTTCTGTAAAGAAAGAGGACAGTGAGTCAGAGACTGTCCAAAGGCAAAGAGGAAGCACGATGCAATTGCCAACGTCGTTAAGGGCGTTGAGGTCGATGAGTATGTATTGGTCGGTGCTTCGGAGGACGTGAGTCAGATGGTTGGGTACTCCACTCTGGGTGCTCGTTCCATATGACGCCACATATAGAGTACTTTACGACCTTTAGGGAAGGTGGTAAGTATACGGTCTTGCTGGACGATGACCGATCCTGTAGCACGGCGGGCGTCAGGACAATGCGGATGAGGATGGACTACGGTGTTACACAAGACATCGAGGAGGTGCGCTTTGTTCCTGACCTAAGGTGTAATCTCATATCGCTTGGCTCACTGGAATCCAAGGGATGTCGAGTGACCATGGAGAATGGAGCTCTGAGGGTGACCAGAGAAGCAATGATCGTGATGAAGTGGAAGCGCCAAGGCAACCTCTATAATTTGGATGGCTCGGTCGTAGCTGGCACATCGGCTCTGACTTGTGAGGCTGAGGAGGACGACTCAATATTATGGCACATGTGATTAGGTCATGTGGGCGAGAAAGCATTGCAGAAGCTTATCGTTGGGGGTCGTCTAAAATGAGCCAAGACCGGAAAGATCGAGTTTTGCGAGCACTGTGTTTGGAAAACAGACACATGCTTCATTTGGAATGGCCATCCACAGTACGAAGGCAGCGCTTGACTATGTACACCTCGACGTATGTGGCCCGTCTAGGACGACCTCATGGGGAGGAAAACACAACTTTGTATCGTTCATCAACGATTTCTCACGCATGATGTGGCTGTTTCCGCCGAAGTCAAAGTACCAAGTTCTTAGCACTTTCATCGAGTGGAAGAAGCTGGTCGAGACTCAGACCGGTCGGCGAATGAAGCGTATGCGAAGTGACAACGGTGGTGAGTATAGGTCAGATCTCTTCGAGAAGTTCTGCAGATCAGAAGGGATATAAAGACACTTCACCATTGCTGGTACGCCGCAGCAGAATGGGGTAGCAGAGAGGATGAATCGTACCTTGCTGGAGAAGGTTCGATGCATGTTGTCAACTGCTGACCTATCGAAGGAGTTCTGGGCAGAGGCCCTGGCGTACGCGACCTACTTGGTCAATCGGCTACCATCTGCTGCACTGGAAGGAAAGCCTCATTTGGAGGCATGGTCGGAAAAGCCAGTTTCTGACTATGAATCACTTCGAGTTTGGGGCTATCCAAGTTACTATGCCGTAAAGGAAGACAAACTCGATGCTCGACCCAAGAAAACCATCTTCTTGGGCTTCAGCAGTGGTGTCAAGGGATATCGACTATGGTGTCCGACACAGAGGAAGGTGATCCTGAGCAAAGACGTAACGTTTGATGAGTCGGTGTTACTGAAGAATGAGAATGAGCCAAATATGGAGGTTGAACAGACACAATTGAAGCAGGATTTCGACGTGTATAATACTCCACAACGGTCGATCGATGACTCAGATCGACCCACACCAGGTGTAGCAGACGTCAGGCTCTAGGCTGTCGATGGTGTAGTTGGTGGCTCAAGCTCAGTTGGTGGAGAAATCTCGTCTCCAAGGGTCGTTCAGTCGAAGGATTCTATCGCAACACCGAGGCCGAGACGTGAGATAAGAAAACCTGCAAGGTACTCGGAGTTGGTCTCATTTGCCTTTCCTGCAGTATGTATCGATGTTTCCAACTCATTCGGTAAGGTGGAGCAATCCGAAGACCCAAAGCGGTGGAGAAGTGCGATGGACGAAGAGATGGAATCATCGGCGAAGAACGATACATGGGATCTCGTGGAGCTTCCGAAGGACAAGAAGGCAATTTGGGTGTAAATGGGTCTACACCAAAAAGCAAGTGGTCGAATCAGGAGATGTTCGCTACAAAGCTCACCTCGTAGCGAAGGGCTTCGCACAGAGAGAAGTTATCGATTACAATGAAGTGTTCTTTCCTGTGGTGAAACATTGCTCGATTTGGATCTTGTTGGCATTGGTTGCACAGTTCGACCTTGAACTGGTGCAGCTGGATGTCAAGACGACATTCTTGCACGGAGAGCTCGAAGAGGAGATCTATATGGCTCAGCCCGATGGCTATGGGAGTGACAACGGTCGTGCATGTCGATCGAAGAAGTTACTCCACGGGTTGAAGCAATCACTATGACAGTGGTATAAGCGTTTTGAATGCTTTATAATGGATGATCAATGGTATGTTCGTAATCCCTAAGATCATTGCGTGTTCTATAGGAAATTGGTTGACGGGTCATTCATCTATCTTCTATTTTATGTCGATGATATGCGCATTGCTTCATTGAATAAAGAAGAGATTCGGAGATTGAAGTATCAATTGAGTTCTGCATCTGAGATGAATGATCTGGGCGAAGCACGGAGGATTCTTGGGATGAAGATCACAAGAGATCGAAGTGGATGTATTGGTCATCTTTCACAGAGTCGCTATATGAAGTCTGTTATACAGAAGTTTGGCTATGAGAAGATGAAGACCGTAGATACTCCGCGTGCACCTCACTTCAAGCTCAGTGCCGAGCAGTGTCTGAAGAACGAAGAGGAGAAGCTCATGACGAGCATACCGTATGCCAATGCGGTAGGGGCCTTGATGTATGCAATGGTATGTACTCGACCGGATCTATCACATGCAGTTAGCATGGTGAGTAGGTACATGTACAATTTGAAAAGAGAGCACTGACGAGCAGTGCAGTGGATCCTGCATTACATCAACGTCACAGTCGACGTTGGACTGACATACAGCCGAAGTGTTCATGGTCCGCACACTGTCGGGTATGTCGATCCTGACTATGCAGGCGACTTGGATGGGAGGCGATCGGTGACATGTTACGTCTTCACCATGTCTAGCACTCCAATATGTTGGCGGAGTATTCTTCAGTCTACGATGGCCATGTCTCCTACGGAGGCAGAGTATATAGAATTGACTAAAGCAATGAAGGAAACGATATGGCTGATGGGTCTGATGGATGATCTGAGAGTCTACCAAGAGAGGTACGACGTCCATTGTGATAGCCAGAGTGCAGTGCACTTGGCTAAGAATCAGGTCTTCCATGCTCGTACGAAGCATATCGATGTTCAATTCCACTTTGTCAAAGACTATGCGAGAGAAGAGGACGACGACATCAACTTGTTGAAGATCAGAACAAATGACAACCCGGCGGACATGCTGACGAAGGTTGTATCAGGAGTCAAGTTCAAGTATTATTTGGACTTGCTCAATGTGGTTCCTTTAAAAGTTGACTTCGGCCCTAGGAGGGGACCTTGATGTATGCAATGGTATGTACTCGGCCGGATCTATCACATATAGTTAGCATGATGAGTAGGTACATGCACAATCCAAAAAGAGAGCACTGACGAGCAGTGCAGTGGATCTTGTGTTACATCAATGGCACAGTCGACGTCGGACTGACATACAGCCGAAGTGTTCATGGTCCGCACACTGTCGGGTATGTCGATTCTGACTATGCAGGCGACTTGGATGGGAGGCGTCCATGACATGTTACGTCTTCACCCTGTCTAGCACTCCAATATGTTGGCAAAGTATCCTTCAGTTTACGATGGCCATGTCTAATACGGAGGCAGAGTATATGGCATTGACTAAAGCGATGAAGAAAACGATATGGCTGATGGGTCTTATGGATGATCTGAGAGTCTACAAAGAGAGGTACGATGTCCATTGTGATAGCCAGAGTGCAGTGCACTTGGCTAAGAATCAGGTCTTCCATGCTCGTACGAAGATATCGATGTTCGATTCCACTTTGTCAGAGAGTATGTGGGAGAAGAAGACGACGACATCAACTTGTTGAAGATCATAACAAATGACAACCCGGCGGACATGCTGACGAAGGTTGTATCGGGAGTCAAGTTCAAGTATTGTTTGGACTTGCTCAATGTGGTTTCTCTAAAAGTTGACTTCGGTCCCAGGATGGGGCATTGAGGCTCGGTGGAGCCAGTCGTAGTCCTTAGGGACATTTGGACTCGTGAGAGAGTCAGCCAGTTTCAGGAGGAGACAGTCGTAGCTCTGGCGAAGCATTTGGTTCTTCGGAACAAAATAAAGGGGGAACACCATTCGATGCTCTACCAAGCTAAGTGATGGTTGTTCGTTGGACGGAAGGCTCGAATCTCGCCAAGGTGGAGTTTTGTAAAGAAGTTGGCTCGATTCAGCGCAGGAGAAGCAGTTGTATAGCATACGAGTTATCTTGTGCAGATGTAACTCGACTGCGCTTGGATTCGACCTATCTGACTCTGCCCAAGTCAGATACGAGGATGCTGGGCATGTGGCTTCTACAACGTATTTGGTCATTCGATCATCAGTTCCAGTCTGAGGGTCGAACGGTTGGCATTGGGTCGATGTGTCGTAAGCGGTTAGAGTCCGTGTTCGGTCGATCGGTCGTTTGAAGGCTCGCAGGATGAAGGCTCATATGCGAGGCTCGGCACTTGGGTCGTTGGACACAGAAGGAATGTCGATCGGTCGAAGTGAGCCCATCGGGATGCGGCCCACTAGTAAGCGACGATTAGCCTACTAGGTTGCGTCAGTATTAATTGCGCAGAGCGGTGATTGGATTGGATGCCGTAATTATCGGGATCTGTATCCTTAGGATTCTATAGCCAATGATGACACCTATTGTAACCTAGGGTTATAAATGGAGGGGTTTAGGTTAGGGTTTCGTGTGGACACCATTGTATTCTTTGTGAGAGCCTCCATTCGTGAGAGCCAACTTTGAGAGATTGTATTGTGAGTTTTTGGATAGATCTTGCGTGATTCTTCTTCGTTGGATGAAGCGAAGATTTGTAGTATTCTCTCCTTTCGTAATAAAGCCCATCGGTGTTCCCCCTTGGCTGTCCACGACCTAAAAACAATCTTAACTGTGCTCTGTTGTTACTGATCTTTCGTTCTCGGTCTCCACGATCCTGCGTCTTCTGATGTGTTTGTGTTGGTAGAGCTAGGCTCCGCCGCACAACAAAAAAGACTTCCCGTATACATGACTACTAACTTGGAATAACATAATGCGCTCATTGCACTAGCATTGTGTCAGTGCAACATATGCACTTTAAATCAAATCAAATCATTGTCATGAATCCTCCTCCAGATTTTATGGAATTCATAATAGAGAATAATGAGAAACATATGACATATGTGGCTAAGCCACATATGTGTCTCAAACCGTCGATTTTCGAAACCATTCATTTTGATCTTCATATTTTAAACCCCCAAAATACCAAATATCATGTGAACACCCAACTGGTTTTACCCGTTCATCCATCCGACACAAATTTAACGGGTTCACATGAATAGAACTTTTCGCGACAGGTGGATGAACGTGCAGAACTCCTTAGGTTCACATGATATTTGAGGTTTTGGTCTTTTAGAATGTAAAGAACAAAATGAACGGTTCCGATCTTCCGAAAAAATATGGAAAGATGGAGTTTTAGATGGTGAAATTCATATTTCATATTCATAATCCCCCCCTCCCAAAAAAAATACAATTTGTCATCAAAAGGTTATTCTTGTCATGCTATCATAGCTAAGTTTAATGGTGAGATTCTAAACTCCAACAGTTCACCTCCCACCAAGATTTCCAGCTTCACTGCATTTTACTGACTAAAGGTAAACCAGAAAAATTTAGCAGTCATAGGACAGTAATGTTGCATGTTTTAATGAATGTTGATAATCAATCTTGTAGGTTTTGGATTATTAAATTCTGTTATTTGCTAGTGGCACGAATTGTTCAAGTTGATGCAATGGAACTAAAGACATTGAAGGACTAACACACTCGCCCTTAGACAATTCTTGATCATCATTTGAATTAAATTTAATAAATTTTATGTGGTAGTGCACTAAAGCTTTAAGATAATTTTCTTTCACTTGTGATTAACAGTCAGCAGGGTCCGTGCCCGAATTCTGGAAAAATACAGCATAAGCTTTGTTCATCGTATCTTGTTTTGCATTATCATCTTTCCTGCTGTGCCCCCACCTAATTGGAGCTCTTCTATAATTAGGAAAGTAAATCTGGCATCTTATTTCCTGAAATTTTGCTTAGCCTTTTTGACCAGCAGTTAATTAGCTGGATTTAAATTGGACGTCCTTAAATAGCTAGCAACCTAATTATTGGTTGTACAGATTTGTAACGAATAGAATAGCTAAAATGGTAAGATCAACCATTGGTTTGAGTACATACATAATGAAGAGTTGCACATTGATTAAATGAGAGTTTTGAGCATGTTTAAGGCGGGGAAAAAATCATCTGTTCTCTTTGACAGTTCACCTCAAGCAATACACAGAAGAGGGGGAAAAGAATAATTCATGAAATTGTTACATCTCACTAAATTTGGATTTCCATTGGCTTGGTTATTTCTCTTCTTCCCCTGGTCTTCTTCCCTGGTATCCTTTTTATTAATATTTTTTAAATTCTTTCATAGTAAATTTATTTTGTTAAAATGCTTCTTGGTTGAAAGTTGTTGAACAAGTTACTTTCCCAGTTTTCTTCTTACTTTTGTAACAATGAAATAATGTAAAATCGATTTTTTTAAAAAAAATTGTTCCATATAAAAATTTCCAATCGAAGCTTTTGCACGAAAAAATATATATTGTGAATCAATGTACATGACATTTTATTTATAAAAAACATAAATGTTTTGACATTTCCTTCAAACTAGAAACATTTTACATTGTAGGATAAATATGATCCTAGTGAACTATAGTGCCCCCTTCATGAGAATCCCAGCTCCACCCCTGGCAGGACATGATATATCAATCACAGACGGATGAAACCTAAGTGACTAACAGTACTGGATTTCATCTTAGATCACATAAAAAAGAAATTCAAAATTTCAAGTTGATACCAGTTCAATAGCTCATGACACCCCTTACGTATTGAAAAATCTTTAGCTAGTGTTAAAAACTTAAAATTCTGCTTAGCTGTATATCAAATGGTCTTTTTTATATTTTAGCCCGACATGTATGCTGTACTTAACATTTAATTTTTAAAACATCTTTTGAAGCTGACAAGGTTGCAATGCATGATCACTTAGTTTGTTTGAATCTGTTAGGTTATGTCTCACATCTAGTTTTAGCATCAAGGAACTTTGTTTTCAGCTACAATCTATAGACCAGGAAGGTCATGTGATGGGCCTAGGCCATATAGGTCATAGTCATTTAGTTGTGTGTGTTACAACTAAATGAAAGTAGTGCTAAGTGAGTGTTTCCTTATAGGACTATAGGAAATTTTCTACTTGGCTAGCGTCGAACCCCAACACCTAATATTTTTCTGACGATCAAATCCGTGCAATCTGATCTTCATGTTGTAAAACCCTAAACGACTCATTTTTAAGTGAACTCAAGGAATTTTACTCATTCATCTAACCGTTACAAAAAGTTTTATTCATGTGAAATCGTTAAATTTGCGATGAGTGTGTAAATAAGCAAAACCTCTTGGATTCATTTCAAAAGTGATATGGGGTTTTAGAACATGAAAATCAAAATGAACGAATTGGATCATCAGAAAAAATAAGACAAGTGTGATTTTGACGCTAACCAAGGAGAAAATTCATCTGTGATTAGCTGCTGCACATTTTTCACATATAAATATCTCATAGATAGATATGATATAGTTTTGGCTCTCTCGTATTTGGGGGGGGGGGAGGGAGAGAGAGAGAGAGAGAGAGAGAGAGAGAGATAGAGAGAGCAGATTGTGAAGTGAGAGAGAGAATATATTGAAGAGATAGGTGGGTTCTCACGTAATCTTTATTCTTCTCACATATAAGGGATCTTTTGTGATGTTTGCCCCATGGACATAGGCCGAAGTTGGCAGCAAACCACACATATTATTGTGTTCTTGTTCTTGTTTGTAATTTATAGGAGTGTTCTCACGTAATCTTTATTCTTCTCACATATAAGGGATCTTTTGTGATGTTTGCCCCATGGACATAGGCCAAAGTTCACAGCAAACCAAACCACACTTACTATTGTGTTCTTCTTGTTCTTGTTAGTAATTTATAGGAGGGTTCTTCTTGTTCTTGTTAGTAATTTCATCATCTTCTGATCTTGAGAATCAAGGGTTTCATTCCCCATCAGTGGAATCAAAGTTATGGTTGTAAGATCAAGCTCATGAGATCATGAAGAAGGTCGTGTGAAGTCCGTAGTTGACAATGGTGGCATGAAGCGGAAAAAAGTTTTTAAAAAAATTAATTTAAAATTTGGGTTTAGATCGACTAGATATTATGGTGGTTTGCAGGAGCTCGTGACGAGCGATAATTGAAGAAAAATGGTTAATTTTTAAGTTCAAATCTGGTTAGGAATATCCATTAAATGTATGGTAGGCATATGACAGATAGAATCTACTTGTTATGATGATAACAAGAGGATGATTACCGACAGGTCATGAGGTGAGCAACTGATGGCATAATGCGTAGGGATGCAAGCAGAGTGTGAGCAAAAACGACGTTCAAATTCACTACAAGTCGTTGGTATTTGTCTGAATGTGAGGCGAAAGACGTAGTAGTTCTCTGACATCGTGTTAGAGGTCAAAAGCGAAGGTCCCCCGTACGTGTCGGTGTCTGATGGTTTGCAAGCCCGCAAGAGTGGTAGAGCTTTAGACCTGGAGTAGTATTTCTTGCATACTGTATGAGGAGATGTATGTGAGAGAGCTTGTTGATGAAATCATGTGATGTAGAAATATAATGGTGAGTTTGGTGTGGAGAAAAGAACACACCAAAGGCACAACATGTTAAAGTCACATGCATATGGATGTCCATGTCATGGGAGAATGCTTTGTTATTGGATCCGCTACATGGAGTAGATCACAGAACGTTAAATGAGTTATTGGAAAAATATTGAATGGTTTATGATGTTGATCAGACCGTTAAGGTTGTCCCAAGTGTAATTGGTCATTTGGAGGCTGATTGTGACGATACAGGTAACAAATCTTATATTTTTCGATGCTCTGGATGAAATAGTTAAAGCTGATTGAATATATCCATTGTTTAAAGCTGTTATTTGTATATTGGTGTGATGTCAACATCGATGCTTCATGTACGGTGCAGATGTGCAATATAGTATTTTTGAATGCTTATTTACTTCTAGGTATGGTGTGGCACATGATTTATGTGTCATTAGATTATCTCCATTACTGGTTATGGTGTTTGTATGTATATGGATCATGTTATTCTGATTGTTATTACTCAAGGTGAGACATGGGTAATCATGTGTGTGCTCTCTAATGATATATTGTTTTGATCAAGGTGGAGTATGGTATAATAATCATGTTTGTTTAGGATGTGGCATGCAAAGTAGTCATGAGTGCTCGGTTAGAGATATTGATGAGTGTACGGGCTGTTCCAATAAGGTGGAGTATGTTGTATGTACGGATTTGCTTATAAAAAAAGGATGGGACATGTATCTTCGATTTGTGTGGCTCACTGGATACGAATCATTGTGGAGATTGTTGGAGTAATATGCCACATCTAATTTTTGCATCCAATGAACTGTGTCTAGTTGCGATCTATAAGTCAGAAATCCATGTGATATCTTGGATCATACGGACCAGGGTCAGTTAGTTGTGTGTGATACAACTAAAGGAGGGTAGCGTTAGGTTAGATTTTTTGTACAACTATGTACATCTATCATAGTTGGATGTCATAGTTAGATGTGATATGGTTTTGGCTCTCTTGTGTTTGAAGCAAGAGAGACATGAGTGCGAAGTACATATGAGTGGAAGGATAGATTAGAGAGATCGGAGTGTACTCATGTAATCTTGTTTCTCTTCACATATAATAGATCTCTTGTGTTGTTGTGGTGTAGACCGAAGTTGGGCAACCGAATCATGTATATAGTTGTGTTTTTCATGTTCTTGTTGGTGATTTTCTTTGTCTTGTAAGCTTGGTAATTAGTGGTTTCATTCCCCAACTAAATTGGCATGACTTCAGTGTGTGTTTGACATGCGTCAGATTAGCGCCATGCAAATGTTGTTATGCAACATATGTTGGACATGACCATGAGTCACTTTAAATGTAGTGTACATATCATATGCTAACATGATAAGGTCAGTGATCATGTATCAAAGAATACATAAAAATTAGTACCAACAAAGGTTCTGCATGGAAAATAAAATAAAATAAATCTGTAGGATGACTTTTGTATGCTATGTTAATGATTAATAGAAATATTTTTATGGCATCACTTATCATATATATGCATTAAAATCATAATAAATTATGGCAAGAAGCACATACCATACCACAACTGACTTCCATCAGATAAGAGTTAACAATGTGTGAGAAGCAATACGATATTGCACCCTGTTAAATGCTTTGATTCTGTTAAAGCATAGATTTGACCTCCTGCTATAGTGCTACGTCACAGTAACTCAGTTTGTATATTAAAGAATCGGTCAGCATCTAAAAACATTGGCATACGGATTGATATTCATGTTCGGAGGAATATATTCCGGCATTGCATGTGTTACATAAATAAGTACTTTTGCCTGGATTAGTGATAGCAATTATAAGGAATTTAGTCATGAATTTAGAGCAATGCTAATTGTACTACTAATGTGGTCCTACTTTTGTACTCCTATGACGGTGGCATGTGAGGCCGGCTTGCAATACATGAGAGATGGGACCTACATGTTGTCTCGTGTAGTTCTAATGTGTTGGGATGTGAACATAGTCCCACATTGGTGAGGGAAGGGGTTCTTGGGGGATTAAATTATGGCTAGAATTGTCCATTGGTATGAGGCGTTTTGGGGAAGCCCAAAAACAAAACCAATTGGGCTGGTGGGCTCAATTGGACAATATCATACCAATGTGGAGATTTGTGGGCCATGTTTAAACATAACACAATGTAGTACAAGATTTGTAGCACTACTAGCATTTTCCGTAAAGCTATGATTATAATATGTTTATCAACAACATTTCAAAGTTTTTTTTTTCTTTTTAAAGCATGAAGGTTTCCCATTTTGAGAAGTATCTACTTCAACTAACGGTCAGTGAGGAGAAATCAGCATCAAACCAATTCGGCCCATAAGAGATAATCCCAGTTGAGGAGAAATCAGCATCAAACCAATTCGGCCCATAAGAGATAATCCCAGTTGACAGGATGCATCCTCGACCTAAAACAAGAATGAGGCCACCAAGCACCAAATTCTTCTCCGCTCCACATGATTTTAAGTCTGATTAATCTTGGAATTTAACTCAAATTACAACTACTAGGAGCTATTCAGTTATATGAATGTTTATGCCTGTTCATTATGGAATCATATCAATATTTCCACAGGATTATATGAAAATTTTGAACTTCAACCAGAAGGGTGAACAAAAGTTTATAGAAATGTTGCAAATATTTTTTTATTCTGGTACCAGAAGAGTAAATCATTGCGTACCATGAGGCGCCATAGTTGATCACTGACTGCAAAACAAATCAAGATAAAATTTTTATTTAAAACCTCATCTTTTCAGTTCCAAAAATAATCAAAGATTTAAGAGGAAGAATGAAAAGAAATATTGAGTTTTTTTTAAACCGACAGTGGTCTTGGAGGTTTTGATGTCCTGCAGGATCTCCTTGAGTTGATCATCGCTTGTCGCCCGCTTGAAATTGACCCCCTTCTCCTTCATCTCTTCCCCCATCTCCCTCTCTCTCCCCCTCTCTCTCTCTCTGTCTGCATTATATCGTGGGTGGGTTGTCCGGTTCAGTGAAATTAAACCGGGCGGTCTAAGCACTGGAGACCCAACCGTACGTTTGAGAAGAATCAAAATCCACTTGTTTCTGTGCCCAAAATTGAAATCTTTCGTGATAATGGCTACAGCTTCTCTTCTTCCTCTATCTTCTTGTTCATGCTATCACTTCCCTTCAAATCTTTGCTCAAATCCCAAAAAGCCAACAACTTCACTTTCTTTGGTTTCCTCCTCCTCCTCCTCCTCCTCAAACTTGTGCAATTCTATTGATTTTTCCAAAATGGGTAGGAAGAAAAGATTCCAGTATCCCATAAGAACATCTTCAGAAGGTATTTGTTTTTTAAGTAATTTTTGGTTGTATGATTCTAGTTGGGTAAGCATTATTTTTTAAAACTTTATTTAATGTTTTTTATTGACGGACAGTTTAACTATTATGTCTCCGTATCAAATAATACAACCTACATATCTCGAATTCAATCCATTGTGACTTTCACAAAGCAAGTTCAAGATCCTTTTAATTTTCTAGGAGATTGTGTGATACTATTTCAAGTTTTTGCACCTGCCAAACATTTACCACTATATACCTTTAGCTGAACTCCTATTTTGATGTTTACATACTGATAAGTTATTTGCTTCCAATGCTTCATTTATTGCAATAAATGAAATATTGCAGGCATTCCAAGTGAATTAGCTGCTGAAGACCCTAAATTTGTTCCTTTAAATCCTGAGGATCCCATATATGGCCCTCCAGTAAGTTTCAGAAGCTCCTATGATCATTAAATATTGGAGCACTAGAAATTTAGTTATCATCTTTTTAAGACTTTTTAGTACGGTTCTTGTTATCATCTTTTTAAGACTTTTTCGTACGGTTCTTGTTATTGAGACAATCACACTATATAGATTCATCAATGTTTTTGTGGCTGGTTATCTTAGAAGTGTGTACTTCATCTTCAGTGTTAGGCTATGCCAACCATTTAAATTAATCTTTCTTCTAATAATAACATCCCTGAAGTTTTTTTAAAAGATGATTTTGAGTTATAAGAGTTAATACAGCTTGAATTTTTTGGTTCATGTCATAGGCTTTGTTGTTAATGGGCTTTGAAGCAGATGAAACGGCTAAGGTACTTCATGTCTCTTAACTCATCAAAATTTGTGGCAGCCCTCTCAAAGTGATGCCATCTTATTTTTGGTATATGTTCAAATGATTCCATTTATGACTGCTATGAAATATAAGTCTAGCTGAAAGTGCATAAATTTCGTATGCAGATTCAAAAGTTTCTAAAAGAGCTAGATGGTGAGTTTCTGAAGGTAACATGCAGACTGTTCTTATACGTGCTTTTTTGGGGGGGAAATTTACATTCCTGGAATGCTTGTGTTACGGCTGTATCCATGCATGAATGCACACCTCTGATGACATTAGTTATGGCTCTGGAATGTCAGTTGATACTTCAGTAGGTAGGAAAACTTGCTTAATGACCTTCTATGAGTCATGGTTGTAATTATAGCTCTGATGACATTAGTTATGGCTCTGGAATGTCAGTTGATACTTCAGTAGGTAGGAAAACTTGCCTAATGACCTTCTATGAGTCATGGTTGTAATTATAGCTCAGCTTGCGAAGCTTGCTTACAAGAACTCATCTCAAGGGAAAAGAGACCACATGCAAAAGATGTGGCTTCATTCCCACTTTGAAATTAGGAGGGATGTATAGATGGTTAAATATGTTAGACACAGGACTCTAATTGTGATTTTGATGTCTGACCTCATTAGACAAATATTCATCAAAGTTAATAGGCATTTGTCACTGCAATTATAGTGGCTTCTTTTACAAAGAACCGACACTATGAAGAGACATATCAAAAGATGCGTTTTTCTACAAAGTATTTCAGTATGGTTTTAGATGTCCTATTTCAACATATTTTTGTCCGACCTTTTAACAAATGGAAAACCCTAAACCATCTTATGTTTTAACAGGATAGTTGAGACCAATTGTTTCCTTAGAATATTTTTTTTTGGAATCTATAAGCTTATTTCTAAAGTTAGGTCTAAGGTAAATGTTTTGACAGAATCAGGCCCCAATGGGATCAAATTGGTGAAGGTATAATGTAGGTTGACAATTGATCTAACCCATAGCCTACGTTGATAGGTTGAAGCTCAACTTTCAATATATGCACTTCACTTTTTTTCTTTAGTTTCCGACAAGATTTACATAGGACACGGATCGTTTGAATTTGAATTCAGGTCAATCGGATCTCCAATGTTCAAATAAAGCTTGTCACTTGAACAAGTAATTGAGTTATGTTATATATGGTATAATATTTGTGTTTTATTTTTCTTTTGTATGTATGTATAGAAAAATGTGTAGAAAAATGTTTCTATGCAAGAACTCTTCTGTGCAAAAACTATGACAAATGATTTTTAAAGATCTAAAATATTGGATGTGATCTACACATAGTAATATTCCACACACCAAAAATCAAGCGAATCCAATCCTATTTAATACTTCATCGGATCGTTAAAAAGTTATATTGTTCTGAAACCATTGATATTGTAATGAGTTGATCGTAAGTTAAAGCTCCTATGATTTACCATAAATTTGGGGTTTTGGAGGGTCTATACATGTCAAGATCAATCCCAAAAGTTTTTTAAAAAATAAAAAAACAAGTTGTGAAATTTTTCACTAAAGCGTGGTGCGAAAATTTGACACGGTAACATGTACGTGTAAGTAAAAGCTAAGTTAACATAATAGAAGGTTTGATAACTCTGTTTCTATTTTGCTTTCGATTTTGGAAAAGATTTAGGTTTCAAACATTTTCGTCCATTTTATTGGTTTCATTTTAAGTTTTATTTTTTTATTTTATGTAGTTTATGTATATATTTCTGTAATAATGTAAAAAAAATTAGAATTTTAATGAATTTTAAGAAATTTTATAGTATAAATTTTAGAATGTCAATAAAATTTTAGAGTTTTTACCATTGTAAAATTTTTAACAATTTTTTGTGTATATGATTCAAATTGATTTGTGCATTTAAACTGAAGTAAATATATTATTGTAAGAAGTGATGCTTGACCGAACTCATTTGGTTTTGGTCGAAACTAGTCGAAGCCACTTGGCTTCGGCTGAAACCGACTGAAACCAAGCATATTCGGTCTAAACCAAGTTTCAACACTAGTTTCATTTCATCTCCCTTTAAAATTCGAAACGGTTAAAACCAAGTGATTTCTACCGAAACCTCATTTCTTGGTTCTATTTGATCTACATACTTTAGTGAGTTTACATGTTAAAAATCAAATGATTCTAAATTTGTTTACCCATGAATCGAACAATATTATTTTTGACGGCTGAAAATAACATATTTTGTCCCCCCACTAAAACATTAGTAAACGAATTTGGAATCATTTAATTTTTTGTATTTAGGACACATTAAAGTATGTATATTAAGATAAACGATCGGAAACATTCATGAGATAGTCAGTTTAGTTTGAAATCCGTTCTTAAAAGGATTGATTCCCATAATATATGGTTGGACTACAAAATTTTTGTTATTTTTGAAAAAAAATTTAATGCTCCAAATAGAGAAGTTTTGAACCTAAATCACAAATTCTTTCAATAGTAAAGATCTAACCAACCTAAGCTATCAAGTAATAAAATTTCAGATGATTTTGATATGTTTCACCAATGCACCAGACCACTACAAAATCATCATTTTAGATTTTTATCAAAAATGACTAATTTGACATCTTTCTCATGAATGTTAAAACCATACCAAATTCATTTGAAATTATGTTTGCACATAGTTCAGATAGATTAGATCATATCCAACGAAACAGATTTGTGACTTGGGTTCATAACTTTTTATTGGAGGCATTTAAGTTTTCATTCAAAAAATAAACAAAAATTACGTAGTCCACACACACACACAGTGACACATGTATACACATGTAGATACATGTATACATAAATTCATGTATATTTTTTATTTTATTTTTTTTGAAGAATAATTAAGCTTCATTAACTAACAAGTAATGTACATATTACACCTCAACAAACCATAGACATCTAATTTATTTTTGGACATAGAGGGGAGAGAGGACACATGTGTCGTCATCCCCAACTAGCCAATCTTAGAAAAGAAAATCTAAAGCTATTTAGACATGTCTAAATTAAAAATTAAGTCCAGTTACCAAGGGCAATGCGAAAATTCTGCTTTCCTTTCTTCCCGCTGATAGAAGCAATAAGGACTCGAATATCTTCATAAATGTCTCTGAAAATGAGTATTTTATGCTTACTAGTGTTTTTGAACACCATTCTATTCCTTTCATGCCATGAATGGCATATCACTGCACAGATAGCCAAGCGAGTTATACCTGAAATTTTAGCCGTATTCATGAACCGAACATGTAAGAGGAGAACTTCTTCTAGTAGGTTTCCAATATGACCAGCAGAGAGACCAAGATTCAATCTACATAGCTATCATAGATATGAGGTGAATGGACACTCAAAGAGTAAATGCTTAATGGTCTCCATAAGATGCTGATAGAGGACGCAAGATGTACTAGTAACTGTAATATTTCTCTTAATAAGATTATCATAAGTTAGTAGCTTAGCATTCAGCGCTCTAAGCAAGCAAATGGACAATTTGGGCAGCATTTTAAAAAGCAGACCACATCATAATAAGGGATAACAGGAGATGAAGAACGAACTATATCCCAAACTGATGAAAGGGAAAAATTAGCTGAAGGTTTCTAGCGAAGAGCAAGGGGCACTGAATCATTTCTCACCTCATAAAATGGCGCAGCTAGAAGCTTAGAGATTAAGATGAATTTCAAGTACCCGAATGGGCCGGAGACAAGGGAAGCTCAATACCATCTTTTGTGTAAGTGCTACGCATAAAATTGGCCCATAGGGAGTCTGAGTGCATAAATCCTCAGAAGAGGCGAATGTCTGCGGCATTGTTAACATCAGCTAGTCTACGAAGGCCAAGTCCACCCTCCCTTTTGGGCTTGCAAATATTGGACCAGCTCCAAACATGCAGTTTGTTGTTTCATAAAAAGAGGCACACAGCTTCTCAATAGTGCTAATAACTGAAATTGGTAGCTTGAAGGAGAGACTCCAATATGAAGATAGGTTATAAATAACTGGACATATTAATTCCACCCTGCCAGCCAACGACAAAAGTTGGGAGGACCAGCCTGCCAAATATTTCCTACACTTATTGAGTGTAGAGTAGTGCTTTGCCTTGGGATAAGAGATAGATAGTGGACGACCAAGATAACGAATATGGAGGATACCAAGGGGCACACAATAATAGATGCAATCTCACGTGGATTTCAGCACCCCTTACTGCAGAAAAGCTTGCTTTTGCCTTTGTTAATTTCTAACCCCACAACATTATTTAAAGAATCAAATATAACAGTCAAATTTCCTGTAGACCTCACATCTCCATGATAGAAAATAAGTAGATCGTCAGCAAATAAAAGATGTGAATGAGTTAGAATGTGATACCTCTTCATAGGTTTAACCAAACCATCAAGCACTACCAGATCCATCGTGATAGAGAAATATTTCATAACCAAGACAAACAGATAAGGAGATAGTGGATCAACTTCCCTAATGCCCCGATTACTGAAAAACTCAAAGAGGATCCATTTATAAGCACAGAGAATGTAGGGCTGGATATGCATTCTCTAATCCAAACTATCCAGCGAGCAGGAAATTCCATGATGTGCATCATGAAATAGATAAATTCTCTGTTAACTGAATCAAAAGCCTCCTTAAGGTCTACCTTAAGGTACAATCGGCTACCCCGAGGTTTATTGAAATCGCTAACCAGTTCATTGGCTAACAAGGAACAGACACTGATGAGGCAGCCCTTCAAAAAGGCAGTTTGATGAGAAGATATAAGATCAGAGATAACCTTTTGCAGCCTGTTGCAGAGAACTTTAGAGATAAACTTGTAGAGCACGTTGCAGCAGGAAATTGGCATATAGTCATTGAGCGTAGAGGCTAAATCAGACTTAGGCACCAGACATAGAAACGTGTGGTTTAGCTCCTTAAGGAGCATGCCAGAAGAGAAAAAGGATTTCACTATAGATATGACATCACTGTCCACAGTTTTCCAATTTATCTGATAGAAGTATGCATTATAACCATCAGGACCTGGAGCTTTATCAGCACCCAACTGAAACACACCATTATTAATTTCCTTAGCAAAATAAGGCGAATAAGCCAAGCAGCACTAGATACTGTTAATTGTTTCTTGACAGAAAAGTAAGGGAAAACATTCCAATAATCTAACGAGTTGAAAAGGTTTCCATAAAATTCAGGTGCGGAATTTCGAATGTCTACACTATGATCAGTATGAGAACCATCAATATTAAATAAGTGAGATAAGGAGTTCTTGAAGTACATGGCCTTAGTAGCAGAGAGAAAGAAAGAGGTATTTTGTCTCCTTCAGTGAACCAGGATATTCTACTCTTCTGCCTCCATTTAGATTCCTCCAGCTGTAACCAATGGCCTAATTTACCGCTTATCTGACATATTGATTCTTGTTAGCTGAAGCAGGATATTCTTTATCATCAATAAGTAACTCTTATTGCCTTCTTCTTAGGTCCTTGATATGGGAGGCAGGGTCATCAAGAAGTCCAGCTGACCAGGATTTAAGAAGATATTTGAGCCTCTTGAGCTTAGAGACTATTTGAAATTGGGAAACACCATACACTGGGGCACTCCAAGCTTCAAGCAGGACTCTGTGAAAGTCTGAATGCTGGGACCAGTAGTTGAAAAACCTAAAGGGCTTTGGGCCGACGCTGTTTTATCACCTAATAGTAGTAGAATAGGCGAATGGTTGCTAGTAGAGGGTGGTAAATAATGGTAATGTGAGAAGGGCAGAGAGTTGATCCAGTATGAATTACATAGAATTCTATCCAGGCGAGTAGAAATATTGTGTTGCGCTTCAGAGTGATTGTTACAGCTTCATGTGCTTCATATACATTTGAGGTCCATAATGTCGCATGCCTCAATGCAGTTATCGAAAGGATGTAAAATAGCGTGGGATATGGTCCTACCACCAAGTTTTTCTTCAGCAAAGCGGACAGAGTTAAAGTCTCTTATGACTGCCATGGGAAGACTACCAATAGAGGACTCGATATGAATTAGATCAGACCAGAGGGTAGTGCAAGATGCCATCTGATTTGCACCATAGACAAACGAAAACATACATATGAATCCTCCATTATTAGTAGCAGAGATAGTAGATAGTAATTACATGAGCAGATGAGTAAATAGCAATGCAAGCCCAGATACTACTATTCCATAAAATCCAGATTCTGCCTCCATCAACGCAACAATAATTATTGATAGTAGACCAGTTGCTTGGGAAACAAGATAAAACATGTAGAGAGTTAGGTTCATTTATTTTAGTTTTCAAAAGACCAACCATAGAAGGTGAATGCTGCTTTAAGAGCCCTCGAAGATCCTGACGCACTGCTGTTATATTCAATCCATGAACACTCCAAGTGAAGATACACATATCAAAGTAGTGGGGAGCCCTTCATACCACGATCACTCCTTTGAGGGCCAGGCAAAGGAGAAGCTAATTTTAGGTATATATGTATGTATACATACATACACATGCATACATATACATACAGACATACAGACATACAGACGTATATATATACACACACACATACGTGCATGCATGCATACATACAGTGACACTGATGGGCTCCGTACTTACCAGCGGCGTCGCACCAAGGGGAGGACCGGCCTTACAACTTAATCTCAGGGGCGTATTCGTAATTCTTTGGAATTCTCTTATTAGTTTTTATTTTAATAATGGAAAACTTGTAATTAGCTAGAAATTAGATTATTATTTAAGGAGGGATTAGTCGATGGCCATAGATAGGCTATTTTTGATAATTTTGTAAGAAAGGAGAGAGTTGTTTGAGTTCTACGGGGAATGTGCAGACGTCCCTTATCAATTGACGTCTTAGGAGGGAGGTTACCTCTTTATTGTAGTCAATTTATCTTAATAAAGTTTCAGTTTTTATCAATATATTTTCAGTTTTCGTCAAGTTCTATCAATTTGGTATCAGATCATCACGACCCATGGTGTCGGCGACGAGATCCAAGGATAAGTTTGAAGTTTTGGAGGAAAAATTTAATGGGGAGATCGTAGGCATGAAGGAAACCCTAGCTGCACATGATGAACGATTGACGAAGATCGACGACACGATGAATCAACACAGCGAAGCCTTATCAAAAATCATCTTCCAACTTGGGGAGTTCCCGTCGAAATTGAGCGAAGGCGACACAAACCCTAAAACAGCGACACAGTCGTCACCTTTGAACAATGGGAAGCACGTAGCAATGGATTTGGAAGATGAGAGGCTCACAGTTCTAGAAGACAGCAACCCAGATGTGGAAGAGCACTCCCGATAGAATAGTTCTGCGTGAGGGTGTGTCTTCCATCGGCGTGAGCCCCTACCGCTATCCATAGGCACAGAAGGACGAGATAGAGTGAATGGTGGTGGAGATGGTGCAGGCTGTTGTTATCCAGTCTAGTGTGAGCCCTTTTTCCAGTCTTGTGCTACTAGTGAAGAAGAAGGATGAGAGCTGACGCTTCTGTGTGGACTACAGAGCACTAAATAAGGAGACGATGCCTGACAAGTTCCATATACCTGTGATTGACGAGCTCCTGGACGAGTTGTATGGTCAGCCAGTTTTTCGAAGATCGACCTCAAATCAGGATACCATCAGATCAGGATGCGGGGGAAAGATGTGCCCAAGACTGCCTTTAGGATGCATGAGGGCCACTATAAGTTCTTAGTCATGCCTTTTGGCTTGACTAACGCACCTACTACGTTCTAGGCATTGATGAATAAGGTATTCTGCCCTTACCTTCGACGATTTGTCCTTGTATTTTTCAACGATATCCTTGTGTACAGTCGTTCCTTGTAGGAGCACTTGGACCATTTGCAGGTCTTCTTTCAGGAGTTGTAATTCCACCAGCTGTTTACAAGCAGAAAGAAGTGTTTATTTGGACAGCCACAGGTGGAGTACTTGAGGCATGTGGTGTCCTCAGATGGTGTAGCAGTTGATAGGGCGAAGATATCGGTGATGTTGGACTGGCCGTGCCTCCACACTCTCAGAGGGCTGATGGGATTTCTGGGTCTGACATGCAACTATTGGAGGTTCGTTTAGGGTTATGGTACGATCACTTGGCCACTCACGGAGCTACTAAAGAAAGACCAATTCGCTTGGAGTGACGAGACGACGCTTGCTTTTGAGGCATTGAAAAAGGCCATGACTACCATACCGGTCCTGGCTTTACCAGACTTTTCCAGGACATTCATTGTGGAGGCATATGCATCGGGACATGGATTGGGACGGTGCTTATGCATGACTAGCGGCTTATTGCTTACTACGGCCAAGTGCTAACAACGAGAGCCAGATTGAGGTCTATCTACGAGCGGGAGTTATGACCATAGTCTCTCCATCCAGAAGTAGAGGCCGTTTTTGTTTTGGGGAAGAGCTTCTTGGTTCGCAATGATCAGAAGAGTCTCAAGTACCTGTTGGAGCAGCGCATGGTGGTAGTGGAGCATCAGAAGTGGCTGCGGAAGCTTATGGGATACATGTTTGAGATTGAGTATCGCACAGGGTTGCCAAGTCTGCAGATGCACTGTTACGGTGGGATGAGGATACACACTTGGAAGCTTTGTCTGTTTCGGTGTTACAGGGCTGGGAGCCACTACAGCAGGAGGTTGAGCAGGATCAGGAGTTGACAGACATCCGAGTAGCACTGTTACAGGGTTCGTCAGAGCACCCATGCTATGCTTTACAGGATGTAAGACTGTTATATTGGGGGCGCCTGGTACTACCGAGGGCATCTACACACATCCCAGCTATACTTTAGGAGTTTCACAGCAGCGCCGTGGGCAGACATTCTGGGGTCCTCAAGACCTATCAGAGAATGACGCGAGAGGTATATTGGAGGGGTATGAAGAAGGATGTTTCGAGGATGGTGGCGGAGTGTGACGTTTGACAGCGTCACATGTATATAGTGATGGCTCCTGGTGAGCTGCTACAACCATTGTCCTTGCCAGAGCGGGTCTGGGAGGATCTTTTCATGGACTTCATTGATGGGTTGTCTAAGTCTGGAGGGTTCACAGTCATAGTTGTTGTGGTAGACCGCCTCAGCAAGTATGCACACTTTATACCACTTAGGCATCCTTACATCGTAGTGTCAGTGTCAGTGTCAGTAGCGGAGGTGTTTCTGAGGGAGGTCATTCGTTTGCATGGACCGCCAAAGTCTATTATCTCTAATAGGGACAAGGTATTCTTGAGCAGATTCTAGCATGAGCTTTTCAGGTTGCAGGACACAGTATTGAAGTGGCACACGGCGTACCACCCCCAGGCAGACGGCCAGACTGAGGTCGTCAACATGAGTATAAAGACGTACTTATGGTGCTTCATTTAAGAGAGCCCAAAGGAGTGGTCCCGTTGGCTAGCTTGGACAGAGTGTTGGTACAATGCGTCATATCGCACAGCAGCTCAGGCGACCCCTTTCAAGATTTTATATGGTCGCAACCCTCCACATTTGTTACATTATGGACAGGAGACGACACCAGTCTTGGAGGTGGATCAAAACTTGGCAGAGAGGTATCGGATTTTGAAGGAGCTGAAGCTCCATCTGGCTAGAGCTCAGCAGATCATGAAGGCGAGGGCTGACCTACATTGCAGGGAAGTGCAGTTTGACGTGGGCGACATGGTATAACTAAAGCTGAGACCCTACAGGCAGAAGTCTTTAGCCCACAGGAGGAATGAGAAGCTAGCTTCTCGATACTTTGGGCCTTACGAGGTAGAGGCCAACGTGTGGCCAGTTGCATATAGATTGAAGTTGCCCCTAGGATCTGTCATCCATCCTGTATTTCACGTGTCCCAGCTACACCAGGCGATTGGTGAACATATACCTTCTCCATCACTTCCGAAGACATTGACAGATGACACGGAGGTGATCCTGTAGCCTGAGGAGCTGAAGGGGATACGCAGGGGGAGCGCTGGAGAGCGGGAAGTATTGGTGCGGTGGAGAGGCTTGCCTGAGCACGAGAGCACGTGGGAGTTAGTTGGCGTCATGGCGCAGACTTCCACTTTGAGGACAAGATGGCTCTTTTGGGAGAGTAGTGATGTGCTCCTTACTTACCAGTGGTGACGCACCAAGGGGAGGACCGGCCCTACAACTTAATCTCAGTGGCATATTCGCAATTCTTTGGAATTCTTTTATTAATTTTTATTTTAATAATGGCAAACTTGTAATTAGCTAGCAATTAGATTATTATTTAAGGGGGATTAGTTGCCGGCCCTAGATAGGCTATTTTTGATAATTTTGTGAGAAAGGAGAGAGTTCTTCGAGTTCTAAGGGGAAGGTGCGGACGTCCATTATCAATCGCCGTCTTGGGAGGGACGTTGCCTCTTTATTGTAGCCAATTTATCTTAATAAAGTCTCAGTTTTTATCAATATATTTTCAGTTTTCGTCGAGTTCTATTACACACACACACACACACACACACACACACACACACACACACACACACATGCATAGACAATATACATATACATACATATACGTCTACACACATACATGTGCATGTGTGCCGCGGGGGGGGGGGGGGGGGGGGGGGGGGGGGGGTGGTGGTCAAAAATCTGCTGATCTATCATGTTCTTTTTGCAGGTTATTCATTGTTCTGAAGATATGCTTACTAAATCCATTTGGGATGCAATTCACACTGAACAGCACGATTTAGAAGCTGTGAAGGTATGGAAATATTTTGTGTGGTATATGCTTACTAATGGCCTTGGGCCTTCTGGCTTGACTAGGAGCGGCAATTGAAGAATTGAGGCTGTGAATGTTGCATACTGGGTGAGGATGGGATGTAGTTGGAAACAGTCAAATGGATACAGTTTCACTCCATTACAAATCCATGCAAAGTAAATAATTTAACCATTGAAGTATTGAACAACATGGTAACGAGATGTAGTAGGTATCCATCAATATGACACAGTTTCGGATTACATTATATTATTATTCTCAAAGTGACTGACGATTTCTATTTGCTCTCCAGGCCATACGCTATGGAATATCCTTCATTAAAAATGCTGCCATGCTAGAAAACTCATTTAGCCAGCATTAGCAGTAGATGTCTAATTTTAGAGTTTTTCCTAACGTGTCAGGCATTCAAACACTTCCATAGGAGTGTGGGACACATCTCAGGTGCTCCAGCATGACTTCATGAAACAAAACCATACCATTAACATAATTCGGTTGCAATATTGGAGTATTTGCATGTAACATATTACCAGTAGATTTTGTTGGATAAATTTGTAAGGTTTTCTTGTTGAACAATCACCCAGTTTCTGTTGTTGGCTGCTTAATCACATAGCATGCTCACTTTTAATTTGCATGCATATTTCGAAAATATAGCTATCTCGTGCATCATTTGTTTGTAAGCAACAGAAGTTTGGAAGGTTTTCGTGCAAAACATTTAGACACATGGGTCACTGTCCATGCAACCATAATTTTGGCAATTCCTGCTCTTGGAACTAAAACCTCTAGTCCTTTCATTTCTGACTAACTTAAGTACAATGGGAAGTTCCATGGCTCTCTATATCGTAGGGACTCCACTTACTGGAATTAGTTGATAATTGATATGCATCTGAGATTGATTGAAAGATGGATGAAAAGCAATCAAATCAAATTTTTATGGCTGAAATATTCGCTAGTTTTTCATCGTGTCCACTTGTTTCATTTCTAAAGAGCTCAATGCCTAATGGTATTTTGTTGTCGGGATGGATCAGAGCATTGTATTATTTCCTAAATTTCTTAGAATCATTATAAATAAATGAGAAACCAATGAAGGAATATGCTGTTGAGGCAGGGGTAAATAAATATTTTCAATTACCAACGAAGAAGTTTGAAGCCAAAACCTCTTGAGATTTTCTTGCATGGTGCCATGCTAGATAATCACTTTGCACAAAAGCTTAAGTTCATCGGTTCTTGGCCACTAATATAAATTAAGAAGTACTATCTTTGAGTTTACCTTTGCCATCCATTGGAAGTTCGCATGGTTTCATTTGTTACTCTGACATGTCAAATGACAGTGAATACTATAAGATGAATCTGTTTTTCAGTATAATATGAACTTTTTCTATTTAGTACTACTATAGTCAGATCCAAGGGCAACCACATGACACAATTAGCTAAACTGAATATTGTGATAAGAGATTCTGTCAATTTACTTGATCATTATTTCCTGAAATGCAGATTGCGAAGTCTTTGCCAAGGATATGCTTTTTGTCTGGACTAAGTGGGGATGAGATGATGATGTTCATCGATGCATTTCCGGAAACTGGTACGAAATGTGAATAGTTGTACCTGCCAGAACCATTCTTAGTAGTCATAGAACCATCCATGTGTTTTCTCGTTTTCTAGAAATTTAAACAATGCAGATAAAAACATATTCAATGTGTTTTTACTTCAAAAATTAATCTAGTTTCATTTCAACTGTATTATACAATAAATTGAGTATATCAGTAGTTGCTGAATCCCGCAGCGTGAAAAGATTGCTTAGCTCTATGAGAAAAAGAATCCAAGTAAAAAGAGTCTAGGTCTGTTTCAAACTGATTTTAGGCCGGTAACTGAAGCACTATCTGATTGGAACGTAGCGTTGTTTGTTGCACTGTAAAAATTTCAACTTCATCTTTGTAAAAACAATATTCTTTTAAGTTTAAGAAAGGGCACAAAACTTTGATACATAGATTTAGCTCTTTGAGAAAAGCATCTGAAATCTTCTACGGTTTTCTTGGATGCACTTACTATCTAGCTTGCAGTCTGACATTCTCTTATGCAGGATTAAAACCTGCTGTGTTCGCGGCACTTGTTCCTAACAGTGCAAATAAAATTCTTATAGAAGTCGCCGAAGAGATTATGGGGGACCATGAAATGATGGTATTTCCTAATGCGTTTCTCACTCTGAGTTAACCCCTGCTTTTACCCCTTTTACCCCCGACGATACACACACCCCCACACTTCTCGCTTAGGTTGCGTCCGTGCACCGCATCCTGTGTGTGGGTTATTTTTGTGCCGTGCACTCTGTGTACTGGTTATTTCTTGTGTGTGTGAGTGTCATCCGAGCAAATGCCAGATCGTTCTAATGGTAATCTTTGCTTCTTGCAGTCTGCCAAACAAGCAAGTTGATTTGCACCATCCAGCGAAGTTTGACAGTAAAAATATGACATAATTTACAAAGAAACCAGATCAGCGGCGGAATTCTTAAGTCGCAGTGTCCCTCACGCCTCGACCAGTTGCAAGGTTGGTTTCTTGAGTTTTTGGAGGGTCATTCAGAACTTCTGTTTAGTTTCCATGTTCGGAGCAAATTTGCTTCAGGCTCGCAATGAAATTACAAGATATATATATGTGGATCAGTATTTATGTACTGCAACTACATGATTTGTGGCCAAACTAGACATGGTAAAAGCTTATGATAGAGTTCGTTGGGACTTACTGTCATGACTGCTCATCGCCCGTGGATCCGTCTGAATATGGCACGTACCACGGATCCCTTGGTATAGGTCAGGTGGCATTGTTGCTATTCTTAACCAATACATCTCAAGGTGGCTTTCGACATGGCATTAGGCCTCGTCAATGGCAAGGCCTTAGCATACCCAGGCTCCATACTCGGATTACTTAATATAGTATGCTTATTGATCTTTTTGGGGTTGTTGCTGACTGGGTGCTTTATTGATTGACTCCTTTATCTTGGTGGTTGTATGATGTATCAATACTTAATATAGTATGCTTAGATGTTTTATAGTTATATGATTTTTTAAAAGAATTTTTGATGCAATTTTATAATTTTTTTTACATAATTATCATATTTAATTAGACAATCGTACCATTTTCAAAAAGGTTAGAAAAAATAAAAACGCTTACGGTTTTCATCTAAAGCCTTTGCTTTGGTACTTCAGTGAATCAAGCTTACGCTTTTACCAAGAACTTTTGCTTTTAAAATGCTACTTCTTTGTTACAGAGTATCATGATGTGCAGGGATTTCATACGATCTTGCTGAGGCAAGACTTGTAGGTGAGGATGTATATGGGGCACATACGGGGCAAAAAATTTATGAGCACACTGGGAAAAGAAAGAGTCATCCGCGGCTTACATATGACAACCACCGTGGCACAAAATCTTCCATAATCATCCAAAATTTATGAGCACACCGTTTGACTATATGGCCTGTCCCGGGCCCTGGTCCTGCGGCTTACATGTTTGAAGAGATTAATCATGGCAAATAGCACATGGTCTCATTTTATTACTTTTATCATATGAAGAGGGGAGACCAATAGTCTCTAGTATACCAAAGGTCCACCCCACTACCATGTAGTGGGTTGTTATGGTGGATAATGAGGGAGGGGAGGCCATAAGTCTCCATCACTCATAACACTCCCTCTTATCTATTCATTACCTTGGACTTAGCATATGAATACTTCGGGATTCATAATGCTAATGGGCTGGATACAGCTGGATCCAGAGTATATGTGTTTGCCTCGTTAAAACCTTAGCTGTGGAAAACCTAGTGGGAAAAACCAACAGGCTTAAGGAAAAAGGAGTACAACACACAGTTACTCCCCCTGATCTGTACAAGCTTCAGGCGTGTAGGTCTCTCAGCTGTCGCATCCCAATTCCTTTTACAAGCTTTACAAAAATACATCTAGGCAGAGCCTTAGTTAACAAATCAGCTAAATTATTACAAGACTGAATCTGATGTATTTCAACTTGCTTCTCCTTTTGTAGGTCGTGCATCCAGAAGAACTTAGGATATATGTGCTTCGTCTTGTCGTCCTTGATGAAACCAGTCTGTAGTTAAGCTATGCAGGCTGCATTGTCATCAAATATCGTGGTTGGCTCAAGATCACCAGTCTAGAGGCCGGTAGTCACTAAGATGTGATGAATGACTGAACGAAGCCATACACATTCTTTGCTTGCTTCATGGATCGCGAGGAGCTCAGAATGGTTGGAATAGATAGCTGTAGTGGTTTGCTTCACAGATTTCCAGGAGATGGTTGTGTTGGAAACAGCATCCTAACCTATGTTTGATGATAACAAACCCTACTGAACTGTTCTAATCTGTTTGTTGAGTGTGTCACAGGTCCCTACAGTCATGATTGCTCAAGTTACACATGCACGTACTCAAGTACGTTGAAATACGGAGCTGAAACTTCATTTGGAATTACACAAGCTGATCAAACAATGGAGTATAGCTATGAAACTCTATTCTAGAGTTAATCATAGGCTATAAATAGCATGAGATTTTTCTCCGGATTTATGGAGAATGTTTGAAGTTCAAATACGGGGAAATACGAGGAAATACAGAGTATACAAAGAAGAAACTTTTTCTACAAGTGGTGAAATGAGGTGAAACAATTCTAACATGTATATATTGGGCTCTGGGATTTTTGAGAATTTTTTCAGAATTTTTGGGATTTATCTGATGCCAAAATATGGTGGAATACGTCAGAAATACACTGAAAAATCGACATACGGTACTGTTCATACGACGGCTGCCGACATACCAACTTTGCGGACAGCAAATTTAACACGGGTTTGACCCGCGAGCCGCCTCGTGGCGGATCCCTTGGAACAGTAACCAAACCCGTTAAGCTCAATCCTATATAAACCCATGTACACTCTTCACATTTTCATCAATAACTTGAGTTCTAGAGATCCAAATTGAGCACCGTTTACGGCGTTGCGACCGTGACTTCATCCCCGACGCAGTGATAGCAAGTTGAGCAGCTAGTTCCTCATGTGCAGCAAATGAGATCACTTTGAGTGAGGAACTTCTACCGACTACTTCCACGGGGACAGCGACTACTTCTTCTACAGACATCCGATCATCATTCCGTAAGAAGCGTTGCGAAGCTACTGATGTGCTGAAAGACAACAACCAGAGAGATCTTCACAAATGAGCTTTCTAAACTCTTGATCTTTGTTATTTGTGAAGTTATTAATGTTTTGATCAGCATTTCTGTAATATAATTTCTTTCGTTATTTGGGACTCTGGGAACCAAACTTGTTGGGGGCAAGTTGGGTTGGGGAGTGATACTTGTATGTTTCTTTTTGGCTTTGGTGAGCTTGAGTTGGTCTGACAGGTTGGTGTTGGGGCACCAATCTAAGGGAGATTGTAACTTCATAAAGAAACAGTATAAGTGATTGCTCATTGGGGTGGACGTAGGTCATGGGGACCGAACCACGTTAAATTCTGTGTCATCTGTGAATGCTTTGATTGTCTGATTCCTAAACTGCATGCTGTAAACTAGGCTTAATTTTATCTTGTGATAATTTGGTCAAAGGCTTATTCACCCCCCCTCTAGGCCTTATTTAGATCCTACAAGTGGTATCAGAGCACCAGGCCTGGCCATTTGAGTCTAGTTCATAATGAATACATATGATTCAGCATTTGCTGAAGAACAGTCTACAGTTAGACCACCCAAATTTAATGGGACTGATTTTGCTTACTGGAAAGCTAGGATGAAAATTTTCCTAGTCTCTTCAGATCTTGAAATTTGGAAAATTGTTGTTAAAGGCTATCACCCACCTACAATCAAAATTGAAGATATTGATGTACCAAAACCAGAAGATAAATGGGATGATAACGATAACAAACTTTATGCTCTGAATGGTAAAGCTATGAATGCAATTATCTGTGCACTTGACAGAACTGAGTTTAACCGTATATCTCATTGTCTTACTGCGCAGGAAATCTGGAACACTCTCGAAGTCACTCACGAAGGAACCTCTCAGGTGAAGGAGTCCAGATTAGCGCTGCTGAGCTCAGAGTACGATGGTTTCCACATGCTACCAGGAGAATCCATCAAGGACATGTACACTCGCTTCACCGACATCGTATACAACTCAAAAGCCTTGGGAAAGTCTTACGACGGCATCGACCTCATTCGGAAAATCCTAAGAGCGCTTCCTAGTTCCTTCCGGCCTAAAGTGACGGCCATCCAAGAAGCGAGAGATCTCACTAAGCTGAAGCTGGATGATCTGATTGGGAATCTGTTATCCCATGAGCTGGAACTCAAAACCGTCGAGACAAGAGAGAAAGGTGAGGCTAAACCTTTAAAGACCATCGCTCTCAAAGCCGAATAAAGTGACAAAGAAGATCTCGACGAGGAACATGCACTGATGGTCAGAGGATTCCGACGCTTCATCAGAACTCCTGCCGGAAAATCTGAAATGGCAAAAAGGTTCAATCGTTTTAATAAGTTTAATCCTTTGAATTCCTCGTCTGAACAGAATATTACTAAAAGTGTTCAATGTTTCAACTGTAAGAAATTTGGACATTTCATGAAAAACTGTCCAACAAAGAACGCGTCATCCGAAGCCAAAGGGAAATCATTTGCGGTAACATGGGACGATGACGACGAAGACGAACCACAAGACGAGGTAGCGCAATCATCACTTTGCCTAATAGGTGAAAGCGACACGAACAAGGTAAGAGATGAATTTTCTTTACCAGAATTAATGAACATTTGTGAAAACATGAATTCAGAAATTACTTCTCTTGAATCCTCTATAGAAAATTATAAAGAAATGAATTTCCAACTACAGCATGAAAATTATAATGTTTTGCAAAATGAAATAAAATTGAAAAATGAAATTGCATCGCTCAAAATTACCATTGAAAAACTCAAAGGAAAATCTAGTATTACTGAAGCTATACCTTGTCAGACTTGTGCTTCATTAAAGCTAGAAATTAAGAATGGTAATGAAAAGATTGTTGGCCTGAATAAAAGAATAGAAACTCTCGCTAAAAATGAAGATAATGTTAGAAAGAGTTTTATAAATAAAAGTGTCATGCTTGTAAATGAAAACATCTTTTTGAAATCCAAAGTCTCTGATTTAGAACTGAGTATCAGAAAATTTGGTGTAGGAAGGAAATCACTAGACATCATTCTTGGATACCGGTCAATCAAAAACGATAAACAAGGACTAGGATTTGGAAATGTTTATAATGAAAACATGATAAAGAAAAATCATTACATCAAGAAAAAGAAACGGAACGCCAAATGTTATACCTATGGTTCTTTTGAGCATTTATATAGAAATTGTCGTTTTAAGTACCAAAACATGAAGTTCAAACAAGTATGGGTTCCGAAAGGTACTATGAGTAACCATTGTGGACCTATTTGGCTGCCCAGGTCACACATACCTTGTTCTTCTTATGTGTAGGGACTCAGCGTGGCTAAGGAACAACTGTGTGAGTGGTATTTGGATTCAGGCTGCTCAAGACACATGACAGGGAACAGCGACAAGTTCCTTAGCCTCGTGAAGCAAGAAGGAGGAAGTGTTACATTAGGGGACAACGGCAAGTGCAAGGTAATGGGTAAAGGTATTGTTGGCAACAATACTTTTAAAATTTCTGACGTCCTCTGGGTTGAAAATTTCAAACACAACCTCATCTCCATAAGCCAACTCTGTGACAAAGGTATGAAAGTACTTTTTGATGAGAAAATTTGTAAAATTTATGACTCGGTCACAGGTAATACCCTCTTCATAGCCAATAGGAAAAATAATGTTTATACAATAATGATTGAAGAAATGACAATTGCTAAATGTTTGATTGGCAGGGAGGAGGAGGCTGTACTATGGCACCGGAGACTATCACATGCCAGCATGAAGTTGCTACATAAGCTGGAGAATAAAAACCTGGTCCGAGGCTTGCCACATCAACAGTACGAGAATGGTAAGTTGTGTGTTGCATGCACAAAAGGTAAGCAAACTAGATCCACTTTTACGGGAATTCGGGAAGTTACCACTTCACGAGTCCTAGAATTGATTCATATGGATTTGTTTGGGCCTACCGATGTTGCTAGCCTCAATGGGAAGAGGTTTTGTTTTGTTTTGATCGATGAGTTTTCTAGATATACATGGGTTTACTTCTTAGCCAAGAAATCGGATTCCTTTGAAAATTTCCAAAATTTTTGTAATCAAGTTTCAAATGAGAAAAATCTTTCAATTATGAAAATTAGACGTGATCACGGTGGTGAATTTGAAAACTCTGTTTTTGAAAACTTCTGTTTGGAAAAAGGGATCTTACATGAATTTTCTTCTCCTAGAACACCTCAACAAAACGGGGTGGTCGAAAGAAAGAATCGAACTTTAAAAGAGATGGCAAGAAGCATGCTTCATGATTATTCTATTCCTATGTATATTTGGGCCGAAGCAGTGAATACAGCCTGCTATGTCTGCAACAGGGTTATGCTTAGACCTTTAATGAACAAAACATCATATGAACTGTGGCATGGCAAGACTCCTAACATTTCATATTTCAGAGTATTTGGATGCAGGTGTTTCATTTTAAACACAGGAGATCAGCTGGGAACATTTGAATCCAAATCAGACGAAGGAGTGTTCGTAGGATATTCATCAAGGAGCAAAGCATACAGGATCTACAATAAACGAACCTTAACTGTTGTTGAGTCAATTAATGTGAAATTTGATGAAGCTGAAATAGATCCTTTAAATTGCAGGGAAACTGAAGCTGAAGATGCAGACAAGGAAACTACAGAGCCTGAAAACATAGCTGAACCATCTGAAGGCCAAAAGGAAGCTGAACCAGAAGTACCACAAGGAAATAGACTGGAAAAAGGAGAGCTCAGGTTCAATCCACATCATCCACCTGAGCTGATCATGGGGACTCCTACGGAAGGTATACGCACTCGATCCACTTTCAATAACTTGTGTACCTTATGCATTCATGGTGACTTCATTTCTGAAATTGAACCCAAGAACGTTGAAATCGCTTTAACTGATGAAAGTTGGGTTATGGCCATGCATGATGAGATTAATCAGTTTGATAGAAATAATGTTTGGACATTAGTGCCCCGACCTGATAATTACCCAATTGTTGGCACTAAATGGATTTTCAAAAACAAACTTGATGAATCTGGAAATGTAATCAGAAATAAGGCAAGATTAGTGGCCAAAGGATATAACCAGATTGAGGGAATTGATTGTGATGAAACTTTTGCACCCGTTGCTAGATTAGAAGCCATTAGAATATTGCTGGCTTTTGCAATTTTTAAAGGTTTTAAATTGAAGCAAATGGATGTGAAAAGTGCATTTTTAAATGGTTATTTGAAAGAAGATGTTTTTGTTGAACAACCCCCTGGTTTTGAAAGTCATAGTTTTCCAAATCACGTTTACAAGTTGCAAAAAGCTTAGTATGGTCTGAAGCAAGCTCCCAGAGCTTGGTACGACCGTCTCAGTTCATATCTTTTGGAAAATAACTTTAAAAAGGGTAGTGCACACAACACTTTGTTTATCTTGCATGAACAGGATCATTTTCTTATTGTTCAAATTTATGTGTACGATATTATTTACGGTACTACTAATGATCTTTTATGCCAAAAGTTTGAAAAGGTTATGCAGGATCAATTTGAGATGAGTCTGGTCGGAGAGTTGAAATACTTTTTGGGCTTTCAAGTAAGACAAACTGGAGATGGCATATATGTTTCCCAAACCAAGTACATAAAAGAACTGTTGAAGAAATTTGGGATGGCAAATGCAAAGCCAATGCGAACTCCAATGAGTCCGACAACGAAGCTTGAAAAGGATGACAAAGGTATAGATGTGGACCAAAAGATTTATCGAGGTATGATTAGGTCCTTACTCTATTTAACTGCATCTAGACCAGACATCATGTTTTCTGTCTGTTTGTGTGCACGATTTCAAGCCTGTCCAAAAGAATCACATTTGATAGCCATTAAGAGGATTTTTCGATATCTTATTCACACTCCTACACTTGGACTATGGTATCCCTCTTGTGGTAATCTTAATTTGGTTGGCTATGCTGATGCTGATTATGCTGGTAGCTTGGTTGATAGAAAGAGTACTAGTGGAACTTGCTTTCTTTTGGGACAATCCTTAGTTTCTTGGTCTAGCCGTAAGCAAAATAGTGTTGCGCTATCCACCACTGAGGCGGAGTATATTGCTCTTGGCAGTTGCTGTGCCCAGGTACTGTGGATGATGCAAACCTTAATTGACTACGGATTAGAATTACGAAAAGTCCCTCTTCGTTGTGATAGCAAGAGTGTCATAGATCTTTCTAACAACCCTATCCATCACTCTCGTACAAAACACATAGATGTAAGATATCATTTTCTTAGAGATCATTTGGCAAAAGAGGATGTATCCATTGAATATATTTCTACTGATTCTCAGTTGGCAGATATCTTTACAAAACCTTTGCCAGAAGATCGCTTTTGTCGTCTACGTCTAGAATTGGGCATTATTGATCATATTTAGAGTGAAAATATTATTTGGTGTGCTTTTATTGTTTTTGTGTGGTGTGCTACAAAAAGAAAAATGAAAATAAAATAAAATAAAATAAATAAAAATAATAAAAATAATAAGGAAAAGTGAATTGTCTATCTCCTCATTTTGCACTTTTCATCAGAAACAGCTTTAAATGCAAAACATATGTCTTATGGATTTTGAATATTATATTCTTAACAATGCTTGCATTCAAAGACTACATGCTTAATTAGGTCATATTCATTAATGAGTAACTAACGTTTTTCATCTTCCAATCACACTTACACAGATCAAAATGTTTTTTGATATGGATTTGAAATATTGAATAAGAAAAGTGGTTGTTGGTGGACTAATTTATGTTTTAATGGGATATGATGTTTCAAGGCATGGATAAAAAGAAAAGGTCTCATCAAAATATACGTGTATAAAAAGAATACCAAGACGAGTGTCTTCAAAATATATACACAGAGCTTCGTATGAAAAATGGATACGATCCATGTCCTTGCTACTACCCTTGGACATCCAACTTATGCTATAAATGTAATTTTTTCTAGCGTTGGTGTTA
This sequence comes from Scilla litardierei, assembly GCA_030789695.1. Lineage (NCBI taxonomy): Eukaryota > Viridiplantae > Streptophyta > Magnoliopsida > Asparagales > Asparagaceae > Scilla > Scilla litardierei. The sequence goes on along the minus strand of CM061138.1, from coordinate 48,796,593 downwards.
AGTCTGTCAAGCACTGCCATTTCACATTTAAAAATCCTTCTCGGTCATGTTTGGAATTGGTAACTTGAACTCATATTACATGAGAAGGGGAAACTCAATCTTTGATGTTCATATATTCAGTGGAAAAGATGGTTATGACATGCTGTATTCCTTATTACCTCTCCATATGTACTAAACATTTGATCATCACACTTGAGCACGGAGATGAATTATGGTAGTTATGACTTAGTGATTATTGCTTATTTATTCATTGTGGTCAAACGATGTATTGCCTTTTGTTTTGGTTTATAATGTTCAATTTTCCATTCCTCATATGCTATTTCATACATTTTTTGATGAAAACAAAGGGGGAGAGAAATATTAAGATTGTGCATGTCAGAGATAGGGGGAGCATGTCAATAGGGGGAGCATATCATTTTGTCATTCATGCTCATATTCATGCTTCACACACTCACACACTTAACACATTTTTTCAAAATAATCTTAATGTCTGGTTTGTTCTCATCAAAAGGGGGAGATTGTTGGAAACAGCATCCTAACCTATGTTTGATGATAACAAACCCTACTGAACTGTTCTAATCTGTTTGTTGAGTGTGTCACAGGTCCCTACAGTCATGATTGCTCAAGTTACACATGCACGTACTCAAGTACGTTGAAATACGGAGCTGAAACTTCATTTGGAATTACACAAGCTGATCAAACAATGGAGTATAGCTATGAAACTCTATTCTAGAGTTAATCATAGGCTATAAATAGCATGAGATTTTTCTCAGGATTTATGGAGAATGTTTGAAGTTCAAATACGGGGAAATACGAGGAAATACAGAGTATACAAAGAAGAAACTTTTTCTACAAGTGGTGAAATGAGGTGAAACAATTCTAACATGTATATATTGGGCTCTGGGATTTTTGAGAATTTTTTCAGAATTTTTGGGATTTATCTGATGCCAAAATACGGTGGAATACGTCAGAAATACACTGAAAAATCGACATACGGTACTGTTCATACGACGGCTGCCGACACACCAACTTTGCGGACAGCAAATTTAACACGGGTTTGACCCGCGAGCCGCCTCGTGGCGGATCCCTTGGAACAGTAACCAAACCCGTTAAGCTCAATCCTATATAAACCCATGTACACTCTTCACATTTTCATCAATAACTTGAGTTCTAGAGATCCAAATTGAGCACCGTTTGCGGCGTTGCGACCGTGACTTCATCCCCGACGCAGTGATAGCAAGTTGAGCAGCTAGTTCCTCCTGTGCAGCAAATGAGATCACTTTGAGTGAGGAACTTCTACCGACTACTTCCACGGGGACAGCGACTACTTCTTCTACAGACATCCGATCATCATTCCGTAAGAAGCGTTGCGAAGCTACTGATGTGCTGAAAGACGACAACCAGAGAGATCTTCACAAATGAGCTTTCTAAACTCTTGATCTTTGTTATTTGTGAAGTTATTAATGTTTTGATCAGCATTTCTGTAATATAATTTCTTTCGTTATTTGGGACTCTGGGAACCAAACTTGTTGGGGGCAAGTTGGGTTGGGGAGTGATACTTGTATGTTTCTTTTTGGCTTTGGTGAGCTTGAGTTGGTCTGACAGGTTGGTGTTGGGGCACCAATCTATGGGAGATTGTAACTTCATAAAGAAACAGTATAAGTGATTGCTCATTGGGGTGGACGTAGGTCATGGGGACCGAACCACGTTAAATTCTGTGTCATCTGTGAATGCTTTGATTGTCTGATTCCTAAACTGCATGCTGTAAACTAGGCTTAATTTTTATCTTGTGATAATTTGGTCAAAGGCCTATTCACCCCCCCCCCCCCCCTCTAGGCCTTATTTAGATCCTACAGGTTGTACCACCGTAGGTGAACACAAAACCAGTTTGTGATTTCTCGATGTGAGCATCAGTCCTATAACCTGCATCTGCATAACCAATTAAAGTGGGAGATCCACTTTTAGGGAAATATAATCCCAGGTCAATCGACTCTTGGAAGTAGCGCAGAAGCTGCTTAACTCCGTTCCAGTGGCGCTTTATGGGCGCTGCACTATATCTAGCTAGAAGATGTACTGAGAACGCTATATCGAGACGCGTACAGTTAGCCAGATATAGAAGTGCACCAATGGCACTAAGGTAAGGTACTTCAGGACCTAACATTTCATCCTCCTCTTCCAGCGGACGAAAGGGGTCCATATGTACACCCAAGGATCTAACGACCATTGGTGTACTTATAGGATGACATTTATCCATTTGGAAATTTTTCAGTAATTTCCTTGTATATGTGGATTGGTGTAACAGGATACCACCACGAAGGTATTCGATCTGTAAGCCAAGACAATACTTTGTTTTGCCTAGGTCTTTCATTTCAAAAGTATTCTTTAGGCTTGTAGATATCTCAGCGATCTCTGTAGGAGATCCAATGAGATTTACGTCGTCCACATAAACGGCGACTATAACAAATCATGTTCCCGATCTTTTAATAAAGATACATGGGCAGACTTCATTATTGATGAAACCTTGCTGTGCAAAGAAATCACTCAGTCTGTTATACCACATTTTACCCGATTGCTTTAGACCATATATTGATCGATGAAGCCTTACAGAGTAGACGTCCCGAGGTCTCTCTGCTATCTCTGGAGGTAATTTATATCCTTCAGGGAGTTTCATATAGATTTCTTTATCTATATTGCCATATAGATATGCAGTCACAACGTTCATGAGCTGCATTTCTAGGCTTCCCAGAGATGATAGGCTTAATAAAAATCGGAACGTGCTCGCATCCATAACAGGGGAATATGTGAAGGGTTTTCTGGGACCCTTAGGGCACAAAACTCTATGCATGTCCTAAGTCGGACGGAACATAGACATAAAAGCAGCGGAAAAATAAACATGTTAATCTAATTAACATTTAACCCTAAGGTCCAAGACCCTAATCCAAGATCTATGCCGACTTGGGATGGGTCTGACCATCCCAAGAAGGATCTAGCCTACTACGATTAAATTAAACTAATGCTAATAAACACATACCCGGAATCTCAACCCTGGGGCAGGCGAGATGTTCCGCACCGTCTTCCGAGCCGCTCCCCGTCCCACGCCGAGCCGCTCCTCGAACCACTCCCCGAACCGCTCCTCGAACCGCTCCGCATCCCGAGGCGATCAATCCCGTGTCGCCGAGCCAACCAACCGCCGAAGAAAGTTTCACGCGAGTGAAACCTCCGCCTAGATTTCGGATCTGAATCCGAACTCCTTTGCGGCTTTGCTAGAGCCCTCAGGAGCAAGACAGAAATTTATAGGGAGATGAGAAATATTAATTTAAGCTTAGATCCGAGCGTGCTCCAACATTTACGAGAGCCGCTCAGATCTAGAGCTTGGGACGAGTTTTGAGGAGGAGAGCAGACCCCTATTTATATAGGCGGCGGACTCTCCCCTTTTCTCAAAATCCGATGTGGGACTAATAATTGAGAGTTAATTAAATCAAGTTAGTTTGCCTTTCACAAAGGGCAAACTTCCTCGAATTTTAACTCCCTCACCGTTGAGCTTCATTGTTGGTACAACCTACCAAATCGAAGAGGGTTCAATGGTGAACGTGTAGGAAAAACGGCTCGTCAATCCGAGTCCGTTTGACCCTTCAAACAATTGTCCAAAGTCATGCTTCTCTCAGAAACGTAGCCGTCAAGAAAATCCCAGGTTTCAAAAAACGCTAACCAGACAATTCGGGCTTGGTGGGTCTCCATTTTCGCTGGTTTCAGCCCAACAGTTTGGGCTGACTTGTTTTGGCTATAACTTGTGCATTTGGACTCCGTTTTTGACGCGGTTTGAACCTGCGTTTAGAGCGGGACGATCCCGTCATCTAGGTAACCTTTTCCACACGTTTATTTAATTAAATATAGTCTTTAAATAATTTAAGACACATTTAATCTCTTTTGCATCATATGCAAATTAGTCCCTATCTATGCTTAAATTATCATTTGCATCAAAAACAAATGATCCGAGGGCATATTCCTCTACATCTCCCACTTGCACTCAGGATCATTTATCCCGAATGCAGGAGATGATTGCAAACATCTTTTGCAATATTTTATCCCTTGTATCAAATGCAAATTATTCTCCCTAACTAATTTCTACCTATTACTAGACGAAGATCGCACTCTGTGTGAGACCCTACAGCCTGACGCTTACAACAGGTTGGGCTCGAAGCCCTATACGGCAGTGACCACGAGCAGTGGTTGCCGTCCCTGCTTCAGGAATCATCATTATGTGGTTGACTCATTGACATGAGTATTGTCGGGACCACCCTGACTGTTTCCGTGATGAATTCCGCAGTTATAGTCTCTTCATCTAAACTATGTCGTATAGATCAAGTCTAGGGTACGGTCAAACTGTCAACCCCAATAACTTGACTCCGGTTAGTTTCTATCGATCTTTTAGTCAAAAATGTTGGACTTCTTCCAACATACTCTGGCCAGAGTTTTTACTAAAGACCGAACTAACCCTACGACACTAACTCCCATTGACCGGGAGAGACGAATCCTCTCTTGGTCATTACTCTCCTCATACGCTTCAAGTGTCACCCAATCAAAGACCTTTCGACAAGCCTTGCCTCGAAGCTAGGTCATTTGATCTAAGTGGCACTGTTCACGCACAGGTTCGTCAAAATGACCTCAAGTCAAAAGACCAACTAGCCTATCATCACTCAGAGTCATCATTGACAGATTGGTCAATATAACCATATGATAACTCTTGTGGATCGTTCAGTGAACTCATTCTCTAATAAGCACATGTGTCTTGTCTACGACTTCGCCAAGTCAAGCGATCATGAGATCATCGCCACCGCTAAACGGTGAAGACTAAGACACAATGGTCTATCCGATGTTTCGATATCCTTGTCTCGAAACATCTACGACCACGAACCCTTTTAGACTTATGCTACAGACGGTCAAACATTTCTCCATGATCGAGATACTCATCTCGATACATGTTTGACCTTGCATAAAGTCTCAGGACTTTACTTAAGTCAATATCTAATGTTAACTACATTATAACATAACTTTAGATAAATTATTACCAAACAGCTTACTGTTATTTCGAACAAGATGTTTGTGCTATTCACACATGAAGATAGATAGCCTCGAGGGTATCATCTCTCAACATCTCCCACTTGCACTCAGGCCCATTTATCTCGGTATCTTATACCGTTTTTACACATAAGTTTTCCCGACTTCATGTGGTAGAGCCTTCGTGAGTGGATCTGCTAAAACCGTCTACACTATAGACTTAAGGGGTTTCTATGTTCATATTAGACCAACCATTTGAATCTCATTCAAATAATTCACTTGGTCGTTCGGAATCTATAATATTTTATTTATTTGGATCTTATCCAGTTCATCGTACCTTACGATAATAATCTTAAATTAGTTAATGGTCATAAATGGCTCATATCTATTTCTGATAAAGTATCAAACTCTTTTGATCACTTCATCAAAATATATATGTTACATCCCTTTGATGCCTCACATGTAATTTACATGCTCCCACTGACCTTGAAAACTATCTGGCTAATTCATATAAGTTGGTCCGTCTAAATCATATTTAGAAAAACGAACTTGTAAGTGAATGCTCCAATTTTCATGGTCAACTTAAGCGTTTACATCGAGTTTGGTCCGAGTAGTTCTGTACACATCTGCTGGTGGAAAAACGGTTTCATTATAATCCGTTTTATAGGAATTAGTATGGAAAAACCGTTCTCGACCAACATGATTGCACTTCACTATATTCCTTTCTGTACCAATCTTTCAACTTTAAAGATTTACTTGCAGAAAGTGAGGAAACATTTTCATTGTGCACGTAAACTAAATTCCAAAATTTATTTACGCACACGGACCTATTCTGATTGCATCAAGTTTTTAAATCGGAGTTATTACTCCGAATTTCATCCCGGAAGTTGACTAAGTCATCATCAGTTATGATGTTTAACTCGACTCTTCGTCTCACGAAATTCGAGTAATTATACAACTTCCTAATGATTGATTTAATGAATATCTTATTGATAATGTCCTCACAGAACATTATCAAAATCTAGGCATTACTATCTGGGACTTAAACCAGAAGGAGGACTTAACTCAGAGTCACTTACAATGGATCACACCAAGTCCAACTAAGTGTGATTCATACCTTTTGACACACGGATGCGTTAACAGACTTGACCTGAGAGAAAATCACATTTTCTTTTAATTACGCAAGATTTAATGTAGCTAAGTATTTGACCATTCGATCTAATCGAATCAGTTTAAATACTTTAGTCATTTCGTTCTTTATTTTATCAGACTTGTGTTTTATCAAGAACACATGTCTTAATAAAATATACGAATAACTTAATTTGGTTAATCTAGACTCGGGTTCATCAGTATGTACCAGACTAAGTTCGACAACTCATTCTCCCACTGTCTTACAGATGGGTTTCGGCCATTCTATCTAAGAGGATAAGACTCACAAGTGTCCGCAGACTTCATAATACGAGAGGTCGACCCCTCTTTATGTGACTTGTGAAGCTTAGTCTCTCGATACGGCCTAGTCTATTTTGCCATATAAGTTTGCTACTATCTTGTGTATATATATATATAACATTTAATATATTATTGTTATTACAAATTACTAACACAAAACATTGTTTCGGAAGCAAGGTGACGACATTCGTCACAATGTGTTAGAAATCTTTCGTATAATAATTATTCTGAAATCGTGACATCAAAATATGTCACATTTTCATTTCCTCCTACTTATGCCTTTACTAATGACAAATTAAACTAACTTTCTCAATTGACTTTCCGGAGTGCCTTCTTCCTTTTCTAAATCACATTTAGATATTAAATAGCCCAAAATAAATAAATAGCTATGCAAGCATCTTATGTATCCAAACGCTTGAGCTTTGCAATCTTAGTGTAGCTCAAGAAGTTGCTTGTCTCAAGATCTGGTTGGGATACATAGTCTTGCATCGCTCATGCACTCGTATTCGACTCAAACGGTTTGATCGAATTTTCGAACTTTGCAGATCAAAATTGTTTGTCCATACAACCTTGAGGGTAGCTCGACAAGTTGTAGGGAGAAACATACTTTGAATATCCTATATGTTCAAGCTGCCTCATATAGAGACGAGTGACATGTAGCGTGAATTTATTTGTTGGACCCAGAACTTAATGAAATCATATTTCTTAAGTCTGTTCTTTAGAAGGTCATTTAAATGTCAACGATAATGTAGTTTTAATTCTATCAATTAGAATTTAACTTGATATTCAATTAATCAACCTAATTGACCAGTTAACTTAAAAATATTACAAGTTGATTCCTTCGGTAAACATAGTCTTGCCCTAGTTTAGCATATGTTCAAAATTAAATATAGGTAGAATGGCTTTTATCTATATATATCCTCCCACTATTTTTACGATCGTTTCAAAGCTTAATAACGAACGATTTAATCGAATTAAAATATTTAAAATTTAGTGAAAGAGGGATCCAATCATCCTGAACCTCACAACCTTGAGGAGACTCAACAAGTTGATTGGTTCCATGATTGATAGACTAACTCTTAGTCAATCACATCACATGTGACTCCCTATCGTTTTTTACCCACAGTCACTTATGATCTTGATGAGACTCAACAAATCATAATGACTGGTCTAGTCAGACCCTTGATTTCGTGTCCAGATTTGACTTAGATCGATGCTCGAGGAGACCCGACGTATCGATTTGGGTCAAGTCTAGACTACATCACATGTATGTTGGAGTTTGTTCCTTAAAGATAAACATGTCATAGCTTGAGGAGACTCAACAACTATAATTGTCTTCTTTGAGTTACCAAGCTCCAAAATCAAGGAGGGATACGGATTAATCTTTATTAAGATTTATAACGCATTGACTAGATATAGTCCAGGGTGTCATACAATCATGATTCGCGACATTGCGGTCCAGCGGAACACAGCCAGGGAATTAACTAAGCCAGGATCACTATCCCTTAAAGGGTGATCCAGAACTCTTAGCCAAGCACATTGACTAGATCATGGTCTATTGAATGAAGCTTGTCATTTTTGTATGTGTGCCATAGACTAAACAGCTTTTATTAACAACTAATTAATCCTATCAACTAGTTGCATCCTTAAATTCAAAATTTTAGGATTTGTTTAATAACTTTTATTAAGACCTTATCAACTATAAGGTTCACGTGCTATCCTAATCGTTATTAAAATTTTAATAAATTTATTAACCAATGCTAAAAGCGAAATCCTTTAATGAGAATTAATAATAACAATTAGAATTAAGATTTTCATTAAAAGGACTACCATAATCAGGAATTAGGTCTTGAAGCATTGTTAATGTTTTATTAAAACATAGCATGTAATTAAACTTCAATTAATAAATTTTAATCATTTCTTAATGACTAACCTAAAGGGTTGTCTTGTGTTATCAAATAAGGGACAAGGTTATGCATAGCCATTAACATAAGATTACACTAATTTTATCACATAAAATAAAAGTGTACAACTATTTAACAATTTAAATAGAACAATGTCTATCACATAAACCATTTTAGCATGCAAACATAAATTTAACATTTAAATTTAAAATATGATTTTTAAAAATATTTTATTTTTATCTCATAAAAACTTGTTTTTAAAATCACAAATTTGCATGCTACTTTAAAAAATTTATCGCATAAAAATTTTAACCTTTAAAATCAGTTTTAAAATATCTCATAAAATTAAAACATCATTTTAAAAACTTTCATGCTTAAAATGTATCATATAAAATTTTTAGGCACTTTAAACTTATCGCATAAATTTTAAAAGATTTAAAATTAGTTTTAAAATTATCACATAAATTTTAAAACGTCATTTAAAAAATTTCCATGTTCAAAATATATCAAATAGAATTTTTGAACATCTAAAACATTTTTGAAAATTATCTCATAACTTTAAAAACATTTTTTTTCAAAAGTATTTAAAAGCATTTTAAAGTTTAATAATAATCGCAGGATAGGTCGTTACGCAGACCTAGCTCTGATACCACTGAAGGGTTTCACTCTGATATCATTGTGGCGCTGTTAAGGCCCATCATCCATGGCACCCTAGACCCGTCACAAGATACCTCAGAAACTTGTTTTACGGCATGCCTCTCGACAATGCCCAACCCATTATAAGATCCACATCTTATCGGGACTTGGTACGGTAAGAGCGATTACTTCGGGTCGGCTCATAACCCGAGAACTCGTACTCAAGCTCAACAAGCTCTGATGCCACTGAAGGGTTTTCTGGGACCCTTAGGGCACAAAACTCTATGCCCGTCCTAAGTCGGACGGAACATAGACAGAAAAGCGGCGGAAAAATAAACATGTTAATCTAATTAACATTTAACCCTAAGGTCCAAGACCCTAATCCAAGATCTATGCCGACTTGGGATGAGTCTGACCATCCCAAGAAGGATCTAGCCTACTGCGATTAAATTAAACTAATGCTAATAAACACATACCCGGAATCTCAACCCTGGGGCAGGCGAGATGTTCCGCACCGTCTTCCGAGCCGCTCCCCGTCCCACGCCGAGCCGCTCCTCGAACCGCTCCCCGAACCGCTCCTCGAACCGCTCCGCATCCCGAGGCGATCAATCCCGTGTCGCCGAGCCAACCAACCGCCGAAGAAAGTTTCACGCGAGTGAAACCTCCGCCTAGATTTCGGATCTGAATCCGAACTCCTTTGCGGCTTTGCTAGAGCCCTCAGAAGCAAGACAGAAATTTATAGGGAGATGAGAAATATTAATTTAAGCTTAGATCCGAGCGTGCTCCAACATTTACGAGAGCCGCTCAGATCTAGAGCTTGGGACGAGTTTTGAGGAGGAGAGCAGACCCCTATTTATATAGGCGGCGGACTCTCCCCTTTTCTCAAAATCCGATGTGGGACTAATAATTGAGAGTTAATTAAATCAAGTTAGTTTGCCTTTCACAAAGGGCAAACTTCCTCAAATTTTAACTCCCTCACCGTTGAGCTTCAATGTTGGTACAACCTACCAAATCGAAGAGGGTTCAATGGTGAACGTGTAGGAAAAAACGGCTCGTCAATCCGAGTCCGTTTGACCCGTCAAACAATTGTCCAAAGTCATGCTTCTCTCAGAAACGTAGCCGTCAAGAAAATCCCAGGTTTCAAAAAACCCTAACCAGACAATTCGGGCTTGGTGGGTCTCCATTTTCGCTGGTTTCAGCCCAACAGTTTGGGCTGACTTGTTTTGGCTATAACTTGTGCATTTGGACTCCGTTTTTGACGCAGTTTGAACCTGCGTTTAGAGCGGGACGATCCCGTCATCTAGGTAACCTTTTCCACACGTTTATTTAATTAAATATAGTCTTTAAACAATTTAAGACACATTTAATCTCTTTTGCATCATATGCAAATTAGTCCCTATCTAGGCTTAAATTATCATTTGCATCAAATACAAATGATCCGAGGGCATATTCCTCTACAATATGTTTGTTCATAATCTATCCCCCGTCGTTGGGAGAATCCCTGTGCTACACGCCGGGCTTTGTAACGTACGATCTCGTTATTTTCATTTCTTTTTCTGACAAAAACCCACTTATAACCCAAAGGTTTTACACCATTAGGTGTTTGGACTACTGGTCCAAAAACTTCGCGTTTCAAGAGTGAGTCCATCACTACTACTATTGCCTCGTTCCACTTTGACCAATCATTTCTGCGTTTACATTCCGCAAGAGATAGTGGTTCAATGTCATCATCGTATTCAGCGACGTGCACGGCAATATTGAATGCAAAGTCGTCATCAACGACAGTGCTTTTTCTGTTCAGTACCTCCCCAGTACGTACAAAATTTAATGATATTTCTCCTATAGTTTCCTCTTCAGGGGAATATAGGAATGGAGAGGTAGCTGGTCTGAGCTCAGCATCCTGTGTAAGGTTCATCTTTATTTCTCCAGGATATTTTCTTTTTCAAGGAGCTTTGTCCTTCGAACCTGGTGGACGTCCTCTTTTTAATTGAGGTACAGCAGATTCTGCTGCCAGTGGATTGCATCCATCTTTAGGGATGTCAATCCTAGCTGGCGTATTGGCAGCAGGGACGTGCAATCTGACAATCTTCTGGTTGTCAGTAAAATTATCCGATAGTAAATGTATTGTATTCTAAAGAGGCTCGGCCAGGCCCGTTTCCCTCTGGACCACGGGCCGGCCCGGCCCTGACGCCGGGCTGGGCTTTGCCCATGCTCCACGGCCCAGTCAATGGCGTCGGGCCCGCGCCGGGCCAGGCTGGCCGGGTAGCAGGCCGCCGGGCCTAACGGCCACCTTGAATCGTTAGAGGCCAGAGGGGGCATAGCTACATTCAGAGGTACACAAGTCTCACATGTCTTTCTTCCATGTTCTGTTAAATCATGTTGCTAATCACGTGACGTTGGTATCCATACAGCTTGTAGGAGGTGGACAACAAGCAGAACAAGCAACCCTACTGGCATCACATTGCCACCACAGCAACAAAGGGGGGGAAAGAACGTGCCAATGCCTAGTCTTCAAGATCCAAGAAGAAGCGAGTGCGTCGTATTCATTGACAGCGGCACCGAACGTGGCCGACCTTCAAGATACAACAACAACAAATTTAAATAAAGGTTTGGACTAAATATACCGAATTAGGGGGGGTGCATCTAGGAGTTAGGTCTCAATTTATCTTAAAATAGAAGAGAGAGAGAAGAAATTGTGAAGTGAAGTGATTTGATTCCACTTGTGTTTGCCAAAAGAAGGCCATGCACCGAGTGACTTCGGTGTAGAGAGCATTTTCCTAAATAAAAAGCACACAGAATTTGGGAACATTAGGAGGGACCACAACATGACGTGTGGAATATAGATGTTGGGTGCCGCTCCACAAACATGACAGGCGTACAAGCAGATCTCGTGCTCTCCCTCTCTCTCCGAGAGTTCAATGAACATGATGTCTTCGGATTTGGGTAATGCTCTCTGTACCCTTTTGCATCACTGTCCAGCAAGCGACCATGCACCACATAACCCAAGATAAAAGCTATTATTCTCTAGAGTCATACCTACCCATTTTAGTAGATGTTGGGGGTATGATTGTGAATTTTGCAATTTAGACTCTTTGTATCTTTCATTCTTGCATCGCTTCGTTTGGGATTTGATGACCCGAAGTTCAAGCATCTTTCTGCCCTTCTCTTGATGCGGTGCGACATGGAAGATGGAATATAATGCATTTAACATGAAATTTGAGACTCCATTCAAAACCTTTGTTGCAGTGAAATCGGATTCGATCCTTATCTATCTTGGACAAAAAAGTTTATGGGCAATGAAACTAGAACTTTTTGAAACTAATATATGTCATATGTGAGATAAATGAGGTATCAGCTAATCAAAGAGAAATTTTTTTCATCGGCTCGCATAAAAATCACAAACAGTCTTTTTTTTTCCGAATATCGAATCTATTTATATTTATTTTGATCTTTATGTTCCTAAAATAATAAACCACTAGTTTTAAGATAAGACCATGAGGTTTTACTCTTCTATCCCCTTGTCGCAAATGTAACAGCTTTGTATGTTTGCAACGACTAGATATCAACGAGCGAAATCGATTAGATTCATTTGAAAACTAATTGTTCATGATTTTTAAATATGAAAATAAACTGATCCTACCGTCAAAAAAAAAAATTGCGGGCTCATACACATCCCTCACTATATATATGATATATCCTTGGGATATTACGACCCGACCCGGAAAAATCTCCACAAAATTCCGGAGACCGGCTGAAAATCCTCTGTTTATCCCATCAAATACGTCACATAAAAACCCCTCCACAATTCCCATATTACAATCAGCCACTACACCCACAAATAAAAAAGAAGGATATGTACCGTTGTCCGCAAACCCCTCAGCCGCACAAATCCCTCTATAGATTCCCACCCCGCCTTCAATAAAAAATTACAAAAAATCCCGGGGTTCTTTCCGCAAAAATCTCTGTATCACGTCCGGCTGCCGGCGAGAAACGATGCTGCCCTACGCTACCCTCGCTGAGGCGGAGGCGGCGCTGGGCCGGCCCCTCACCTTCGCCGAGACCCTCTGGTTCCGGTACTCCGCCGAGATGTCGGACGCACTGCTGTATTATCATAATACCATCTTCCTTTTCCTTATCTTCACTTTGGTGCCCCTTCCCCTCGCCCTCATCGAGCTCGGCCTGCCATCGTGGTTGACGCCCTACAAGATCCAGCCAAAGGTCCGCCTCTCGCCGGCGAAGTTCCTCGAGTGCTACAAGAATGTCATCAGGATCTTCTTCCTTGTCGTCTGCCCGCTGCAGTTCTCGTCGTACCCCGCCATCAAGGTTAGGGTTAGGGTTTGTGATCTGTTGCTAAATGTAGAAAGCTTTGTTCTTTGCTTCGTGGTGGCTTTTGCTTTTTTTTTTGTTTTTGTTTTGGGGGGCGGGGGGGTTGAATTATTATTGGGATTTTCATGGAATGCAGCTACTTTTTATCACAATGTTTGTACCGTTAAGTCTTTTCTCATGAATTTGGTAGGATGAAATTGCTTGCTTTTTAAAAAAAATTCTTGTGTGTGTGTTTCAGTTTTCGTAATTGTTCAATTTTTTGGCAGTTTATTTGGCTTTTCTATTATATATTGTTGTTTTAATTGGAAATTGAGTCTTTTTGTGATAGCTGTTTGTTTTCTTTGGCGATTTTAGGGTTTTCATGGACGATTTTTTTAATGAATTTCTTCCTATTTCATTTTGTGTTGAGAGTTGATTATTTTACTGGAACTCATTTATTCGACATTTGGTCAACCCTTTTCTTTTATCTCTTGTTTATTTCTTTTTGAAAACTGTTTTTTGCTAATAATTTTTCTTGTTACGTAGTTGGCGAATCTTCTTAAAAATTGATAATTTTGTTGCAGCTAATTGATCTTCATTTTAACTGGGAATTGTAACGGCAATTTGCTTAACATTTTCCATTTCATTGATTTTTGTTTTGCTTTGTTTTGCTTTGCAGTTTATAGGTATAAGGACTGGACTGCCATTGCCATCGATATGGGAAGTGGGTGCTCAGTTGTTGGTGTATTTCATGATAGAGGATTATGGGAATTATTGGATCCATAGGTGGATGCATGGCAAATGGGGATATGAGAAAATCCATAAGATCCATCATGAATACACGGCGCCGATTGGCTTTGCTGCGCCTTATGCACATTGGGCGGAAGTGTTGATTCTCGGGATCCCTTCATTTGTGGGGCCGGCACTTGTGCCGGGGCATATGATCACATTTTGGATGTGGATTGCTCTTCGGCAGATCGAGGCACTTGACACGCACAGCGGGTATAATTGACATGCTAGTGTTCTTTGCGTTCAAAGTTTTGTATACTATGCTTCTAGCTCTGATAGTTTCGTGTTGTGTAAGTCTTTACAGTGTGTTGGGGGTCTTCTTTACAAATCTAATTAGGAGGCAGATTTTCGAAAGGAAAATTTCAGGTCTATATGTGATCTAGTTTTGATATAATGTACTTTTAATGGACTTTCTTCACATTTGGGATCCATATTATAATGCCATGCCTGGCATATCTCGGGTCTTTTGGTTGGGTATGTGATAGAATGAAATGAAATGCTCAAGTTACCGATTAAAGAGAGAAGGAAAATGCCAGAATTTTTTAAGAAATGAACCAAGTCCAGTTAATCTCTCGCTTTTTATTGTCTATTGGTCTTATGTTCATTTATTTAAGTTTCTCTCTAGTTATTTACACAACTCGCTCACTTTCAGCGGATAATTCTACTAACTTGATGCTTTTATTGACATGTGATCTCTCGCAATACAATATACATCACTTAAACTTTAAGGCTTAGTCATCATAACCATTGAATGCTCTAATCCTGTGTAAATCTATCTGGCTGTATGTAATGAAAGCAGATGACCACATTATTTCTATTACAATTACACACAGAAAATAACTATTAAATGGTTGCACTTAGAGGTCTCGAACTGATTGGGACTAGCAACATCCGATATAATATTTCTGGTCTTCCACCAACAAACGGTTATTCTACAGATAATGTATCAAGCAATGTTAAATTGTGCGGTGCCAGAATTGGCATCGATACATAAATTTCTACATGGATCTTTAGTTTAGCTACTATTAACGCATACATACCATCAAATCCCTAGTTCCTTGAGGTTTTTGCTGGGTATGCCGTAATGAAAAATAAGTCTTTAGAAATTATTTCTATTCAAAATAAGTCCCAAGCTCATTTTCTTTGTCAGATATATCAAACTAGTTTTTTTGGTACTAAAAATAATGTCTGAAATCTCCCATGTCCTTATTGGTATTACATAATGTTAATATTATATGATATCAGCGATATTCACCGTATGGACCATTTCTTATTTTTTTAAAACCTAATTGGAAATTGTAAAGAATTTAAGATAGTTAGCAATGTGGGAATTTTTTGGGTGTAAATTGATGGAATTTTGATAATATTTTAACAAGACATTGTATAACACAGAAATTGGTGTCATAATAATCTATATGTGCTGAGGGTATTTCATTTCCGGGGATCGATTAATAGCTGATGGTTGATGGCTGACAATATTAATTGGTAAACTAGTTAACTCCGATGGATTTGGTGCTCTCAAGTTGTCTGATTATTGTGTTAGATGGGAAATTTCTTGAAGTTCAACCTCCTTTTCTTCCAAAGATAATTGTGAAGCGCACATTGAAATGAGATTTGGTTCAGATGCTCTGATAGGTCTATGTTGGCCTATTTCGATTTATACACTGACATGATGCGATACTATGAACTTTTGGTAATATTAACATCACATTAGGTGGTATTGTTTGATGTACTTAAAGGTCCAAAACGTTAATTCTGATATTGATTGGAATTGGCCGATATTTGAATCCTTTCCAGGAAATACATCGGTAAACATATGTAATAGAAGAAGTGAATTTTATACTCTTTATTTTGGTTTTTTTTTGGAGAAATAGCAACAGCTCACTAGTTTCATCAGTGAGTGGACTATGAATGAAGGATCAGCTTTTTAGAGTATGTCAGTGCTTATGGCAACCAACATGGTTTTACAACAAATAAATCCCATTTCAACTGATTTCAGACACCATAAGAAGAGGCCCGTATACAAAACAACTACAAAACTCAAAATACACATGAAGTTATGACTAGGGTGTGAACACACTGCTGCATTAACCCTCTTATCCTTAAGCTTCACTGTGTTTACCCCCTCGTGTTAATTTGTTGGGAGCAGTGATTCAATTCCCTATTGGTTGCAGATTCATAGCTTGACCTTTCGGAACTTAAGATTTGATTATTTGATGCATAAGAGAGTTAAAAATGATTGTACCTTCGATTCTGAAACAAGCATATTGCGGAACATATGAAGGGATTAGTAGGTGGCCAAAATGCTTATTGCCAACATCTTCCATGATGTTCATCTTCTTCCATGAAGACCAGCAGTATCGAATATAGTTAATTATTTAAGTATCTAGAAAGATTTATACAATGTCTTAAATGTATTTGTTCTAGGTGCATTTCGGAATAAGATGACCAATAGTTTCTTATACCAACTCATGATATGTGATATATTGTTTGGTATGAAAGTATGAGACCAAAACCATCATAGATTTGGTTTCCAAATAACATTTGCACTTAATGGGGCAACCTCTGTCACTTGAGGGCTTTTATTGTGATGATGGGCAAGGACATATGAAGGAACAATGAGTGAACCTTAAATGAAATATTTTGGATGAAAAAAAGATAAATTACCCGTGAAAAGAAGAGGGGGGGGGGGTGTGTGTGTGTGTGTGTGTAGAGGTTGACTTGGATCCATTTGAGTGGGGCAAATATGCAAATCCAACACATTTAAATTTAAGATTAAGCATCTTAAAAGTAAAATCTGTTTCGGTAGATGTGATCTAACACATTTAAACTAACTACGGATAAAATTTCAAACGATTTGGATATATTTTAGTCATGATCAAGTGATGACAAATTAATTGGTGTTATGATAATCCTAAAACATTGATTTTATAATCACATTTTGCATGTTTAAAGTAATTTTAAATTATTTACAATTTTGTTTGTACATAGTTTAGTTAGATCACACTCACGGAATGGATTTCTCGTTTGGTTTGCCTAATGTTAAATTTGAGTGATGGATCGCTTGTTTGCTTTACTCGAATTGATCCTTGTGTGTATGTATTTGAATAATGGGTATTCTTATTACAATTGAGAGATGTTTTTGAATTTGTCCTATATGGTAATGTCACATTGCCATATGAGACAATCTCCTTAAACCCAAAACCCAAAAAAAATCAAAACCCCACCCAATCAAAAAACACCAAAAAACCGAAGACAATACACACACTCAAACCCACTCTTCTCATTTTCACCCGTTTTTGTACTCATCGAAACACCCGTGTGGGTCATGCGTCCTGATTGTGTGTGGGTTGGTTTTTGGGTTGTCCGTGCACTTTATGCACCGATTATTTCTAGTCATATGACATATGAAAGATCTCTATTATATATATGATGATGTGATACATTCTCATCCACAAAGGGTATGTGCAACAAAAAATACATCTCATGTCATCCATTGTATTAAGTGAAGGAAAATGTGTCACGTTATCGTATGAGAGTTCTTTCATATATCATATGATACACATTATTCTATATATATGGCATAGTAGGATGTGGTGTTTTTATTGGCTAGGGCACCTAATATGGAGATAGATGACAATATACCCAGTGTGGTTTTAGTGTGGTTTTGGGGTGGCTGAACTTTTGATCGATTTGATATGTACTATCTGTCAAAATATTCCTTGAGAGACCAACAATTTCTTACAAATTAGTGCATTGCCAATTGGTTGAATACATATATGACATGTGGCTACATACCTGGGTATCTTGGTCGCAATACTCAACATGTGAACATGAGAACATATCCTAACAAAGCCAGAGATGTGTTTGGTTCAGAAAAAAATGGCGGTCTAATGAAATTACCACAAGTTTCCCATGGGAAGAGTATTAAGACCTTCATTACATGTTGGTGTGCTCTTACCATCTGTTAAACTTTGATCTTATATCCCCCTAGGAACTCATAAGTGTATCTCACGCGTGTTGAGGACCTATCAAGTACCACTGTGATGTTTAATTCAGTGATATGCTTTGAACACACACTGGATCAACTCATGTAATATGAAGTTGGATTCCATGAAATAAAGTACAAGTGCTACCTAGTTGGCCATGATGAAATCGTACAGCAGTTATTCTAAGAAAAAGATAAAAGATAAACATTAAATCTCAATGAGTACATTAATTAAAGCCATTGTTGCCAAATCACGATACATATCAAATACTAATTTTCATTATTATAGTATCACATATCGTAAGATACATCATCTCATGAACAATAAATAAGCAATTAAGCATCACCTATATATGTCATAAGAATATGATCAACACTAAGTATAAAACAATAACACTAAGTAGAAATACTAATAGCTTAAAAGAAGTGGTTTAGTAAGTATAAATAAGTAATTATTCAAATCTTATTTATAAATTTCTAGTCTAAGGACCACATATCCATTATTAAGTAGTACCACAAGGTAAACTCTTAATGTGACATTTGGATTCAAGGTTTTTATTGCTGCTATTGTTACTAGAACAAATAACATTAGGACATGCTAAACTTAATTATCAAACCAAAACCCAATCGATTAAGCTAACAATATTAAATAATTAAATAAAAATTATATAATTTTTTGCAGTAACATGAGTAAGACTAGGCTCCATTCGAATGGACCAAACATTCGAATCTATCCAAGTCAATTTTATAATTGTGCAATTCAATATAAAATCCATTATGTTGGATATGATCTGTCTTGTCTAAACTACTTATAAATAAAGTTTCAAATGATTTGGACAAGTTTTACACATGCATAAAGTGGTTGCAAGATTAGTTGATTTTATGACTATTCTAAAACATCGATATAATCATGAGTGTTGTGTTTGGATGTTTCGGACACGACAGTCTTTTGGTTGAAAGAAGTGTGATATATCACAACTCTAAGGTGTTGACACGCAACACTTGATCCTTAGGTTTCGTATAAAGTTGACATGACTCATAGATGCAACTTTTTTGACTTTAAAATTGGACACAATTACTGAGTGTATGATACGTGTTGGACAAGTGTCGTGCATGCATTAATATCCAACGTGTTCAAGAGAATCATGATATCCCTTTATAACGGGTGTGCATCATAGCATTTGTTTAAGGAAACATAGGAGGTCATCTATCCAAGGAGGAAATTCCTTCTATCCATAATTTTTTATGATTGATGGCGCCGTTCATGGTGGTCTACATATTCTAGAAGATAGGTGCAAAAAATTTTGTGGTTTTTATATTGTTTCCATATGCGACGAGTCATTGCAAATTTAATGATTTCAAGGTAATAGAATTGTTGCAAATTTAATGATTTCAAAGTAACAGAACTATTTCCATTCCTAGATCGATTAGCAAAAAATTTAAGGTCTATTAGTTCTTTTGTGTGTTTGGGTCTTAGAATATGAACATTAAAATGAATGATGCTAAACGTCAAAAAATTATGTAGAGTGGACTTTTCGATTGGGCTTAAAAGGAATTTACTCGTTGTGTAGTTGAACACTTTTTAATTTTGAGTGTATCTGTTGGATAATACCACATCTTCACTTCTCCTGAAATTATAGTTTGACATTTATGATACATTGCTATAATGTTCACATATAATAAATTAATAATAGAGAATAATGGGTACCATATGACATATGAGGTTAAGCCTCATATACGCCTCAAAAACTCCACACTCCGTTATTTTTTAGGATTGGAATTGTTCATTTTGATCTACATATTTTAAAACCCCAAAACCCCGAATATGGTGTGAACCCAGGGGTTTTTTACCCATTCATCTATCCGTCACAAATTTAACGGTTTTGCATGAATAGAACTTCTGCGACGGATGGATAAACATGCAAACACATTGGGTTCATCCAATATTTGGTATTTTGGGGTTTTAGAATATGAATATCAAAACGAACCATTTCCATCCTTAAAAAATGGCGTAGGTGGGAGTTTTGGAGGCTGCATTTGAGGCTTAGTCTCATATGTCATATAATACCCATTATTCTCATAATAATAACTTGCACAAAAGTTATAAATTCTGTAGGAAAGAAAAAGAAATATATGGTGTCGAGCTTTCAAAATTAAACTCTTAGACTCTGTTGAGGTAGATGCCCATGGCCTTACGGACTTGAATAACATCCACTTGCAAGTCGGCTGCCATGTTTCCAATGATTTTCATGAATGTTCAACCTGGGACAGAGCCAACACTCGAGGTAGATTGTGCACAAAATAACCTGCCACTTCTGCAAAATTATAAAATTATATGGACATGCGATTTTGCATAGGAAGAGGGAACTTAATTTTTTTAGATCATTAAACTATAATTAACTAGAAAAGTAAAATATCGCTCTTTCTCTGCAAATGATCAAGCACAAAAGAAATCAAAAATCTTCTCAAGAGTAACACACGTTCATATTGAATGGTAGCAGGGGCAAAGGCTCTTTTTTAAGCCCTCCTGTTAGAAGGGTTTTTTATTCCTGCTTGCTAATATGTTTAGATATATTATGTTTACAAATTCTAACCTATAATTGGAATTGGATTAGTTAAGTTAGAGTTGTAAGCAAGTGGGACCAACTAGATGGTAGGATCTGTTAAAAAAATAGAATGATTGCCTTGTCTCTTTACAGAATGAGGCCCAGAATAAACATAGGGTATTTTCTATTTTTGTGCTTTTAATTACTTCTAGATCCAAAAAAATAGGGCATGTGGAGGTATTTTCTATTTTTCTGCTTTTAATTACTTCTAGATCCAAAAAAAAAATAGGGCATGTGGAGGTAAAAGCTACCACATAATTAGAAGGAAATAGGTAGACAATTTACGAGGGGCATAATTAAAATATGCTAGTTGTTTAGGACAGTTTTGATAAGTTTTGTGAGCACTTTCATTGTTACTTAAAGAGATGAATTTTTTGTGTGACATTTCACAGTTTGTGTTCAGCCTGTTCAAAAGGATCTTTCTTCTTATAGTTAGTCTCAGAAATTGATAATTCATTTATATTATCACTATTCATGCTTACTAACACCGGTAAGAAACAGGTATGACTTGCCACTGAGTTTAACAAAATTCATTCCATTTTATGGAGGAGCAGAGTACCATGATTATCATCACTATGTTGGAGGGCAAAGCCAGAGTAACTTTGCCTCCGTCTTCACCTATTGCGACTACTTGTATGGGACTGACAAGGTTTGTTGATGACATTGTTGTCTAGAGCGATTAGTTTACGGCGAAAAAACCAGACACTAATGTAATTCTTTCTGGTCTTTTATATCAGGGCTATAGATATCAGAAGGCATACCTCGCGAAGGTATATTTCAGTCCTCTTGTTCTATTTCGATTTTTTTTTGTATCCATGCTGTCAGCGACGAATCGCTTGCTTCATATCAATTACATGTAGACCATATTAATAAATCATATTTTTTTCTGCTGTAAACAAACATTTCCCCCATATTTTCTTCGTTTTAACTGAGTTCTGTTCCCATCACAAAACAGTTGAATGAGCGAACCACATCAGGTGACCAGAATGGAGTTGTAGACCAGAATGGAGTTGTAAACGGTTATGTTGACAACGACAAGTTCAAGTAAAAAGATTTTTGAGCCATCTATGCGCCTTGAATTTTTTTCGATGCAGAATATGTGGATGCTGAATCTTTGGTTACCTTCCATGGTGTTCTCATGGTAGATGATTCGGTTTCTTTTTGGGTTGTAGGGATGGACTTGAGATGATGTTTGTGACTCTGGAGGTGGGTTTTTGTATTCTTTGAGCTGATATGGTTGATCTTAACATACTGTGGAGGATGTTGTGACTCTGGGTGTGTGCTTGTAAATGTTACTAATGTCGGGTTGCGTCATGAGCTATTATCAGCTATTATCGGTCTTAATGAAAATGATGAAAGAATTGACACATTATGTCAATGAGCTTCTCTATATTTCTGGTCACTCGTTTGTTTCAGCTTTCCGAGGTTTGGCAATGACATGCGTTTATATTGCAGTTTATCTTGCAGTTTTCTGGGACGTGGTCATCTAATGCAAATTGATGAACGGGTGTACACATTGGGTCTTTGTTGTTATGATTCTTGAAAGTGTTAAAAAGGGATGAAGCCCCAGTATATTGAGGCCTCGATAGGCGGTTAAATAATGAGATAAAGCTGTTAGGGTTTAAACCCATGGCTTTTCCTGAAATGATGGCCAGAGAGTCTTAATCTCTGGTCATATTTCATATAATTGGTATATTCACGAGAAAAAATCTTGTTGTAATTTACATGTTATTTGTTCTTGGTTCAAATGATTGAAAATGTACAGCAACAGTGCATCTAATCCCAAACAAAACATGCCAATCGTATTTCCTTTCATTTCTCTTTACAGGCCATCACACCCTGCAAGCCGATAGTCTCAATAGGCAAATGGTTATTTATTCTCAGATATCCATGACAGTGACTGAATTCAGAATCCATGGTATTTCGTCTTAAAGCAACCAACTTAATATAACAGTCAGTGATCTTCTTTAATAAATCCATCATCTTGCTTCCATATTCTTGTAACACATCACAGAAACAAGCAAAATTGTGAGCAATACTAATTACCCAAGAATCATAATACAGTGAGTGTATTAGGATGTCAACATGCAACCATCATAAGTTTTTAAACACAAGAAAATTAAGAATATTTTGTGAATAATATAGATAACTCTTGCAGCCCTCCTAAAATCATTTTTGCATCCAACATTAATTTCCCTTAACAACACATGCTCCTCCATTAAATAACTTGTTTTCCTCTCCAACTAGCAGTTATAATAATTATTATTCAAATATACCAAGCCGTTGAAGCAAGGCAATTGTTAGTTTCTAAGCATTCCACTTGCTTGACTTCTGAATCTTTGGTAGTCGGAGCCAATAGTCACACCATCATAAACAGTTTCGATTTGAAGTGAAGTTAAGCTAGCAGTATTTTTTCTAAATGGGAGATAAAAAAGAAGATTTAAGGTTAATGGAGACCAAGGGACAGTAGAAGAAAATGGAAGTATAAAAATGCAAAGCAAAGATCCTTGATGGTACAAGTCTAAGATGAAGCAATGGGGGGTTTGACTGATTTGCTCAACAAATAATAGGGAAGATTTGGTTTTGATGTGTTTATCGTGTAATAGCGTAATGGCACATTATGGGATGAATAGTGTAATGACACAAATTGTGTATCTAAAAATTAAACTTGCAAATACGGAATTATAAATGCAAGAGGAATTTAAACACCACAAAAATCCAAACGCAAACATAAAATGTTACCATGGTTCCCCAAACTTGGGTATGTCTGGCCACACCAATATCCACTATAATTCTCATACACAGAAGTAAATACAATCTCACACAGAGGATTTGGATTCTCACACAGAGAAATCATTGCTCTCACACAGAAAAACTCTCACACACAGAGAGATCTCAACCAATCCTCACACAGAAAGTTATATTCTTACACAGAGAGTAACTAGCTCTCACACAGAAAGCTAGTGTTTCAATGAAAACACAAAGTAAAACAAATATTCTTACATATGCCTTGATGATGAACTTACTCATTAATGAATGCAAGGCATGGAAGATGATCTCCATGTGATGAGATTAGCTTAAAAGCACTTGAATGATTTCCCTTGAGCTTGGCTTCAATACATGAAGATGAGAATGAGCTCTAAGAGGGAAATGAGAGAGTTTGAGAGTGGCTTTAATCAATCTCTAATGATTTACAATAGTTCCAAGAAGTTCTAATGAACTCAGCCCTCTCCTATATATAGGAAGCCCAAAGGAACCCTCAAACCCAAAGAAAAACTCCAAAATAATAAATCTGCAACGACTATATTATGGCAGTTTACGACACAGACAGTCGACTGATGAACAACTGACAGTCGACTGGTCAACGGCTATAAAATTCCCAACTGACAGTCGACTGTCACATGGGATGGAAAGGAGCTGAGAAAAACGCAACTTTCGCACTAGCGCCTTCAGTCGATAGATGACCATTTCACAGGCGACTGTACTTATACATGCGTTCATTAGTCTACTGACTTGCAAAGTAGGATGAAATCCAGAAAATGCAAGTTACTGACTTTGGCACACAGACGGCTGGAGAACAAATCACAGGCGCCTGATGGAACACCTGCGACTGTAAAATGAACGTCAGTCGTCTGTCTCCAATAGCTCAAGATAGAGTCAATAGAAGTTGACTTGAGCTAGTGCATTACAGTCGATTGTAGAAGGCTGGCTAGGCGCCGGGAATCACCCAGTCGCATGTCCTTCCTTCATCAGTCGCCTGTAAGAGAATGAGAGACTCCAATTGATGCATTTGACATGATGGACCTATTGGGTTGGATTCTATGATAATCCTAAGGCTCACTAAGATAATTATATGCATATGCATGAATAAGTAGACCATCTATCAAAGCATTACATTAAACCTAGACTCAAAAAGGAGAAAACGATTAATGAAATAATACATGGATTACATTGCTTTTCTCTAAGAGTCTATGGCTTCAACATAGATGATCTCTATCTTCTCCAAGCTTTGGCACCCCTTGAGTCCAATCTTTGGCATTGCTCCACTTCAGTCCATCATTGTACCAAGTATTTAGTCTCCAAAAGTGATATACTTCAATTGATAACTAAGAGACTAAAACATGAGAGACATTAACAACAACATAATGTTGTGATCAGCATCAAAACAATATTGGTATGAAACACCAATACTTAACAGTAATGTGGTCTTTATTCAGAAAAAAATGAAAAACTGAGCTACGGCCAAATATTTTTATTTTTGAAAATTTTCTATCACATCCTCCTTTTATATTTCTTTTTGTTTCATCTACCTCCAAAAAAGTTTTTTTTCCTTCTCGGTGCTGTGGGCTGAAGCCTGCATCTAATGCTACGGGCTTCAGCCCGCAGCCCCCAATACCCTGCTTTTTCCCCCTTTTGTTTTTAAAATACGCGGGCCGAGATCCGCGGCCTGGTGCTGCGGGCATTGTCCCACAGCTATTTCCCACCATTTTTTTATTTTTGCAAAGCTCGCGGGCCGCAGCCCGTGGCTTGGGGCTGCGGGCTTCACCAAGCAGCCTCTTTTCACTTTTTTTGGAATGGGTCTGCGGACCGAAGCCTATGGGCCGTTGCTGCTGGCTTCGGCCGACAGCTATGTGAAATTTTTTTTGCCTTATGTGAACCCTGGCGAGGGTTTTTTGGGCTGGCGACGACGCTCTCACGGGATGGCAGTGGCGGCGACGACTACGTAGTTGGGGGTGCTCCACCGTCGATGGCGGCAACTCTACGTCGCAGTAGTGCCGATAGGAGGGTCTGGTGGGCTAAGGCCCCCGACTATCGATTTAATTTTAAATTTTTTTGAAGAACCCTTATGGGGTTCTCATCGCCGCTGCCAATGTCTTCGGTAGACCGACGCTGCAGCAATGGTGCAAGGAGTGGGGGTGGGGTTGTGCCGGCGGCTTGCCACGACCGGCTGACAGCTGCAGTTCTTTCCTCAATGTTCGACCGACGGGGCTGGCAGCCGATTGGCCTTCTCCATAGGGTCAGCCTCCAGTGGAAATTGCCCTCTCCCCCTAAGGTTTGGGTCGGCAGCCGGTGGCCGCTGCCCTAGGGTCGGCGGCCAGAGGCCGTCGCCATTTCCCATGAATTTTTTTTGTTTTAAAGCTTTAGTTCGATATTGGGTATTGCAATTTAAGAAATATGATGATCATGAAAAAATATATTGGGGTTTTAGATATATCTCAAGATCGATGATGATGGACGTCTGATTTTGATTGGTCGCCCGCGCACGAAAACAATCATTCATCGTCCGCCTAGGCTCTCGCAGCTTCCGGTCATTTTCTCAAAGGAGAACGTGCTAATAACGTATTGTGAAGTACTTTTTGGATGAAACAACAAGCCTTTATTTATAGAGGAACTAGGCATAACCCGTGCCCGGAGGGCACGGAGGCAGTCGTCGCCCGGGCGCAAGTGCAGAGATAAGCGATCGCCAAAGTGAAAAAAGCGTGGGTGTGTGTGTAAGAGGAGGGCCGGGGGGCAAAAAGAGGAAAATCATGGACTAAAACGCAAAAAAAATCACCAAAAACCCATCCCAAAGTAAGTCTAGAACCTCATCCAACCCCCACGTGGCGGTCCAATCAGCAACCAAAAATATGACTGGGACAAAACTGCCACGTGGGACAAACTTCATGAATTGTATAATAGATGGGGAAGAGTTCATACAATGGTATGATACAATGTTCACGTAGGATACAAATTCCTAACCTCATGATGGATAGAATAAGCCTTACATGGTCCTCTACGTGAACCTACATAACACATTCGTAACAATTATCTTTTTTTTCTCAGGTGGTAATTTAGCATATTGAAATGTTCGTTCGTTTGTTTCTTTTTTCGAAAAAAAATTGTCCTCCTCTTCGTAATTATGGTGCGTTTTGATTCACCTTTTCATAATAGATATGGAGTGTTATGAATCAACTACTGAGGGGAGAGCCCTCAGGTCTATATTTATAGCCAAAGGGGAGAATACAAGTGGGCTTATACAGATATGTGCCCAATCACTTAGGTTGGCCCAATAACTCATCCAACCCAGTAAATACCCATTCACAACACTCCCCCTTATCCAGCCATAGTTGTGGACCCTGCTCATGAATACTTCAGGATTCTGAGCCTGTATGGGTCTCACATGGGGTGGATACTTCAGGATCCTGAGTTGGTGAGATTTGCCTCGTTAAAACCTTTGGCTATGGAAAACCCAGTGGGAAAAATCATAGTTAAGGGAAAAGAGTACAAACTCTGCCAAACTCCCCCTGATCTGTACAAGCTTTCAAGCTTTCAGATCTCTTAGGCGTCTCATTCCAATCCTATGTACAAGTTTTCTAAAGGTAGCAGTAGGAAGGGCTTTAGTGAACAAATCTGCCAAATTGTCACATGACTGTACTTGTCTGATGTCGATCTTGCCATCTCTCTGTAGCTCGTGCGTCCAGAAGAACTTTGGTGAAATATGTTTCGTTCTGTCGCCTTTGATGAAGCCACCTCGTAGCTGAGCTATGCAAGCAGCATTGTCCTCGAACATGGTAGTGGGCTCGAGGTCTCCAGTCTTCAGTCCGGTCGTAAACAAGATGTGGTGGATGACTGAGCGTAGCCATACGCATTCTCTGCTTGCTTCGTGGATGGAAATGATCTCCGAGTGATTGGATGAGGTCGCCGTCAAGGTTTGCTTGATGGATCTCCAGGAAATGGCTGTCCCTCCGTAGGTAAACACGTACCCAGTCTGTGATTTTGCTTTATGGGGATCAGACAAGTACCCTGCATCAGCATAACCTGCAAGTGTAGAGGATGTTCCATTTTTGTAGAAGAGTCCCAAATCTGTAGACCCTTGGAGGTAGCGCAGAAGGTGCTTTACCCCGGTCCAGTGGCGCTGTGTAGGCGCTGCACTGTATCTGGCAAGCAAATTTACTGCGAACGCTATATCGGGACGCGTACAGTTTGCCAGATATAGTAGTGCTCCGATGGCACTCAGATAGGGAACTTCCGGACCAAGTATATCCTCCCCCTCTTCCAGCGGCCGGAAGGGGTCTTTATGTGCATCCAGGGATCGTACCACCATAGGTGTACTCAATGGATGGCAATGGTCCATATGGAATCTTTGCAACATTTTCTTCGTATATGTGGTTTGGTGTAATAGGATTCCGTCCTTTTGGTGTTCAATCTGTAAGCCAAGGCAGAATTTGGTTTTGCCTAGGTCTTTCATTTCGAATTCTTTTGTTAGGCTTACAGATATCTCAGTGATCTCTTCGGGAGATCCTATGAGATTCAGATCGTCTACGTAGACAGCTATTATAACGAATCCTTTTCCCTTTGTTCTTATGAAGATACAAGGGCAGACTTCATTGTTCGTGAATCCTTGTTGAACAAGGAACTCACTGAGTCTGTTATACCACATTCTTCCTGATTGTTTGAGACCATACAATGATCTTTGTAGCTTAACAGAATAGACGTCCCGAGGTCTATCTTTCAGTTCAGCAGGCATTGAAAAGCCATCAGGAAGTTTCATGTAAATCTCCTTGTCGAGATTGCCGTATAGATACGCAGTCACAACATCCATTAGATGCATATTTAGGCCTTCCTTTGCTGTTAAGCTTATCAGGAATCTGAACGTGATCGCATCCATGACCGGGGAATATGTTTCGTTATAGTCTATACCCGGTCTTTGGGAAAATCCCTGTGCTACAAGTCTAGCTTTGTAGCGTGCGATCTCATTATTTTCGTTTCCTTTTCTGACGAATACCCATTTGTATCCCACAGGTTTGACACCGGTAGGTGTCTGGACTATTTGCCCAAAGACTTTTCGTTTCTGAAGCGAGTCCAGCTCGGCTTCTATTGCCTGATTCCACTTTGGCCAATCATCTCTACGTTTGCATTCAGCAACGGAGTGTGGTTCATAATCATCATCGCTTCCGGCGACGTGAATGGCAATGTGAAACGCGAAGTCATCGTCGACGACTGTACTCTTTCTGTCCAAAACCTCCACTGTACGTACATAATTTAGTGATATTTCTGTTTCTCCCTGCAGTTCCGTTGCAGTGGATTCCGGGAGGGGAGAGGGTATGGACACGAGCTCGTTTCTATGTGGGGGTATCGTCCCAAGGTCTCCGGATATTTTTCTTTTTCTTGGATTTTTATCCTTGGAGCCTGGTGGTCTGCCTCTTTTCTGTTGAGGTGCAGCCACTTCTGCTGCAGGTGGATTGCATCCATCCTTCGGGATGTCAATCCTAGCTGGAGTATTCGCAGCAGGGATGTGTGATCTGACAATCTTCTGGTTGTCAGTGAACGAGTCCGGTAATCTATGGACTGTGTCCTGGATGTGTAAGATCTTCCGGATCTCATCATCACATTGTTTTGTTACCGGATCATAGTGGGTCAAGCTTTTTGTATCCCACGTTAACATTTGCTTTGCACTAGACTTTTCGATGTCTAGGCCCATTTTGGGGAAATACGTCTCATCAAAATTGCAGTCGTCAAGGCGTGCCTTGAAAGCGTCCCCCGTTTGGGGTTCTAGGTATCTTATAATGGAGGGTGAGTCAAACCCTACGTAGATACCTAGGCGACGTTGAGGGCCCATCTTGGTCCTCTGTGATGGTGCAATGGGGATATAAACTGCGCAGCCGAAGATTCTCAAGTGAGAGATGTTCGGCGGCGTTCCATATGCGAGTTGCATTGGAGATAGACTCTAACCTCCTGAGGGTCTAATTTTTATTAGTGATGCAGCATGCAAAATTGCATGTCCCCATGCATCCACCGGCAACTGGGATTTCATCAGCAATGGTCGTGCGATCCATTGGAGTCTTTTAATTAGCGACTCAGCTAACCCATTCTGGGTGTGAACATGCGGCACCGGATGTTCAATTTCTATTCCCGTTGCCTGGCAATATTCTTGGAATGACTGAGAGGTAAATTCCCTCACATTATCCAGACGTATTTTCTTTATTTGGTTGTCTGGGAAATGCGCCCGCAACTTTATTATTTGTGCCAAAAGCTTTGGAAAAGCTAAGTTGCGGGTTGAAAGTAGACACACATACGAGTATTTCGAAGATGCATCAATCAGTACCATAAAGTACCGAAAAGGTCCGCTAGGGGGTGGATAGGTCCACACATGTCTCCGTGTATTCTTTCAAGGAAGCTAGGAGACTCAATATCCACTTTAAGTGGTGATGGCCTTGTTATTAATTTACCCTTAAAGCAGGGTACACAAGGGAATTCTCCCTTCTGAAGAATCTTCTGGTTCTTCAGGTTATGCCCATGGGATTGTGTTATAATGCGGTGCATCATCACAGATCCGGGGTGGCCAAGTCTATCGTGCCAAAGTAAGAATTTGGCCGATGTCGGGCACTTCAGGTGCTCCGTCAGGTTTGCTTCCTCTCTCCGAATTTTTGTATGGTAGAGGCCTGCTGAGAGGCTCTCAAAACGTTCAAGTATGGTTTTAACTCCATTTTCTTGAGACGTTACATACAGTAATTCATTTTCTTTGACATTTGCTGTTTCCAAGTGGAATCCGTTAAGACGGATATCTTTGAAACTTAGTAAGTTTCTCTTGGAATTCGGAGAGTAAAGTGCATCTTTTATTTTTATTTCCGTTCCATTGGGGAGCAACAAGGTTGCATTCCCAGAACCTTCAATTATGTCCGATGGCCCTGAAATTGTGTTTACAGGGCTCTTATACGGGATAATGCTATGAAAATAGCATTTGTGTTGAAGGATCGTATGTGTTGACGCGCTGTCTACTAAGCAGTCATGAGAGCATTCCATCTAAAAAGATGAGTAAACATTTGCATTCAGAAAAGCTAAATTTTATTCAACAGAATTGAAGATACATAAAAGCTCTCATAACATAGAATGTTCATACAATAAAAATGCTAAGATAAATGATAACAGGCTAATCAAGCAGATTATCTGACTCGAAGTCTTTTGCTGTAAATTTGACTGCATTATTCGCAGCCACCAGGTTTGATTCAGCATTCTTTTTCTTGCTTTGTTTATAAAGCTCCTGGAGATGCACTGGGGTCCTGCACACTCTAGACCAGTGGCCTGTCATGCCACAGCTGTGGCACTGGTCTTCCCAGTCCCTTTTGGGTGGGGGTGCATTGTTTTTCTTGTTATCATTCCTGCGCCAGGTGAACTTGCGCTTCCCTTCATTTTTACGCTGCTGTGGTGGGCCCTTGGCTCTTTTTTGTTGTCCCCCTTTCTGTGGTCTTTCTTTTCTTTTATTGTCCCTCTTCTTTTTGAAGGAAGAGGTATGGTGAGCTTCTGGTAGGGGGACAGTGCCGGGAGGGCGTATATTGTGAGTGGCGAGAAGAAGCTCTCTGTTTTGCTCGGCCATGAGAAGACATGACATCAGCTCTGAATACTTGGTGAACTTACGTTCACGGTATTGCTGCATAAGTATCGCATCCTTTTCATGGAAAGACGTATACGTCTTTTCCAGTATGCGATCTTCTGAGACTTTTTCACTACACAACTTCAGGCGTGAGGTGATGCTAAAAAGTGCTGAGTTGTACTCAGCAATGGACTTAAAGTCCTGCAGTCTCAGGTTCTCCCACTCATATCTCGTCCTTGGGAGTATAACATCTCTCTGATGTTTATACCTGTCCTCAAGGGCGGTCCATAGCTCAAGTGGATCTTCGACCGTAAGGTACTCAGCCTTTAAGGTCTTATCCACATGGCGGCGAATATAGATGATGGCTTGCGCCTTCTCTATATCGCTAACATTTTCTTTTTCAGTCACAGCAGTGATGAGGGACTTGGCCCGCAGGTGAAACTTAACATCTAGCTGCCAGCTTAGATAGTTTCTACTGATGCATCCAGCACTTCAAAGTCAACGCTTGCAATTTTAGCCATTTATCTAGCAGAGCACAAACATGCATGAATTAATAATCAATCAGAAAGAACATTTTCATGCGGAAGCAATATTTAATGAAAAGCTAAACGTGTGGATCGGCCAGTCCCACAAGAAAGAGTCCAAGAGTCCACAGTCCAAATTATACAAATTTGCAGCTTGAATAAAATGAAAATACAACTTTGGAAACCCCGTGGGTCCCATTTATTATCTTCGTCTTCAAGCGTAGCTTCCGACTCCATGGAAGTTGGTCTTCTTTCTTTGACATTTACATAAATTCCTCACTACAATTTCTCTCAAAAATAAAAGAAAAGTGCGGGAAATAAACTGTGGGACTAAACTGCCGATCCAAAAACCACATTTAGCAATTCATGCAAGAATATTGTGCTCATCAACATTTTCATCCACAGACATCACAGGCAATTTATTCATATGAGGATAAAGCGATATTTAATCACTTAATAATTATTGGACCACTGGGCAACGTCATACACCGTTAGGTTAGGTAACTAACGGCAGAGCGGTCGCAGGATCTTCCTAATTATTAAGTTTTTAAATAAAATATACAACCACGCAAATAATATCCACATAATTTTGCCAGAGATGTAAAGCATGTAAAAGAAATTACGATGCATAGGTTGTAAAGTAAATGGGTTTAATCAATTTAAATTGATTAAGAGCCCAAAATTAACATTTTCTTTTGTATGAGGAAAAAGGTTCCCTCATCATCCCAAAAGCCCCCCCAAAAAAAATCCCCAAAACGCCCTTGTCTGCCCGATATTTGTCCCGTAATTTACCGTGATTTTTCACGAATATTTTGCCTTTGAATCCCCATTTTAAATTAATTTTTAGGCTAATAAGTTGCCTTTTGAGGCGAGTTTATAGCCCTTTGCCTCCCCCCATTTTTTTTTGAAAATCTGTGGGCCTGAAGCCCACTGATCTGCTTTTTTTTTTTGAAATCTGTGGGCCTGAAGCCCACAGATCTGCTGTGGGCTTCAGGCCCACAGATCTGTTGGTTTTTTTTTCGGGTAGGGTTTTGCACAGAGGGGGGGGGGCGCCGCCGCCGCCCCCCGAACTGGAGGCGCGGCGGAGGCCGCCGCCCCCCGCTGCGGGGGGGGGGGGGGGGGGGGGGAGCGGCGGAGGCCGCCCCCCCCCCCCCCCCCCCCCGCAGCGGGGGGCGCGGCCAGGGGGCCGCCGCCCCCCGCTGCGGGGTGAGCGGCGGGGGCCGCAACCCCCCCCCCCCCCCCCCCCCCCCCCCCCCCCGCAGAGCGGGGCGCGGCCAGGGGGCCGCCCCCCGCAGAGGGGGAAGCGGCCAGGGGGCCGCCGCCCCCCTCTGCGGGGGGGGGGGGGGGGGGGGGACGGCGGGCGCGGGGGCCGCCGCCCCCCTCTGCGGGGGGGAGCGGCGGGGGCCGCCCCCCCTGCAGGGGAGGGCGGCGGCAGGGGCCGCCGCCGCCCCCCCTGCAGTGGGGGGTGCGGCGGCTGCTGCCCCCCCCATGGGGGGACGGCGTGGCCGGGGAGGGGGGGGCGGCGGCGAGGCCGCCGGCGGGGTTGATTTAGGGTTTGATTTTAAGAGAAAAATCCAAAAACCCTAAAAAAATTGATTTTTGGGATGAAAAGTCCGTCGTTTTCAAGGCGACGATGAATCCCCATGACTATCTTGCGAGATCTAGGGAGGGGCAATCATACGTATGATTAAAAATATTGTTTTTAGAGTTTTTACCTCTATATCCGTCCTCCGGATATAGCGACGGTTGCTCGAAGCCCTACGCGGATGACAACCCTTGATGGAGGAAGCCTTGCACCGCGCTCGTGGATCTCCCGTCTCGCCTTCGCCTTCGCCTTCGCAACGAACGGAAAAAAAAATTCGTGGAAAGGAAAAAATTTAGAGACTCGTGCTGATAACGTGTTATGAATCAACTACTGAGGGGAGAGCCCTCAGGTCTATATTTATAGCCAAAGGGGAGAATACAAGTGGGCTTATACAGATATGTGCCCAATCACTTAGGTTGGCCAAATAACTCATCCAACCCAGTAAATACCCATTCACAACATGGAGGACTAATTTTAATAGTAGTCTTAAGAAAATTGCATCCGTATCTTCTGATAAATGCCCACATTTTCGCCTCTTAACCTCATATTATAAAAGCCGAGGCCCAAGACACAGAAGTCCAGCTCATCCTGCCCTCAGACCTCGCCGCCTCCGGCCCTTACTTTTGCCCTACACCACAATCCCTCCCTCCAGAATCAAATCTGACAGCAAGCGAGCAAGGAATCAAACTCCCCCAAATTAGAATCGATGATGGAGAAGGATGGTGATAAATGGACGCCGCCTTTCTGCACCATCGTGGCGGCGGACCTGAGCAACTTCTGTTACAGATGCTGCTCTCTCTGCGAGCGCACTCTCCCCGACGACCATCTCCATCCTTCCTCCTGCCCCTCCTGCTCCGCCGCCACCTCCTCCGCTCCCCCGTCCAAACGCCTCTTTCGCGTCCTCGTACGTACTACCTCCATTCATCAACCATCCTATTGCTCATTCTGTTCATAATTTTCACCATTTTCATTATTCCTGCACTTGATTAGGTATCCATTGCGACCGTGGACAAGGTGATGGTCGTCATATGCTTCGACCGGGCCGCCCGCGTCCTCTTCGGCTGCTCCGCCGACGACTTCTTCGACTTCTGCACGCTCCATCCGTCTGCTGGTTGCCCCTCACCCCGCCATCTCATCTTACTAAATTCCTCCATTGTGAGATCAAAGTGGTTCATTTTTGTATGATGCACGATGATTGCAGCCGAGAAGGCGGCGCAGCTGCTGGAAGGGGAGATGTGCCGGATGACGCTGGCCAAGCCCAGGAACGGCAACGCCCAGCACCTCCGCGCTGCTTCCGTCGTCCCCCTGCGCGACGGGTTCCGCCCGGTCATCGACGTGCTGAGGCAAGCTCATGGCAACAACCAGAGAACAAGAGAGATGTGAGAATGTATGTTATTTTGCATAACAGAAAGCAGAACACAATCCATTCTCCATTAGTTTATTTCCCATATCCATGCTTATAAACACAATACAAATGAAATCCCGTAGAATTATCATCGGTGACAACATTTAGAACACTTGGAAAGTCTTGCATCGGTTAAAACAATTATGCACTTTCCGTCGTCATGTTGGAAACTAGAATTGTCTCATTGGTATTTATTTACATGGCAGCATCCAAGCTGATAAGATCATATGAAGGATCGGCAAGCTTGCCCTGAGTCCACCGCTTCAACATCTCCAGTGCAGCCTTGGGCTGATCCATTGGCACCATGTGGCCGGCGTTATGCACCTACAATGTGTTAAACAACACAAAACAAAACTAATGAGCTACTGCTTGCTGAAGCTAATGCTTGAATTGTACATGGGCTTGGAAATGAACCACCTTCAAGAAACTGAGAGGTCCATGGGTCTTCAGTATTCCTGCTTCTACACCATCCACCGTGAAGGGAACTTCCGGCGAAGATACAAAGTCGTGCTGACCTGACCACTCCATGGCATGCACCCATCTCGAGTTTCCTGTTCAATTCAAGAGTATACAAAATTATGTGCGAAATTGGTAGATGCTGTATTGTAACCACGGTGTCTAATGGAAGATTTGGAAAATAAGCCAGTCATGTGATAAAAAAACAAGTAGAAAGCAAACGAATCAATAGACAGTATTATTCGGTAAAAGATAGATGTCACCGAAATAAAGAATGCATTCTCTACTCAGAAATATGTATGCAGATATTGAACTATGTGATGAGTGAGCATCATACTCTCTATGTTAAATTTAAAGGCTAATTACCTGGCCAGCTTGAAGCAACAAAAACACATAAACAGAAAATCTACTTATTCTGAGGTAAACCCTTTTCAAGAAACATGGTGTATAGATAAATCACGACCCTAAACTAGTTCCCAATCAAGAATGATGCATGATTTTACCAATTCATATCCATCCTTGGCTTCGAAGTCGCCAGCAGGTCGTTAGTGGTGAAACATAATTTTTGCCAACCACCAGTGTAATAGATTCATGATAGTGTATGGATAGGCATAGATTCTTAATATGATCTGATTGATGAAATCACGAAAGCAGCCTGAGTGGTTTACTTGCACTAATATCGAGGAGTTCATTCCACATTCTTTGATCATACTTTGGGGAAATGTCTATTCTAGATTTATACAGCATGCAGCGAAGGCAAGCGAATGAATAACAAATTGAAATAACAAAAGATTGCCCTATGGTGAGAAGATGAAAGCAACTACAAAGATGCAGTTGAGGAAGCTTACCGAGCCAGTTGCAGATTAAATCATACTCCCCAGCATATATTAGCATCTTGATACCATCCTCAAGAAGAGCAGGTATACCCACTTCCAAGTTCCTCATCCAATCTGTGAGCATGGCACTATACACAGACTGACTACAGGAGACAAATTCAATGTCGCCAACTCCAAGGGAATCCCTAACAGACTTC
Source organism: Scilla litardierei (assembly GCA_030789695.1). Lineage (NCBI taxonomy): Eukaryota > Viridiplantae > Streptophyta > Magnoliopsida > Asparagales > Asparagaceae > Scilla > Scilla litardierei. Next base: position 48,760,504 of record CM061138.1, on the reverse strand, counting down.
TGGTTGAGGAACGTATCCATGTTCGAGAAATCATAGCAAAGACTCCCTACACACGGCTTCCTGATGTCGTAATACTACAAAAGTTGATAGCACAAAGTTTCAGAAACATATTACACAAACCCTGTAACTAAACAAATTGCAAAGAGAGGAATGGAGTGTCTTTACATTTATATCTCCATTAAGCCTAATGATGGAATTGAAAACAGTATTGCAGACCAGATATGCTGCCAAGCAAGTTACAGTTCCCGATGTACCTGAAGGATAACATTTCAGGTTAAATTACTTCCCAAAGCTATTGATGATATTTCGAAACAAAAAAAATGCTATATAGACTATTTGTCTGTGGACACCCTCTTTTTGTTGGTTTGGATAGAACAAGGGATACAACAGAGCGTCTCATCCACAATGGCCCCTCACTGGCTATCAGCTGAGGGAGGGCACACCATATATGCATGGACCAATGGAAGGCATATCATTGCTCGAATTTGCCAAGTTCCAATAATCAGCAGGTAGACAATTCTATTGACATGCGTTCATGTTGAAAGAGTACTTCAACGGACTTGTATTACATGTATTACACATCTGAATGGAATTGCCGAGTGTCAGTTATTCTAATTGTGAAGTTTGTTTCTGAATATCTTCTCTCTCATATATTGAGTAAGGTCACAATTTTTGTGTTATACCCAATGTTTTGAAATCTGGTTCGGAGTGGATTGTTTGATCCGGACCGACTGGAAACAGCCGCTTGGCTGGTTCGCTAAAGAGTCAAACAGGACAAAAACCAGTTGAGCTCACCAGTTCAGTTGAAAATAAGTGAACCAGCTGGTTCAACTGAACCAAACTTGGTTCTTAAGAAAAACATATTTAAGTCTTAAAAATTAAATAAAAGGTGTTGCAGGTAGGATTTTGAACCTACCCCAATAATAAGTGTTAATATACTTCAGTCATACATGCTAACCATTACTTCTTATTTCTAACTTTAATAAATAAAAGGGAAAATGTGAACGAGGTGCTCATTCCCTTAAATGAGCTCCCAAGAAAAAGGAGGTGGAACCCCCTAATTTACCCACTTCGGACGGCCTAGCCTTCCCACATTTCTCTTTAGAAGCTAAATTGCTTGGAACATGCAACCTCTAAAAAAAAAATTAAATGATTAAATAGCGAGGTTAATAGGTATGTGCTGTCTGTACATGATCTAAATAAAATTTATGATTATGTATGATGGTTAATGGGTATGTGCTGTCAGCGCAAAAAATTTCATGTGCTGACTGCACGAAAACCCATTAATCCAAGTTTTATTTTCAAATTTTTTTGATTGAGGCAGTACATATTCTGAAATGTCAAAGCCCAAATATAGGTGAATGCTAAGGGGATTTGATCATCAATCCACTCATTATAAAAAGTTCTATTATTGTTCTGAAAGTTGGATTTTATATCAATCGGATCGATGATCAAATAGCTAATTCACTTGATTTTTGGTACGACATGATGAGTAGAATACGAAAAAAATTAAAGAATAAATAGAAATGATGTATATGTGTATCGTTTCCCGCATTGACAACATATATGTGTTATTTGATATATATATGAGATGTATATATTGCTAAAAATTATCTCCTCGCATATGAACGGATTGTTGCCTTAAAAGACCGAGCTGCCTGCCTCTTCGGTTTGGTTCAAGTAACATTGTTTACAATGTATTGTTTCAACTTTCAAGTGCACCACCCACACCGAATTAATAAATATTCCTTGAAGGTATAAATTTACACCCCAGGTCTCTCTTCATACACCATAACCGTACCTCGAGGAAACGTTTTTATTATTAGTGAGAGCTGATGTTATTAGTTGCAGTCGCTACAAGGCCGTTTCTCACATTTTCTTAAATTATCACGAGTAGGGGCGGACCCACATAGTGGTTAGGCCCCCCCCCCCCCCCCTCTCTTCCAAAATTTACTTTCCTATATGTTATGTATATGGCAGCAGGAGCAGAAGGTTAAGTAAATAATTTAATCACCAATCATACAATACCAGTGGTGGCTAGGTGGTTGGTGCATTCCCTCCTCAAGTGAGAGGTCGCGGGTTCAATTCCCGCATGGTGCCAAATATTTTTATATTTAAGCAATATAAGGTTAACTAAATAATTTAATCTCTAAACTTAAAGTAGTTGTGTTAGCTTGGTGGTAGGTGGGTTCCCTCCTCAATTACGAGGTCATGGGATCAAGTCTTGTTGAAATTCTTTTTGTATTTTCGTTTAAAAAAATTCGTTTGACGCTATGCCCCCTTTTTATTTCATGTTTTAAATTATAGCATAGCGGAGTCAGCATCTAATTGAGAAAAGAAAATCATCTAAACAAAAATACATCTTAGTTGAAGTTTAAATTCTCAAACAAGTCATTGTAAAACATCAAGGCGCCAAATTTTTTTATATTACAGCAATACAAGGTTAACTCAATAATTTAATCTCTGAACTTAAAGTAGTTGTGTTAGCTTGGTGGTAGTGCGTTCCCTCATCAATTAAGAGGTCATAGGATTGATTCTTGCTTGGTTGAAAAAACTTTTGTATTTTCGTTAAAAAATTTCTTTTGACGCTATGCCCCCTTTTTTCATGTTTTAAATTATAGCATAGTGGAGTCAGCATCTAATTGAGAAAAGAAAAACGTCTAAACAAAAATACATCTTAGTTTGGGTTTAAATTCTCACACAAATCATTGTAAAACATCAAATTGTTTGATCACACAAGTAAACATTGTGATTTCTAATTAGTGTTTTTAAATTGTCATGGTTAACTTAATCTACCTAAAATATTTAGTTACTAAACACGCTTCTCACATTCCCTTAAATTTAAAAGATTAATAAATTCTTGGCTAGTTCCAATGATTATATTTTTAAAATTTTGCTTTTTTTACAAATCAACAATGTAATCAGTCTTAGTTTCTTCTTCATATCTTCGTGAATATGTAAACGATTTTGTGTTTAATAAATACATGGGAAAATTTGCTACATGTTTTAAGTAATTCAGTTTAAATCTTCGTAACTTATTTTCGTTTTTATGCAATTAAAACTTGATTTTGTTTTCGGCTTTCTTACACGATCCCGTGACCTCAAAACACATGTTGCATAGGTCCTGAGCAATAATTTTCATATCTACTTTGTTGTTTATTTCGTCAACTCAAATATACTTAAACGTAATGGAAAAACAACTCCTTTATCTCTTTGGACTATTCGACTTCCTTTATCTATTTGGACTGTTCGACTTGAGCACTATCGCATCTATACACTTTACGAATGCATTTTGTATGCATTCTTGGAATGCCGCCCGGCCCACCCGGTGATCTAATCCTGGTTCCGCCCCGGATCACTAGCCCCATATATTAGCAGTTGCTGGAGCCACAATTTCAATAAAAATTAACAAAAAAATTGTATGTCTGATGCATGAGGACATGTTATCCCAAGTCTAGGCCACACAACCTTTTAAACATGTGACATCGTGGCCTAAAAGGCCAAAACAAACCATAATTTGTAAAAATGTCTTTCCACCACCTCTCTATTTCACTTGGAGAACAACCAAGGAAGAATAGAGCGATATTTTAAACAACTAATTATTAAATTTATAATGTATGAGACTAGGTTATAGAAAGCCAAAGTTCAATATCGGACAAAAGAAGATCTTCATGCATAAATGCAGAGGTCAAAAGTGCCAAGTTTAATGTAATACCCAATATTATTATTATTTAAACTTCATGCACTATTTCACATATACTTTCATTAAATTAAATCTGTTGTCATGCATTTTTATTTTTGTACCATGTTGACATGTAATATTAAAATGTTTACTTTCTAGATAAGGTCATCTTACTGTTAAAAAATCTTCAACATGTTTAATAAATATTCAATTGTATTGGTTTATTTTTCTGTTGGTTCAGAAAGAACCCATGCTAAAGTGTCTTTTTCCTGTCAAAAACAAGATAATCTAAAATAATAAATGCTACAACGTGGGTTAAAAGAATCAACAAATATAAAAATTCCATCATGTTTCCTTAAAAGCTCCTCCAATGTGTTACATGCTATTATCAATTATCTATTAAAATTCAAACAAAAAGGAGAAAAGTATCAAAATTATAGGACTCATTTCTACCTGTTGGATTGCATTGACACAATTTTATTTCATTTTTACGTAGCCTTTTATCAAAAAAAAATATTTTACCCAATCAATGAGGTCCTACTTGCAATAATTTTTTAAGTAAATTTTCCATAATTGCTAGTACACATTAAAATAGCTAATATATTTCTCTTGTTTTTCAATATTATAAATAAGAATACATGTGCATTTGCACGTACCAAGGAACCTAGTCGATTATAAGGACAAAGAGTGAAGGGTTAGGGTAGCAGAATTACCGCAGAGCTTGATAGCAAGCTCACATGCAGGTATGATCTTGTTGATTCTTTTGTAATCAGCTTGTTTAATAAGTCCATTGTCCAATGCAAAATCGGTGTATGCTTTGTACTGGATTGCTGGATCAGTGAGTCCATTACCAATAGCAAAACCCTAGAGAAGAATATCTTGAGGATATTAGTATAATTAAATGTAACACAAGTGCAAGTTGGTCTATTTTTTTCATTCATGTAGACAGAAGCAAGATTGAAGTTTAGAACTGCAAAGATATCAGCTAACCTTCAGATTTATGTGAATGCCTTCTTTTGCTTTGTTTCCTTGGTGAACCCGGCTTGCAAAAGCAGGAATGTAGTGCCCAGCATATGATTCTCCAGTAATATAGAAGTCATTCTTTGCATACTCAGGGTGCTCAGCGAAAAAAGCCTGGAAGTATTAGTCAGAGTCGTGTAATAGAAGGTTAACTCAAGAATAGAGAAGGCACAAGTAGAAGTTCAAAAAATTTATAACCTCATGATTTATTTCGGAACAAAACAAACAGTAGAAATCATGAGACAGCCATAGAAATCAATCATTGACCACGTAAAGTTACTAGTTCAATGTTTTGAAATGAGTTTACCATTGATGAAATGAGTTTACCATTGATTAACATATTTTCATAATTTAAGTCAAATTGCAGCATAAGCAAGCAAACAACCTTAGCAACTAACTTAACAGGGAAACTAAACTAAAATGATGGAGATTTCTTGGTACAAAGCTTTATGGAGGAGTTAAAGCAAAAGAACAAAGAAAATTAACCAACAACATTTTCTTCAAAACCTGAATTTACAAATTAAATATTAATAGAAAACATCGTTAATGCTTTGAGCAGAAACTAAAGTGACACCATCGAACCAAGAAACAGAGCATGAATGCTTTGAGTAAAGACTAGATTATTAACGATGAACTAAGAAACAGAGCACATATGGTATGTAAGCATGACATATTCAAGAGTATTGTATAGAAATGCTTTGGTGCTAACTGAAACAAGATTAGCTATCATCACTGACAACCAGCACTATTATGACGACCTATAACAATAAACATAACAAAAGAAAATTGCATAGGTGCTAACATATTGTAACAATATATCACATGGCCACAAAATTGAAGAGCCAAGATCTGAACAAGGAAAGTTCAACATATGTTTAAAAAAAGTAAGAAAGAAGAGAGAAAAAGAAAGAGGTTATGTAACAGGAATCAAGTACTACTATATGATTATACCACAGAAGAGTATTCTAATGAATCATAGACATAAAAACAACTACTAATAAGAAATGCTGAGTGTGCTTCTTCGTGAAAACAGACTGTTTGATGTGTACATTCCCTTTCTTCTTAAACAACGGAACAAGTGTTCAGAAAGGACATAACTGGGCAGAAAAAATGAAATCAAGTTTTCAAGAGCTACGGCAATGGCAGAACTGCACCCATATGTTATGCGCATTATCGTTACCTGAAGGAAATCATACAAGTCATTGCTAACACCCTTTTCATTGTGACGAAGATCACGCCTATCAGAGCTATAACTAAAACCAGTTCCTGTGGGCTGATCCACATATATAAGATTTGATGCCTGCACAAGGGTATTGAAACATTAGTCTTTGGCATCGCCAAATGCAAATGAAACCAACATATTACAGTGCAGCATCTATAATTAATTCTAGTACAGCTTAATATATTACTGAAATAAGCAACACAATAAAAAGAAAACTGCAGCTGTATGGTCAAGATAATGATCAATCACTAAGGTTTAGAACCCTTGGTCAAGATTTCAGTGATGTAATGATCATAATAAAAAGGAAACTATGGCTATACGGTAAATCGGTGATCAACCAATAACAGTAGTACCATTTGGATAAACAATGTGTCAATATGCTGTTTCAAAAATTTATGAAATCTTGCAAAGATACCCATGTATTTATTATGGACGTCCTTGATAATCAAGTTCAAATCCTCCACACCCAGTGGGAAAAGTACATCATATGCAATACAAAGGACCAGTCTTGGACTCAAGAAAATTAAACAGACCCAGGCCCAAATTTACATGAGTCCAGCCCAAGCACGACCCATTCCTAACCCCATGGATTCCAGAAAATCTACAAGGCCAAACCTATAAGTGTAACGTAAACGGCTGTTAATGTTCTGTTAGTAACATTCATGTGGGAACCATGTACTGTCTATCACTAGTTTCTGAACCTTTTTCCTATTGCAGGACCAAGTGTAGCCATCTAACCTTGTTTACCCTTCACGTTTCTTTTGACACGTTAGTAAAAAATATCTTCGTCAGCACTAAATCCTTTGCATCTTTGAGCAGTTAATTACAATCATTACCCTATAAAGATTGGGCGGTTGTTTTAATAAGGAATACTTTTTAAATGAGATTGTATCTTCATACATGTAGTGATTAAAATCATTAGTATAATTAATTATGAGTACAAAATTTTTTGCTTCTTCTCGTTAATTCCAATATTAAAAAGGGCATTTTGAGGAGCACTTAAGGCTTGCCTTGGTCCGTTTTGTTCAAAAAAAAAAACTACTTGAAGCATGGGCAGATGGCATGCAGTTCCACGAAGCACATGACCGTTGAGGCAAGTTCAACCACATGCTTCACATCTTATTTTGCCCATCTATTTTAAGGTTCCCACCGACTTCCAAAGTGCAAAAGCATACAAATTAGAAAAAAAATAAAACCTCTCTTTGGGCCTTGATTAGATTGCATGTTTCATGCACCGCTATTCTTGGCATCCTTATAGCGACAAAGGCTTTTGTCCTTCTCCTTTCTTGGAGAAATTAACTTCGATGACATCTTCTCCAAGAAAGCATGCTCATCGAAGTTAATTTCTTGATGAAATAAAAAGAATAAGCGAATAAAAAACTCAACCATTCATGAAGCGAATAGAAACAAAGGGGAAATATCTCAAAGTAAGAAGTAATTAGGGATGTCGGTTGTTTATGGCTGATGTAGAGTTTATCACCGGGAAAAGACCGATTGGTGATGCATGGATTTTATTTTTGGATGAGTGGAATTGGGAATTGGATAATGGATCTGAGATTCCAAAACGGGCCGATTGAATATAAATGGGCCTTTAGTTGGGCTCACACTGATAGACTTTTTAAATGACTAATATTATTGCAAAATGCGTTTTAGTAATCCTATGATTTAGGCTAGGTGATAGGATACGATCAGGACTTTATGATTTTTATTTTTATTTTTATTTTTTAGTTAATTTTGAGTCTATATGAGTTTTAATCTTTTGGATGAGTTTAGTCCCACATCAGATGTGTGAAGAGACGTGTTGATATGTAAGTTTATATAAAGGCTCTACAATTGTATCTTTGAATGAACCAAAAAAAATCAAATGAGAAATTTTCTCAAAACCTGTGAAAGGTTCCCCCTCGCAGGAAGCCTCGGAAAATCTTGGTGAGAAGCCAAGAAACCCTAGTTATCAAATTTCTTTCTCAAATCCTCCACTAAAATCCACACCAGTCTACATCCATTTGGTATCAGAGCCAAAGATCCTATCTTCGCCCTTCAATTCCAGATTCCAAAAAACCTTAACCCTAGTTCACTACAACGGTCATCACGACCATAGTGAAATCATTCGACTGCTCACATCGACGTCGACCACCGCCTGCATTCACCATCAAGAGCCACAAGCGTCTCAGCATGTAGTGTACATAGCAGCGACGATTGTCCCCTGCCAAGTTATCTGATCAATTGCCACTCCAACCAACGTCGTCGCCGCTTGCAACAACCCCCATGATAATCCCACGATAATCGTAGGCATCTCCTCAAGACTTCATCGAAGTAACCGACCTCACCTGAGCATCACATTGTCATCACCGTCGTGCACACCACCTAGATCCGCCGCCGCCAGCAACCCTAAGGTCCGCCTCCGCCTCGTACAGACACCGCTGCCCTCACCGCCATCCCCAAAATATTCCTACGCCATCATCGACTACTTCAACAGCCAAGATCACCACCTCCGACCAAGACAAGCCGTTGCGCCGCCATTCGCAAAGAGTTCGACACTCTGCGGCACCGTTCAGGGATGCCGACCCCACCGTAAGCTGCGAAATTCCAAATGAGCCCACAGTAGGAAGGAGGCGTGAAATGTCACGTTTTCACTGAAGAAATTACTGTCAGCTCTGATCGAATCGACAAGATATAGTGTCGACTTGATCGAGCCGACCCCGAGCGCCAGCTGAGCCGGCCGAGCCACGCCGCTAGCTCCGCCGACACTGTTCATCGACTTGGCAGAGATGACCCCGAACCGACTGAGCCGGCTCAGCCGAGCCGTTTGGCTCGGTTAACAGCTCCACAGTGAACCGTGGCTTTATCAGGAGAATTTCTGTAGATTTTTTCCGAGATTTTCTGTGCAGTTTTACTATTTTGGAGATTCTAGTTCCGTTTGAAACCTAAATTCAGTACTGTCCACACTATTGGATAGATGACGCAGACAACTACACATAAGTATCTTCCATACAAGAAGATCTGTTCTAAATAATGAAAACCATGATGATTATTACCAGGGCTATTCTCCTTAAGCAATGTATGATCGGGTTTCATATTTTTATGGCTTCGAAGACAGGTATGGGATATGATGATTGGAAATCCCATCTAGAATATTTCTTCTCCAAATTTTATTTTATTTTTATTTTTCAGAAGAATAGAAATATACATATGTTTATCACACGCTCAAAGGAGAAGCGAGATCCTCTTACAAACGACTTTCACATCATAGTCGTTAATGGTCAGTATTCAAAATCAGTCTTCAATGTCGCTATTCTTCCAAGCATCAATATGTTCCACATGCATCCCAGTAATCTGATGGATCTAGAACTTTGTCCTAATAGATAAGTTTTCGTTTTCGATGGGGGTTTTGTAATTTTCAATTTTAAGGGTCTTTTGTAATTTTGTAATTTCAGTTTATTATTTATAGGAGCTAAGGGGATTAGGGATTCTCATACTTGATTTGGTGAGAAGAACTTCATAGAGATTGAGAATCACCTCTTTTCGTTAGAAACGATGGCCACCTCTCAAATCGGCAGCTTGAGAGAAGAGTTACTCTCCAAAGAACTCATCTTTATCATTGTATCCCTTTTATTTCAGTTTTCATCAATAGAAATCCCTCTTTTATCCCAATTCTTCTCATCAAATCCCTAAAAATCACACTTTCCTTCCAAAACCGTAACTTTCTACATCAAAACCCTAGAAAAATTCTATCAAGTGGTATCATAGCATCACTACGATCCATGATGACGACGGCGGTGTCTTTCAGATCCGAGGTTAGGGCATGTGAGGCAAGAATAGATACGAAGATGGATGCTTTCCAGCAAACCATAATGCAATAATTTGAGGATCTAAAGGCGGCATCTATGACGAAAAATTCATATTTGGACGACAAACCAAATGTAGGGGCAAACAACGAGAGCTTTGGTGAAAAAGGAGGAGAAAGACGGAGAATCCAGGAAAGGCCTCTAACCAACATGAGGGAGGATTTCGAAGAAGCCTAAGAGGACAACACAAAGGACATAGACCCTAGCCATCCGCACCGGGGGGGCCCGCGCCTTGTTGCAGGACAGCCGCAACCCTGCAGGGCCCCTGCAAGGCCAGCTGGGCCCCCTGTAGGGCCCGCTGGGTCTAGTTGGGCGAGGCCACAAGGCTCATGGTTTGCACATGAACGATCTCTGAGCATCGACACCAGTGTATTTGGCACGAAGAACTGTCAATCGGGCTGGACGATCACCATGGCATCTGTCCAGGCATCGTTGAGTGCAGTAAAAACCAATCCTATCTTTTTGATTCGAGAGTGAACGAGCGCCATCAGTCAGAAAGGAGGACACATGTACTTCATGCACCACCTTGAGGACAAGGTAGTTTTTCAGGGACAAAGTATTGATGGGTCGGCCAAATAGGAGTGTTTTCATAATTTTTGATTCCGGGGGTTTTTGCAATTTTCAGTTTTAGGAGTCTTGTAATTTTGTATTTTCAGCTTAATATTTATAGGGACTATGTGGATTATGGATTTTCATACTTGATTTGGTGATAAAAACTTCATAGAGTTTAAGAATTTCCTCCTGATTGGAGAGTACGGTCGTCCTCTGTAATTGGCGACTTAGGAGGGAGTGTTCCTCTCGAAAGAACTCACCCCATCAATTGTATCCACATTTATTTTCAGGTTATCATCATTAAATTTCCTTCTTTTCCCAAATTCTTCTCATCAAAACCCTAAAAATCCTACCTTTCTACCTAAATCTTAACTTCTACATTAAAACCCTATAAAACTACTCAAGTCTGAAGGTTGAGAAGGATCCAATAGAACTAACACGTGAGCTCCGCAACCTTTGCGAACAATTAGAGTTGGAACAACATGGTAAATTCAATCCTAAGCCCATGACAAAGATTGATCTAACACCTTTTTTCGTAAGCGGTTCAAAGAAAATTCAATATCTTTCTCATTCATTCTACTCTTTTGCAAATAGTCCAGACAGAAATCTTGACCATTAATCCGAGTTGGAGCCTGAGCCCGAATTGGAGCCTGCGCCAGACGTAAACTCTGAGCCTGACTTGGAGCCTGAGTTAATATTGGAGTCACATCAAGAGCCCGAAGCAGAGTTTGATCCAGTGTCGCAGCCAAAGCTTAATCCAGCACTGAGCCAGAACCCTATGTAGAGCATCTATTGAACAAGCATCAGAACTGCAGATCAAACCACTGTTGAAGCTGGTTAAGCACATCAAATTCGTTATTACAGATCCTCATTTTAAGAACGAACAGATCGTATATGCTTTTCTACCTTTTGTGAATGGAGAGAAATTTTATAAAGACGCGCATCTACCAATCTGCATCCTGTTATATTTCAGAGTCCGTGGACGTGTCTTCTCTAACAAGGTACTATTGGTTGTTGTCCAACTGTGCTACTTGTCGGTCTTCTTCAGGTGATCATTCTCAAGTCATGGAGAATAATAGGGATATGATCAAGACTTTATTTGTATTATTTTATTTTAAGTCTTTAGTTAATTTTGAGTCCTTAGGAGTTCTACTTTTTAGGTGAGTTTAATCCCACATCGGATATGTCAAGAGAGGTGTTGAGAGGTAAGCCCATATAAAGGCCTTAGACTTTTATCTTTGAATGAACCAATCAATGAAGAAATCAAATGAGAAATTTTCTCAAAACCAGTGAAAGGTTCCCCTCCTTGGTGAGAAGCCTCAAAAAATCTTAGTGAGAAGCCAATAAACCCTAGTTATCCAATTTCTTCCCTAAACCCTCAACTAAAATTCCTAAAATCCATCTCGTCCTACTTCACTAGGCCATTCGCTACTTCTTTAGTTTCTTACTCATTCACCATCAAATCCAACCAATATTTCTCATAGTATCACATTAATTTTCCATATTTTTGTGAGGTTTATATCATGAAAATCATGCTTTATATATAGATATATAAGACTAAAATAAATATTTTTATGAGCCTTAATAACGGTGGCAGATAGGTTGGGTCGGGTCTGGCTTGTGTCAAACTTGACATGACCACATTAAGGCTTACCCAAATTTGACCAGGATTTAATTTGGACGTGGTAACGCAAACACGTACGCGGCCTAGAATAAATCCACGGCACCTATACTTGATCCATTTAAGTAATCAGGTCAGGTCAGTTCTAGGTAGGGTTTGTGAATAATTTTTATTAGCCAAAAAATATGTTCTATTATGAAGACTCAAGTTTAATCGTGTTAGTGTTAATTAAACGCTATATATAAGCCAAAAAACCAAAAAAAATTATGAACTATCTTGCACGTGTGGTTAGTCTTATTTAAATGCTACATATAAATAAATGTAATCGGATAGAATTTGGATCAACCCAGGTTAGGTCATCAAACCCCAACCTAACCCGCTTAGAAACCAGGCCAGGAAAGTTGCCTCATCAGATTGTAACCGAAGCCGGACAATCCCTTACCTATATCAAGAAATTTGGGTCGTGTTTGACTTTGACCCGTCGGATCGAAACCAGTTTGCCACCCCCGGGTGTACACCTTGCCCCATTAGCAGATTAAACACATCGCCTCATGTTTCTGCCTCTTAAACATTGGTTAATTCCTTGGTCCTGGGAAGCCACAACTGGCATCTATGCCTGTTAAAACTCCAACTGAAACACATGGTAGGTGGCAGCATGTACACTTCATACCTATTTATGACAAGCTTTATTTATCCATGCCATAAAATTTTAATGTGATAATTCAGGTGATTAATAGCAATCAATCTGACCATGAGCAAATTAAGGCATTACCATCATGAAGACGTATGCAAATGAGGAAATTGCAAATGAGGAAATGAAAACTAAATGACTCATTTTTTATTTGTAATTCATCTGATAATGATAACCAACAATAGCCAGAGAATAACAACGCCAACTAAAAAAGGAACAATTGAATAAACTGCACATCAAATAAAGAACATAAGTTTTTTTTAAAGTACCTGATCCCAGCCAAAGTCATTCCAGACGAGTGACATGTTATTAGCAATATTGAAAGGCCCGTTCTCATAGAACACGGCCAGTTCGCTGCTACAGCCAGGACCTCCGGTCAACCAAATCACAACTGGGTCCTTCTTGCTATGCCTCGATTCGAAGAAAAAATAGAACATCCTACATACGACCCAAAAAACCCCAACAAATCATTCCGTTGTATCCAAAAAAAAAACCCCCCCAACAAAAAAGATGAAAGCGATCATGTCCAAATATGCAAAGGCTCAAGACTAAAGGAGAAATTAAATAAACTCCACTGCAATTAAGAACCAATCAACAACCTAAACCAACAATCCGGAAACTGTCACTAAAAACGTCCTTTCAACTGCAGGAACAATTAATCAAACATGCAATAAAATTGTAACCTATGTGTTTCATCAACTCAAAACCAACCAACTAGTAATTCCAATTTGAACTCCAATCATCATCAAACCACTAAAAGAAGTAAAGAAAAATCTCACCTTGCATCATGAGAATGGGGCAGGCGGTAGTACCCGGCATGATGACCGAGATCCTGAGGCGAGACCCCATCGGAAAGCCCTGGGAAAGCGAAGCTCTTCTCTACGATCTGCATCTTATCACCATCAGGATCTGTTCTCCCATTGTCGGCGCCGGCGTCTTTTGGGACGAGATTGAGAGCCCTGATGAGCCTCTCGGCGTCGAGAGTCGGGAACCTGGCGGTATCGGGGAGCTTGAGATCGAGATCGGGGACCAGTACTGCAAGCGAGAGCGAAGAAGACAGAAGGAGAGTCGAGAAGACGAGAAGAAGACGAGAGAGATTTTTGTTGGCCATTAATTTTAAGGGTATCTTACTATTGATAGAGTTGGAGAAAAGAGGAAGGGTGTGGTTTATATAGCGAGGGGAAAGTGAAGGTGATGCCATGGGAGGAGGTCCGTATGATGGATGGCAAGTTTGGCGTTAGGGATGCGTAGAAGTCAACACAACAGCTTAAGATTTTCTCTTCTCTTGCTTGTTCACGAAGATATTCTCAGCCTCATCATATGCATATATTTTCCTAATGACCCCAGATTACAGGAAAAGGAGCTTCTTTGCGCACTTGTCCGCGCACATGTTACAGTGTTTTAAAAGGCAACGAAACAATAATTTAAAAAACCAGGAATACTCCTGCTAAAATTTGCCGATGGTGCACAAAGAGTAAAAAGTGTTATACTGATAGAAATTTCTTATCGTGCACAACAATCAAAAAAATTTCATGTTATAGACGTTGAGTAATTTTAGTCAATTACTCACCAATACAAAGAAATTCTAAAATAAGCAAATCTTTGCCTATTGGTTGCGTTGAGAAAAATTGTAAGAGTTTTCGTTTTTCTCACATCACACAACAAGCAAAAATTTTGCATGTTGTGTGTAAAGAGAAAAATTGTTTAGTATTCGAATTTTACTCAACGCACATCATCGGTAAAAATTTTGCCTATTGTGCATGTTGAAAAAAATTGTTAAGTATTTCAGTTTTTATTCACTGTGCGCGGGGAAAGAAAAATTGTTCAGCGTTCGAATTTTACTCAATGCGCACAACCGGCAAAAATTTTGCCTGTTGTGCGCGTTGAGAAAAATTGTTTAGTGTTTCAGTTTTTTCTCAACGCAAACAACAGTCAAAATTTTGCATGTTGTGCGTGTTGAGTAAAATTCGAATAGTGCTCAATTTTTCTCTCCGTGCACAACATGCAAAAATTTTGTCTTTTGTGCGCGTTGAGTAAACAAAGATCCACATCCTTAATTTTTTTCCCCGAGCACAACGAGCAAAATTTTTTAGTAAAAATTTCCTTTGCAAAAATCGTTCGTGCACTATAATTTTTCTTTGCTATCTACATATTTCTTCGTGATCTTCATAAAATTGTTACAGACTTTTATCATGCTTCGGATCCTCCTTCAGTCGATAAATATATGTCTAAACTTTGTTTTATGATTGTTTTAACTGATTTAGGGTGTTTTGGATTATGGGTATTTTCGGTATTTCCGGTTATTCGCGGAGCAAAAACTTAAATAATAATAATTTATTGATATGTGCCCGAAATAATTACTGTAGCGATATGTGCGTGAAGAAAAACTGTAGGTGCGCAAAGAAGTTCCTTTACAAGAAACATCTATCAAGTTTGCTTCAAAACTCAGTTTACCTTGAATAGTAAATGTTGAAATCCAAAGCCCCGAAAAATGTGGGGTTTGAATATCAAAAGCCGCCTGTCACGCTCCGATTCCCATTCTACTAGGGAGCTAGGACGCGAGCGGGTCCGCAGTGTGCTTAAAATAAGGAGGAGTACTTCTTTTTTCTTTTCTTTTCTTTTCTTTTCTTCATCATTGGCTTAAACACACTACTGCAAATTTAAGAAACAGTACAAACAACAATATTACATATCTAGCGTACAATAATTAAGATACATCTTGGGCCTAGCATAGCCAATACAAACAAAGTATACAAATTACATTTATTTCAAATATCAAAGAGCAGTCGCGAAGGTGATCGTCTAATCTTCAGCGGGTATGTACTCCACGTACTCATCGAGCACTGGCTCGACTTCTGCAGCAATGTCTTCAGTGAACTTACTATCGATACCTAACGGACATTTCGTAAAACAAAAAAGTGAAATGTCCGTCAGCGAGGTTTACTCGGCACGATAATCTCCAAAACAAAACGTTAGATATTTAAAATTGAACTGAGCTGAACTTTAAAGACAAGCAATAAGTCTAATTTAAAAGAGTTAAAGACAAGCCATAAGTTTAATATTAAAAGAGTTAAAAACAAGCGATAAGTTTAATTTAATAGAGTTATAGCAGTTAAACATTCGCATCAATTGGCAACCTGCAGCAATTTAATCATTTGATAGCAATTGGTAATACGATTAGCAACATGTAACAATTTTAACATTTAATAACGTAATTGTAACGTTGTCAGCAACATGTAGAAAAAAAGATTATGACAATATTTAATAACCAATCTATTCTAGTGATAAGTCCATATCCAAGAGTACGAGAGATGACTAACATGCGCCATGCAGCAGGGGCCAATCCGCGGCGCTGCTCACCGACCCTATATGGTGACGGTCAAACTCTAACCTCCGTAATGTGTTGGAGGTATTCAGTATGGGTGTATTCAGCCACTCTGTAACATTTGTGATCATAGACTACCCTAATCCCACGGGTCAAGTCAAGTGCCGGGAAAAAGTTCGTGGACTATCTATTTATATTGAAGTTCCATCTTCCATTCATTTATATTAAAGTTCCATCTTCCATTCATTTATATTGAAGTTCCATCTTCCATTCATTTTTGTTGAAGTTCCATCCTCCTTCCATTTTTGTTGAAGTTCCATCTTCCATTCAGTCAATTCAATTTATTTGTATCATATTAGATACGTACAATGGTTCCAGGGTGTTTCAATAGTCCGTACAATAGTCTCACAAAAGTTCACAACTGCACGACTCAATTTAGCAATTAAATGAAATGTGAAAATATGCAATAGTATAAGAGAATGTGCACAGAAATGATTTTAACTAAGTAAATGAGTTTAATTAAGCTTAAAATATTTTTCTAAAGCTATAGGCAGTTTTCAAGATTGTTAAATAATTATTAAGCATTTTTAAACAATTTAAAAAGGGCAAAAACTAATTTTAAATCAAGAAATCATTTTTATGACATATGTTCAAAGATTTATTTAGGACAAACCATACGTCAGAATTCTTCCAACAAGGGGTCAAAACGAGCGTATTAACTAGTACTACAACTTATATTTTTCTCGTACGTCAGTGCAGGTGAAAATCTCAAAATATTAATTTTAAAGCGATTTTTGTTATGAATCAACTACTGAGGGGAGAGCCCTCAAGTCTATATTTATAGCCAAAGGGGAGAATACAAGTGGGTATGGGCCCAACCACTTGGGTTGGCCCAATAACTCATCAACCCAGTAAATACACATTCACAACACTCCCCCTTATCCAGCCATGGTTGTGGACCCCGCTCATGAATACTTCAGGATTCTGAGCCTGTATGGGTCTCACATGGGGTGGATACTTCAGGATCCTGAGTTGGTGAGATTTGCCTCGTTAAAACCTTTGGCTATGGAAAACCCAGTGGGAAAAACCATAGTTAAGGAAAAAGAGTGCAAACGCTCTTTGACTCCCCCTGATTTGTGCAAGTGACTCTGCTCATGAATACTTCTGGATTCTGAGCGTCACTGAGGGGTGGATACTTCAGGATCCAGAGTTGATGTGATTTGCCTCGTTAAAACCTTTGGCTATGGAAAACCCAGTGGGAAAAACCATAGCTAAGGGAAAAGAGTACAAATTCTGTCAACTCCCCCTGATCTGTAAAAGCTCTTAGGCTTTCAGATCTCTTAGGCTTATCTCATCACTCCTATTTACAATATTCCGAAAATGTACACAGATTACAAATTTTGTCACCATCAAGCAGCTGCTGAATCCAGAAACTCTGGAGAGGTGTGCTAAGTTTCGTCGCCTCTGATGTGGTCTTCAGACTATATGGTCAGCTCCACGGAACCAGCCTCTATCCCAATCGTCACTGGGATGTGATGTACCACCAGGCGCCCTTAAATACACCATTGGTGTGATTCTGGAATGGTGAGGATCTCGGAATTATAGGATGATGTTGCCTTCATAAGTTGCTTTGCATGTTTGCAGTAGATGGTCATCCCACTGTTGGTACCTGTTCTGTGATTTCACAGCATAGGGACTGGACCTGAAACCTGCATTTGCATAAACATTGGAGGATGCTACTACATTTTGTAAGTCCGAATATTTCGACCCTTGGAGTAAGCGCAGAAGGCTTAACTCAGGTCTAATGGCCCTTTTTAGATGCCAACTATCTCTGGCTAATGAGTTTACTGCAATTGTTATACCGGGACACATGCAGTTAGCCAGGAGTGCATGATTGCACTAAGATAAGGGACTTTAGGACCAGTTATATCCTCCCCCTCTTCCAGCGATCAGAAGGGTTCTTTTTGTTCATCCAGTAAGTGTACCACCGTAGGTGTTCTTTGGATGACAATGGTCCTGTTAATATCTCCCACGCACTTCTGGGCGTTTGTAACAGGATTCTATGAGCCATGACTTTATATTTGCCTAGGTCTTTTTTATTTCATGTTTTAAAAGTCAGGCTTGTACATTTATTTCGGTTTTCTCTTCAGGAGATCCGATGAGATGTTAGTTGTCTACAACTAAGATCTCTAATCCTGTTCTTTGCATAAATGCAAAGACAACCTTCAGAAGGAATCATTGACTTGTCAAGTGATTCTCTTGGTTGTACATTTATTTATACTTATTGTTTTTCTTGAATAGACGTCCCGAAGTCTATTCAGGCAATTTAAGGAGATGTGGAAATTATCTTTACAAGATATCCACGAAGGTATGCCGTCACAACATCCAATAACAGCATATCCAAAATTTTCCTTCGCCAAATCGTAAGGTATTCGCTTTTGATAACTTAGGGAGACTGATGCATCATTTATGAGACATGCTCATTTGAATTTGTTTCGATCCCTAGTTTCAGCGAAATTTTCCTTGGGCTATAGGTTGTACCGTATAGCATACGATTTTGTATTTATTTTTCTTATGTTAGCAATACTTTGTTTTATCCACAGGTTTGACACCTTTTGGTGTCTGGACTTCAGGTCCGAACATTTCACGTTTCAGAAGTGAGTCCAGCTCATCTTTTATTGCCACGTTCCACGTTTGGCCAATCTCTACGTTTGCCTTCTAGCAACGGAGTGTGGAACGATAATTTATAAACATCATCGCCATTGCGATGTATATGGCAATATGATACGTGAATACATTGTCGACAATTTTTGTTCTATCTGTCCAACACCTCCCCAGTACGTACAACATTTACTTAATTTCACTTTTTCCCGGCAATTCCTCTGCAGTGGATTCCGGGAAGGGTGATGGTGTGGACAGGAGCTCATTGTCCTGTGGTAGTATTGTCTTAAGGTCTCCAGGAGTTTCTGTCCTTGGAGCCTGGTGGTCTGCCTCTTTTCTGTTGAGGATCAGCCACTTCTGCTGCTGGTGGATTGCATCCATTCTCGGGGATGTCAATCCTAGCTGGAGTTTTTGCAGCAGGGATGTGTGATCTGACAATCTTCTGGTTGTCAATAAATGATTCTGGTAATTGGTAGACAGTGTTCTGTATGTGGAGGATCTTCGGAATCTCTTCTACACATTGTATTGTTACCGGATCATGGTGGGTCAAACTTTTTGTATCCCACGTTATAATTTTCTTCGCACCAGATTTTCTAGTATCTGGGCATATATTTGGGAAACTTGTCTCATCGAAATCACAGTCTTCAAGATGTGCCTTAAATGCGTCCCCCGTTTGGGGTTCTAGGTATCTTATAAGTGAGGGTGAGTCAAACCCTGCATGGATACCTAGGCGACGTTGAGTACCATTTTGGTCCTCTTTGGTGGTGCGATGGGGATTTAAGACTGCGCGACCGGAGATTCTCAGATGAGAGATGTTCGGTGGCATTCCATATGCAAATTGCATTGGAGACTCTGACCTCCAGAGGGTCTTATTTTCATTTACGATGCAGCATGCAGAGTTTGCATGTCCCCATGCATCCATAGGCAATCGGGATTTAATGACGTTTAGTCCATTGGAGTCTACTTTTCAGTAACTCTGCCGACCCATTTTGGGTATGAACATGCGGCACTTGTATGTTCATTTTCAATTCCCGTTGATTTGCAGTACTCTTGAAAAGACTGGGAGGTATATTTCCCAACATTAACCAGACTTATTTACAATATTTTATTGTCTGGGAAATGTGCCCGCAACATTTTTATTCTTGTGCCAATAGCTTTTGGAAAAGCTAAGTTGCGGGTCTTGTAGTAGACATACGTACGAATATTCTGAGGATGCATTTATCAGTACAATGAAGTACCAAAATAGCCCACTAGGGGTGGTGGATTTTATCCACATCTGTCTCCTTGTATTCTTTTTGAGGAAGCGTGGAGATTCTTTTTCAACTTATTGTGGAGATGGCCTTGCAATTAGTCTTCCCTTATAGTAAGGGATGCGAGGGAATTTTCCCTTCTGAAGAATCTTCTGGTTCTTCAAGTCATACCCATAGGATAAGATGCTGTGCATCACAAATCCAGGGTGGCCAAGTCCAACATGCCAGAGTGAAAACTCGGCTGATGTAGGGCACTTCAGGTGCTCCGTTTAATTCTGCTTCCTTTCTCCGAATCTTCGTATGGTAGAGGCCTATAAGGCTCTCAAAACGTTCAAGTGTGGATTTTACTCCTTTTTCTTGAGACGTTGCATACGGTAATTTTTCTTTTACATTTGCTGTTTCCAAATGGGATCCGTTGAAACGGATGTCCTTGAAACTTAGAAAGTTTCTTTTTGGAATTCGGAGGGATTAGTGCATCCATTATTTTTGTGTCGTTTGGGGGCAACTGTGTTGCATTCCCTGGATCTTCAATATAGCCCTGATATTGGGCTTTGTATTGATAGAAATCGTACGTGTTTATTGTCTACTAAGCATTTATGAGAGCAGTTTCAAAAGATGAAACGTATCGGCACATGCATATTTAGATAAACATTTTCATTTATTGTCTACTAAACATTTTCATTCAGAACAAATTTCATAAAAAATGCTCTCATAAATTATTCTCAAAACAAATTGCTAAGATAAAAATAAGGGCTAATCAAGCAAGTCATCATTTTCGAAGTTGTCAGCTGAAAACTTGACTGGAGCATCAGATGTCATCAGGTTTGTTTCAACTTTATTTTTCTTGTTCTTTTTATACAAATCCTGGAGATGATGCGGAGTTCGGCACACTCTGGACCAGTGGCTTTTCAAGCCACAATTGTGGCACTAGTCTTCCCATTCCCTCTTGGGTGGGGGTGAATTATTTTTGTCATTTCTGTGCCACGTGAACTTCCGCTTATTTCGCTGCTGCTGTACATGGCCCTTGGCATTTTTCTGTTGACCCCCCTTCTGTGGTCTTTCTTTTCTTTTTATTATCTCTCTTCTTTTTGAAGGAAGAGGAATAGTGAGCTTCTGGTGGGGGGCAGTGCCGGGGAGCGTAGATTGTGAGTGGAGAGGAGAAGCTCTCTGTTTTGCTCAGCCATGAGTAAACACGACATCAGCTCGAAATACTTGGTGAACTTGCGTTCACGGTATTGCTGCATGAGTATCGCATCTTTTTTATGGAAGGACGTATACGTCTTTTCCAGCATGCGATTTTCTGAGACTTTTTCACCACACAACTTCAGGCGTGCGGTGATGCTAAAAAGTGCTGAGTTGTACTCAGCGACGGACTTTAAGTCCTGCAGTCTCAGGTTCTCCCACTCGTATCATGCCCTTGGGAGTATAACATCTTTCTGATGTTTATACCTGTCCTCAAGGGCAGTCCATAGCTCAAGTGGATCTTCGACCGTAAGGTATTCAGCCTTTAAGGTCTTGTCCACATGGCGGCGAATATAGATGATGGCTTGCGCCATCTCTATATCGCTAACATTTTCTTTTTCATTCACAACATCGATGAGGGTCTTTTGCCCGCAGGTGAAACTTTACATCTAGCTGCCAGCTTAGATAGTTTCTACCTGATGCTTCCAGTACTTCGAAATTAACGCTTGCAATATTAGCCATTTATCTAGCAGAGCACAAACATGCATGAATTAATAATTAATCAGAGAAAACATTTTCATGCGGAGGCAATATTTAACGAAAAACTAAATGTGTGGATCGGCCAGTCCCACAAGAAAGAGTCCAAAAGTCCACAGTCCAAATTATACAAATTTGCAGCTTTAAAAATGAAAATACAACTTTGGAAACCCCGTGGGTCCCATATGATATCTCCATCTTCAAGCGTGGCCTCCGTCTTCATGGAAGTTGGTCTTCTTTCTTTGACATTTACATAAATTCCTCACTACAATTTCTCTCAAAAATAAAAGAAAAGTGCAGGAAATAAACTGTGGGACTAAACGGCCGATCCAAAAACCACATTTAGCAATTCATGCAAAAATATTGTGCTCATCAACATTTTCATCAGACATTTTCATCACAGGCATCACAGGCATTTAATATTCGCAGAGATGGATAAATAATTTAAACACTTAATAATTATTGGACCACTGGGCAACGTCATACACCGTTAGGTTACTAACGGCAGAGCGGTCGCAGGATCTTCCTAATTATTAAGTTTTAAATACAATGCACAACCACGCATATAATATCCAACAGAATATACCAGAGATGCAAAGCATGTAAATATGATATTTGCAGAAAACATCATTACAATGCAAAGGTTGTAATCCGAATGAGGTTTAATCAATTAAATTGATTAAGAGCCCAAAATAAACATTTTCTTTGTCAGAGGGAAAAGTTTCCCTCATCATCCCAAAAGCCCCCCCAAGAATCCCCAAAAAGTCCTCGCCTGCCCGATATTTGTCCCGTAATATACCGTGATTTTTCACGAATATTTTGCACTTAAATCCCCCTTTTGAATTAATATTTAGGCTAATAAATTGCCTTTTGAGGCGAGTTTATAGCCCTTTGCCTCCCCCCAAATTTTTTTTTCTTTTTTCTTTCAGATAAACCAGCCTGCGGGCCTGAAGCCCGCAGTCGACCTATGGGCTTCAGGCCCATATGTCTCTTTTTTTTTTGGGAAATCTGTGGGCCTGAAGCCCACAGATCTGCTGTGGGCTTCAGGCCCACAGATCTGTTTTTTTTAAAGAAAAATTGGCCTGTGGGCCTGAAGCCCACAGGCTGCCTGTGGGCTTCAGGCCCACAGGTTTTTATCTGTTTTTTTTTGAATTAGGGCTTGCTGGTTTGGGGGGCCGGCGCCGGCGCCGCCCCCTGCAGGGGGGGCGGCGGGGGCCGCCCCCCTGCAGGGGGGCGCGGCCGCGGGGGCCGCCCCCCCTGCAGGGGCGAATGGCGGGGGCCGCCCCCCTGCAGGGGGCGCGGCCTCGGGGGCCGCCGCCCCCTGCAGGAGGGGCGGCGGGGGCCGCCCCCCCTGCAGGGGGAGGCGGCCACGGGGGGCCGCCGCCCCCTGCAGGGGCGGCGGCGGGGGCCGCCCCCCTGCAGGGGCGGCGGCGGGGGCCGCCCCCCCTGCAGGGGGAGGCGGCCACGGGGGGCCGCCGCCCCCCCTGCAGGGGGAGGCGACCAGGGAGGGGGGGTGTTTTCCGGCGAGGGGGGGAGGGTTTCCGGCGAGGGGGGGTTTCCGGCGAGGGGGGGTTTCCGGCGACGGCTAGCCGTCGGAGAGATCAAAATTAGGGTTTTGTCCCTAAAAATTGAGTTTTTGCCCTAAAAATTGGGTTTTTGGGATGAAAAATCCGTCGTTTTCAAGGCGACGATGAATCCCCATGACGATCTTGTGAGATCTAGGGGAGGGGTAATCATACGTATGATTAAAAATCTTGTTTTTAGAGTTTTTACCTCTATATCCGTCCTCCGGATATAGCGACGGTTGCTCGAAGCCCTACGCGGATGACGACCCTTGATGGAGGAAGCCTTGCACCGCGCTCGTCAATCTCCCGTCTCGCCTTCGCCTTCGCCACGAACGGAAAAAAAATTTGTGGAAAACAAAAAATTTTAGAGGCTCGTGCTGATAACGTGTTATGAATCAACTACTGAGGGGAGAGCCCTCAAGTCTATATTTATAGCCAAAGGGGAGAATACAAGTGGGTATGGGCCCAACCACTTGGGTTGGCCCAATAACTCATCAACCCAGTAAATACACATTCACAACAATTTTATCATTATTAATTTTTGCCTTTGAAAATAATTGTGGGAGATAAACTTGTCTTTTGCTGATGAAACCAGCGCCAATGAGTCCGTTTCGTCGTTTCTGATTTTCTGGGCATTGTCTTGTATTTTTCTAGGACATGTACAATTAATTATCAATTAAATACGAATCAACCATTAATATTATATAAGTATATACGTAAATATATACGAATACATATGGATATACGTATTTTCATACGTATAATTTCATAAAAACGACCCGTTCTCCTCCGATGCTCGAGCGGGGGGTCTATGCGGCTGTACTCAGCGACGGCGAGGGCGGAAGGCGGACGTGGGTGGTGCGGGGTCGGCGTCAACGGCGGGTGGCAGCATAGGCAACGACGAAGGACGGCGAGGCGGTGGTGGAGGGTATCGGCAGCAGCAGGCTGTGCTGCGGAAGTTGATGGCAGAGCGTGGCGGGGTTTGCTTGCTGTTTTTCGACGGTGGGTGATGCTACGGGGGCGAGGAAGGGGATGATGGGTCTCACGGCGGTGGAGCGGAGGTCGGAGGGGCGAGGGAATTGAGAGGGGCTGTGCACGGGTCGTAGGCGTGGGGTGCTACAGCGAGCGAGGAAGGGTTTGTTGGTGCTCTCGTAAGAGGGCGGTGGTCGAGGGGAGGTCGAGCGGAGGCTGGGCTTCGATTGCGGTGCTCAGATTCGCCATGGGCTCGTCGGAGTACTGAGAACAGCGAAGGGAGGAGCGGGGGCTGTCGAAGGGTGGAATGGAGGATAGCGTGGGTGAGAGGTCGGAGACGTCGCCTGGGGTGCCGGTGGTTTTTTTGACGGGGAGGGGATGGGAGCGGCGCTGGGGCGCTGTGGGTCGCCAGTCGACGGTGGGAGTGCTTCGTCGAAGGCGTGTCAAACGACGGAGGGTAGCTGGGCTCTCGGTGTTGATCGGAGAAGGGGCTCGGTGGTGGGGATCGACGGTGAATGGTATGGCGGCGGCAGCGGTCGCCGGGCGGCGACGACAGCTCGCTACTGCTACTGCGGGTCTTTTTGGAGTGGTCTTTTTGGAGTGGAGTTCGCCGGGGTGGGTCGTCGGAGCTTGGGGGTTGGCAAAGTGGAGGTACGTGGGTGAGGGAGATCAAGCATGGTTGCAGTGGGTTCGTTGCGTTTGTCTGAGAGGAGAGGAGAGTGTTTTGGGTTGGTTTCGTTGCGTTGCTGGGTTTGAAAGAAAATAAATGATATTAAGATGATGATGATGATGTTTGTGATGAAGGAGGGGGAAATGTAGATGGGGAAGACACGAAGGAGGAGAATGAATGGGTTCAGCCTCTGGGCTTGTTTGTTCTGGCTGTGTAGAGGAAGAAAGGGATATTAGAGAGGTTTTTATAAGATTAATTTTATTAATTTAATAATGAGGGTAATTAATTTAGCCATTAAGATGTAGTTGGAGGGATTGATTAACTTTGGAAAGATTGGTTCCACGTGAAATGTATTTGTGGTTGCTGCCGACGGTTTTGGTAAAGTTAAGTTAATTAAGGTAAGTTAAAATGGTAATTAATGATAGTAAAAAGTGATTAGTAAGGGTAATTAGTAAAAGTAATTAAGTGAGTTACTAAGTGTATTCGTATTAATACACATTTTCACAAACGACTCCGAAAAATTACAAAAACATAGTCACGGGTTCGTATCGTCGCGAGGATCGCGAATACAAGATTCATTTCGAAGTTTGAGCTACAGAAATACGAGTTTTGGGCCAAAACATTTAGATCGCGAGTTTGTGGGTTCTATATCGATTTGACTTCAGAAAATTATGAAAATAAAATGGAGAGCACTAAATTATGATCATAGAATCTCATGGTAGAAGTTTGAAATTGTTTTGATAATGTTTATATAGAAAAATAATTGTTACGGCTATAACGGTAATAATTAAATATAAATTATTATATAAATTATTTAGGGGTATTGGATGGCACTCGAACTCACTAAAATAGGCTATGACTATGTTGATACTACAAAATATTTTTATAAATAATTTTGAAGCCAATTTGATATTAAACTCCTGACCAACCAGTATAAAATACTTTTGATTTATGAAAATACTTAGAATATGAATAAACGCGTACTGATGGATATGGGCCGTCACACCGCCAACGTACCGTAGTACAGCGGCCTATCCCCACCGCCCCAGAGGTCACCAGGGTTGGATCCATGGTGGGTGCGGGGCTCGCGCTTGCGCTTAGCCAATTTTTTCGGTGGATTAAAAAAAGAATATCAAAAGCCAATAACTCTATTTTCCACTCGGATCGTACTGTTCCGTTACGATTTTGTATACATGTATGTGTAACATTCCCCCCTTAAATCGACACGTTTTTCCCTCTTCTTTTACATTCTGTGAGCCCAACTAGTAGTCGGAAAGGGCCATATAAAATTATTCCGAAATGTTATCCAACTTTGTTTCGATTTTTGATTTGCTTTTTTTTGGGTGAGACATAAGAGTGTATGCATATATATGGAGTTAAAATTCATTCCTCTAGGTTTGTTTTCGAAAATTTCACTCTTCCTTATCTATATTACAATTAAAGTGGTTTCCCGTGGGCAAAGCTGGCTGGGACAAATCAGTTTACTAAAGAACGGTCTAGATTTGTCCACGTCAGCATGTAGGGTCGCCTTCCATTGGGTGTTCTCTCGATGTGGGCTTGTGTGCATGAATGTTGCAGAAGAGATGTGAGAAAGAGATGTAGATGGAAGATAGGATATGGGCTGTTGACAGATGTGAGAGGGGGGATTTGATGGGTGACCTGGGATAAAGCGATGTTGATAGGAGAGATGATATGTAATGTTGACAGATGGAAGAGGGGTGGATTGGGGCCCGTGCCCTAAGGGCACATGTGTAAAGGCCCAAACTCTTTTCTTTCTCATTTTTTTCTTTTGTTCTTTTCTTTAAAGCCCATGGCACAAGCCCATTTACTTAAAACTTAACCTTTTTCTCTCCACTCATCTTACCCGATCAATACAAAAAACCCCGATGCTTTTGTTTCTCTTCCCTCACGCGAGCACGGCGGTAGCAAGAGATTAGGGCGTCGAAACCCAAAACCTATCTTCAACCGCGCGATCTTATCGTGAGGAGATCCCGACGATTACGGACTTATTATCATCACGCGATAAGTGCCCTCTTCCCCTCTATTTATACGAAGAGATTTTCTAGGGTTTGGATATGTGAAAATCATCTTTCTCTCTTCGAAATTTTTCGATTTTTGCTTCTGAGGTTTCGGTTCTTGTTTTTGGGGGCTTCAACCTTTCTCCTTGGGTTCGAATCTTGCTTTTGGGGGCTTCGACATCACCCTTAGGGTTCGGATTTGCTCCTAGGGCTACAAATTTGCCCTGGGACTTTCGGATTAGCGCCTAGCACTCTCGGATTTACGCCTAGGGCTCTCGGATTTGCTCCTTTGGTTTCGGATTGCCCTGGTGTTAAGGCCAAAATTGACTGAAACAGTTATTGGGCCGACGAGGATGCTTCCGCTGTATCGATCCTTCGTCGGCCGAGAGATAGGACCCGTGAACGAGCGTCTCCGGGTCAAGGGTGCTAGAGTCGGACTCCACGGATGGATGTTCCCCTAGCTTGGCGACATCTCCATAATCCTGCAACATGAGAAGATCGTTAGGGGATCGGGGTTGGGGCGCGACCGATCCCCCTCAGGCGCTCAAGTTAGTCTCCATTAGATGAAAACGTATATAAAGCAAGATGGAGAAGAAGAAATAAGAGTGAGGGACGAGAGTATGTTTAGTGTGTCGCTTAACCTTTTATTGGAGATCTCTTGTACGAGATATGGCATCCTCCTTTCCATTGATCTATGGGATATTTATCTACCCCTTCCTCTGTAACTTCCCTCCACCTTAAGTGGTCACTAATTGCCCAATTAGTAGGCTTTGAATTAGTCTTCAAGGAGAGTAACCATCCCCTTTATTTCCTCTATTATTACCTCATTCACTGGCTATTGAAATGGCCATTTATGGAGTGGGATCTTAACCAAATCTTGTGACAAATCAACTGTCAATTTTGACTTGGTCATGGCTCATCCTCTTTGGCGAGCTTCGGGGCTATTGGGCCGTAGTGCACCACTCTTAGTGGGCCTTGTTTAATGGACTGGGCACATGTATTTAACACCTGGGATTTACAGGTTTGCTCTGTTGGCTTCGAATCTATTATTTTTCTTTCGCAGATTTTGGTTCAGGTAGATTCGATCTTTATTGAACCTTTAATTATTTAATTTTCGAAATGGAAGTGATGATTCATGTGGATTTTTGAGAGGACCTTTTCCTCCCATGAATAATTTTGGCACCTAGTTAGATTCACGGCGTTCTGGCCGTTGTTCCTTCTTTTTTCGGTTAAGACCCTTGCGTCGATTTTAGTAGTGGTCTGTCGCCGAGGTGGAAGGCTTGGCTGTGGGTGTGGTTGGTTGTTAGAATAATGTCTTCATTCATGTCCCCAGTTGTTATTTGTTGACTCTCGCTCGTGTGCTTGCTGATGTTGCATGATTGCATGATGTTATCATACTTGTTTGCTTGTCGTTTGTGTCTCGCTTGCTTGCTGATCTGGGTGATGTTGCATGTTTTTGAATCTGAGATATTTTTGCTATTATTTCTGGGTCATGTTGCTTGCTAATCTCGTTCAGTAGCTTGATGCATGCTTGTATTGTTTTCAGTTTTGCCTGATGCATGCTTGATGGTTCAGTTTGTTGATTTTACTTAGTCGCATGCTGAAGCTCTGTATACTTATTGCTATAGTATTGAGTAAATTACTTCGTCCCAAATTGGTTATTTTCGTGTATGTAATAATTGGTCTGAGCAACCCCACTAGGCAGGTAGACCACAACCCTTACGGTGCCAAAACATAAATCTAATCCATTTGAGTCCTTTTCCATAACTTTTCGTTTACTTTTTTGTCATTTCTTTTATTTCTTATAAATCATGTGCTTTAAATATGTTTTTCGAAATTCTGGGCTTTAATTATTAAAATATTATGTTCTGCATATGGAACTAGACATATGAAGATTGGAAGTTTCAGTTGTTGATTATACTAAATTATTTGATTCGGAGTTATGCAATGTGGTTATACAACGATATTGGGACACAAATTACTTATACACGAAATGTCATCTTGAACATGGTTTATGCATAACTCTCTAATCATGTAACTTAGTGGATTAACGACAAGAACATGATACACGACACCTTAGAACTAGAACAACTACACTTGACATCATGGCTATATGGTAACTTATAATTGAGCAAGTGCGGGAGAGATTGAAGCCATGCTTATGGCCCATGTCTGGGAGGATTTCCTTTTATGGATCCTGAGTTATCGGTAAAGTTTGACCTTTATACTCGGCACGTGATAGCACCCCACAGTCTAAGGTGGACTTCATGTTGCACATCATGCTCTACTCTTATAAGTCACACAATGATTTCTTTTGGTTAGTTCCTTGATCTTTACCATTACTTAAAAATCATGCCACATCAGTAGTTTTCATTTACAGTTCTTTTTGTGCCTTTTTAAATTCCTGTAAAATAAATTAATTATCGGTTTAATATGGATTCAATCTACTTTGTTAATGGTGGTTCAATTCCATCAGGTGATACCCAGCTTGAAGAGAAGGCTCCGCAGTACGAGGAGTCTGACTTCCCTGTTGAGGACACGGATAATTGAGCTTTTGTGTTATCAGGAGAGTTTTTACATTCCTTTCAGTTATTTTCTTTTAGTATTACTTAGTTGAACGATGTAGTTCCTTTCTGTTTTAGATCATGTAATTCATTTGAAGGTTGAATAAAATGAGTATTTCTTTATCAGTGTCTTAAATATTTCATGTTTAAACTATATTGTAACGACTAGTTTTCGTAATTGGATTATCTATATTAAAATATATGCTTGGTGGATTTTCTCCTTGGATGTGTGGTTTTCGTCGCCGTAGCTTTCACTTTCGATCGTTTCGTCGTGATTTTCTAGCTTCTTCCTTCGATCGTCGATTTCGGAGTAAGTCATTCGTGATGAGCTTCAAATCGCTCATATCTTAGAGTTAGAGTGATCTTAGAAGCCGTAGGAATCTTTCCGAAGCTTCGCGCTTCAATTCGGCACTTTTCGTGCACGTTAGTTGGTTCAAGAAGATCAACCGACCGACTAGATTCCAATCTAGCCGGTCAGGAAATCAACTGGAACCGACTAGTTCATTCAATCAATTATTCAGGAGTTACTGTTTATCGTTAGTCGGTCTGAGAACAACCACCGATCGACTAGATGTGAAACTAGTCGGTCAGCTATTGATCTTTAACCGACTAGTTCCTTTGATTAATTTCCCCTAAGTTACTGTTTATCTTTAGTCGGTCTGAGAACATCTTTCGACCGACTAGATTGTAATCTAGTCGGTCAGCTATTGTTCTTCAACCGACTAGTTCATTGATCATCTTCCCAGCCGAGTAACTGTTTACTCTTAGTCGGTCTGCGTTGATCAACCGACCGACTAGTTCCCAAGCTAGTCGGTCACCAATCCTTCTTTGACCGACTAATCAGCCCAGGAAACCCTAGTTTTGCCCTAGCCGCCACACTTTTCTATAAATACGCCCCAAACATTTTCTTCTTCTTCCTCATCACCCCAAACCCTAATTTCTCCCCCATTGAGCCCCCTTCTTCCCCAAACCATTGATCCTTTATCCCAAGCTCATCCATCATCATCCAAACCCTCATTTCACATATCCTACCTCTCCTCAACCTCAAACCCTCATCAAATCCCCAAAAGCCTCATCCAAACACATTTCTCCAGATTTTCCCCATTTCCAGATCTGAGCCGGATCGTTCTTCCGTCGCCGTAGTTCTCGGCGTCGTTCCTCCGCTTCTTCACGGGTAGTATTCTTCCTTTAATAATCTCATAACCCACACTTGATATTTGTGAAACCATAATAAAATGGATCATTAGAAATCGTAGGGTTCGATTGTGAATACGGATTAGTTACCATTCTAATGTTGTTTTTCCATGACAATGATCCATTCCCGTAGATAACAAATTTGTGTGGTGTGCCTTCGTTGATCGTTCTCCTCGGTGCCAGGCAAGTGAAACTTGCCACTTAGGGTTTAGCCCATGTTTTAGGCCAATTGCTTGTTGTAGCGTAAAAGAGACTAGACGGTGAAATGATAGCCGCCTAGACGCCAATTGATCTAGTTTGACAACGAAACTAGACCCGCCACCTCAATTGATCTAGCTTGACAACGAAGCTAGATCCAACCCTTTTAACTTGTTGTTCATGCATACTAAACTGCCATGTTTACTTCCAATTAACGGTACGCGATTATCTGCCATGTTTTAATACTATAACTGTACGCAATGCATTATAACTTGCCATGTCATCCATGCTATCCATGTTGAATGTTGCATTCGTAGCACACGCTACAATACTTGTACTTCCTGGCTCGTGTCCAGAAGCGAGCATAGTGAGTTGCTAACCCCAACGCTCGATATTGAGGCTAGGTGCACCCCCTATGCCAAATACACTTCCTGATTCGTGATATAGAAAACGAGCTCCCATGCGGGGCAACCCTGGCTCATTTACTGGGCTCATGTACAGGGACCCTGGCTCGTCTACGTGTGGGTATTGGGGGTAAGAGTTAAGCGGCCAATCAACTGGGAGTCTGCCCGATCAGCAACTGCAGTGGTAAGGCGTAAACTATGGGTTTTTGGGGGTAGTGTTAAGCGACCAATCAGCGTGAAAGAAAGACAATTTCAGCTGTAAGGCGTAAACATCTACAAAACATTCGTGATTCGTGATGATCATGATTAATGAAATCCTTGATAATGATAGTAGCTTTGCTACTCTTGCCATGCCATGCTCCTGTCTTGTCGTGCTCGTTTACCTACTTGTTGCACTTTTGTTATATGCCCTGTCATCGCATCATGCTAGGACTGCTAGGTTGTTTTACTTTCAGTTTCCTTGCACAAGTCTTTTTAGACTTGCTGACATGTGCCCCTCTCTCTTTTGGGTGTCACATGTTAGACCCAGAGCCAGAGCTTGTTGCAGGGGATTTGGTGCTGCTGACGCACTTTTGTTGCTGTGGTGGAGTCTTGTGGACACCGGTAACCTTGCTGAGTTTCCTTTCTGTTTTAGGATTCCTGTTAGTCGTCGGTACGTGGCACCTTTGTTTGTACTTTGTACTTTTGTTGGCCATGTTTGGGCCCTTAGATTCTTTTCTCTTTAAGCCTGGTGGCCTTTTCTGCGATATTGTAATTTGTTTATGGACATTTGGAGATTCAATAAAATGTCGTCTCATTTCCTTATTATCATTGTTGTTTCGTTTCGCTTTGCAAGGACTTGCCCTAATAAGTGTTTTTATACGCTTATCAGACTTGGAGCTTCACAGCTTCAAGTTTGTGCGGACCTTCTCACGCTTCACCTCCACATTTTTGGGAAGCGGGGCGTGACATATATTGACCTCACGGGTATCTGCAAGACCTGCAAAACTCTTGAAAGTGTGACGACACCCGTTTTTGGGGCGTTACAACATGTATTTTCTAGTTTTTTTTATAATCGAAATTGTTTAATTTGATTTCCATATGCTAAAACTCAAAACATAAAATATCAGTTGCATCCAATATATTTTGAGCATTTATCCATCCGTCGTACATTTAACGATTTCACAAGACTAAAACTTTTTGCAATGGTGGATAGATGATCAAATTTCGATTTGGTTCATCCAATATTTGATGTATTGAGTTTTGTATATGGATATCAAAATGAAAGGTTCCGATTATTAAAAAATAGGAGAAGATGAAAGTTTCAAGATGTATATAAGACCTTAGCTCACATATCATATTATATCGATTATTCTCATATATATATGCTACTAAAATATTTTTGTTGCGAAGGGAAATTTAGGGAGAATATGTGTAGAGGGGTAAGAGCCCCCTACCCTCATATATATAGCTTTCAATAGTGGGCTTGGATACCCAATGGGTGATTCGGGTTCAATATTACATATTTAACCCCCCATTTAGCCCTATTTTGTGCTCAATTGATGCTACATTGTTCTCTAATTCATTCATATTTTCTACACAATTATTTATTAGAGAAAACACTCTATTTGAGCACAAAACAGTAATTAATGGGGTATTTCTGCACTTTCTATATTTTTCCTAGCACCGTCTCGATCTCACGATTCCAACGACTATTTATTTGTATTTTTCTGAGATCTGTGCTAATTTCTATGAATTTTTGAATGCAGAATACCATTTATTGGAAATAAATTAAGTTTGTGCGAATCTTGGTGCGCCACGTGGCGTTCATCCACGCGTCCCCGCTTAGATCTGACGGCGGCTGATAAGCGGGCGACGCGGCGTAATCAGGGCCGCACGATTGCAATCTGATGGCGCTCGTTCACCCCGCTCGAACGAAGCTGCAGCGGCAATTCTCTGGCCACGTGGCATCATCTGGCGCACCCAGCTCAAATCGGACGGTCGAAGTCGGCCCCCATCAGCGACGCGGATCGCAGTTCCTCGAGGACACATGGCTTCATCCCAGTTTCCCCCGCCAAATCGAACGGACGCTAGCGATTGCGAGGGCGGTTGATTCTCGACCGTGAGATCACCATCGAACGGTGGAGAGCAACCCCACGATTTGAACTCGAGGCGGCAGCGTTACGGGGCGACGTGGCATGATGAAGGCCGTTCGATTTAGATCGAACGACGAAGAGCAACCCCGCAACTTCGAAACAGCGTTGAGCGACGTGGCTTCGTTTCGATCGTACGATCACAATCCAACGGACACAAGCATCCCCGCGATTTGAAGGCAAAGCAGCGGAGAGCGAGATCAAATGATGGCGACGTGGCTTCCTCTCCGACGTTGGATGATGATCCAACGGCCGATATCAAGCCCGATGCGGATTCAAAGAGAGAAGTCGGATGCGGACCCGTTAATGGGACACGTGTCGAGCCGTCATCCAATCCCGCTTCGATCCGACGGCTCCTATTTGCTCCGACTTGTTTCAGCGGGTTTGGGTCGATATTGATGCGGGTATTGAACCCGATAAGCACTATAAACCCGCAATGAGCCTATTTAAGGTATTCCTAGGGTTTTTGTGCGTATACAAGCAGTTTGGGGCGTATTTTGAGCGTATTGGAGGCTCTAGGAGCCGTATTCTCCCCCTGAAAAATTCTGTAAAATTCCAGAGGCCTATTTTATTATTTCCAGAGAGTTGGAAGTCTTTTGAAGGAGAATTGGTGATATTTTCTTCAACTTCTATCCCGTATTTTGGTGTTTTCTATTGTATTTTGCTATGAACTTGAAGTATTTGGCTATGAAACTTGTTTATTATTGCATTATGAGTAGCTAAATCTCTGTTGTGCATGGTATGGAGTAGTTAGGGGATATTATTTGTGTTAGTTTGGTTGTATTCCATGTGCTTAATCGTTAAACGTCGTTAAAGTTGTAATCTTTGTTCGTAAATCGACTTTTTCAGATTCCAAAAGAATTGATTTAGTTGATGATCGCCCCAAAAGGGTGAGTTTTGATCTCCCCAAAAGGGAGTTTCATACCGTAGTTTTGATCTCTCCAAAAGAGAGTTTCATATCGTATTATAATCTTAGCGACGATCTTATTGAATTTTGTGTTTGAACCCCCAAAAGGGCATCTTCCGATGAGTTGCTCCCAAAAGGAGAATTCATTGAGTTATATTGGATATTTTCCCGGTGAATTGCTCTCAAAAAGAGAATTCATTGTGATATATTCATCAACCAAAATAATACGAATCATCGATCCTAACGAACTCATACCATGTGCATACTTTTTATAGATATTTGTTCTCACGTATTTCTATGTTTATATTGTTCACGTGTTCACATCACCATCACCGTCATCATTTGTAAGGTGGTTAGTTTCTTTTCGTAGGATTTCTATTTGATTTGAGCTATGGTTGCAACAGATTTCTTCCCGTGGATTCGACATCTGGACTCCCAGATTTTACTACTTGTACGGACTCTTGCGCTTGAGAGAGAGTACCTTTTCGGTCCCACCAAGTTTTTGGCGCCGTTGCCGGGGAGGAATGGTTTGTGACTACGGTTTATTTCATTTAGAGGACCTTCGGTGAGATCTTTCCACTTTACTGTATATAAACTTTTGTTTTTTTTTGTTTTTTTTATTTTTATTTTTTAAAAAATGGAGTATATGAATTTTTACTGCACAAATAATCTGTATGATGCAAAGTACGCTAATGCACACAAACATAGGATGGAGAAGCTCAAAATTGTTAAGTTTAATCAAACTGACTGTGAAACTTTCTTTCAGGCCTGGAGGAGGTTCACAGACCTAATATCGAGCTATCTGCAACATGGGTACACAAATGAAGAGCTTATGGCGTCCTTCCTAGATGGACTACGACCACAGCTGCAGGAATTTTTGGGAGTCATGACGCCGACAGAGGCGTGGGAATACATGGAGTCTCTGCAAGAAAATGAAGAAACCATGGAAGAGACTCCAGCGAGCGATTCAACGGAGCCTTCGAGCCTTGATCAAGAAGAGCAAAGCATAGACACACCTTTGCAATCCTTTAAAGAGGATGCTTACCTGACTATCCAGACACAAGAGGCCACATCCCTTCAATTCCAAGAGAATTTTCTTGCTCGGAGTCGGCAGATTCAAAAATCTATTGAAGATCTTAATTTGATTGCCACTTGCGTAGAAGAAGGTAATACTTTTGAAACTCAATTTAAAGAATCTAATACGAGTTTATCTTCTATTGCAGGGACATCGAACGAGCCATGTCACGTTGAGGGCAAAAATAATATCTACATGGCAGAAAGCGTGTGCAAAAGAGAGGACGAGCTAGCAATTTTGGATGAACGAGAGGAGGAGACAGCTAGGGACAAGGGTTTTGAGATTATCGCCATGGAGTCAGAACCATGCCCTCCTCCAGTTTTGTCCCAAAATCATTTACCCCTCTCTCCATTGATCGAGCATCGTACAGAGAGTAGTGCATATCTTTCAGGGAGTAGTCCTCAACTTATTTTAATTTCTTTCACTTATTTTGATGACTACATTTGGAATAATTTTATTTCGAAGAATTTTAAACTAAAATGGATTGACGTGACTCATCTCTTCCAGGATATAGGTGGACATCTTATAGAGATGCTGGGAGTTACGTTGCTGGGATCCAGTTTAGTCGTTGGAGGAAGAATAATCGCCGAGGAGCGCAAGGAGCAAATTGAACAACTTCCTCCACCATCAAAGATTCGGGATCCGCCATTTGATCACGGTGTGTTCTTTCCAGTAGTGTAGTTTTTATATGCTTTCTAGGTTGCTTGCTTGAATAAACTCGTACCCCTTTCGACATTGAGGACAATGTCCATCTTTAGTTGGGGTGTGTGTATGAGATCTTAGGATTTTTTTTTCAAGGTTAAGATAAGAATAAATCACCAAATCTCATCATTTTAAAACTCCTTCATATGCCTCTAATGCGGATGATTATACATTAATTAAGTTCTGAAAATTTTTTATGGCTTGAGTTGATTATTTTTCTCTTCATGGAATTACTTTTAATATACTATTCAAGAAAACTTTCAATTTCCATGATTAATATATCGAAATAGTTTGAATATATTTCATGCATGCTAATGTGATGAAAAAGCTTGAGTATACACGATGTTTATAAAAGTATTCAAGTTGAAGAGGAATTTGGCCTTTGATTCTAATGTTTATATTCATGTTGATGGTTTTGAGTTGCTTACAAAGAAAGAAAAGAAAGAAAAGAAAGAAAAGAAAATGAAATGAAAAATGAATGATGAAAAATGAATGAAGAAGTATGTCACTAATACATAACTTGGTTGGCTCGAGTAGTACAGTCCGAGGGGTCCTTCTTGGCCTAATGCCCTATGATCGTCTGATTTGGGAGCCATTGACCGGAAACTCACTCATTTGATGGAGCGATCCAAGTTATACTTTTTTCTGCGAATGTTGCTTGATGCGCGTTACGCAGAACGAATAAAAGAAAAGAAATGGTGAATATACTAAGCAACTTCAATACCCATGTCTTGAATGATTATTTTTGATAGGCCAATTCCTTGGAAACACGAAAACTAGAGAAAAACGACGTGTTATACTTTCGCTTGCGCAAAACGATGCTTGCATGTTATTTATTCATATTAAATTAGAGAAAATATCATGTGATTGATTTTGTTCATGGATGTGTATATTGATGGTCAAGATCATGTTGGAATGCGTATTATTGAGCCATGCCATGAGTAATTTGAAAGAACTTATTGTTTATTACTCATCCGTATTTATCGCTATTTTTGCTAGAGCCTAGCAAATCGCTAGTTGGGGGGTGTGATTCGGGTTCAATATTACATATTTAACCCCCCATTTAGCCCTATTTTGTGCTCAATTGATGCTACATTGTTCTCTAATTCATTCGTATTTTCTACACAATTATTTATTAGAGAAAACACTCTATTTGAGCACAAAACAGCAATTAATGGGGTATTTCTGTACTTTCTATATTTTTCCTAGCACCGTCTCGATCTCACGATTCCAACGACTATTTATTTGTATTTTTCTGAGATCTGTGCTAATTTCTATAAATTTTTGAATGCAGAATACCATTTATTGGAAATAAATTAAGTTTGCGCGAATCTTGGCGCGCCACGTGGCGTTCATCCACGCGTCCCTGCTTAGATCTGACAGCGGCTGATAAGCGGGCGACGCGGCGTAATCAGGGCCGCACGATTGCAATCTGATGGCGCTCGTTCACCCCGCTCGAACGAAGCTGCAGCGGCAATTCTCTGGCCACGTGGCATCATCTGGCGCACCCAGCTCAAATCGGACGGTCGAAGTCGGCCCCCATCAGCGACGCGGATCGCAGTTCCTCGAGGACACATGGCTTCATCCCAGTTTCCCCCGCCAAATCGAACGGACGCTAGCGATTGCGAGGGCGGTTGATTCTCGACCGTGAGATCACCATCGAACGGTGGAGAGCAACCCCACGATTTGAACTCGAGGCGGCAGCGTTACGGGGCGACGTGGCATGATGAAGGCCGTTCGATTTAGATCGAACGACGAAGAGCAACCCCGCAACTTCGAAACAGCGTTGAGCGACGTGGCTTCGTTTCGATCGTACGATCACAATCCAACGGACACAAGCATCCCTGCGATTTGAAGGCAAAGCAGCGGAGAGCGAGATCAAATGATGGCGACGTGGCTTCCTCTCCGACGTTGGATGATGATCCAACGGCCGATATCAAGCCCGATGCGGATTCAAAGAGAGAAGTCGGATGCAGACCCGTTAATGGGACACGTGTCGAGCCGTCATCCAATCCCGCTTCGATCCGACGGCTCATATTTGCTCCGACTTGTTTCAGCGGGTTTGGGTCGATATTGATGCGGGTATTGAACCCGATAAGCACTATAAACCCGCAATGAGCCTATTTAAGGTATTCCTAGGGTTTTTGTGCGTATACAAGCAGTTTGGGGCGTATTTTGAGCGTATTGGAGGCTCTAGGAGCCGTATTCTCCCCCTGAAAAATTCTGTAAAATTCCAGAGGCCTATTTTATTATTTCCAGAGAGTTGGAAGTCTTTTGAAGGAGAATTGGTGATATTTTCTTCAACTTCTATCCCGTATTTTGGTGTTTTCTATTGTATTTTGCTATGAACTTGAAGTACTTGGCTATGAAACTTGTTTATTATTGCATTATGAGTAGCTAAATCTCTGTTGTGCATGGTATGGAGTAGTTAGGGGATATTATTTGTGTTAGTTTGGTTGTATTCCATGTGCTTAATCGTTAAACGTCGTTAACGTTGTAATCTTTGTTCGTAAATCGACTTTTTTAGATTCCAAAAGAATTGATTTAGTTGATGATCGCCCCAAAAGGGTGAGTTTTGATCTTCCCGAAAGGGAGTTTCATACAGTAGTTTTGATCTCTCCAAAAGAGAGTTTCATATCGTATTATAATCTTAGCGACGATCTTATTGAATTTTGTGTTTGAACCCCCAAAAGGGCATCTTCCGATGAGTTGCTCCCAAAAGGAGAATTCATTGAGTTATATTGGATATTTTCCCGGTGAATTGCTCTCAAAAAGAGAATTCATTGTGATATATTCATCAACCAAAATAATACGAATCATCGATCCTAACGAACCCATACCATGTGCATACTTTTTATAGATATTTGTTCTCACGTATTTCTATGTTTATATTGTTCACGTGTTCACATCACCATCACCGTCATCATTTGTGAAGTGGTTAGTTTCTTTTCGTAGGATTTCTATTTGATTTGAGCTGTGGTTGCAACAGATTTCTTCCCGTGGATTTGACATCTGGACTCCCAGATTTTACTACTTGTACGGACTCTTGCGCTTGAGAGAGAGCACCTTTTCGGAGCCCACCAATGGGCCTCATGGGCCTATTCATAACACTTCCGCTTATCCAACCAACATTGAATAAGAGGTGGATTCTTCAGGATCCGAGTTAGAGTAACTGCCTTGTTAAAGAAAGAACAGTTAACCCATAACTTCCCCTGATTTAGGGATGTGTCTAGGGGTAGATACTTCAGGATCCAGAGTCAACGAGGTTGCCTCGTCAAAACCTTGACTACGAAAAACCCAGTGGGAAAAAACCTGTAGCCAAGGGAAAAGAGTACAACTCTGCAGTTGACTCCCCCTCATCTGACCAAGTTTCAGGCTTGCAGATTTCCTATGAATCTATACATCAGTCTCCTAGTATCTATGAGTTCATAGTTCTCTCATCCTGACTCAGTGTACATTTACTCACTCTCCTCATCCCAATCCCATATACAAGTTTCTCAAAGATACTAGTAGGCAGGGATTTGGTAAGCAAATCCGCCAAGTTATTACATGATTGGAGCTTCTGTACCTCAATCTGCTTTTGCTTCTGAAGGTCATGCGTCCAGAAGAACTTGGGGGAGATATGCTTCGTCTTGTCGCCTTTGATGTAGCCGTCCTGAAGCTGGGCTATACATGCTGCATTGTCTTCATGGAGTGGAGCAGGCGCAAGAACGCCGGTCATCAGGCCGGTGGAGGTGAGAATGTGCTGGATCACAGAGCGTAGCCAGAAGCATTCATTGCTTGCTTCGAAGATCGCTATGAGTTCTGAGTGAGTGGATGAGACGGTCGTCATGGTCTGCTTTACAGATCTCCAAGATATGGATGTGCCGCCGTATGTGAACATGTATCCGGTCTGAGACTTCTCTGTATGAGGATCGGATCTGTAACCTGCATCAGCATAACCAACTAAACCAGTTGATGCCCCTTTCCTGTAGGATAGACCTAAGTCTATGGACCCTTGGAGGTAGCGCAGAAGATGCTTAACTCCGGCCCAGTGCCACTGTGTAGGTGCAGCACTATATCTGGCTAGTAAGTTTACTGCAAATGCTATGTCAGGGCGAGTGCAGTTAGCCAGGTAAAGGAGTGCACCGATAGCACTTAAATAAGGCACTTAGGGGCCTAGTACTTCCTCCCCCTCTTCCAGCGGCCGGAAGGGGTCTTTGTGTACATCCAATGATCTGACGATCATCGGAGTGCTGAGGGGGTGGCACTTATCCATCTGAAACTTTTTCAATAAGTTTGATGTGTAATTTGACTGGTGTAACAGGATCCCATCTTTAAGATGCTCTATCTGAAGACCTAAACAGAATTTTGACTTTCCGAGGTCTTTCATCTCGAAGGTTTCTGTCAGGCTTCTAGAAATCTTTGCGATCTCTTCAGGAGATCCGATGAGGTTTAAGTCGTCTACGTAGACGGCTATAATTACAAATCCTGTTGCCTTTGCTCTTATAAAGATGCAATGACAGACTGGGTCGTTTGTAAATCCTTGTTTCGCAAGGAAATCGCTCAGTCTGTTATACCACATCCTTCTAGATTGTTTTAGACCATATAATGATCTTTGCAATTTCACTGAGTAAATGTCACGTTCTCTCTCTTTTAGTGCTGCAGGCAAAGAATAACCGTCAGGCAATCTCATATAGATGTCTCGGTCTAGGTTTCCATATAGGTATGCAGTAACCACGTCCATGAGTTGCATATCTAAACCCTCTTGTGCTGTTAAGCCAATGAGGAATCGGAAGGTGATCGCGTCCATGACCGGGGAGTATGTGGCTTCAAAATCCACCCCAGGACGTTGGGTAAAACCCTGCGCTACAAGCCTTGCTTTGTAGCGAACGATCTAATTCTTTTCATTTCGTTTTCTAACAAATACCCATTTATAACCCACAGGTTTTACACCTTTTGGTGTCTGGACTATGGGTCCGAAGACCTTGCGTTTGGTGAGTGAATCCAACTCCACTCCTATTGCCGCTTTCCACTTTGGCCAATCATCTCTGCTTTGACATTCTGTTAGAGAGCGTGGTTCAATATCATCGTCGCAGTACGCGACGTTGATGGCAATATTACACGCAAATGTGTCATCTATGGTTGTGCTTTTTCTGTCCCAATACTCCCCAGTTCGTACTTAGTGTATCGATATTTCATTTTCTCCCGGTTTTTCCTCTTCATGAGAGTTTGGGAGAGATGGGGTAGTAAGGCTTATATTAGCATCCTGTGGTGGTATTTGTTTACCATTGCCAAGGGTCCTACTCTTTCGAGGGACTTGGTCCTTGGATCCCGGTGGTCGTCCTCTCTTTTTGAGGGGTCCAACCATTTCTGCTGCAGGCGGATTGCATCCATTTTGCGGTATGTCAATCCTAGCTGGAGTGTTAGCAGCAGGGACGTGTGATTTAACAATCTTCTGGTTGTCAGTAAATTTGTCCGGCAAGAGATGGACAGTGTTTTGGATGTGGAGAATCTTCAGGACCTCCTCCTCACACTGGCTTGTTGGCGGATCAAAGTGACATAATGTCTTTGTATCCCAAGTGATACTTTCTGAAGCTTCGGGCTTCTTTGTCTGTGAGCTTAGTCTTGGAAACGATGTTTCATCGAATTCACAGTCTTCTAGACGTGCCTTAAAGACGTCTCACGTAAGGGGTTCTAGGAATCTAATTATGGTGGGGTGTCAAACCCAACATAAATGCATAGGCGACGTTGTGGACCCATCTTTGTCCTTTGCGGTGGTGCTATGGGGACGTATACTGCACAACCAAATATTCTCAAATGTGAGACAATTGGTGGGGCTCCAAGTGCTAGTTGCATTGGAGAAGATGACTGACCTCCAGAAGGTCTTAATTTTATTAAAGATGCAGTATGCAAAATTGCATGACCCCACGCATTCACTGGCATCTGGGATTGAAGTAATAATGGACGAGCGATCCATTGCAGTCTCTTAATTAGAGATTCTGCTAACCCATTTTGGGTGTGAACATGCGCTACAGGATGTTCGACTTCAATTCCCTGAGCTTGGCAATAGTCTAGGAAAACTTGTGACGTAAACTCCCCCACATTGTCCAGACGAAGTTTCTTTATCTGGTGGTCGGGGAAGTGGGCCCGTAACTTGATTATCTGAGCTAAAAGCTTAGATAGTGCTAGGTTACGGGTGGACAGTAGGCACACATGTGACCACTTAGTAGATGCGTCTATCAGGACCATAAAGTACCTGAACGGACCACTTGATGGGTGAATCGGTCCACAAATGTCTCCGTGGATTCTTTCCAGAAAACTGGGGGACTCCACGTCCACTTTCAGTGGAGAGGGTCTCGTGATCAGTTTACCCTTGTAACAGGGTGGACATGGGAATTTGCCTTTTTGAAGAATCTTCAGGTTCTTCAGGTCTATACCCCTGGAGTTCTTTATGATGCGGTACATCATAACAGAGCCAGGGTGTCCCAGTCTGCTGTGCCAGAGTTGGAATTCTGGTGTTTGGGGGCACTGCAGGTGCTCCGCCATGGATGTTTCTGGAGTTTGTATACTTGTTTGGTAGAGCCCCGAGGGGAGTCCCTTGAAACGTTCCACAATGGTTTTTGAACCATTTGTAAGAGACGTTACAAGCAAGTATTCCCTTTTATCTTCCTCGACCGTCTCTAAGTGATATCCGTTTAAACGGATGTCTTTAAAGCTTAGGAGGTTTCGGATGGATTTAGGGGAGTATAACACATTCTTAAGTGTTATTTGTGTGTTGCCGGGGAGCAATATAATTGCTTCCCCTGATCCTTCGATTATGTTTGCTGGTCCTGAGATTGTTCTCAGTGGGCCAGAATAGCTACTTATGCTCGTGAAGTAGTCTATGTTTTGAAGGATCGAGTGCGTCGATGCACTGTCCACTAGGCAGATAAGTTCCATATATAAAAAAAGGAAAGACATTCAAGCAATAAATGAAGAGAGAAGATCGACTTTCATAAAATAAATGCTCAAAATATTGTTTGACATGGAAATAAAACTAGATAGGATGCATAAATAGAAGATACATTGCTAGTGCATAGAAATGATCCAGATCTAGAGAGTGTCATCTCCCATGAAGTCTTCAGGAGTCAATGAGGTCTCTGCCAACGCTGCACTCTCAATCAGGTTTGTCTCAGCTCGAGGCTTGAGGCTTGCCTGGTAGAGGTCCTGGAGGTGTTTTGCTGTGCGGCAGATTCTGGACCAGTGGCCCGTCATCCCGTATTTAGAGCACTTGTCCTCCCAGTCTTTCTTGGGAGTGCCACCTTTGTTGGGAATCCTCTTCTGCTTCTTGTCTACGAACTTCTGGTTCTGAGGAGGAGCTGGGGGAGTGGCCTTCTTCCGCTGCTTCTGTTCTTTCCATTTCTGGAATTTTGCCTTTTTGTCCGTCTTCTTCTTCTGGGAAGACTGGAAGTGAGCCTCTGCAGGAGGTGGCAATGGAGCGGAGCCAGGAGGGCGCAGGTTGTGGGTGGCAACCAACAGGTCTCTGTTCTGTTCAGCCATAAGCAGGCATGAAAGCAGGTCAGAGTACTTAGTGAACTTCCTCTCGTGATATTGTTGCATAAGGATCATGTCCTTTTCGTGGAAAGATGTGAACGTCTTTTCCAGCAACATTTTCTCCGTCACTGGTTCACCACACAACTTCAGGCGTGAGGTGATGCGGAAGAGAGCTGAGTTGTACTCCACTACGGATTTGAAATCCTGTATGCGGAGGTGAGTCCACTCGTACTGTGCACGGGGGAGTATGACATCCCTCTGATGTCTGTACCTCTCCTCGAGTGCATCTCACAGCTCGTAAGGGTCCTCTACAGTGAGGTACTCGTCCTTTAAGGTCGAGTCTAAATGTTTCCTGATATATATAATGGCTTTCGCCTTTAATATATCGGAAACTTCCTCTGTATGAGGTGCTTCCACTGAAGCCTCCTTGTTTGCTGGGGCAGTACTTGTTGCTGCCTTTTCAGTCTGTGTGAGACTGAAACCATGAGAGCGTAGATGGAACTTCAGGTCCAACTGCCAACTCAGGTAGTTTGACCCATCGGCCTTTAGGACCGAGAAGTCGACATTTGCGAGTCTGGCCATTCAATGATCTAGCAATGTAAAGAAAGAAAGCATGTATCATTAAAACTGAGTAAAATAGACATCCACGCATGTAATGCAAACATTTTCATAGCATGGATTTAATTAATGTGAATTTAACATACATGCTTTTACAGATTCATAATGTGAATAATTAATAAAGTTTAACATTCACGCATGCTGTTAAGTAGTTTCATTGTAACATTAAACATGGTATTAAAGTAGTTAACATCCACGCAGTTAATGTATAAGCAATGAAGCAGGAAAAAATGACTTAGGACTATGGGGATCAGCCAGCCGACACCGAAATAAAAAGAAGTAAAGTCCGAAGTTACATCAAAAATAATTGCATGAAAGAATAAATTACAACTCGGGAACTTCAGAGAGAAGCCCCTATCTCCATTGTGCAAACGCCTTCAGCTCCTTTTTGGTGTCCTTCGGTCTTCTTTTTACATTTATATCCTCACTTACAAATTTCTCTCAAAAAAAGAAAAATTGCAGGAAATTAAAAGGTGTCGGAAACCTGGCTGATCCCTAAAAACATAGCCTAATTTGCACAT
Organism: Scilla litardierei; assembly: GCA_030789695.1. Classification (NCBI taxonomy): domain Eukaryota; kingdom Viridiplantae; phylum Streptophyta; class Magnoliopsida; order Asparagales; family Asparagaceae; genus Scilla; species Scilla litardierei. The sequence continues at coordinate 48,715,861 of CM061138.1, read as the reverse complement.
CCACGCAGATAATATATTTGAAACATACAACCACGCAGATAATCAATCAAAGGCATGTACAGATTAATTTAAATAATCTAACGTGTGTGACGTGCAAAAATTTATTTTTGAAAACTTTTACCTTTTGATCCATATTTTAATGTTTTGTTTACCGCTTAAAAAAACCCTTTAAAGTTTCTTTTAATTATTTTGGGTTTTTAGGGCCAAAAACAAAAAGGAAAATTATTTATGTAAATGGGCTAATTTTCTGGCCTTTTGGGCCATGAAAACAACCCATTAGGGTTAATTGGGCCTCCCCCGAAAAGTTGGCCCGTTTAGGGTTAGGGTTTCGGAAAACCCTAGGGGGGGCCGCGGCGTGTCGCCGCGACGGCTAGCCGCGCAGAAACGCGGCCGCCGTGGCGGCGGCGGGCCGCGGCCGCCAGGCCGCGGCTTCAGGCCGCGGCGGCCGCGGCCTATGGCCGCGGCGTGAAAATCGCGCCGGCGGCGCTTGTGAAGCGCCGCCGTTTCGCCCTATGGGCGTGCGGATTTTTGGATCAAAGGTTGTGGGTAAAAAACGGATTTTTCGAGTATTCAGATCGCTAAAAAACAGATTTTTATTGTTTTAGGCATGCAGATCTAAAAAAAATTGATTTTTACCGTGGTTTTAAACTTTTTGATCCTAAGACATGCAGATCTAACGTGAAAAGCAAGTTTAGATCTAAAAAGTTTTGATTTTTACCTCTAGATTCGACAAAGGAATCTAGTCGACGGTTGGTGAAGGATGCTCTTTTCGCTCCCCGTTGAGAAGATTACGATCTTCTTGAATCTGAGCGATTGATGGATCTCCTTCCCCGCGAGCCGCCGTCTTCTCCAAACGAGCGTGATCGTGCTGATAACGTGTTATGAAGGGAAATTTAGGGAGAATATGTGTAGAGGGGTAAGAGCCTCCTACCCTCATATATATAGCTTTCAATAGTGGGCTTGGATAACCAATGTGCCTCATGGGCCTATTCATAACAATTTGTTGGTTTTGGTTTTGGTTTTGGTTTTGTTTTTTTTCTTTGTTGATAACAACGAGGCATATTGTCATTACGTTCCAGTAAAATATTAACTCATCACTTATAGTTTCATATTAAATAATATCACCTATTTTCTGAAAAAAAAATCCTATACAAATCTAATTTCTGCTAAACTTTCTTTTTTTAAAAATCAAATCCTTTGGGTAAATCTTACCAACCGAACTAAATAAGTTTAAACAACTTCATCAAGCCATACATGGAGTATAGATTTCTACACAACAATTTGCTCAAATAATTAAGAACTTTAAGCTTAGAATGACTTAAAACCACCCACCCATTCGTGGATGATTCTATTTTTAGGTATATATAGAATCAATTGAACAGTACACAGTGAAAGTTAGCCCGGAATACTTTAAACTGCAGGCAGAGATCATCAAGCAAGGTCTAAGCCAGCGTCCAATCCAATGCCTAAAAATTTTATTTCCAGAAGAGATGCTTAGAACGAAGAATGCAAAGGCTAGAGCTCCTACGGCATTATTTACAAGAAACTCTGAAAAATTAGAAGTATATAGCGATGAAACTAGAAATCTATCCGTAGTATCTACACCGAGATTTCCCAGTTAAAATCGCAGTTGGGATCCGTGAGGTTGCCCCGAGTCCACCTCCTCAACATCTCGAGCGCGGCCTTGGGCTGATCCATTGGCACCATGTGTCCTGCGTCATGTACCTACATCGCTCGAAGACACAATCAGAAACAAAGAAGAAGAAGAAGAAACAGATAATTTGATCAGAATCTGGATTTCAGACTCACTGATCCACTGTACCTTTAAGAAACTGAGAGGGCCATGAGTTTTCAGAGCTCCGGCTTCTGCACCATCAACTTTGAATGGCAATTCAGGGCACGACCCAAACTCATGCTTGCCGGACCACTCCATAGCGTGCACCCATCTCGAGTTTCCTGCACGATTCAAGCATCGGAATCGACTGATTCTTGAAGTGTTTCAGATGAACAATACGATGTGTGTCTTTAGGCCTTACCGAGCCAGTTGCAGAGCAAATCATATTCCCCTGCGTAGACAAGCATCTTGATACCATCCTCAAGAAGAGCAGGAATGCCCACCTCCAGATCCCTCATCCAATCGCTAAGCATGGCATCGTGCACGGCGTCGCTGCAGGAGACAAATGTCATGTTCCCAACTCCGAGTGAGTCCCTGACGGACTCCTCGTTGAGAAACTTCTCCATGTTCGAGAAATCATAGCAGAGGCTCCCATTGCATTGCTTCCTTATATCATAGTACTGAAAAAGGTCCCAGTTCAAAGTCAGAGAAACACAACACTGAACGCAATACAAGTGAATTGGCTTACGTTTATATTCCCAGCGATCGCAATGATAGAGCCGACGATAATCTGGCAATCCCCAAATGCATCCTTGCAGGTTTTGTTTCCAGACGTGCCTGAAAAACGTACCTTAATTAAAAAATGTAAGCAAACGAAAGCGATATTGAGATTCAGACACGGCCAGGGCCTACCGCATTGCTTGAGAGCAAGCTCGCAGCCTGGTATGAGCTTGTTGATCCGTTCATAATCAGCTCGCTTGATAATCCCGTTGTCCAGTGCGTAATCTGGGTACGCTTTGTACTGGATTTCTGGATCGGTGAGCCCATTCCCGATGGCAAATCCCTATTGAAATACTTTGTTGACAATACAAGTGGAGGCAATTAGAAGTACTGGAGGCTGGAAGTGGGCTTAACCTTCAGATTTATGTGGATGCCTTCTCTGGCTTTGTTCCCTCGGTGAACACGGCTTGCGAATGCGGGAATGTAGTGCCCGGCGTAAGATTCTCCGGTGATGTAGAAGTCGTTAGTTGCATACTCTGGGTGCTCGGCGAAGAAGGCCTGAATGTTAGACAGTCGAAATTTATATATGTCAAGAGATCACATAGTTTTCAACGGCAGTGGCTATGTTGGAATCAATATGGCTAACCTGAAGAAAGTCATACAGGTCGCTGCTCACGCCGTCCTCAAAGTGACGAATGTCGCGCGCGTCGGAGCTGTAACTGAACCCAGTCCCCGTAGGCTGATCCACGTATATAAGGTTTGATGCCTGTACGAGTCAGTAGATAAATACATCAATGACTAGCATATGATAACACAAAGAACGGAATTGAGAGCCAAAAAAATACCTGATCCCAGCCAAAGTTATTCCAGACAAGGGACAGGTTGTTGGCAATGTGGAAAGGCCCGTTCTCGTAGAACAGGGCCAATTCGCTGCTACAGCCGGGACCTCCCGTCAACCAAATCACAACTGGGTCCTTCTTGCTAAGCCTCGACTCGAAGAAAAAATAGAACATCCTGCAAATTATAAATCAACTTTTTATCAGCAATATTAATCAAACCCCCATTTTCAACAAATATCAAAAATCTGACCTTGCATCGTGAGTATGATTCAAGCGATAGTAACCGGCATGATGGCCGAGGTCTTTGACGGAGGCCCCATCGGAAAGCAGCCCCGGGAACGCGAAGCTCCTCTCAACAATTCTATTGTCATTGCTGGCAGCAAAGTGGTTGGCTTCTTCTTGTGGCGCAAGGTTGAGAGACCGAATGAGCCGCTCGGCGTCGAGACGGAGGCCGGGGACTCGAACCGCGAACGACAGAGAACAAGTGAGGGACAGAGTTGACAAGAGAAAGAGGAAAGTGAGGGGTTTGGCCATTGTTTGCTTTGATCTGAAAGTTCGCAACTCCTTCGTGAGTCTTAGAAGGAAGGGGTTGTTTATATAGCTAGTGGTTCAAATGCTCACACAAATGCGTACAAATTTACGTAGTGTGACTTGTTGATATTCTCACCCTCACAACTGCAACAGCGCAACCATCTTGTATACATTTATTCAATGTTATTCAAATTTATCGCATCAAATTAAGATTAAAGAAGAAAGCTACAAATGTTATTAGAAGGGCACATGTACAACTATTTACTTATTTATTAAAGGGGTATCAGTATCAAAAAAAGGTCATTCGTCAAATCCGAGATATTGTTATGTTCGCTTTCCCGATTTTTCGCGTCGAAAGGATCCCGATCCGTTACGTCTACGGATGTGTGTGTGCATAATGATTTCTTCCAAAATCGACAACATACATTGCTGCTGTGAGCGTGACACATAGGTGGTACATGATAGGCAACACTATTCCGCAGTGCTAATTTCGTTTCAGTTTCGATTTGGCGGGATTTGGACACGGTTGGTTGCACGTTAGTTTAGCGAACAGCCAGAAATTCAGATAGGAAGCTGGGTGAAGAGATAATATTGTGCTTCCACTTCCCCCAGTCGCCACGTGTACTTTATTCATGGATTCAGAAAATAAGAATTAGGGCGTGTAAAGAGGGGGATTTGGCTCATGCCATCTACCTGGTGGACGGTTGACTCCTTCAATTATAAATGTTTATGAATTAATGGATGGTTATGATCTTTCAGAACATAACTAATATCATAATCGTCATGTATTGAACTCATCATCTTTTTAATATCTAGAGAACAATTATAATATATATATTGGGTCATCTCCAGCAATATAATCAATGAGAATAACGAAATAACTATGTTTGCTCTGCTTAAATCAAAAAACGATTACGATGGAGATGAATATTTTACAGAGTCAGATACAAATTTTTGCTATACCTATTCTTTCGCTGTGGATATGAATCAAGTTTGGATCTATCAATTTCTTCACTTATAATCATAGTTTTGTGTTCATCCATGAAAATTACTATCTATAATGCTAAGTTCAAAAAATATGTTATCAGTTTACAATTTTGTTCATTTACTCTTTCAATATACTACTACTACTATTATCTATTAAACAAAAGAGGGCTGTCGATGTGACATTTGTCCCAGTCACAAGTTGACTGTGACAAACGATTGGCCAGGGGTGCTCCACCTCATCTCGGTGAGGCCCCATGGGGGATGGGTGGGGTTTGAGGCTTAGTTTGCGGTGGGGTTTTGGTGAGTTGGTTTGGGGTGGGGAATTTTGCGCTTCGATCACTGCTTTTCCTCCTTTTGCCTCCCGACGCTCCACACACACACACACACACACACACACACACACGTGCACGCTTTTTTTGCTTTGGCCTCAGCTTCTCTCTGCATTTGCGCACCGGACGACGACTGCCTTCGTGCCCTCCGGACAAGGGCAATTTCTAGTCTGTTATACAATTGATGGCTTTGATGGGATGCTTGTCCTACTAGGACAAGCCATTGGCATAGGGTTTGTCACCTTGGCATGGTGGGGCCCCCATGGGGGTGTGTGGGAGAGTGAGCTTGCTTTGGGGAATGGCTTTGGGGAGTTAGGTTTAATGCCCTCCAATTCCCCTTATTTGCAATATTGCCATTGATTCTTCATCTAAGGACAAACTATTGGCCTAGGGTTTGCCACTTTGGCATGGTGAGGCCCCCTTGGGATGGGTTGGTGAGTGAGCTTGCTTTGGGGAGTTAGGTTTAATGCCCTCAATTTTCCTTATTTGCAAGTTTGCTATTGATTCTTCATCTAGCCAAAATGCACATCCCCTTTGACGTATGTACGTGTTTGCCATTGGGATTGTTGCACTTTGCTTCCCCACGGTTTTTTTGTTGTTTAGACCCTAATTTTCCACCTTTTACCCCCCGACGATGCCTACACGCACACACCCACACTTCTCACTCCTTCTCGGTTTTGCGCGTGCACTGCATCCTTTCTGTGGGAGGGTGTTTTGACTCCGTGCACTGTGTGCACGGGTTATTTCTAGTCTATTATACAAATGAGGGATGGAGACAAAGGTGACATGTCCACATGGGACAAAAAGTGGGCCCCACCTTTGTCCCACTAGGACAAAGTTGTGGCCTAGTTGGTGCCACATAGGCATGGTGGGCCCCGCTTGATGGGGATGAAGGCTTGGGTTTTGTGCTTGGGGGTGAGGTAGAGGAGAAGCCATACAAAAGCACCACTCATTCCCATTATTGCAAGCCTGCCATTGATTTTTAATGAAAGGCAACTGCCTCTCCTTGTTCCACTTATTTACGAGTTTGCCATCGGTCTTTTTTCATTTTTCCCCTACATTTTTTGCATTTTAACGCCTGTTTTATTTGCCTTTTACCTCTTTTACGCCCATGTGGGTTGGGTTTGGGATTTACGCAGTTTGTCCCCCAAAGTGTTTTTTGCAATTTAACCCCTTTTACCCCCGACGATACCCACACACAACCACACTTCTCTCTCTCTTTCGGTTGCGCGCGAGTCCCTCCTCCTCCTGACGATACCCACACACGCATACATACTCTTATCGCTCTTTTGTCGGTTGCACGCGTGCACCATATCCTGTGTGTGTGTTTTTTCTTGGGTCACCGTGCACCATGTGCACGGGTTATTTGTAGTATATTATACAAATGAAGGAGAGAGACAAAGGTGACATGTCCCCATGAGACAAAAGGTGGGCCCTAACTTTGTCCCACTAGGAAAAATGGGCGGCCTAGGTTATGCCACATAGGCATGGTGGGCCCTGCTTGGTGGGTGGTGAGGGATTCAGTTTTGTGTTTAAGCTGAGGTAGTGGAGAAACCAAACAAAAGCCACACTCGTTCACATTATTTGCAAGCTTGCCATTGTTTTTTAATAAAATCCAAATTCCCCTCCCTGTTCCACTTATTTATGGATTTGCCATCAGACTTTATTCATTTTGGCCCCTACATTTTTTGCATTTTAACGTATGTTTTCTCCCTTTTACCCCTTTTACGCCCATGTGGTTTGGGTTTGGGATTTACGCACTTTGTCCCACTAAAGTTTTTTTTGCAATTTAACCCCTCCCCCCCGATGCCCCCACACACCCACACTTTTTGTAACGACCTGTTTTCATAGTGCACGTTTTTCCGTAACGACAACGATTTCAAACGAATTCAAAATGAGTAAATGATTTTTTTTTCTATTTTTCATTGCCCAAATCTGAAAATGGAGTTCATTTTCATAATACTGGCGACGATGCGAACCCGTGGCATTTTTTCGTAATTTTTCAGAGCCATATGTTAAAATTGATATTTTGATATTACATAATAATTGTTAAGACCCTGCAGGGCTACACACATACTTGAGGGGTGGTAAATAGTGTAAAGAAAGCAAGGTGTTTAATTAAAAGTAACTGAAATTAAAGCACAATAAGCAGCAGAATTTAAAGAGCATGCTCAACAATAATCGCAAACACAAGGATTTTACACTGATTCCCCAAATTTGCGTACGTCCCGCCACACCAATATCCACTATGATTCTCACAAAGAGAAGTGAATACAATCTCACACAGAGATACCTCAGACAGAGGATTTTGGATTCTAACAAAAAGTCTCTCACACAGAGAGACTCTAACTCTAACAAAGAGAGTACCTAACTCCCATAAAGAGAGTAACTCCCACACAGAGAGTAAAACTAAATTTCACAAAGAAAGTTAGGGTTTCAAGAAACGAAAAACAACAACTAGTACCTATGCCTTGATATTATCTTACCAATGTGAAGAAGAAGGCATGCAAGTAAAACTCAAGTGCTTGATATGATGCTTTGATAGCAATTGATGATCTTTCTCTCTTCTAGGAATGAACCCTAACACTTCTCACTAGAGTGTATGAATGAAGAGAAGAACGATGTTCTCCAAGAAAAGGAATGAGATTGAAATCCCTTGGAGAACATCCCTAGAGCTTAGATGCTATAACATAAGATTGAAGCTCTAAAGAGGGAATGCGGGAGGAGTGGCTTGGGAAAGATATGAATTTATCTTCAATGTATTCCTAATGATTTCCAAGAGTTCTACATGAACTAAGCCAACTCCCATATAAAAGAAGCCAAGAAAAGCCCATAAAACCAACCAAAAACCCAAAGGGAAGAAATCTGCAACGGCTAGATTTTGGTAGTTTACGGCATAGATAGTCGACTGACGAACAATTTACAGTTGACTGGTCAACGGCTATAAAATTCCCAACGGCTATATTCTGAGCCAGAACCGGTGACTATAGAAGACTACATAGGCGTATATACAATGTGCAGGCGCCTGAATATCCTTCGGCAGGCGACTGTCACATGGGATGGAAAGGAGCTGAGAAAAACGCAACTTTCACACTAGCGACTTCAAACGATAAATGACCAATTCTCAGGTGCTTGTAATTTGACAGGCGACTGAAAACCTCTCATCAATCGACTGATTTGCAAAGTGGGTTGAACCCTAGAAAATGCAAGTTACGCACTTTGGCACACAGACGACTGGAGAACAAATCCCAGGCACCTGATGGAAGATTGGCGCCTGTAATATGAACGTCAGTCTTCTGTTTCCAAGAGCTCAAGAAAGAGTCAAGAAATGTTGACTTGAGTTGTGCACACCAGTCGACTGTAAAAGGCTGGCCAAGCGCCTAGAGATCGTCCAGTCGCATGTCTTGCCTTCATCAGTCGACTGTTGGAGAGCCAAAAACTCCAGTTTGAGTATTTGGCATGGTGAACCTATTGTGATGATTGCTATGATAATCCTAAGGCTAACTAAAATGTTTAAATGTATATGCATGAGATTATGACCATCTATCAAGGCATTACAAAATACTTGACTTAAAAAGAGAAACACAAATAATTGAAATTACATGGATTACATATTGCATCTCCTACAGTCTAAGTCTTCAAGCACATGATACCTTGATGCTCCCCAACATCTTCCAAGCTTTGGCACCTCTTGATGAGCTTCCCCTCATCAAGCTCCAATCTTTGGCATTGCTCCTTTAGATGTCCATCCATCATCATGCTCCAAGCGTTGGCTTCATTAGATGATCTTCATGACTTCATCCAAGCTTGAGCACACCATCACTCCTAGATGTCTTTAATATATCCATTGCATCATCCTCCAAGCATTATGCTTTGTCTCATTAACAAATAATCATTAAGATAAATTGAGACTAAAAAATAAGATTGATTAGCACACTAACATAATGTATTGATTATCATCAAAACAACGTTAGTCTTGAACCCAAGAACTAACAATAATAATATACTATATTACAAATTACCATTAACCTTTAAACTAATTACCTTTTTAATTATTTACATATCTGTTGGCAGCCATAAGGAAAAATTTTGTTTCATTTTCCAAACTTAGTCAATTATACACCTAACTTCATTAACAACAATGAACATTTTACATTTTTTTCTACACTTAGTCTAACCTACAAGCCCCCCATTAATTACTTCATTAATAAACTTATATTATTTTAATACTAGTCATATCCCGTGCCCGAAGGGCACGGCGAAGGTCATCTCCCGGGTGCAAAACCGAGGGGACAGCCGGTTCATGAGCGAAGTGGCGACGGGGGCAGTCGTCTCCCGAGCGCAAGAACGACGGGGACAATCGTCTCCTGGATGCAATACTGACGGCAAAAAGAAACCCTGTGTCAGTGTCGCAGGGGTACAAAAGCAGGGAATAAAGCGTAAAAACATGGGGTGCAAAACGGAAAAAGAGCGATTGCAAATCCTTAAATAGGGAGAAAACGATGGGTCTTTGGGTTTATGAAAAAACAATGTCAAACTTGCAAATAAGGGGAATATGGTGGTCTTTTGTTTGGGGGTTCCACCAAAACACCCAATTCCACACCAACCACTCACCCACACTCCATTGGGCCCTCCACTCTCCCAACATTATGTCCTAGTCATATTTTGATGCCATGTAGGACAAAGATTCAAAAAATTTCTCATTTGTATAATAGATATTTCATCCTATATTAACCCCCCTCCATCTTCACGTTCTGCTACACAACCACAGGGAGCAGCGGTAACATCTTCCCCGAGCTCCTCTTCCCTCTCTCCCCCGAGCCATGCCCTCTCCTCCAGCGCAACGTCGCCATGCACCGCGACCCCCGATGGCTGCCTCCACTCCGCCTTGTCACCCTCCTCTGCTCCGCTGCCCCACGACAAACCCTAGTTTTTGACGTCGCTACAGCATCAACATCCGAGGTCCCCAGCCCGCCGACAGCCCGCTGCCAACTCACACCCCCTCCCATTCATGCTGCGCCTGTCAGAGACCGGCCGGGCTTGTCCTCACTGTCGTCCGCCGTCTGCAACCGCTATTGCCATCCGCCCTTTGCCACCGCTCTCATCGTGCCCCTCCACTACCGTTCCCAACGACTGGCGACGCTGCACCAGCCCACAGCAGCTCACACTGCTTCCCTCGCTGCTGCCACCATTCCCCGCCGTCGCAAGTGCCGCCGCTTGTCGCCTTCGCCTTTGCCGAACTGCCACGACCCGACGGCACCAACCGTCGCAACCCCCACCGCCCTTCGACGTCGTCGCCGTCGACAAAATGCACGGACACCAACCCCCGTTGCGTACGAAGAGAAGGTTAAGATATGACACCTATTTTTATACGAAAATATGTTTAAATCGTATATAAACACGTATTTGGATTTGTATAATATGGGTTTCTGATTTAACATTCATAATAAATCGTATAGGCCTCAGAAAAATACAAGACCAGGTCCAGAAAATTCAGCGTAACGTCCCGAACGCGTTGACACTGGTTTTATCACAATCAGGCGAGTATATTTTCCTCCGTATTTTTCTAAATCTAAAATCTATTTACGTTGCTTTCACTTGATAATTAATGTCTTAATTATTTCACGTATACTGACGTACGAAAAATCTATTTGTCGTAGTATTAAACGAGACGCTCGTTGTGACAGCTTAATTGAAGTTTTTTGATGTGTCGTTTACTCTGAATAAATCGATGAACTTTACGATGTCTATTTTTCTAATTTAGAAAATTAGTTTTTTAAATTCTAAAGATCATTTCTGAGCTTTTAAAAATCATAAAATATATCCAGAAGCTTCAAAAAATTATTTTCTTCTTAGGTAAAATTATTTTTCTCATATCTAGCCTATCTAAAATTTTAGAACGTATCTTGACGCCTTTTCAAGATATAATAAAAATGAAACGATCGGGATAAATAGATAGAAAATTGTACGACCTATAACCAATAAATTCTTGAGATTGCAGGTACCGATTCTCGTGCACCAGTACCCTTGAAAGCTTTAGCTCCAAACCCGGCTTACTACGACGATCTCGAAACCTGTAAGTCACTCTAATTCTTGCTTTAGAAATTTAGATGGTGTACTAGTACGAACTTAGGATATTATATATAGCCTCAGAACGGCTACGGACTTGAACAAACGACTAGAGAGCTAATTAAATAGGAAACTGAACTTATAGTCTCAGAACGACTATTAACTTGAGCATACAACATTACCAACTTTCAAATTTGGTAGTTGTAGCACACAACCATCTACTTGGGTAACTGTGTACTAATGGAAATACCACATGCTCGAAGCATGTGATCAGCATCATAGTTGTTGGACTTCTCTTTATCCTCAATACTTTCTGGTTTGCAATAATAAAGTAAATCAGTGGTCATTGTTTAACTATCATAGTGAATAAATAGGGAACTACTCTACTTTTTGTTAATATAATCGATGGAGCAGATGCGATAATTGGCAATTTTAACATTGGTACCACCCGGTGTCTAGGATCGTTTGCGTCCAAGTTTGGATCACCCTGCTTGCAGGGATAGTGACCTGCTTGGCTAAACCTGACTGGTCGTGTACGTATGGATCAATGTTAAGACTCCAATTATCATCGGTTTGCAACCATTGATTATAAATACCCTTAAACGAGTTACTTTAACTTTCCTTCACAAGTAATCTCATATTCACCATCTTGAATTTTCTTGTCACGTTTACCATTGCCTACCACATCCTGACACTTGTCACTTGAAAACTATACATGAACTTTGGACATATTAGTTGCATGATTGCACACGTTTAAATAGTCACATCATCTGCTGCATGCCATCTATGAATCACTAAATGCTAATGAATTATCATATGGAATATCATGTGTGGAATATCCTGTGGAATATCTTGTGGTACATTTTGTGGAATCTCTTGTGGAATATCTTGTGAAACATCCAGTAATAAACATATACTTGAGACACATGACACATCACTATGGTTTGGGGTAACTCATTGTAGAGAGAGTATGGGAGATATGACTGGAGTCACCTCACATGTCCCATCCCGCCCCGTTTTAAAAGTGTATATTCTCGTCCCATTTTCAAAAGTGTGTAGCGACGCCCGGGATTAGCTCCCCGTGGCAAACGAGGTGACCCATGGTTGCATATCATACTCTCCTACGTGAGTCACAGTTTATTTTAATTACGGCTAGCACCACAATAATTATTTAATTATGTGCACATCTTGTCTTGTACCTGCATGTTTACTATTGTTACAGTTCATGCCTGCTAGTCTTACTATTGCTATCACCATGGTTGCTCTTGTACGTTACTTATTGTACTTGCACATTCACCTTTTTACATCGCTTATCGCACTTGCATGCTTGCTTGCTCTTACCTTACTTGTTGCACTTGCATGATCATCTTTAATTGTTTACCATAGCATGTTTCATACGTTTACACTACTCTATTTCTATTGCTAGAATTGTTGTGACTTACCTACGTTTCCATTTTATGGCACCGGCAGACGACGAACAGATTGAAGAAAAGACCCTTGAGTTTGAGCAGCCAGAGTTTGACCTGAGACCAATGATTTTCTAGAACTTAAGTGTTGTATTTCCAGCTGTACTTCTTTTCTTTCATATATCCTTGTTGTATAATATGGATTGTAATAAATGGACACTATTTGAGTATTTTTGTACATCTCTGCAACGTGACTATATTGTTTTCACTGGTGATCTGCAGACCTGCAAATGTATCAAATAAGTAATGGTCCCCTGAGAACGGGTCGTAACAAGTTTGGTGGCCCATGCAGGTCCATGCTAAATACCTCGTAAACAATATAGTAAGATCAGAAAGTACATTATAAGATACTCAAATTGACCTCTCGAGTACATGAATTCTCGAGTGTTCACATGTATGATATGTACATTCAGAGTGTCCTTATTACCCATCTTCCTTGATCATCGTTACCTTCTTTTGAACTCTTTGACCATCGTCCATGAACTTGTGTTCCAATCCTTGGATATATCTCGTAACCTCCTTGTCGACAACCAGAAGGATCTTCCATCGGTTGAACTATTCACTCACTTCTTCTTCATCACCCTTCTTTTGCTGGTAATGACCTTTTGATTGACTTTCTTAGAATCTTTCTATTTTCGTTTAGTTCGCATAAACCTTGGCTACATCCTTTTGTAAGGAGGGTAGCATTCGAATTTCTGACCATCCGAAGTTCGAGTTCGAAAACGAGAGCAGATCAGAAGGACCAGTGAAGATCAAGCCAAATCTACAGAGTCAGTAACAACTACGATGAAAGTTAAGCCATAAGTGTTTTGAGAATTTTTGGACGTATATTCGGTCGATCTCATGAGATTACCCGGATCGCATCCTAGAATTTTCAAGTCATCTGGTGTCAGGCACCCAACCAATATCAAAGACACTTATCGCACAACGCCACCGGAGCTTCGTGCCCAATTGCGAAATGAATGGATACGACCTCACGTGTCATCTTGGTATGCTGATTAGAAGAATGGATCTTGGCACAAGAGTATCAACTATCGATCACTGGACAAGAAGACTATGAAGAACAAACATCGTCTTCCTCGAATTGATTATACTTCGATCAACTTGGAGGATCGATCAAAGTTGGACCTAAATAGTGGATATCACCAATTGAAAGTCAAACTTCTCGAAGACTTCTTTCAAGACCAAGCACGTATGCTACGAATACTTGATGATGTCGTTGGTGTGGTCAGCGCACCACTGGTATTCACGAGTCTCGTAATCCAAGTGTTCTACAAGTGCTTAAGTATATTTGTGGTAGTCCTCTTCAACGAAATTTATCGAAGGATGCTCATAAGTATGCCAAGCATTTGAGGATGGTGCTAGAGGATTGAGACGAACCAAAACGATACGTACACGCGTATGCAGTTACTTCTTATTCGTCTTTCTTGTGCCCGTAGTTTTCTTCTATCTATCATGTACCCGATTTCCCATGGGATGGATCATTCATCTCACCCACCGTCTCCCCCCTCTTTATTATCTTTTGTCTACATTCTCTCCTCGAGCCCCGACCAAAACTACCTTCTACCGACGACTTCGACGCCCCATTTAATCCCCACATATCTTCTCTCACCAAACCCATCCCGTGGCTTCCCCTATGTCGCGACGACACCCACACCTTCACCTTGCCTCTCTCCTTGTGAGCCCAACCCATCTCATCTGAAGCTCTGCCACGCCACCCATTGTCACTAAGCAACCGCAGCCACCACACGACATGGATCGAAAACCACTGTTGGCCCTCCGACGTTCTATTTTAGGATTTTTGGGATTTTTGGGATTTTTGGGCTTAGTGACGACCCTCACCACTACCCTCACTGTCGATGTATGGTTGAGATCTTGGGAAGTTGCGGTTCTTGGGCTTCTTTTGAGCTTCTTGTCCTGGGTATTGCCCCTATTGGTGTCCCACTTCGGCTTCTTCTTGGGTCCACTCCTTCGGGTTTGTTGGATTGTGGGTTCTTGGTCGTTGGCTTGCTTAGGGTTAATGATGATAATCGTTGATGTCAACCATTGGTGTTGGCAATGGGTATCGTTAGGGATGAGTATTGGCATGATGTTGGTCTTAGGTGTTGAGGTTGGATGTCGGCATTGTGCTTGGCTTTGGATGATGGCTTTGGTGTTGGCTTGTTGTTGGATATAATGGGAATTACTGTAAGGAGTAATAGCGATAAGTATGGTCATTGAAAGTTGGCCTTGTATTTATTTTTTTATGTTGTCCTGGACATTGGCTTGTTGTTGGGTATTATAGGAATTGATGGCATTGGTGCTTGGCTAGTGATGTAAAAGCACGAATGCATATGGATTAGTCGTTACATGCTATATTATGATTGACATCATTGGCTAGGCCCTGTTAATCACAATTAGCACAAGTAGAAACTTTAAACTTTATGATCTTCATTTTGATGTGGTTTAATTAGCTTGCTACTAGCTTATCATCTCAGGGTCCAAGTTCGAACAGATGTTATCATAATAGCTATCATTTTCATGTAACGCCATTAGCACATATTAATTCTGGCTACTTGAGAAGTCAAGGGTAGCTATTATGATGATACTGGTATCAGGACTAATTACGAAAGCTATGGTGATGTTAATAGTAAATATTTATTAATAAAATCTCTTGTTTTCTTGATGCTATGATATCACATTATATTTCATACTATTTACAACTTAATTTACTAGATCTTTATCATTCATCGAGCATGTCCTTTGATCGTCTAATTGCTTAGGCAATGATCGGTCTTTTAAATTTTGAGGACGGAATTTTCATAAGGAGCGTAGAATATAGTGCATGTTTTTCTGTAACGAAAACAATTTCAAACGAATTCAAAATGAGTAAATGAATTTTTTTCTATTTTTCATCGCCCAAATCTAAAAATGGACTTCATTTCATGATACAGTTGACGATACGAACCCGTGGCATTTTTTTCTTAATTTTCCAGAGTCATATGTGAAAATTGATATTTTGATATTACAATAATAATATATTATATTAATAATTACCATACCTTTAAACTAATTAACTTTTTAATTATTTACCTATCAGTTGGCAGCCAAAAGGAAAATGTTTGTTTCATTTTCCAGGGCAACTCCCCCCAGCAGGCCGACCATTCGATCCGTCGTAAGGCTGGGGCAACTCCCCCAACGGGCCGATCATTCAATCGACCATAAGGCTGGGGGCAACTCCTCCAGCAGAACAACCATTCGATCGACCATAAGGCTGGGGCAACTCCCCCAGCAGGTCAATTATTTAATCCATTATAAGGCTGGGGCAACACCCCCAGCAGGACCGATCAAACTTTTTGGTTCAGCGTAAGGTTGGGGGTAACTCCCCCAGCAGGCCGACCATTTGATCCGCCGTAAGGCTGGGGGTAACTCCCTAGCAGGCCGATCATTCGATCGATCGTAAGGCTGGGAGCAACTCTCCTAGCAGGCCGATCGTTCGATCGACCGTAAGGCTGTAGGCAACTCCCCCAACAAACCAATTATTTAATTGATCATAAGGCTAGGGAAACTCCCCCAACAGGTCGACCATTTGATCTGCCGTAAGGCTGGGGGCAACTCCCCAAGCAGGCCGACCATTTGATCAGTCGTAAGGTTGGGGGTAACTCCCCCAGCAGTCTGATCATTCGATCGACCGTAAGGCTGAGGGCAACTCCGCCAACAGGCCAACCATTTGATCCACCGTAAGGATGGGGGGCAACTCCCCCAGCAGGCCGACCATTCGTTCGACCGTAAGGCTAGGGGCAACTCCCCAGCTGGCCCACCATTCGATCGACCATAAGGCTGGGGACAACTCCGCCAACAGGCCGACTATTTAATCAGTCATAAGGCTGGGGCAACTCCCCGAGCAGGACAGATCAAACTTTTTGGTCCACCGTAAGACTGGGGCAACTCCCCCAGCAGGCCGACCATTCGATCGACCGTAAGGCTGGGGCAACTCCCCCAGCAGGCCGACCATTCGATCGATCGTAAGGCTGGGACAACTCCCCTAGCAGGCCGACCATTCGATCGATCGTAAGGCTGGGGGCAACTCCCCCAGCAGTCCGACAATTTAATCGGTCAAAAGGCTGAGGGCAACACCCCCAGCAGGACGGCTATTTGATCTGCCGTAAGACTGGGGGCAACTCCCCTAGCAGGCTGTCTATTTGATCAGTCGTAAGGCTGGGGGCAACTCCCCCAGCAGGCCAACCGTTTGATCGACCATAAGGCTGTGGCAACTCCTCCAGCAGGTCGACCGTTCGATCGACCGTAAGGTTAGGGGCAACTCCCCCAGCAGGCCAACTATTTCATCAGTCATAAGGCTCGGGGCAACTTCCCTAGCAGGCCGAGCATTTGATCCGTCGTAAGGCTGGGGGTAACTCCCCCAGTAGGTCGACCGTTCGATCGACCGTAAGGCTGGGGGCAACTCCCCCAGCAGGTCGACTATTTAATCGGTCATAAGGCTGGGACAACTCCCCCAGCAGGCCAACTATTTAATCGGTCATAAGGCTAGGGCAACTCCCCCAGCAGGCCGACCATTTGATTCGCCGTAAGGCTGGAGGCAATTACCCCAGTAGGCCGATCATTCGATCGACCGTAAGGTTGGGGGTAACTCTCCCAGCATGCCCGACTATTCGGTCGGCAATGAGGCTGGGGGTAACTCCCCCAGTAGGCCGACCATTCGATCGGCTGTAAGGCTGGGGCAACTCCCCCAGCAGGCCCGATCAAACTTTTTGGTCCGCTGTAAGGCTGGGGCAACTCCCCCAATAGACCGACCATTTAATTGACCATAAGGCTGGGGCAACTCCCCCAGTAGGACGACTATTTGATCGGCCGCAAGGCTGGGGACAACTCCCCCAGCGGGCCGACCATTCCATCTGCCGAAGGCCAGAGTACCACTCCCCTGACAAATCGATCAAACCATCGGTCCCGACCAATTAATACATCCTCAAGAAATTCTTCCCTCAGCTCGAGCCACCCGCCGACTTCGACATGAGCCATAGAAAGGGGGGCAGGCCAAAACAAGGGCAAATGCGCAACACGCAAAAAGAAAATAAAACACACCAAAATTTCATTCAGATCAAAAGGGGGGGGTTTTACAGAGGTAGGGGGAGAGGAAGAGACAATCTATGGTGCCTACGTGGTGGCACCCTTGGCGGAGGTTTCTCCAATCGGTTTGGCACATCCCACGTCACCCATCCCGACAGGCTGGTCGGGGTTGGCTGAAGAATGAGGAAGCATTCACCAAACCTGCTCCTCATACGCCCGAAAACCCTACAGGAAAGACTTCGCGATCCACGGGGCCAGGATCTCCTCGAAGCCCCTCGCAACTGCAGCAACGAGTCGCTCGGGGTCCACTTGGCACAGGAAAGTAATTTCAGACCAAAGCTCGTCCCTTTCCTTCCTATGCACCTCCCGGATAAGAGATAACGCCTCCTCAGCCTCCTTCGCAGACTCCACGGCCGCTGCCCGAGAGGCGTCGACGCTCGTCAATGCTTCTTTCAGCCTCCCCACCTCCAACGTCAACTCGGCAACCTGAAGAAGCACAAACCACAGCTCCTCACGAGCCCCCTCAGCCGTTTTCTTAGTCGACTCTGTCCTATGCCATTCTCGCTCGAAGGCCGCCTCACCCTCGGCCATCTGCGCTGAGCATCGCCGAATCCCGACCGACATCGATGACATCTGTAAAGCAAAATGGTTAGGAACGATTGGAGCTGCTGGACAACAAAAAAGGAGGGAAAGGAAACAACCTGCTAGCTCTACCATACCATGCAGTCTGCCAGGTCCTCGGGACCAACTTTTTCTAATAGGGAGCGATCCCTCGGAAGGGCGGAATTCTGTGACAGACGAACGGCTACATCACGGTCGGCAAAGACCGACTCGCCAGACATCGTCTCAGGGACCGGCTCGAGCACCAACAATATTCGAGAAGGATCGACGGGAGTCCGTTTAGCTGGGCTGGGTCGGGAAACCTCCTTCGGATCCTGTAGACTCTCCCCAATGGTAGATAACGGGTCCTGGGCCACCACGTCAACGCCTCTCCCTTTTACCCTCTTCTCGAGTGTTTCGAAACCCGAGGGAGAGCGCTCTCTCTTCTTCCTTTAACCCCTGACCAGCTTAGAGGGATCCCCCTCGGAACTGGCCGAGCCCCCGCGGCAAGGGCCGGGTCGTCAGGGATGTCGATCAGACCTCCCACAACCAGGGGAGGGCTCTCAACAACCGAAGTTACGATTGGGTGGGCTTTCGACGGCCTCAACGTCTCGATCGGTGTCTCGGCTGCCCGTTGAACCTCCTCCTCCAAACGACGCGGCGCGTGGCCGGAGGGATTTCCCCGAGAGCCCTAGAAGCCTTGTCGAATGAGTTGGTACACGTCGAAGGGGTGGTTGAACTCCTAACCTGCCATTCCTACAGAAGACAGGAGAATCAGGGTAAGCTAAGGAGAAGAACGAAATCTGAAAATCGGCTTTACCAGGGGACCACATGACGTTCTTAAGAAGGAGACCGTCCAGTAGGTCCCAGACCGATCTCTCATCCCTGTGCAAGGCTATCAAAAAATCGACCGAAGCTCGGCCGGCCTCAAAAAGAGTCAACACCAACTCCTCGGTGCCTAAACTTCCACAGCAAGTAAGGATTCGGCATTCCTAAGAAAGGTGACGAAAACAAAGTCCTTCTTTCAGTTGCCAACCCAACGGGAAAAACCCAGCAAGAATTCCATGCCTCTCTTAGCAGCGATATGAAGCCATGTACCCGAGGAGACAAGCCATACCCGGTGGAAGTAGAAGAAGAGTGGCAAGGTCGACGCCAACCCGTGCAATTGACAGATCACAGCAAAGCTGACCAAAGAAGGGATCGAATATGGGGTCAGCTGGCACAGGAATACCTGCAAGGATGTCAAGACCTGGACAAGGAACGGGTGAAGAGAGAAACGAAGCCCTAGCCAAAACATCTCGGTATACACCCCAATCTCATGTGCCCCAGGAAAGTAGATTCTTTCGTCGAGAAATGTGACCCGAATCCTGTATGGATAAGAGAGGCATTCTGCCCTGACCTTCTCAGCTGTTGAATATGAAACGGAAGATACTGCATCAAGAATCGCCGTAGGAACGCAAGATCCCTCAGCTCCGGAAGGACCCCTTCGCCGGATCAAGTCGTCAAAAGGCAAACATTTACCCTTCTTAGGGGTCACTTTGGACTCGAGACGCATGGAGCTCTGATGGCCGCGATGGGATCATCAGCCTCAGGTGAATTCCCAATTCTCAACACCCTCTCCATGAATCAGAACAAAGATGAAGATAAAGAAGGAAATTACCTCGCGAAAAGTAGAAGAGAGACGCCGAGGTGAGACAGACAGGGAAACTCTCCAAAGTCGAGGAAGAATAAAAACTGAATCAGGAAGCGAGAAGAGTGAACCCCTCTAAACCTTGCTGTTTTATATGGGTGGCTATTTCAATTCCGGACCATTCAAGATGGAGCACATGTCAACATCCCAAAGGAGGCAGCTCTCCGAATCCCGCACCCAAGGGGCAGGAGAATTCTCGGTGCTCTATGCCATGATGATTTTCATTAATGCGTCGTCTCAACTGACGCGCCCATCGAAACCACACGTATCACATCCCTAGGACCGAACCATCATAGCCGAATGGCCCGAGCGATGTGGGAAATTAATACAACCCCCTGAATGGGCTGAAGAGAGGCGAGCCGGCCGCTTGGCCCAAAGCCGCACTGGGCTCTAGCCCAAAGGGCCCACGAGCGGTTCAGGGTGCCACGGCCCAAAACCGCCATTCGACATGTTGATCCCGCTCGAAGGGGGAAACCGCTCCCAGATCGTGCCCGCATTGACCGCCATTGAAACCACCATTACGTCCGCCTTGATCACCATTCAATGGACCATCAATATGAGCGGGCACGAAGCGAGAAATGATAAAACGCCATGAATGCATTGACATACGGGACTCCTATAAGAGACCCGACAAACGAAACGCAAAGGGTCCCAAAATCTTGGATATTCTACATCCAGGTATTCCATCTCCTCAGACCTTCTTCCACCTTACATTTCTCCTCCA
The DNA here is from genome assembly GCA_030789695.1 of Scilla litardierei. Lineage (NCBI taxonomy): Eukaryota > Viridiplantae > Streptophyta > Magnoliopsida > Asparagales > Asparagaceae > Scilla > Scilla litardierei. The sequence continues at coordinate 48,695,227 of CM061138.1, read as the reverse complement.
CAGCTCGGCCCGAGAACTCGCACTTGGTCTCTCCGTGAACCAAGTTCGATTCCACCGAGCACTTATCAGACGAGATCTGACTTAGGCATCGGATGGGATTTGGTCGGAACCAAGATCCGGACCCTCTGACGAGTTCTTCGTTTTGCAGATCCGAAAAGACTTCAGCCCGTCGAAGCTTCCCTTCGGCGTCTCGTCGATCGCCCCTAAGCGCATCCACCATCAAGGGTCCGTGCGGCCGATCGATCCCAGAGGTCATCTCCACCCCGCCGAAGGGAAGGCCGAAGCTTCCCTTCGGCGTATCATTGCTCGGCCCCGAGCATTTCTTACCTAGAGAACACTCGGACGATCGACCCCGAAGGCCGTCCCCGTCCCTTGAGACAAGCGACGACCCTCGGACCTCCGAACTACCATCCTGTGGTGAGAAAACACCCCGAAACAACATGGATACATAACTTACATGGATACATATGAAAAGCAATGTTGTCTAGATTTGTAATCAAATCAATCTTAAACAAGAAAGATGAAACATCATGTATTTAATCAAAATATGGTTACAAAAAAAAGACTCATTACAGATCAAACAATGCATGAATGATTCAAATAAAAAGAAAAACAAACAAAGAACAACAAGAAGCAAGAGCCATCTTGAGCCCTAACAAGTTAACCAAACGAACTTAAAGTACTAGACTGGGCTAGAAGACCTTGGCAACATCCTTCATGAGGCCGGGGTTATCCTTGCAGAATGAAGCATACTCGTTGTAGTCGATGTACCCGTCGCCGTCGGAGTCGAGCTCGGCCATCATCCCCTGGATCTCATCAAGGGTGGTGCATCCAAGGTTCCGGAGAGCCTCCCCGAGCTCGGCCGACGATATCTTTCCGTCGCCGTTCGTGTCGAATTGCTTGAATATTCTCTTCATTTCCTCCTCCGAGAGCTCGCTCGACATCTTGGTTGCTAGCAAGAACTTCTAAGAACAAGAGAGAAGGGCGACGACGATATCCTACGAAGAATTATATACAAATTTGTGGACAATAATGGTTGATGCATTGAACCGTGGAACAAGAGATGTTTTAAAAATTAACAATCGCTATAAAATGTCGGAGAATTTGTAGGATCGTCCGTGTGATTCGGGTTGGTTTTTTTTATTTTTTTTCAAAAAAAAACCACTGAAAATGGGAAGCATGGTTTTCATGGATTGTTTAAGCCTTGGCTAGTTTGTCTCCATGTTTTGAGCATACTCAACCTCTAACATCGTTTGCGGGTCACAACAAGCGAAAACTCTAATTGCGATCTTTCTAATGTTGAGCATTGCTCGCAACACGTGGGAACTCTAATGCGACGATGGCACTCTACATCATACCTCAAGAGACAATAGTTCATCATCGCAACCATATGAACAAAAGCCTTGCAATCTTGACATCATCGCAAGCCAAAGAGATGCACATTCGCCAATTTGCTATAGCTGTAACTTCATCAACCCAAACTACATCGAGTTGCAAGGGACTCGATATCACAAAAAGCACAAACTACATGTAACTACATTCCTGAGGAAAATATACAAAGCTCGAATCTTCTATTGATGTATCATCATGCATTGGTTACAACATCATAATACAATCAACTTTCAGTTAAAAGTTTGTGTGTGTTTCTCCAATTGACATCATCATCGGCGAACAACTTATTGCCTTACTCTATCTAGACGTGCTCTAATCTCGTCTAGTTCTCCCTCATCGTCCACGCCCTCAGCAATAGGTTCCGGCTGAAAAAAAGAAAGACAAAAACATGGAATTTGATTAGTAAATGTTGAGGCAGGAAAAAACTTGACAACAGTGCTAGCATACCTCTGCTCTGGTTGGTTCGCTAGTTGAGGGTTGTTTTATTCTCTCCTTCCTAACAGTATCTGGAAGCTGTGATGCAGTCTCGCCTGCTATTGCAGCCAGCACCTTCTCAACCTCCTCCTCTGTTTCCTCCTCGATATCCTCAGAATCGAGAGCTGAATCAACAGCATCGTTCACCATTTCTTCAATTACCCCTGCCTGTAAAAGTGAACTAGGACGATTTAGGTGCAAGTTTAGGCAACTTGAATAGAATCATCATGATCGTGCATGATTTACAACTTGACTACACGAAACCAAATTCCTGTGAAATTTGACTTGATGGCTTGAGGCTTTTGGCAAACTTCTGGTCAAATTGAAAACCAGTGTATTGGTCTGTCGCGAAAACTACAGAAGAGGTTTTCGGATCTGAAGCATCTGAAGCATATGGATAAACAAATTCTCTACTGTATTTCCTTTACTTCACAGAAAGAGCAGGTGTCCCAAGTCATCAAGTGTACTGGTAAGGCTGTCTCTTCCTACTACATAATTAATATCTGATAAATGGACGACGCGATTAAATGAAGAAAAACAATATTTCCAAGTATATGGGGAATGTCCACCTGTAAGAATATGATGTTATCAGATTCACTCACCACAGATCCAAACCTTTTATTTGTCCTGTGGTCCACTTTTGATTACCATTTTGGAACCTTGTATTTTACAGAAGGGAATATAATCTCTACTTCACATTGCACAACCTTATTCTAGTCAATAACTCATACTCTTATCTGAACTCAAATAATGTGGATTTCCCTAAAAGAAAAGAATAAACATGGACCACCTATAGATTTATCACTGGCTTCTTCATTTCCTGAACATATAAAAGCTGATATCAGAAGATGGCAGTATCCTATTTAAGTGTGATGACCGTTAATGGTGGTAGAGACTCGTCTGCAGTTAGCATAGAACTTCGAATAGCTAGTCGATTTCATCCTAATAGACAATAGCTACTATATATAAGAATGACATTTTTTGTTCCTTAAAGTTTAGTAGTTCCTTAAAGTATGATAGATAATGTGGACTGCAGTTGCTCCAACCATCAATAAACATCCGCTATACAGTTTTTGAGGGTCGTACAGTATGATATGGAAAATAAAATAAAATAGTAGTATTGTTTTGATCCCATATCGGATGATAGTTTGGATATGGGCCAATATATTACACCGATCGGCACATCAGCCACTATGGATCATACTTGGTTTACTTGTTCAGATTGGTATGAATTTCAAATTAAGGCTCAATACTGATTGCTTGCTAACGCTAAACCTCTTATCAATTATATGCTTTAAACCCAAATATCCCATTGTGACACGAATCTTCTGACCCTCCTCTCAAATTTGTTGATTCATTTTGATGTTCTCCATTGTGCCTTAGTCTAATGCCAGTAACAATTCAAAACAAGTGATTAATCAGTAGCGATGAATTGAAATCGATGAAGAAGCATCAAATGGATTAAAAAATGTCACATCATAATTGAGATAAAGCTGAGACAAAGGGATCCTAATCAAAATTTTACCTACTTGCTTTAGGTACAATAGGTCGCAAGAAAGAGATCGAGAGTTATTTTTATGAGTAAAGCCCTTCAGTTTACATTTTTCTTTTACCATATGACATAAACTTAGAGTGAGAATCTCATCTCATTAATGCTTGTTAATTTTTTTTTTTGCATTCATCCAATTCCAAGTAATATTTATCATATCATATGAGTAAATTTAAATTTTATTTGACTATTTTTAATTCATGATTTATTTTATTGTAATGTGACAATATATGTGATCCTTGTACACACTTGCATGCATGTAAAGTCTAGAACATAACCACTCTTAAGTTATATTCGAACATTATAACCACTCATATATAGGAAAATTTTCAAATCCAAACATTTTGCACGGAAAATGCTATGCGAAAATATTTTTAATCTTTTTAAAATGTTTTCTCAAAAAAAATTTCCTCTTTCACTTCATGTTATTATTATACACCCCTCAAAAAATAATGCTTGAAAAATAACGTGATTTGGCCTTCGATCAAGGTATAACAAAAAGTTGTATTGTTCTGAAAACATTAAATTTTGTAATGGGTTAATCGGTGATCAAATCCACCTAGGGTTCACCTATAATTTTCACTGAGCTATAATTATATGGATTAAACATAAAAAAATTGTAAAAAAATTCTATTAAAAGATAAAATGTTTTTCGCACCATCATTTGGTGCGAAATGTTTATACCAGAATACTACTATATATATACACATACATACATGTGGCTTAAAGTAAGAACCCACACACATGAGGCAGAAACCGCGCGCAGTCGAAAATGAGAGGGAAGTGTGTGTGTGAATCGTCTGGGGTAAAAGGGGAAAATGAGGGGCATAAGTGCAAAAAATGCGGATGTCAAAGTGGAAAAAGACCGATGGCGATCCGTAAATAGGTGGAAGAGAGATGTGGCTTTTGGTTGTATGAAAAATAATGGCAAGCTTCTAATTCATGGGAAGAGGTGGCTTATCTTTGGGTGCACCACAAAAACACCTCAAACCACACACAAGCTCCCACTCATCCCCAAGTGGGCCCCCACCTTGACGATGTGGCCAAACCATGGCCACATCTCTACCAACCCTTTTGTCCTAGTAGGAGTTTGCCAGTGGGCAAACTCCCACATTTGTTATATATATACATATAGGATTTAATGTAGAAAAGGTGGCACCTGATCTAATAGATCAGGTGCCAAGACACAAAAACGTGGAAAGTACAAGCCCGACATGGGCTTGTACTTGCTGTGGGGCCCACCTTTTTGTATCTTGGCACCTGATCTATTAGATCGGGTGCCACCCGATCTATATGAATCTCATACATACATACATACATACATATATATATATCTATTATACATTTGACAGCGTTTTTTGAATTCTAGGGCTGACTAGGACAAGATAAAGAGTGGCTGAGATTTGATCTTGGTAAATCAATGGTTGAGATTGGATTTTGTGAAAATTTTAGTAGGAAAACTTAATTTTTGGTGAGAAAAGTGTCTTGGGAACCAAAACTTTGAAATTAGAAGTGTCTTGGGAAAGATTGTGGATAATAAATTTGGGGGGAGTGCATTGGGAACCTAAACTTTGAAATTAGAAGTGCCTTGGAAAAGATTGTGGAGATTAAAATTGGGGGGAGTGCCTTGGAAACCTAAACTTTGAAATTAAAAGTGCATTGGGAAAGATTGTGGAGAATCATGATCCATTAAATTAAACAATTTAGCGTAAAACAATTTAGCAGAACAACAAATTAGTCTAAAAATACCTTGAGGTTTGTTGTTTCGGCGCCCGCTAAATTCTTTTACGCTAATTTGTTGTTCTGCGCTTTCCGTTAAATTCTTTTACGCTAATTTGTTGTTCTACGCTTTCCGCTAAATTCTTTTACGCTAATTTGATGTTCCGCGCCGAAGGCGCGGGCACCAAATTTATTGTTCGACGCCGAGTTTGTTGTTCTGCTAAATTTTTTACGCTAATTTTTTGTTCTGCGCCGAAAGTGCGGACGCCACATTTATTGTTCGGCACCGAATTTGTTGTTCCGCGCTGAAGGCGCCTGCGCCAAATTTGTTGTTTCGCGCCGAAGACGCCCGCGCCAAAGGTGCCCGCGTCGCTAAATATTTTTACGCTAATTTATTGTTCTTTTAAATTTTGGCTGTGGAAATAATTTTTCGGGGAACAAAGATTTCGCGGGGAAAAATCTTAAATGAACCATGCTCGCGGGCACGGGTTATGACTAGTATATATATATTTCTGATGCAGCCTAGCAACACCAGCTACTTGGTGCGGTCCATCAAAAAAACCCCAAATTATTTTCATTTTAAAAAAATCTGTTCCATTAGATTTGTTGTACTTATTCTAAAATCCCAAAATACAGAATTTGGGGTGAACCCTAGAAAATTTGACCCTTGATCAACCATTGCAAATGTTCTATTGTTCTGAAATGAAACCGTTAAATATATGTATATATTGTAATGGCTTGATTGAGGATCAAATAGAATCTGAGTCAGTCTTAAATTTTGTACATTGAGGTCTTAGAACATATAGATTACATCTACTGGAAAAAAATTTAAAATTTTTTTCTTATAAACTTTGTGGTGGACCGCACGAAGTGCTTGGTGTGGTCTGTCCTGAATAGAATATGTGTGTGAATAGTGGGCTTCTTGTGCGTCGTGCGAAATTTTGTTTGAATTTTAAAAAAAATTGCACGATTCAATCCATACAATTATATATCTTAGAAAAAATAATGCATGAACCCGAGGTGGATTTGACCCCCGATCTACCACTTACAAAATTTAACAGTTTCAAAACAATAGAACTTTTTGTAATGATTTGCCCCGGGTCAGATCCCATTATTTTTCATCCATTATTTTTCGTGAGGTGTATAATTGTATGGAGTGAATCATTAAAAAATTTTGAAAAAATTTAAAAAGATTTTCACAAGGGTTTTCGCACGGGAAAATCCATGTATATAAATACAGAATAAAGTATATGAGCATAAAAACACATGTATAAATATACAGAATAACGTATGAGTATAATTTCCTACATCGGCTCCTATAAACTTCAATTTTTAATTTTTTTTCTAATGATCAACACTGTTCATCTTGATATACACATCATGGATGATGAACATATCAAAAATAATGTACATCCAATGCTATTTGACCCCCAATCTGATTGTTACAAATTCAACAGTTTCAGGACAATAGAACCTTTTTAACGAGCCGATCGAGGGTCACATCCCCCTAAGGTTCACCCATATGGATGATAAACATACCAAAAATTAATTGAATCCAATGATATTTGACCCTCAATCTGATTGTTACAAGTTCAACGATATCAGGACAATAGAAATTTTTGTAATAAGCCGATCTATGGTCAAATCCTCAAAGTATTCATCCATATTTGAGGTTTGTGGATTTTTGAATGTGTACAACAATCCTCAATAAAAATTTTGAATAATATTAAGTGGAATGTAATGTTTTCGACGGAATGTGTAGGAAATTTTGTACACCAAATGCTTAAATACATTAGCCTCACTTATTTTTTTCATACTTTTTTATTTAGGATTGTTGTACACATTTCAAATCCCCAAAACCCTACATATGGATGAACCTTAGAGGATTTGACTCTCGATCGGCTTGTTACAAAAAATCCTATAGTTCTGAAAATGTTGAATTTATAACAATTAGTCAAGTGTTAAATAACATTGCATTCACTTGATTTTTGGTATAACGATCATTATGATGTGTATAACACATTAAATAAATTTTAAAAATTAAATAAAAATAATGTATATATACGTCATCGCGGGAAATTTCCCCACGCTGACAAGGCATATACCTTATAATAATACATATATAATGCATTTGAGGGATGGATCTTGCTAACTAGAACAAAAGGGTCGATAGAGTGGTGGCCACTGGCCACCTCAGCTTGGAGTGGATGGATGGCTGAGATGGGGTTTTGGGGATCCACTGGGATGTGGGTGTGGCTCTGGGTGTCTTGTTGGGTGCATGAAGATGGGATTAAGTTGATGGGTTTGATTGGAGTGAGTTGATGGATTGATGGGGATGGGATGGAGTGATTGGAGAGGGGTAGACATGTCTGGAAGACCTGAACTGCTTGAAAGACCTACCTGGAAAACCTAACTTGCATATGGAAGAGGGGGGACCTGCCTAGAAGACCTGGCATACCTGGAAGACCTGCCTGACCTGACCTGCCAGCTTGGGCTAACCTGACCTTAACCTAAGCAGCTTGACCCCCTTTTACCCTGGGAAAATACACACACATACCCACATTCTTCTCTCTTTTGTCACTATGTGTTGGCCTTGCATCCTATGATTGGTCTTTTGGGTGTTCCCGTGCACTATGTGCAAATGTTATTTCTTTTGTGTGTGTGTGTATTGCATATAGAACACCAAATATAAAACCCAATCCAATCCCATATGCGCAATACATCATCCAATATCTGTTATTCAATAAGAAACCGCACATCCATTACAAACATGATATCCGATGATTAAAACTTATAAATATAATGAAAGAATGCCTTTTAAGTGTTTGCTTCATTTTATTTTAAATGATACTTTAATGAATTTCTTGATACCATCCCAAATTTGCTTAATCGTACGTACATCGGTACATACATACATATATCCGACTAATATATATTCCAACCATTTTCTCAATGGCTCTTAACACCACCAGCATACATCTGTAGAATATATGTATGTGTATTCATGTGTGTGGGAGCCCATATAGAACCTCATGCTCACAGATTGCTCTTTTGGTTATCCCAAGTCTTCAAAATCCTGATATTCCTATCCTGATTCCTCTCATGCATCTCTGTTCTTTGAAACTTTAATGCTTCAGAACCCTTAAATAAACCAGCCGATTTGGTTTGTATGGGTTTTTAATGGGCTTCATCGTATCAGAAACCCAAAAATTTATAAATAAAAATGTGTTTCTTCATCTGCAAACCCCAGTTGGATTGAGAACATCTTTTTTATGTTCCTTGATTTTGAACATCCAAATATTGGTTTGTTAATGTAATGAATTTTGTCATCTTTAAGATTCACCAAAATCCAGAATCCATCAAGATTTTTGAGGTGTCATCTTTATATGGCATGTTTATCTTTAAAATCATTAAAAGTATTCATATGCAAGCTACATTTCTTATTGCTAAGGCCTATTTGGAGAACATGTTTTGTAATTGTTAAGTCCGTCTCCAAGCTCATCATGGAATTTGATATGACATGAAAATCAGCCATTCATCTACTGACAAGATAAGAGGTAGTCGTTAGAAAGTAGTAGAAGGGCAATGGATTTTTTTGGGGGGGTTGAGAAGGGGTTATCAGCAAAACATGTGACTATTATAGAGAGGTGGTCCAGACTTTACCCAATGGGTGCAATGGCAACAATTTGGACCAACTTCAAAGACAACTTGCATTAAGAGATCCTGCAGACTTTCACTACCATTGAATGCTTTCAGCATCCATGATTAGGGGTGGCAAAATGAACCCGACCCGACCCGAATCCGGCCTCCTTAACCGGGTATGGGTATGGGTCTATCCGGATCGGGTGGAATCCGGGTCGACCCGGCCGACCCGGAAAAAATCCGGGTGAGTCCGGGTTTGACCCGGCAACCCGGATTCTACCGGTTTAATGTATATACATATATAAAATCTATATAGTTTACAAACACATCCGGTGATTAGGAGTTTGCTTAGCACGTCAAGGTAGTGCGATGTTCCTCCATTGCAAGTCTCAGCTTCGATTCCCAGCAAAGACATGGTGTTTCCATTTTTTTAAAATATGAGTAAAGACTTTACATAAATAAAAAAATAATGTGCACCTAACACATATCGCTGCTAGCTCCGCTGGTTACTTAGTTGGCTTGTGTTCCACTTTCTAGGCAACGCGGGTTCGAAACTTGCTCTTAGAGATTTATTTCAAACAATTATTTTTGAAAGGCAATGGCATGCGGGTCGGGTTCGGGTGACCCGTCAACCCGGGCGGGTCGGATTCGGGTCCTATGTTTCCGACCCGGATTAAATTCGGGTCGGGTTCGGGTCCACCCCAACCTGACCCGACCCGAACCCGACCCGACCCGATTCCACCCCTATCCATGATGCTGCAAGACAACAAAAAACACACCCCCCTTTGTGCCTTACCAATTATCTGGTGCAAGCTGATCCAAGCTCACCTGGTATTAGTAAACAGCCACATTGATCAAAACTTGTTGACTCTAGTTTGGATGTTTCTATACATATTATATGAATCATTTACTGTGCATGAACAAAAGGAGATAGATGGATGAACACTCACAATAATAAAAATCCAAAAACAATTAATGCACTGCTCTAATTTATATGTGGACTCCTGGCATGGCACAACAACAGGATCAAGTTTCAGTTTTGATTTTAGAGTTTAAATTTTTTTAACTAATAAAAAGGTCCGTGTATATGGAAGATGGGACTGAAACAAAATAATTTCAGTGATAGAAGATAGATCTCTATTCCCTAGTAGAAGAAACAGTGCCGATGATTGTGTACTCTTCTAACACGCGCCATTTTGCCCATACAACTGGTTTCTTTCCTCTTCTTTGGGGGGTTGGCAAACACTTGCTTTGGGGGATCACAAAACGCAAACGTTGATGAGAAGTTGGGCAACTAGGAAACAAAATTTAAAGTAGACATGGCGTCAACAAGAATGATGCACCAGATTGGAAACTACATGTACTGTACTGATTGCTGGTTTCCTTCACCACAATCCTCACCGATCGCATCGAGATAGTTCAGAAATAAGTATTAGAGTTATATAAGATTTGTGCAGTTACATTGGAATTGTGTAAGTTTACAGTTCATATTATGTTCTTCTAGTTTTAAAGGCAAAGTCAAATATGAATTCTAGCCCTATTTGAATCTGGGTATTTGTATATATCAATAAAGTGAAGAGAAGACATTAATCTCTCTAAAGTCTTTGATTTTAACATGATATCAGAGTCAAACTCTAATTACCATACAAGCTAAATTAAAACCTAACCCTAATCCTCTTTATCCTAACCATCACAGCCGCCGCCGCCGCCATCTTCCCATCACCATTCTCTTCACATTAATTTCAAAATCAATTCAACAAAACTCAAACCCGATGATTCATCTCTCACAGTCATCATGGATGTCATCCTAGGGATGGATCTCCGCCTCATCACTATTGATCAGATTGTCGACCCCTGCCAAACTTTGTCGCCATCAAATTTGTGCCCTCCGATCCATGGCGTCACCTTCACGGGCTTGTTACTGTCTTTTTTGTAATTACATGAACTCATTGTCGTCCCATAGTGACTCCATATGCTAATGAATGTCTCTTCGTGTCTATAGCCTCACCGTTGTCGAGTCACGCAGCTCTTCACACTGAGATCCTAAAACAATAGCTCCATCCCCCTTTCTGAACCGTTACCAAATTAGATCTAATATTTTAACTTAGATTTGATCAGATTCTACTTATCCTTTTCTTTTTTAAAAAAAATATTGTAGCTACAGTGTTGTTATGATAAAAAGGTCTTTATTGTCATCTGTTACATGGCTACTATCCGATTAATTTATCCTTTCTATTTAGCTAGCTGATTTCTGTTCTGGCTGATTTCTTGATGATATCTGGCTACCTAGCTGATCATCTTCATACTATCTGACTGTAGTGTTATGTCATGATATCTATCTACTATGACTTCATATGATGATAAAAAGTGCTCACTAGTTGTGACAGATCTTATAATTCCAAAGGCTCATAACATAACAAAGCTTAATGAAACAGATTATCTATTATGGTTGCAATCGTTAAGCCTTTTTGCTAGCTCTCCGATAAGATCCACTATAGTTTTAATGGAGAAAGGGTTTTTGGTGGAAAGATGATATTTTTAGTGGAGAAGATAGATTTTTAGGGTTTAATAGAAGAGATATGAGGAAATGGGGAGATTTTTATAAATGAATAATTGAAAATAAAGAAATACAATGACAAAGGTAAGTTCTTTCGAAAGAAACTATCTCTCCCTTGGTCATGTTTGAGAGGTGTACCGCTCTCCCAAGCTTCTATTCGGGGCGAAGCCGCAACCTCCAACAAAAAGGTCTTCTTCTCTCAAGATTCAACATAAATCCCTAATCCCCTAGCCACCATATAAATAGTAAACTGAAAGTAAAAAATTACAAAAATAACCGTAAAATTGAAAATTACGAAAACCCCCTAAAACTGAAAATTACGAAAACGTCCCGAGACTTCTAAATGTCCAATTCTGTCCTTTTTCTTAAAATGCGGTCTCATCACTCTCAATAGAAGAAAAAGTAGTTTACAATGATATACCAAATTGCATATATGATGACTATGATAACTGGCTTGCTAATGACTTTGTCATGACATGTCTGTTGGACAGCATGTAAGAGAAAATAAGCACATGCATTATGCTTTCAAAATCTGATAAGGAGTTATAGAACATTGTGAAGATGTATTCTTATAGGCAAAACATCTTTCATGTTGCAAATCTCTATGAGAGACTGCTTGTATTAAAGCAAGACGGTAGATGTTTATCAGACTACTACTAATCAGAGCTGAAGATAGGATTGATCTGTATCAAGTTATCAACCTCTAATGTTAGATTAGATCTGAAGACTCTTCAAGTGTATTATAAGGAGAATGTTGTGGTGAAGTTTTTGCCTGGATTGGACACCTTTTGACTACCCAAGTTCCAATCCATACTTGAGAGTAATTTTGTTTCATTTCTATCTGTCACTCTGTCACGTATTCGATATGTTGCTGTCTTTGGAGATCTATAACCATGACTTCTTGTACTGAGAGCTTTGTTATGATTGCCTGTTATCATGGTTGTGGATGATGAAGTGAGTTTTAAACAAGGCGTAGAGGCTTAGGTGTCGAAAGCCTGCTTTTGACACAGGACCATGGCATTGTACACAGTATGAGAAGAACACACATATATCCAAAAAGTGTTATATCAAGTATAGAAGACCTAATTGAGTACAAATAGCTATAACAAAGGCTTTTTTGATAAAAGATTCTGTCTTCACTTCTACCCAACTATATAAATTTCTCAAGCTATGTATGCTAGACTTATATAGCTTCAGTCGTCTCTGTCACATACATCATATTCCACTATACAGACGCTTGCCATATGTACTAGTACTTTTATTTTTCATCTAATAAAGCTAGTATTGGAATCTAGTGCACTTCTCATATGGCATGTACTAGACATGTATTCCATTCCATGTCATTTTATACTTTCATATCACATGTTTGTATAACTGACGATATCTACTATTGTTTCCCATCAGGATATAGTTCATGACACTCCTTCGTTAACATTATCTAATATTTTACAAATTCCTAAATTTCTTGTTAATTGTGTATCAATTACTCAGCTTACAAAACAAAAAATATATTCATAACATTCTTTCCTTTATATTGTGTTTTTATAATCTTCAAATTAAGATGTGGATTGATTTGGGTGATGATAGTGGAGTCTATTACCTAGATGATAGGTATTTACCTACTGGTTTGGCTGCATTGTCTTTTTCCAATAATGTGTTATAGTGATATCATCGGTAAGGCCACTTATCTCTTCAAAAACTACGTGACATCTTACCTATTAATTCGTCTATTTCATCATTACAGTGAGATTCTTGTGAGTTAGGAAAGCATTATCATGCTTTTCATCCTAGTCGTATCAGTAATCGTAGTCATTTTTTCTTTTGGGTTGGCCTATTCTGATGTTTGGGGACATGTCGTGTTTATTGTTCTAATCATAAGTATTTTTTTAGGTTTTATTGATAATTTTTCTGGTTAACATAGGTTTATATGTTAAAGGATAGGTCTTCGGCCCATGATATTGTTAAAAAATTTAATGAAATAAAGACAATTTGCAACATATTTTACACAGATAATGATCTTGAATTTATGCAAATAGAAATTACTAAGTTGTGTGTCTCCTGTCATTCTACATCAGACATCGTATCCACGTACATCATAACAGAATAGGTTTGCTGAACAGAAACTCAGACATCTTGATGTGGATGGGACACTTTTAAATGTAATGAATGTTCGCAAGTATTTTTGGTTTGCATGTTATTTGATTAATAAAATGTCATCGTCTTTTCTTAATGGGTGGATTCCTTTTTTACATTTGTTTCTTGATAAACCTATTTTTAGTTTGTATTCTCGTATTTTCGGATATACATGCTTTCTTTGTTCCGTACTTGACATGTTATCTCATAGGCCCATCAAATGTGTTTTTGTCGGTTATTTTAAGACACACAAGTTTTTTATTGTTATGATCATTTACATCACATGTATTATGTCTACTAATATCACACATTTTAAGTGTGTGCCATATCTACGACTAATTCAGAGTTGTCTTCCCCTTTGTTTATTCCACAACTAATTTTAGTTTTAGAGTAATATAAGTTTTTAATGTATCCAAACCTTTGCATATGCATACTAAATGTCCAAGAGATGCCGCTATTGTTATCTCCTTGGCTGATCCACAATCTATAATAAACGGTCCTAATCAGTCCACTATTCCATATGACTCTACTTCGTCAAATTTAAATCTTCACATTGCTCTTCTAAAGATAAGAGGTCGATAATTTACATCTTATATCCCATTTTTGTCTCTTATGATTGCCCTAAGTTCTTTTCAGCATTTTGCCCTAGGACTTATCAAGAAGTTCTGAAGAATCAGTATTAGAAGCATGCTATGTATGAGAAAATGGATGCACTGTTATCTCGAGGGACATGCATTAGTTTTACCTCCTTTCAGACAGAATATGTTGGTTGTCGTTGATTATTTACCGAGTTCAAATCGAATGGTACTATTGGCACACACACACACACACACAAACACACACACACACACACACACAGCTCGTTTGGTTGCAAAATTGTTCATACAGACATGAAGTTGATTACATAGAAACTATCTATAGTGGCTCGACTCAATTGTATTCGAGTTTAACTCATTTGTGAAACAACAATGGGCACATGTTCCAAGTTAATGTAAAAAATATCTTGTAGAATGAATGTTTATAGAACAACCTCCTAGGTATTAGGGAGAAAATAAGGTTGATAGGCCTAAGAAGATGATTTATGATCTTAAACAATGTTTCCGAGTATGGTTTGATAGGTTTAGCAGAGTTGCTATGAATTTTAGATTTTGCATCTGATCATTATATCTTCATTCATCAGATCTCATCTAGATCAATGATTCTTGATTATATATGTGCTGATGATATTAAGTGATAGTGCTGGAATAGAGAATACAAAGCCTAGACAAGTATCCCTTTGCAATTGGCATGGTCAATCAGCCCATGCATGAGCTTAGAAAGATTTATTGGATAGCAGATTTACTGATTCGTATGTATGTTGAAGGTTCTCCGAGCAGAGGTTTACTATATTAGAAGAATGAACACTTAAATATAGAAGTTTTCTCTAACTCTACTTATGCAGTAGATAAAAGAGATAAAAAATCTAATTCAAGATATTACATATATGTTGAAGATAATTTTGTTACTAGGAGGAAGAAGCAAGACGTTGTTACTCGCTCTAATGTTGAACAGAATACAAAACTGTCACATACAATTTGTGAAATAATGTGACTAAAGACGTTGAAAGAGCTTGGCTTTCAGGATGATGATCATATGCCTACATAATATAATAATCTCGTAGAAATCTACATAGCCAACAACCTGGTGTTTCATGAAAGAATCATATATATCACAATAAATTGAGATTTTATTGGTAATGTTATCAATGCAAAGTTGATTTATACTTTTTTTACTTGCATTTCAGAAGAGTAGCGGATATGTTTATCAAAACTTCTTCTCCAAGGCTATTCTTCTTTAAGTGACAAGCTAAGGACGATTAATAATATTTATACTTCAGCTTGAAAGGAGTATTCAGAAAAAAGTATACAAGTTATATTAGATTTGTAGAGTTATATTAGTATTATGTTTAGATTATGTTCTTCTAATTTTAGAGTCAAAGTCAAATATAAATTCTAGTCCAAATTGTTTTTGGATATTTGTATCTTTTCCTATATATGCAAATAAAGTGGGGATAAGAAATTAAAATCACTCTTCTCAAATTCTGACTTTAAGAGAGATCGTCATCACATGCAACAAAAAAAATTCAACCGTGATAATCCTATTATTAATTAAAATGGGTACATGCAACATCTGCGAGTGGATCAAAATCTAGCGCAATCTGATAAATTTGGGCTTTGCTCTTCATGCTCTCTCTCTCTCTCTCTCTCAAAATGGGTACATGCAACATCTGCGAGTGGATCAAAATCTAGCGCAATCTGATAAATTTGGGCTTTGCTCTTCATTCTCTCTCTCTCTCTCTCTCTCTCTCTCTCTCTCTCTCTCTCTCTCTCTCTCTCTCTCTCTCTCTCTCTCTCTCTGATATCATGAAGTAGTATCTTTGGTAGACATAACTTAGAGGTGACAACTTAAAGTAATTGATGACCATAAAAATCTCTTAAAAATGACCGTGTCAACAGTACAGTATCATGAAGCTTATCTGTAGCTACATGACTTTATTAATTGAAGTTTCTACGACCTATAACATTGTCAAACGCGCACACACATGCACAAATCAAATCAAATCAAATCAAATCCAGTCCATATAAACCATTGCTTGCCACTAAGCATATCAAGTATAAAGATTGCATGTGGCTGACAAGAATATGAACCAACGGTTTGTAGCAGTGAAAGAAGGGAAGTGGTCGATATGTTTACCTGAACAGATCTATAAAATTCTTGAATATTCAAGAATCAGACCTTTCTCCTAAATACTTCTAACGAAGAATGTTCATAAGCAAAGCATGTTATTCTCAACTGAAACTTTACAGTAAAGGTTCCCCCCCCCCCCCCCCCCCCCCCACAAAAACAAAAAAAACAAAACAAAACCCATATATGTCAATGAAACCAAAATTTGGCATGTATAGGATGTTACATGAGTTCCACCAAACTAGAAGTCACTGGAAACCTCTGCATGAGGTAAACTTTTTGTGTCAACCAACATGTGAAATCTGAACACCAATTAATCAAAAACGCAATAAATAATAACTATATTGCTTGTTGATCCTAAGATGACATTTTGATGATCAGCCACAACACATAAAATGTCCTTTGTTAAAAGTACCGTTTATTTCAATCTAAAACACAGATGATATGTTAAAGCATTACAACAGTGCACTGATGGATCAATCTTTCTTTAATGCGAGTAAGTCACCTTCTCTAGGGTCTGTTTTAAGAATTGATATTGTTAAATCTCATGCAGATGACATGAAGCAGAACTAAACTGGTTATCAACATTAGATAATGTACCTTAGTCATTTCTTTGCTAAATTCTTGCATCGTGGCAGCTACTTCCGGAGCTTTCATAAGATTATTGACCAGCTTCATGACCTCCGCACTCTTGGATAAATGGCCCACAGTTCTGGCAGTTGCTGAAAATAAAAAAACCCAAAGAGCATGAATCCCCCCAAACATAGAACCAACAAAATTAATATTGAAAGCATATAAAAAGATCTTTAATCATACACAACCAAATTACAGGAAAGAGTGAATAAAATCATAACCAATAATAATAACCATTATGAGTTATCATATTATAATAAACCTTGCTCATAACATGACAGGTGATTCATGGTCAGTGCAAATACAATTACATGATAATATTAGAGTAGCTTGTTATTGGCATTTGTAGGAGCTAAAAATAGTTAGAGATAGTCAAAGTTTACAGACGTTACAAGCAGACATGGAGGTTACTGATGATGAAAGTACAATATTAAATGAGCTTAATAGTAGTTTTCATATAAAAATTTCATTTCCTCTTTCTGCTCTTGACAAAAAGATGAACTATCAAGCACCAGTAGGGTTATTACTAATTTTAGCAAGACATAGGAAGTCTACAGGTGGCCTTGAGCTGAAATTAGAAACCCTTGTTATTTATATAATATGCATTTGACTGTACAATTGCCCGTTTTTCTATCCACTCAAAAAAGAGAGCTGCATATCACTATAATTATACTTAGACACATATAGTATTAGAAATGTATTGGAAATTTGAGAATATGATATTTAGTTAAAGCTGGAAAGGATAAACAGAATACAAGTTCGCATGCTTCGCAAAAAAAAATAGTATCTAGAACAGAAGTCAATTAGTGTTCATTAAAATCTCTATATGTAATCTCTTCACAAGAAAACTTCTTTAATTGTAATGTGCATATGCACATGCCAAAAATCTAAAAATCTAGTATATGATTAAAACAAAACATATGGTAAAATCCAAAAAATAAAAACTTTTAGTCAGACACCGTTACTATGGAAAGTATCCATGGGCCATATCAGCTATCAAGCTTTACCCCTCCTATGGATGTTTACTTGCATTGGTTCTTATTCATAAATTATATCAAGGGATCATGCTCTCCATGATGGCCCTTTCTACTGGTGTAATGCTACATCTGTGGTTGATAAACTGTTGAGTATTGGACTCCCCGGATTTGGTTTTGGATGATGAACAAACATAAATAAATCGTGAACTAACTCTTTGTGAGCGCAGTTATGGAGATCGTCGCCAAACTTCTATGAATATCAAATGCGACGTCTCGAGACTTCTCAAAGCGCGTGATCGCAAGCTTGAAGCTTTGTTGAAGCTCAAGGACGTTGATTGAAGTCATGAAGATTCGAATGAAGCTTTTGAAGACGGTTTGTCAAGTTTATTTAATGTCTTCTAGCTTCTTTTCGTAGAATGTTAAGCCTTGAGTAGGTCTACGTTTTAATCTTCGTATCGCTCCTATCTTAGAGCTAGGAACTTGTAAGAAGTCCATACGAACTTTTCCGAAGCTTCGCGCTTCGATTCGCGACTTCTTGTGCATGTTAGTTGGTTCAAGAAGAAGAACCAACCGACTAGATGGTGATCTAGTCGGTCGGCAATGCTTCTTGGACCGACTAGTTTGCCTTCTCAAATCATAACTCTCTACTGTTTACAGTTAGTCGGTCTACGTTGAATCACCGACCGACTAGTTGGTGAACTCTTCGGTCAGTGATCCTTCTTAGACCGACTAGTTGAGCTTCTATTGTACATGCCAAGTTATTGTTTATCGTTAGTCGGTCTATGTACATTTGACGACCGACTAGTTGATGAACTAGTCGGTCAACTTTTGTTCTTGGACCGACTAATTCAATTTGTTCTCAGACTATTTGTTTTATCTCTTAGTCGGTCTAAGTTAACTCACCGACCGACTAGTTGTGAAACTAGTCGGTCGGCAAGTCTTCTTGGACCGACTAGTTCTTTAAGTCTGAACTTCGACCTTTGGCTGTTCAACCATTTAGTCGGTTCATGCTGTTTGACCGACCGCCTAGTTGATGAACTAGTCGGTCGGTGGTTGTTCTTTGACCGACTAGTTTGGTTCAGAATATAGCCGTTGGAGCTTTAATTGAAACGTTTTTCTCTCTCTCCCCCCTCTAACCTATAAATACTTGGTGTGCTGCATTCATTGCACTCAAGGCTGATTATAAGAGAAGTTTAGAGATCAAAGAGAAAGCAATCAATCCCATTCAAAGCTCTTTCATTCCCTTTCAAGAATCTCTCCCTCACTTATTTCAAAAGAGAGATTCATTGATTGTGAGCCTTCCAAGCCAAGTGCTTGATTCTAGGTCACCAACATCCACCTAGGACTCCATTGTTGGTCATCTACTTGGAGCTAGGGTTTGATGCCTCTTCATCTTCCCCAAAATCCGTTTTGCCCTAAATCGTAAGTTTTACTCAAGGCATAGGTATTTTGTGGTAAGCATTTCTATTTCATTTTACATTGATATTGTAAGTGATTCACTCTCGGTTGTGAGAGTTTGTTTGTGATCCCGGGTTGTGAGAGTCACAATTTCCTTTGTATATGATTTGACTTTTTGAAGGTTTTTCACAAGTATTTCATAGTGCAAATCTTGAGTTAGGGTTTCTAACTCAAGTATCCGGAGGGGATCCGGGTGGTTGGGACGTAGGATCACCGGGAACAAGTCGGAGAGACTTGGGTGGATCCAAACCCAGTAATATTGCTTGTTTGCGATTGTCTTCTTTGTTGTCATATTTACATTTCCGCATTAATTGGTAGAGTTTGCAAGATAATTAGGAATTATCCTCTTAGTTATTTTAAAGTACTATTCACCCCCCTAGTACTTGTACAATAGCTTAGCAGGGCATTACATAAACTTCATAGTTAATAAGAAACAATGCCAGATCTCACCAATATGAAGTAACAAAAAAGGTTCATTTCCCAATTCTATCTGAGTTTGAGAATAGTTTTCAAATTTTCCACAACCGTGCATTCCCTAAGACAATATACTGAAGTGATTGCTCACCATCATACAACCATACTTCACCTTTATATTTGCTTTCAAATTAAAGAATTATCACCCAAAGAGCACTTGATGCCCCTCTAAACGAGTGAAAATCCAAAATAGAATTAGCTGACACTATTCGTAAGGAGTGGCAAAATGGAATTATTTATATTAATCAGTAAGTCATGACCCAGATAGTCATTAAATATGAATACCCCCAAGTGACATTCATATGGTACTAATCATAGACTTTGGCTAAGGCCAATGTCAGTTTTGATTGCAACCCACACAATATCAGACCTTATTCTTCAAATTTGAGTAGAAAAGATGGGTCTACCCTTGAACTCAAGCCTAGAAATTTTAGCGAAGCATGAATTCTCTCATAGCAGCAAGCAATCACAGCAAAACATGGGACCTTTCTTGTTATGTATTATATAAGATGGTTTATCATACCACAAGAAACTCTTCATACTGATTTTCACAGCAGTATACTTCCACCAAGACTACCTAAAATTTCCATTCCTTCCATTAGCTGACTAGGAATTATGTTATCTGCTTGTCACATGTCAATTTCAATACATGTATACCATAAATACCTTTCTTCTTTTCTTCTTTTCTTTTCTTTTTACGTTACTAGAGTCCTTATTACACCTTGTTTTAATCTTCACAACCTGTCAAACCCAATCCTCGTTCCACTAAACCCATATTCAATCAACCCTTCCAATGGTCCAACCCAATCTCACCTACTATCATTTCATCCAATCCCTAACTGTCTGTATTCCACCTTTTTTTGTTCTTCACACCAATCTAGCAAGCCCAATTCTCGTCCCACTAATCCCATCTTCAGCCAACCCCTTCGAACAGTCCAACCCAGTCTCGCCTACTCGCCTACTCTCATCTAATATCTCTTCCTCCTTAAACAACTTTTTGTTTAGCCTCTCTGCAAGGTCTTTGCAGCCTGCATCAAGATCCATGGTTCTTAAGTTTGGATACTATATGGGTTAGGGTATGGAAATTAAGCAACTGCCATGGGAGCAAGTTACATTTTGAGATGGCATAGTATTTGGAGTGGATAAACGATCTTTAAAATAAAATGTTTAAAGGGCATGAGCATGTGGAATGCATGGTCTAGGGAGGCATGATCTGGATACATAAGATTATCGAACAGAAAAACTTAATTAAATAAAACATTTGATTTTGCATTTTTAGTTAGAGATTAATGAAAAACCAATGGCACCTGATCAAAAAATGATCAAGTGCATTGACACGACGCTTTTTTATTGGTCGAAAAAAGTAAACGCAAGTACAATCCATGTGCTTGCTTTTTCCTCGACTAGCAGGAACACTGCACGTCAGCGCACCTAATTATTTTTGATCGGGTGCCACATATTTTTCATTAATCTCTTTTAGTTATTTATGGTCATTACACAAGTGCAATAAAAGAAGCTTGTGACATCAACTAGCATTAAGGTTGGCAGTCTGATAGCTACCCCTAATATAGAAGGAAGATGGAGGTAGGTGTGTGTAATTAGGTCATTAAACATATAAAATTGCTTCAACCTATATATGAAAATTACAGTTAAGTAGCCATGAATTAAATGGCCTAACACAGGTAGATAAGAAAGCATCCTTATCCAAAATAACTTACCAACAAGTTCACCAAGATGCATTGAAATTGAATTCAGTTGTGCTTTATTCTCATAAAGACGGTTCACAGCTCGCCTTGACCTTACGATTTCCTTGGCGAGAACCTACATTATAAAACAAAAGGAAAACTAAGTAATAGGTGGAAACAATGCAACAAATAAGTCATAAAAATCAGCTAGTGGGTGTGGTACATCCAAGCATATATTGGATAATTGCACATAGTTCAGATATGATTTCACACAATAAGATCAAATAAATTTACAAACTGCATGGAGAAAACTGCAAATACCACTTTTTGTTTCACTACAAACATATGTTGAGTATTGGACTTCTCCCTACATGGTTTTGATCATGAGAAAACATAAATACTTATGACTAATCTCCTACTTGCAGTTAATCCATTGCTTAAGCATATCATGAAGATCAATTAGCAATAAATGTCACTCAAGGATCAATCAAAGCTCGTAAAATCGATTGGATGATCGAAGATGCAGATTGAAGCTTCAAGAAGACTTCAAGATTATTCAATAGAAAGAAGAGAGGCAAAACAAATGTAATCTTTTTATTCTCTTCTTCTTTCTTACTAGAATGTAGCTTAAAAGTAGAATTATGTTGGAGCACACACACATCTTCCATTCTATCCTAGAAAAGCATTAGAACTCATTTCCTAGGCCTCCAATTCTTAATTCTCAAGCATGTGCATTTTGGAGTTTTAACAGGCGACTGCTGAACGATTTCCAAGCGCCTGTCTCCATACAGTCGCCTGGGATCTGTTCTCCAGTCGTTTGTTATGCACATACTTTTTCACTTGTTCTTTTGGGCCTTCTGCTAATAACTCTCTTCAAGCGACTGCTGTACAATGTACAGTCACATGTCCAGTTACAGGCACCTGTGACTTGTTAGTCAGTCGCATGTCTCCCTTAGCCCAAAAGTCACCAGTCTTACAACTTTCGCACGTGCATCTGCAGACGATGTAAGAAAGATTTACATGCGCCTATCCATGGCACAGTCGCATGTATATGCTTCTACAGTGGCATGTCCTAGCTTGTCAAACTTCCCTAGTTTTGACAACTTTCGCACTTGCGCCTGCAGGTGATGTACGAAGGATTTACAGGCGCCTGCCCATGGCATAGTCGTCTGTATATTCTTCTACAATCGGCTGTCCTGTCTTCCCAAATTTCCTGAGTAATCACCACTTACGCACTTAGGAAGTCAGTCGCATGTAGAAGGTTTCTCAGACACCTGTTGGTTTACAGGCGCATATCCGACCTTCATCAGTTGACTGTCCTACGTGGTAAGTTACCGTTTGAATTCTCACCTACCATCTGACACAGTGCAGCAGGCGACTGTGAGTTCTTCATCAATCGACTGTCTAGCGCGTATTTTCTATCCGTTGTCTTTTTCCAGACGGATTTCAAAGGGGTTTTGGGTATTTTGCTTGAGGGGTTTAGAGAACTTATAAAAAGTTCTCTTACTATTCCATTGGAGATCTCTTGAACCCTTGAAACCCTTTAGAATTCTTTGAATATCTAAAGCCCTCATTTTCTCAAAGTCCTAGAATCTCATTCTCTCTTGCTCTCCAACCTAGAATCAAAGTTGATATCCTCTAGGCATTTGGTGGTGACAAGAGAAAGGGCTTCACTCTCTTTTTGGAAGAGATCAACACTCACTTCACTTTGCTCCCTCAAGTTTTACTTCAAGGCATAGGTGTTTGTAAGTGTTTACATTTCAAATTTCATTATCTCGTATTTCGATTTCACTCTCGATTTGTGAGAGTGGGTTTGCTTGATCCTAAGTTGTGGAAGTCAAGGACATCAATTGTTGTTCGATTACACTTGTAGGGTTGCTACAAGTGAGTTTAAAGGAAAACTCAAGTTAGGGTTCTAACTTGAGTATCCGGAGGTATCCGCATGGAAGGGACATATGATTACCGGAAACAGGTCAGGATTGGACTTGGGTAATCCGAACCCTTGAAACATCTCCTTGTTAGCATGTTTCATTTTGGGTTAATTTATAATTCTGCATTTATTGTTGGTTAGGGATTTAAATTAGTATAACTATCGTTTAAATTTTATAAACACTATTCAACCCCCCTTCTAGTGTTTTCCTTATAGCCATGGTCCTTACAACATGGAGGAAGTGAGAGGGCAAGATTTGTCCTCCCTGCTAAGTTAAAAAAGGAACAAAAGTAAAATAAGAAAAGAAACCCATGGCCAGAAAGTTCCCCATTCAGATTTCAACTCCCCTTCTCTCATCACATCCTAGCTCACTCCCAGTCAATCTTCAGCTTTGCCCCATAAGGCCCCATATTCATCATCGTTCATATTGAATTTTGAGAATTGCAAGCTCCATCTCTAACCACTAACATGGACTTCTGGAGCTGTCATCCCTGCCTTACCCTCCCCGCACCTGAAGACCCATGCATTCCCGCCCCCTTTAAAAAAATAAATAAACCCACCCTTTTGTTTGCCGTATACCCCCAATATCTTTCCTTTCTTGTAGCACTAATATTCATTCTCATGATGGCTTTCCTAACTGTCATCAGTGTCTAGGATTTTGGCATGGATCTTGCCCATTCCTGATCCCAATTAGAGTCCAGATCATTGCGCTGACGAGATCATTGCTCTTCCTACGTTGGCTAGCTAGGCTCATTGAGCGTTTTTGGCATTAGGCTCATTGAGCGCTTTTGGCATAGTTGATTCCTTATGAGTGCTAGATCACTTCCCCACCAGTCTCACACTTCCTTCTCTGGTCCATATTAATGTAATTTTAGCCCATTCTTAGCTATTTTTATTAAGAGTTTAATGGGAATCAGGTGGCCAAGGTGGATTTTCCTCCTTGGTCCACCACCGGCCAAGCCCCCCATATTTTTTTTGAATTTTTTCTAATATGCTCTACACCTCATGGATAAACACCATACCAAAAATCAAGTGACTCCAACACTTTTTGTCTATCAATCCACCCATTGCAAAATCAACGGTCGCATAGCATAGAACTTTTTGTAACGGATGGATCGATAGGCAAAAGGCGTTGGAATCACTTGATTTTTGGTGTGATGATCATCCATGAGGTGTATAGCATATTGGAAAAAAAATTCAAAAAAAAATTGGGGGCTTGGCCATGGGTGAACCAAGGAGGAAAATCCTCCTTGGCCACCTGATTCCCATTAAACTCGTTTATTAATAGTCAATTTATTAGTTGTACTTGAAATTTATTGTTAAATCATTTTGTCGTCAAAAAGGGAATATTCTGTTGGTTGGTTTGTAGTTGGATAACTGGATTGCTATTCAATCCAAGATTTTTTATTGGCATATGATTTAGCTGGTTGAATTGTTAATCAATGGATAGAAATGTATTAACGAATGTAGGTAACAATAGTTGAATTGGTGTAATACTAGTTGATATGATGTTATGTACTTGTTACTCTTTACTATATACTATTTTAAAAATAACATTAAAACATGTAGATTTTGTTTTTAGTATGTTATGATCTACAAATGTTAATCTGTATCATAAAAAGAAGCAAATGAAATTGGTTGAGGTATAGTTTTTAAAATTATGTTGCACCAACTTGCATTGGAGGCCAATCAGTGCCATGTCCAATACATTCTCATACGAAGAAGTGCTATATTATACGACATACGTGTCAGACATGCCTAGCCAAGATTCAGTTTCGATCTTCAAATCAATCAATGTTAGTCAATGTTATACAATATAATAAATGTATCAAAAGGATCAAGCTGTATCTATCAAAAGTATCTGAAAGAATCGGACATATATCCTCATCTTCAGTAAGTGCTTAATCTATCCACAAGTCATCTCTATCAACCAAGCACTAGCTTTCATTTTTCTTACATATACTTTATCAATGGGAAATCAACACGGATTCTCTAAAAGACTAAATCAATCAGTTTTGATTTAGTTTGTGTTTATTTCAAAGTTTAATGTCTTAGCCTTCTACCATATAATGGTTGAAATGGCCTGATGCTATGGGGTCTTGCAAAAACTAAAGAATTTTACGTGGTGCCAATAAAGAGGGGTTTGTCTTCTTTCTACTAATGTGATCTGAAATTGATCAAATGTAGATGTATTTTTGAACCTTAATTTAGACTGTTAAATGAGATTTTTTTCAATTGTTATATGGAACAAAACAAGATTTTAAATTTTGGTAATTTAAATCATTAGTCTCCTCTTAAATTGGTTCTTATGAGCATCAATGTTATCAGCCAAATTTAGATGGAACACATCAACTTGTGGGAAATCAAAAAAGATACAAATGATATTTATTGGTATCGGTCGAGATTTCAAACCTTTTGTCCAGCACATGTTTAGCATTCAACCATCATCTAAATATGTGGATAAAAATGGCTATGTCCAAACAGCTAGCTACTGACATTATGTCTAGTGAGAAACTGTTATCATGTAACTTAGCTGCATGCCTTTCTTTTGTTTCTGTTTTTTTATTTTTTTTGTTGTTATGGGGTGTTAAGGGGATAGGTGAAATCGGTTCGTCTCAAACTCTAGTAAAAAATCATCAATCTATTATTTCCCATCTCAATTTGCAAGCCTTCTACTCTTTCTCCCCGTTGTCATTCCCCAACTCTGGCAACAACCCGCTAGTGCCAATGAATTCGCATAACCCGGCACATCACGCTGTCCTCTTTTCCACTACTTCTTCGTTAATTAATTAGTGCAATAATCATATTCTGTTGGATGATGATGAACTCAAGAGAGAAAGAGACAAGATTTCTTGGCAAAAGAATAAGTCACAATAGCTAAGAGCCATGGTGCTCTATTTATATATCTCATAGTGGGGAGGCCAAAAGCCTCTAGGAGACCAAGGGTCCCCATTACTCTAAGTAATGGGGCCTAATGAATGGGTAATGAAGGAGGGGAGGCCAAAGGCCTCCCTCATTCATAACACTCCCCCTTACACATTCATCACTTCGGTCTCAGCAACTGAGGCAAGGGGTGGATACTTCTGGATCCAGAGTAAGTGTGTTTGCCTCGTTAAAACCTTTAGCTGTGGAAAACCCAGTGGGAAAACCCAACAGCTTAAGGAAAAAGAGTGCAACCCACATGTTACTCCCCCTGATCCGTACAAGCTTCAGGCTTGCAGGTCTTTCAACTGTCGCATACCAATGTTCTTTACAAGCTTTACAAAAGTACATTTAGGCAATGCCTTAGTAAAAAGATCAGCTAGGCTGTTGCATGACTGGATCTGTCGAACTTCAATCTGCTTGTCGTTCTTCTGCTCGTACGTCCAGAAAAATTTGGGAGAAATGTGCTTTGTCCTGTCGCCTTTGATGTAGCCCTTCTGAAGCTGAGCAATGCACGCGGCGTTGTCTTCGAATAGGGCAGTAGGCTCCAGATCACCGGTCTTCAGGCCAGTGGATTGGAGAATGTGTTGGACGACGGAGCGTAGCCAAAAACATTCTCTGCTCGCTTCATGGATCGCGATGAGCTCTGCATGGTTAGAAGATGTAGCAGTAGTGGTTTGTTTTACCGATCTCCAGGAGATAGCAGTACCTCCGTAGGTAAAGACAAAACCAGTCTGTGATTTTGCCGTATGCGGATCTGAAAGATAGCCTGCATCGGCATAACCAAGTAACTGGGAGGAGGCACCTCTCTGGTAGTAAAGTCCAAGGTCTACGGAACCCTGGAGGTATCGCAGAAGATGCTTTACTCCATTCCAGTGACGCTTTGTAGGCGCTGCACTGTGTCTGGCTAGGAGATTGACTGCAAACGCTATATCGGGACGCGTGCAGTTAGCCAGATAGAGAAGTGCACCAATGGCACTTAGGTAGGGTACTTCTGGACCCAGTATCTCCTCCCCCTCTTCCAGAGGCCGGAAGGGGTCCTTTTGTACGTCTAATGATCTCACAACCATAGGGGTACATAAAGGATGACATTTATCCATTTGGAACTTATTTAAAAGCTTCCTGGTATAATTGGATTGATGTAGGAGGATTCCACCTCGTAGGTGTTCAATCTGTAAGCTAAGGCAATACTTCGTTCTGCCTAGGTCTTTCATTTCAAAAGTTTGCTTTAGCCTTGCAGATATCACATTAATCTCTGCTGGAGAGCCTATGAGATTTAAGTCATCAACGTAAACTGCTATGATGACGAATCCTTTTCCCGTTCTTTTGATAAAGATGCACGGGCAGACTTCGTTATTAGTGAATCCTTGCTGTGCAAGGAAATCACTTAGTCTGTTATACCACATTTTGCCTGACTGTTTTAGTCCATACAAGGATCTATGTAGTCTAACAGAGAATACCTCCCGAGGTATCTCTTTCATCTCTGTGGGTAAGTTAAACCCATCTGGTAGTTTCATATAGATCTTTTTATCTAAATCGCCATAAAGATATGCAGTCACAACGTCCATGAGCTGCATTTCTAGGCTTGCCAGAGATGATAGGCTTATTAAGAATCTGAATGTAATAGCGTCCATTACCGGGGAGTATGTATCTTCATAATCGATACCCGGTCTTTGGGAAAAACCCTTTGCTACAAGACGCGCCTTGTAGCGGACGATCAGATTTTGTTCATTTCTTTTTCTAATGAAAACCCACTTATATCCCACAGGTCTTACACCTACTGGTGTTTGGACTACAGGTCCAAAGACTTTGCGTTTCGAGAGTGAGTCCAGCTCTACTCTTATCGCCTCGTCCCACTTTGGCCAATCATCTCTGCGTTTACAATCCGCTAGAGAAAGTGGTTCGACGTCATCGTCGTATTCA
Source organism: Scilla litardierei (assembly GCA_030789695.1). Lineage (NCBI taxonomy): Eukaryota > Viridiplantae > Streptophyta > Magnoliopsida > Asparagales > Asparagaceae > Scilla > Scilla litardierei. The sequence continues at coordinate 48,667,035 of CM061138.1, read as the reverse complement.
GCGACGTGAACGGCAATAGTGAACGCAAAATCGTCGACGACGACTGTGCTATGTCGGTCCAGTACCTCCCCAGTACGTACAAAGTTTAATGATGTTTCTCCTAATGTTTCCTCTGCGGGGGAAATTAGGAGGGGAGAGGTAGCTGTCCTGAGCTCGGTATCCTGTGGAGGGATAATCTTATTTTCACCAGGAATCTTCCTCTTTCGAGGAACTTTATCTTTTGAACCTGGTGGCCGTCCTCTTTTCAATTGAGGTACATCCATTTCTGCTGCGGGTGGATTGCATCCATTTATAGGGATGTCAATCCTAGCTGGAGTGTTAGCAGCAGGGACGTGTGAACGGACGATCTTCTGGTTGTCCGTGAATTTATCCGGCAATTGGTGTACTGTATTCTGGATGTGAAGGATCTTCAGGATCTCATCTTCACACAGATTTGTACGCGGATCATAAAAGGACAAAGACTTATTTTCCCAATTAATGGTCTCCGAAGCTTCAGGCTTCTTGGAATGTTTGCCCAACTTTGGAAAAGTTTTCTCATCGAATTCACAATCAGCAAGACGTGCCTTAAATGCGTCCCCCGTTAGGGGTTCTAGGTATATAATAATCGAGGGTGAATCAAATCCAATATAGATTCCTAAACGACGTTGAGGACCCATTTTGGTCCTCTGAGGTGGTGCTATTGGAACATAGACCGCACAACCAAATATTCTCAAATGAGATATATCTGGAGTTGAGCCGTATGCTAGTTGCATCGGAGATAATGTATTGCCTCCAGAGGGGCGTATCCTGATAAGAGATGCGGCATGCAGAATAGCATGCCCCCAAGCATCCACCGGCAATTGGGATTGCATAAGCAATGGACGTGCAATCCATTGGAGTCTCTTTATAAGGGACTCTGCTAATCCATTCTGGGTGTGAACATGAGCTACTGGATGTTCAACTTCTATAACCGTTGCCTGGCAATAGTCTTCGAAGACTTGAGATGTGAATTCGCCCGCATTATCAAGACGTAGTTTCTTGATATGGTTATCGGGGAAATGAGCACGTAACCTAATTATCTGTGCCAACAGCTTTGGAAAAGCTAGGTTACGGGTGGACAAGAGGCACACATAAGACCATTTTGTGGATGCATCTATTAGTACCATGAAGTACCGAAATGGGCCACTTGCGGGGTGAATAGGCCCGCAAATGTCACCATGTATCCTCTCAAGGAAGCCAGGAGACTCTAAACCCACTTTTAGGGGTGATGGTCTCGTTATTAGTTTCCCCTTGAAACAAGGGGGACAAGAAAATTCACCTTTCTGAAGAATCTTCTGGTTCTTCAAATCATGTCCGCGGGATTCAGATAAGATGCGTCGCATCAGAATAGATCCAGGGTGACCAAGTCTGTTATGCCATAGTTGAAATGGTGGCATTGGCTGGCACGTCTGGTGCTCAGTCATATTGGCTTCAACTGGTTGAATGTATGTTTGGTAGAGACCCGACGGGAGTCCCTTAAATATTTCGCAGATGGTCTTCTGGCCATCTTTACGAAGAGTGACATACAGGTATTCAACCTTATTTTCATCTCTAGTTTCTAAGTGATATCCGTTTAAACGGATGTCCTTGAAACTTATGAGATTTCTATTTGATCTTGGAGAAAATAGTGCATTATTGATTTTTAGTCTTGTGTTATTTGGGAGCAATAATATTGCATCACCAGATCCTTCGATTATTTTGGACAGTCCTGAAATTGTAATGACAGGACCGTCATATTTACTTATGCTATTGAAATAGCATTCATCGCGAAGGATAGTGTGCGTCGAGGCACTGTCCACTAGGCACTCATACATCATCTATATAAGCCAAAAACGAAAATTTATTGATGGAAATGTAAAATGCATACATTCAAAATAAAAGATCGTCTTTATTAAGCATACTAGAGATGAAGCTACAATTTATTCTTTGAAAAGCATAGATAAAGATGAGGCTCAATCGAGCAGGTCGTCATTTTCGAAATCCTTGGAAGTGAACTTCGTCGGATTTTCCACATTTGCCATGTTTGTTTCAGGCGGAGGCTTCTGGCTCGCCTGATACAGTTCCTGGAAGTGGCGAGGTGTGCGACAGTTTCTGGACCAATGTCCAGTCATGCCACAACGATGACATTTGTCCTCCCATGTCTTCTTTGGATTTGACACTGTATCAGTGTTCTTACGTTTCCAAGTGAAGTTTTTCTTCCCTTTGTTATTCTTGCTTTGGGGAGGAGCAATGGCTGGTTTCATAGGGGCATTTCCTTTGTTCTTTCTGCCCCTCTTCTTGTTCTTCCACTTCGGGGGGTGAACACTGTGGGCTTCAGGAATAGGAGCTGAGCCTGCCAGGCGCTGGTTACGAGTGGCCAGTAAAAGGTCTCTATTCTGCTCTGCCCTAAGGAGGCAAGAGAGCAATTCAGAGAACTTCGTGAAATTGCGTTCACGATACTGCTGCATGAGGATAGCATCTTTCTCGTGAAACGAGGTAAATATCTTTTCCAACATGCGGTGCTCCGAGACTTCTTCACCACACAACTTCAGGCGTGAGGTGATGTTGTGAAGTGCTGAGTTGTACTCAGCAACGGACTTGTAGTCCTGAAGTCGGAGGTTCTCCCACTCATAGCTGGCACGCGGGAGTATGACATCAATTTGATGTCTGTAGCGTGCCTCTAACGCTGTCCATAACTCCAGAGGGTCCTCTACCGTCAAGTATTCGGCCTTCAGGGTCCGATCTATGTGTCGTCTGATATAGATAATGGCTTTCGCCTTATCCATGTCAGAGACAGTGGTAGAGGTACTGCCAGCTGAAAGGGCCGCTTCTGGGGCTTTGCTAGCAGATGCATCGGATGCTGCGGGAGCCGATGATTGGGCCACTGCGGGGGCCAGAATGGAGTGCAGGAGCGCCATGGAGCGCAAGTGGAACTTCAGGTCCACTCGCCAGCTCAAGTAATTCTTGCCAGCTGCATCGAGCACATCGAAATCGACGCTTGCCAATTTGGCCATTTTATCTATGCAATTTAAAGATAATCATGAATTAAAATAAATTCAACAAACCATGCATAAATTAATAAGTAAAAATGCGGGGATCGGTCAGATACCCAAAATAATAAACAGTCCAAAGTTCGATTACAGTCCAAAGAAAAGAGATTGAAAAATACAACTTTGGAAACCCCGGGTGGGTCCCTATTTCTGCATCCGTCTTCTTATGCTGTTGCATCGAGCTTTGGCTTACACAGTCATGAATCGACTCCTTGCGGTCCAGCGGACGCGGCCAGGGAATTGACTAAGCCAGGACCACTTGTTACCCAGTCAAGCTAGGTTGGTCCAGCAAATGTAGCCAAGCACATTGACCGACATCATGATCCATTGAAGGAGTTTTCATCAATTCTATGTGCTGTTGCATCGAGCTTGGGCTTTTAAATACAAATTTCCTCACTTACAAATTCTCTCAAAAGATAATAAAAGTGCAAGGAAAGTAAATAGGTATACAATGGCCGATCCCGAAAAACACATTTTTACTTATTTTAAACATCCACGCAGTTTATATGCTACAGGCATAAATTAAACAACCACGCATATATCTCAAGCATAAAAAAATAAGGAAAAAGTAAACTAGAAAATATAACTATCTCGTAGACCACGGGGAAACGTCATATACCGTTAGGTTAATTACCTAACGGCAGAGCGGTCTCAGGATCTTTGAGATGATTATATTTTTTAAAAATTCTAGTAAACCATACATAATAATTTGCAAGAGAGATGTTTAAATAAATAGAGGAACATATAAATGTAATTATTGATTTTACAAAGTTTTTCTCATAAATTTCAATTTGCAAATTTAATTCTTCTTTAAAATTATGAAGAAGCCGAATTTCTGTAGAATTTTGTGGCTTCGGGCCAAAAATTATTTTTAGTATAAGCGCTTGTGGCCCGTTCCGCAGTTCTGCAAAGTTGTTTGTCGCAATTATTATGGCTTCGAGCCAAAAATAAACAATTAGCCTCGGCTTCAGGCCTCGGCCTCGGGCCTCGGGCCTCGGGTCACGGTCACGGGCTCGGCCTCGGCCTCGGCCTCAGGGCTCGGCCTCGGGCTCGGGCTCGGCTTCGGCCTCGGCCTCAGGGCTCAGCCTGCCATCGGCCTCGGCCTCAGGGCTCGGCCTCGGCATCAGGGCTCAGCCTGCCATCGGCCTCGGCCTCAGGGCTCGGCCTCGGCCTCAGGCTGCCCCCTTTCAGCGGGGGGCGGCGGCGCGGAAGGCCCCCCTCTCCACTGCAGGGGGGGCATGGTCGGCATTGTGGGAAGGCCCCCTCCTCCGTCAGGGGGGAGGGGAGGATTTCATTCCGGTTCTTCTTCCCACCGAAGAATTTTAATTGCAAAAGGAAAAAAAAATTTCATAGAAAAAAAAAACTTTGTAATAGGGATAAATTTTTTTTTCTTTTATTAGACTAAATTTTTTTTTTTACTTGTATATTAAAACAATGTAAAAATTATTTAGTCTAATTTTATCTACAGGATTATAGGGTTTTACCTCTAGATCAATGATCTAGGGAAGAACGCGACGATGATCCGTAGAAATAATAATCCAAGCTCCCGAACGCTTTTAGGATGCCGCAACGCTCCAACGAACCGCCGCAGCAACGTTAGATTCCTTGCGCGTAGGGATGAATGTAGATGAAGATTTTTGCTCAAGAATGGAGAACACGTGCTGATAACGTGTTGGATGATGATGAACTCAAGAGAGAAAGAGACAAGATTTCTTGGCAAAAGAATAAGTCACAATAGCTAAGAGCCATGGTGCTCTATTTATATATCTCATAGTGGGGAGGCCAAAAGCCTCTAGGAGACCAAGGGTCCCCATTACTCTAAGTAATGGGGCCTAATGAATGGGTAATGAAGGAGGGGAGGCCAAAGGCCTCCCTCATTCATAACATATTCAGATTTTTCGATTATTTTTTCTTTATTTTTCTGCTTGGTGAAATTTCTTTTGTTTATGAAAACAAAATTTATTTCTCATCCTTTGATTACAACTTGTAGTGTCAATTTACATTATTTAGAGATCTAGGATTTATCTGAAATTGTGTTTATAATTTATTGAATGTGCATTCTAGATTTAAGGAATAATTATAAAACCAAGGTTTGAGAACTTGGTTTCGGTTTCGATCGTTAGAAAAATTTTAGGTTTTGAACAGTTTCACCAATTCTGTATGTTTCATTTTGTATTTTGGTTTCAGATTTATATGTATTTATATGTATTTATTTCTATAACAATGCATTTATAATAAAAAAAATTAGACTGTTAATGAATTTTGTAGTTTTTATAATATATATTTTAGAATATGGAATCATGTAGATCAGGTGGCACCTGATTTAATAGATCATGTGCAAGACACAAAAAGGAGGGCCCCATTGAAAGTACAAGCCGAGGCTTGTACTTTCCAACTTTATGTGTCTTGGCACCTGATGTATTAGATCAGGTGCCACCTTTTTTACATTATTCTCTTTAGAATATCAATAAATTTTTAGAATTCTTAGAATTTTTATAAATACTTTTTATGTATATGGTTCAAATGGGTTCGTGTATTTAAACTCAAAATCATATTTTATTGCAAAGAACGATGTTTCGACCGAAATTAAGTTTCAGCAACAGTTTCATACTGTCCTCCTTTGAAACAAAAATGAAATTACCAAATAGTTTCGGCTGAAACCTATTAAAACCAGGGTTTAAGGTTTCGGCCGATACCATTGCGTATCGGTCGTATCGTATCGGTATCGACAGCTGACGAGACCGAAACCGGCCATCGGTATCGGGCGAAACCGATGTGTTTCACACGGTTTCAACCGAAACCGGGCAAAACCTTTTGGTTTCGTCCTGAAATAGAGGAAGAAGGTGACACCAAACACACAGTGAAGTCCACATAAGTGAATATGAACATAGCTTTATTTGTATTGATCTTTTTTATTCATTTTTTGTAATATGTGGTCTTATTTATGCATCATTATTTTTTATTGTCATTCTTTTATATTAATAAAATAATAAAGGGCTGGATTACTATTTGAGTTACAGCTAAAATTTCGTACGCATTTGTATGTATAAAATACAATATAACTGTAGATGTAATACATATTGTTTATATATAGTATACACATATTTAAAGTATCTCCGAAACCAAAACCGATACCCGAAATGAAACTGCTGAAACTGCCGATACGGACGAAACCGAAACTTACTTCCGAAACTACCGAAACGGGCGATACCGATACAGAAACCCAAAATTTGGGAAGAGTGATACCGAGACCGAAACCGAGACCTAAAACCTTGATTAAAACACAAGTACAACTGCATAATAATTCTTAGCTCGGTTCTCAATCCAGTTCATCTCGTTTCTCCGATACAAAAGCATTTGTGTTACTGCTATTTTGACCGGGCCCGGAAGAGCCAAGTCAACGACGACCGATCAACCGGCCTGCTACGGCCTTGGGCCCCGGCCCCAGAGATCTCACGGGCGGGCCGCGCTTATCCGCCCAAGATGAAGGCCCAAAAGGCTGCCCACTTTTGTAGCGGAGGAAATCGGGGCCCAAATCGAGGAAGCCTTCGCCATTTATGGCAGCCGCCCCGTGCCATCATGATCCGCCAATTATGGCAGCCACCTTCATGGCTCGCCAAATATGGCAACCGACTTCATGGCCAGGCTTAATGGCCATCATTCCCCCGCCGTTATGGCCCGCCAATTATGGCAACCGCAATGCCCATTACTCCAGCCTTCATGGCCCGCCAATTATGGCAATTACTCATGGCCATGACTCCACCTTCATGGCGTCATCAAGTGGGCGCAATTAGAGGGGGTCAACCCTTCCCCATTTGCACGACCCCATGAATGGCGGCCATGATGTCACATCATGGCACATGATGAGCATGGTTCGTCTATATGAGGAGGGGGCGGGCGTCATTTGAAAGGGGCCGGATCTTCACCACCTACAAAGGAGGTACCTCATACTCCCATCTTACACCTTCTTCCACCTTGAATATTTCTCCTCCAAAGCTCGGCCCGAGGACTCGAGTATCGGTCTCTCCGCGAGCCATACTCGATCCCACCGAGCACTTATCAGGCCAGATCTGACTTTGGCATCGGAGGGGCTTCGGTCGGAACCAAGGTCCGACCCCCCTGACGAGCTCTCTCGTCTATTCAGGTCCAGGAGTTCCAGGGACGCCGAGGCTACCCTTCGGCGTCCTTCCAGCCGGAGCCGAGCGCCCTCGTCCCCGACCTCGTTCGTCTCCTCCGTCACGAGGATGTCGCTCTGCCGAGGCTACCCCTCGCGGAGCCGACGCGAGGATCCGCGCGCCCCGCTGCGAGCGACTCTGCCTTCAACCGATCCCGGAGGCTGTCATCTCGCCGAGGCTACCCCTCGGCCCGCCAAAGAACAGAGCCGCGCCTTTTCGCTCGAGCGAACGCGCCGTCGGTCGACCCCATTGGTCATCTCCGTCTCGAGCGACAGCCACGACAACTCGGGGGTCCCGCGCGTCCCCTCTTTGACCGCGTTGACCACGCACCTTCCATACTATTAATGTGTTCTGCGAAAAATAGCAGAAACATTTGGCGCCGTCTGTGGGAACGAGTCAGCACCTACGTCAACATACACACGAACGTTGGCTCGTTCTACCATCTCTTTCTCTATTTTTAAGAAGGATTATTATATTTGATTAAGCTAACTTATCATCGACAAATACGACACTGTTTGATCGGCCTCTCTTCCACTTTATGTTTACTAAAGCGAACAGGCCTACAGCTCGGCAGTCATGTTGGAGAGGCTCTCCGTCAACTGCTACTCGAAGCCGTGAGGGTCATGCCTCCACCTCGTCAACGTCCACGGCGAGGTGACCCGCCTCAACAGCGTGAGGATCCCGTGTTGTGCCTGCCAGGTCATCTTCAAGTTAAGGCGCAATCACGCCAAGCTGATTGCGGCGGTGAAGAAAACCCCAGATCCACGATTAGCTCCGGAGACCTCGGATCTTGCCTATATTCCATAGAATTTCGGCTTAGAATGCCGTGAAGCTGCTACCAAATGTCATGCTAAATTAAATCTGACATTCAATTGGTTTGAAGTGCCATGAATTTGCTGCCAAATGCCAACCCGAATTGAATCTAACATTCAATTGATTTGAAAGGGACATTCAATTGGGTGGGGGGGATGATCATCTTACTGGCACTCTCCTCTCCCCTCAAATTGAATCCCTTCACCTGAGCGGGGTGAGTCAGGCGAAACTCATCGTCGAGAAAATCGACCCTCCGATCCACCATAAGGGAATGAGCATCGACCCAGGGGCATGCGACCCCCTTGTTGTCGAAGAGTACGCCTACGACCATCCTCCGGGTCAAAGACGACTTCTCCGGCCATCCTCCGAGTCGACGAACCCCAACCCTCTGAACTTGTGTTCGACCGATGTGGTGTTGAATCCGACAAAGCTCGACCCCTGAGGTTTGATGTGGCTCTGCAGCAACCTGGTGTCGATCCGAACTTGAGCATTCAAGGTTGAGGCTGACCTTCCATAGTCCAAGCCTCCAGGCTCGAAGCTGATTTCTCCAAGATCGAGACCGAGTATCTGAATGATGTTCGGTGAACAGAGCCTCCTTGGTCTAAGTTTCAACAACACGGCGGTGACTCCCTTGCAAACGTCGTCATCCTCGACAAAACAGGCTCAAACGAAATCATTATGACTTGCCAAACTGGCATTCTACGCCCCCCCAGCACGCACAGAACTTCACCAGGTGCGCGGTTCCAACCTCGGCGTCGGGCCAAGCTTCTTCCCCATCGGTGTCACTATGGAGATCGGCATCACCAACTTCATCCTCCCCTTCCTCTGCTCCGGCTCAGCTTGCTTCGTTGCTCCGGGCTGAAGCACGACCTCAGGGCCGAAGTGGTGGGGGCACGACATCCAGGAAAGAATTCCTGCTGACGGTGACCCTAGCCGGAGACATCAGAGCCGGAGACGTATGATCGGCCAGGCTCGCTTCAGACTGGGTCTTGATCAGTTGACGGTGGTGTCCGATCAGCCGAGCACTCCTCAGATCGAGTCCTCTCGGGGCTCGCCCAATGGAGCCCGCCTGACCTATAGCTTATTCGCATCGGCCTTCATGTGGTCGAACCCAGTTTCGCCTAACTCGGATGTCAGGCCGACGTCTTCGATGGAGACGTGGCTGACGCGCCGAATGGCTCTTCCTCGACATGATGACCCGATCAACCCGAAGCGGCATCAAGACCTATTGCCCGATCTCGGTGTCACAGTCGCTTTCAAAGGCCAAGCGACAGAATAGTGGCAATAGCAGGAATCATCGACGCGATCACGTCATGTTCTTTTGACCAAAGGCTACTCTAAGGTATGTGATGTTGCTTGGCATACTGATGTTGTTAGATTTGGTGACCAGGGCTGCTTGGAGGGCACCTTGTTAAGACGGAAGCTTCTATCCGAGACGCACTGCTGGCTGAGTTGTCGACCTAAAACTCACGTCTATCGATCCAAAGCTTCTGTAAGCTAAGATCGTCGAAGAGAACATCGATTCTCCGGTCCTCTGCAGGGATCGCCAGAAGGGTCTTCACCGCCTCAAGCTCGACATCGGTAGGATCAAGGTCGGAAGAGGAGCAATGTTCGACGTATCGCTCGTTGAGCCCGCCTCTCCTCAAAGAAGCCAAACGTCGATCCGACATCTGCACCTCAACATGCATCCTAATGTTCGTGACCGTCTCATCGCCAAAAGGAGGCTGACCAGTGCAGGCTGAGGCCGAGGCCGACCCCTGAGGAGGCCGACCAGTCCAGGCCGAGGCCGAGGCTGACCAGTTCAGGCCGAGGCCGAGGCCGACCCCTGAGGAGGCCGACCAGTCCAGGCCGAGGCCGAGGCTGACCAGTTCGGCCGAGGCCGAGGCCGACCCCAGAAGAGGCCGAAGCCGACCCAGCAAAAAGGTCAAACTGTCCTCTTCCCCCTTGCTAATTAATTGTGTGCTTTCAGACAATTACAAGAACTTCCCTAACAATTCTCCTCTCTTAAACTTCTTGCGAGGTGGTGATAAAAAGCCACATCCTCCGATTTCAACAAATGTCTCACAAAAAGCTTGTAGATAAGGCTGCCATGGTCGCGACAATGCCGAAGCACACGGCGGCCGGCATTGTGGCCTCGGCCAACTTGAGGGAGAGGCGCAAGGAGTGCGTCTAGATCCGGGGACAGGCCAGGAAGACGCGGGGCTGCGAGTGGCCCGGCAAGGTCGCCAAGGAGAATGAGATCTCGATCGAGTTCAGACAAGAGACAGCACCGACGACCCTCGCAGGTGTCGGGCTTAGCCCCGACTCGGCCTTCATCGATGGCCCTACCACCATCTCTGGCCATTGTCTCGACGTCCGCCATACCAACACCGTGCTGCCATCGCCAAACATATGGGCTGAGCTCCCATCACTGTGCCGCCCTTGCCGAGCTACCTTGGTCGTACCGCCAAACAGACAAAAGCGGGAGCCGGAGCGAGAGCAGGAACTGGAGCAGAAGCTAGGATCCAGACAAATGCTGGAGCAAAAGCTGGAGCCGGAGCAGGAGCCGGAGCTGGATCCGGAGCTGGAGCCGGAGCCGGAGCTGGAGCTGGAGATACGATCCAGACAAAAGCTGGAGCTGAAGTTGAAAATGGAACTGGAGCTGTGTCTAGATGAGGCCGACCCATCCAAGAGGAGGCCGACCACACCAGTTTAACCAACCCAGGAGGAGGCCGACCAGACAAGTCCGACCGCCTTGCCAAGTATCTGAGTTTCAGCGCCAAGCCACCTCGTCGAGCTTACAAAGTTATCCCCAATGCGACGGAGCTGTTGAACCAGTCGAGCATCCAGACCGCTCCTCCGACCGTGGCCGAGCCGTTCGGCCGAAGCACCACCGTCTGAGTTCGAGCAACCAAGCAGCTCCTCCGATCGAGGCCGACCAGGTTCAGGCAGAGACCGAGGCCGACCCTAGAGGAGGCCGACCGGTCCAGACGAGTCGGACCACCCTTCCAAGCCTCCGAGCCACCTTGTCTCAAAGTCATCCTCATCCTGGCCAAGCCGATCTGGCCGAAGCACCCCCGTCCGAGTTCAAGCACCCAGATCGCTCCTCCGACCGTGCTGTTGGGTCCCCGCTTACCGAACAACTCCTGCATCCACTGATCTGGACGAAGCAATGGCAGAGCGCCACCATGGAATCTTCGAAAGGCTTCACAAGGTCCTCACCCTTTTCGCCGGCCGTGAGCCGAGGGGCAACTCCCCTCGCCACCGGGCGGATCTCCTTTGCCGGCCGTAAGCCGAGGGGCAACTCCCCTCGCCACCGAGCGGATATCCTTCGTCGGCCGTAAGCCGAGGGGCAACTCCCCTCGCCACAGAACGAACGAGCTCAATCTCAGTGCTGGGGGCAACTCCTTCCGCTGAACGAATCTCCTTCGTCGGCCGTAAGCCGAGCGGCAACTCTCCTCGCCACCGAACGAATCGCCTTCGTCGGCCGTAAGCCGGGGGGCAACTACCCTCGCCACCGAACGAATCTCCTTCGTCGGCCGTAAGCCGGGGGGCAACTCCCCTCGCCACCGAACGAAACTCCTTCGTCGGCCGTAAGCCGATGGGCAACTCCCCTCGCCACCGAACGAATCTCCTTCGTCGGCCGTAAGCCGATGGGCAACTCCCCTCGCCACCGAACGAAACTCCTTCGTCGGCCGTAAGCCGAGGGGCAACTCCCCTCGCCACCGAACGAATCTCCTTCAAAAAGAAAAAAGAAAGAGCATCTTCTCCCCCCTTATACTACATCTCCCGACCTCAACCTTAACAATGGTAGAGCTCGGAAGATGGGGGCAATTGTTACGGCTATTTTGACCGGGCCCGGAAGAGCCAAGTCAACGACGACCGGTCAACCGGCCTGCTACGGCCTTGGGCCCCGGCCCCAGAGATCTCACGGGCGGGCCGCGCTTATCCGCCCAAGATGAAGGCCCAAAAGGCTGCCCACTTTTGTAGCGGAGGAAATCGGGGCCCAAATCGAGGAAGTCTTCGCCATTTATGGCAGCCGCCCCGTGCCATCATGATCCGCCAATTATGGCAGCCACCTTCATGGCTCGCCAAATATGGCAACCGACTTCATGGCCAGGCTTAATGGCCATCATTCCCCCGCCGTTATGGCCCGCCAATTATGGCAACCGCAATGCCCATTACTCCAGCCTTCATGGCCCGCCAATTATGGCAATTACTCATGGCCATGACTCCACCTTCATGGCGTCATCAAGTGGGCACAATTAGAGGGGGTCAACCCTTCCCCATTTGCACGACCCCATGAATGGCGGCCATGATGTCACATCATGGCACATGATGAGCATGGTTCGTCTATATGAGGAGGGGGCGGGCGTCATTTGAAAGGGGCCGGATCTTCACCACCTACAAAGGAGGTACCTCATACTCCCATCTTACACCTTCTTCCACCTTGAATATTTCTCCTCCAAAGCTCGGCCCGAGGACTCGAGTATCGGTCTCTCCGCGAGCCATACTCGATCCCACCGAGCACTTATCAGGCCAGATCTGACTTTGGCATCGGAGGGGCTTCGGTCGGAACCAAGGTCCGACCCCCCTGACGAGCTCTCTCGTCTATTCAGGTCCAGGAGTTCCAGGGACGCCGAGGCTACCCTTCGGCGTCCTTCCAGCCGGAGCCGAGCGCCCTCGTCCCCGACCTCGTTCGTCTCCTCCGTCACGAGGATGTCGCTCTGCCGAGGCTACCCCTCGCGGAGCCGACGCGAGGATCCGCGCGCCCCGCTGCGAGCGACTCTGCCTTCAACCGATCCCGGAGGCTGTCATCTCGCCGAGGCTACCCCTCGGCCCGCCAAAGAACAGAGCCGCGCCTTTTCGCTCGAGCGAACGCGCCGTCGGTCGACCCCATTGGTCATCTCCGTCTCGAGCGACAGCCACGACAACTCGGGGGTCCCGCACGTCCCCTCTTTGACCGCATTGACCACGCACCTTCCATACTATTAATGTGTTCTGCGAAAAATAGCAGAAACAATTTGCAAGAAGCAATGGCCAACTGATGGCATCTCTCATTTCTAGTGCAGTTATCGTAAACATACAGATGAAAGCATTATCTGATTCAAAATCAAAGTGGCAACAAAATCAATGTAAACCCCCAGTTACTAGGCAAAAATCATATGAAATATAAGGAATCAAGTTCAAGTTATACACTCCGACAAATAGTAGCATATATCGAACATCTACCGTCGACAACACTGCAAATTATTGTCTTTCTTCTCTTTAATTTTATGATTACTCAATCTTCTGTTGGTTTAATAGAATATGAAGGTCCCAACGATTAAATATTGAAACCAAAACTAATCCAAACAGTAGACAAAGATAAATCTCACCTTTGCTGAGCCCATGTCGTTGCGCTTGGCCGCATCCTTGATCGCTTTCTGAACATTCTTCTCTTCTCTCTCCACATCTGTAAGAAATAAAAAAAAGGAAAAAAAATCAAAGGGGAATTCGAGATCAGCCCCACATCAATCGGTCGTAGAAAACAGAAAAGATCGATCGATTAAAAAAGGAACTTTGCCTCGGATTTGGCGCTCGACGTTGCGGCATTCTTGGCGGAGCCGCCGCTGCCATTCCCTGAGCTGCTGCTGAGGATTTTGCTTCGGCTTCAACAGATTCTTCACCTTCTCCATCTCTTCCTTCGAAAATGAAAGCAGATGCAAAGCTAATCCCTTTGAAATCGAGCCTTATCGGTATCCTAGTGATTTTCTTTTCGATTTAAATTTTTTTTTTTGAATTTCTTCGATCGGAGAGACTGATGAAATTGAATCGATTCGCTGTGGAACTCTGACCTGGCGGGGATCACCGCGTGAACGGATGGCAGGTGTGGGAGTTATTCCCTTTTTTTAATCATGCATTGCAACACACAAAATGTCGGGTCCTATCGAAAGTACAAGTTTATATGAGACTTGTGTTTTCTATATTTTTGTGTCTTGACAGATCAGATGTAATCTTTTCTATATTATTCTTTTTTTCTAATACATTGTAAAGCAGGAATCGAACTCTGCCAAAGCAATTGACTCGGATAGTGCGTAAATCTTTGGCGTTTCATGCGTTTTAGCTTTGTTTTTTCTTCTTCTTTTCTCCAACTTTCATAGATCTTTCTTCCTTGTCTTTTGGTGCTCCCAACTCATATCCAATGGAATTCTTGCTCGTCTTGCATCATCAATCATGGCTTCATCTCCAGATTGCACAGTATCGCTCCAATTCGCTCCAAATTCCCTTAAATCAACATAAACGCTCCGAAAGTGAAATAGTTCCAAATATTCATCGAAAAGCGTATAAAATTTGGATTTAGAGGGTGAAACATGATATGAATGTATGAGAATAAATATGTAAAATACATGCATATCACATTCATGGGTCATGCAGGTGGGCGTGATGGGGACCCTTAATGGTGATTAAGGGGGCGCGCTTTAAGGGAAGCAGTTAGCTCCTGCCGGCGTGGGTCAGCGGTTGTGCCCGCTTCGGTCCGGGGCCGGCCCGACGTTGATTCTTCGTAGGGGCCTCGTTCTCCCAGGCCCGTGGGTTTGTGACGCGGGCTTGGGCCGTTCGGTCTTGACCCATCCTGGAAGGGTCATATCAAAGCCAAAGCGCCGGTGGTTGTCGTTTTACTCGTCGTGCACAACGAGATATTTTGAGGATTAAAATTTGTTGTGCGAACCCACCATTTTACTTATGGGTGTGCACGGGTACAGTGTACCTAGATACTCGAATGGAACCTACCCGAACGGGTAGGTTCCTGATAGAAAATGATTAGTTCCAGGTTGGTTCTGGATAGGAAAATTAGGAACCTGCGTGAATCGGGTCCGGTTCCAGATCCCATCTATAGGAAATGGGTACACGAAACCGGAACTGATATCCGGACCCGGGTTTAATTATAGATAGCTTTATTTTTTTATATAAATAGTTCATTGTGAATCGAGTCCCATAGTATCGGGCCAACACACTGGCTTTAAAATTAGGAACCGGTCTAATGGGTATTAATTCATTAGTTTTAGATTGCAAAACTTTCTAATTAAACATATTAGGGCTTGTATCTTTCTTGTTCCTCTCTTAGTCTCGACTCTCAGCTGCCTCGCTACGTGGGTTGTTGAATCGGCCGCTTGAAGCCTCATGACGTCTTCCTTTCTAGCAATTCTCTCCATTGACTTGACGGCCCACTGACTCGTCTCAAAATGTGTGAGTGCTACTCCCAAGTGTAGGAGATCGATCAAGTAGTAAACCTGGAGAGTCAGGTATCGAATCTACGGGACAGTCGGCCTATAAACCAAAAGAATCAGTTTCTAAAGATTAATAAAACAATGAAAAACTACCACCTTTCGAAGGCGAGATAATCGTGATGATGGTTTTAAGTAAACGAGAAAGTAATATTAAAACGTGTACGGAGAGTCGATATAGGAAACCAATGAGAGGAGCATGTGTCGGTTGTGATTTCGTTAGAGTATGTGTAATCAATGGTCATCAACGTCTTTTCTATAACTCAACATTTCACCCCGCAAGGGTATGAGAACGTCGGAAAATATAACGATAAACGATCATTCAAAATGCCGCAAACAATCTCGTAAATTACTAGCTTCATAAAGAGTTTAAATTCATGTGCATGCAAGGGTCACGGCAATGTCCGCAAGGATCACGCCACGAATAAGTCTGCAAGGATCAAATTAGATCCAAGTACACCAACAAAGAGAATATTTGAATAATACGTGTAGAATCTAGCAAAATACGTGATATAACATGTGAAATAAGTCGAAAAGACGTAGAAACCAAAGATTACAACACCCTAACTACATCACAACCAACACACAGGGGTATTAGCTACGCATGGAGAGAAGAAAACTCAATTTCATTAGCAAATACATGATCAAAAGGTCAAAATACAAGCTAAATACGTGAAATACAAGGTATAAGTTGAGATTTCTATCACCAAAACTCCTCAAAAAACCTTGGAATTTCTTCTGCAAGAGCCTCTGTTCTCTGTCTCCAAAGCCCCAGAAAATCTCGTGAAAATACGCACTCTAGCCCCCTCCAATACGCTCAAAATACGCTAAAACAAGTCTGAATACTCTCTGGAATACGGGGGTATTTATAGGGGTATATAGTCAGCGCGGATCCGAATTTTACGCTAAAATCCACTCTAAAATCGCTCAAACCCGCAACCCTAATGTCGGCGCAATTTCTGGCCGTTGGATCAAATCGGGATGGAATGTGGGCTCGCCACGTGTCCATCGGATCAGATCCGTGCCCGCTTGTAAACCCGCATCTGCTCCGCTCTCTGAGTTTCTCCCGCCTTCGCATCCTAACCGTTCGATCGAGATCCAACGCACGGAAATGTGCCACGTCGCCCGATCAATCTCTCGCGTTCAACTCGGATGCGGGGCTCGTAATGGCCGTTCGATGGCGATCGAGCGGATGAGATTGGGCCACGTCACTCGATCGCTTGCTCCGTTCGATGAGGCGAGATTCGGCGGATGAACACCACGTGTCCTCGTATCGGCGTTTTCGATCGTCGCTGCACAGCCGTTGGATCCTGATCCAACGGTGAAGATGATGACGCGTCTCTCTTTGCTGATTGCCGTCAGATGAAGCAGTGGGTGGCCACTAATAATTAAGGGTAGTCAAAATAAGATCATATTAGAGACCAAATAAGTACCATATATGCACAAATGGGGCTAAATGAGGAGCTAAATATGTAATATTTACCATGAATCACCCACCCGGGCCCGGCCGGGCTTGGCCGAGCCAAAGGTCGGGCCAGCCCGGGCTCCTTCCAAACCCGGCCCGGCCCGAGCGGGGAGAAACCCCCGCCCAGCTCGGCCCGGCTTTTTTAGCCTCCTAGGGCTGTTTTAGCCCCCAAACTGGCCCCGGGCTAATACCCAGGCCGGGCCGGCCTGACCCGGTAGGCCGGGTACCCAGCCCAGCCCGGTCTCGGCCCCGGGCCGGTCAACGGCCCGTTGACCGACCTCGGGCCTGGGCCGGACCGGAAACCGGGTCGGGCCAACGGGCTTTTTTGACACCCTGACCTTTGATTCATCCCAAAGCTTCTTCACGTCCGTCCGTTCACGTCGAATCGACAAGCACTCGAAACGAAAAGATTGACAACTTGAAGCATTAGACCCCCCTTCATTCCAATCGATTATCTCTTCATAGTCCAAACTTCAAATCACAGGAGTTTTACAAGGTACACGGAACCTACCCAGAACCATAGGGTCTGGGTAGGTTTTGGGTATAGGGTCCAAATTTTAGGAACCGGTCCCTAACCGGGTAGGTTCTGTATCCAAATTTTAGGAACCGGTCCCTTACCGGGTAGGGTCCAGGTAACAGAAAAAACAAGCCACCCAGACCCACACATCCCTATGTTTACTCGAGTGCACATACCACCCATTTACAAGTTTGCCATTCAAACTTTCTCAAACATTTTCCTTTTTTACCTCGCACACATACACACCGTTTTACGCCGCTGTCGTTCCTGCCGATGACGACGAAGACTCCCACTCTTCTCCAGCCTCCTTCTCCGCCCTCCATCCCCATCCCCTCCTCCGATTGCCCCAGCCCCCCTTTCCCCTCCCCCCTCGCCTTCTCCTCCGACCTTCTCGTCCCATTCGTGGCGTGGATCAAGATGTTCCGACGAACCGTCACCGTCATCTTCTCCGACCGCACATAGTGGCAGACGAGGGGCAGGGAATGGACGGAGGAGGGGTGATGGATGGGGAGTGTAGAGGGGGGCGGGAGAGGCAAGGCCGGTTCAAGCATAAATGAGGCCTAAAGCGAAACAAAATATGAGGCCCAAGTATTAAAGCAAAATTTTTAGGCGCCTTAATATAACAGAATTTAGAAGGACAAAATATGAGTCTGTGACGTCCGTCGTCTAAGAGAGGAAGAGAGATCACTCACTCAGATCAACTTCTTGTGAATGGCCCACCGGCGCCGATGCTGGATGGAGAGAGACGGAGTCACGAATGCGCCGAAATGGTTGATGCGCAGTCGCAGACCGTCGATGATGTCGATCAGAGCCGGGCCCAGAGGGAGACTGGGTCTGGGAGAGCCAGAGAGATGGGGGGAGAGAGAGAGAGAGAGAGAGGTCTAAGCGGAGGGCATCGACGATTGGAGACTTGGAGTGCTAGGCAGCAACGATTGGAGACTTGGAGGGCTAGGGTTGGAGTCGTTTGACGTTTGAGATCCTTTTTTTTATTCACAGACTCTTTCAATCCGTTGGAGTTGAGGCAATGACCAATGAGGCAGGCCTCAACACAGCAAGGCTGGAAAATTGAGACTAGGCTTTGACATAATAAAATGAAAATTGAAATTGAGTTTAGATTCATTTTTTTTTGAAAATATGAGGCCCTCTGAATTTTGGAGGCCTAAGGCGGCTGCCTAACTTGTCTAGTAATAGAACCGGGCTTGGGGCGAGGATGGAGAGGGGATTGAGCGGAGGTAACTGGATGACGCAGTTTTTCTTCGCGAAACCCTGATTGAGCCATAGATGAGTAATTTCAATAGCAAACTTTTAAATAAGTGATATGTGCACAGGTGATGACAAACTCGTAAATAGGTGGTCGCGTGAGTAAAACAGTGGGTGCGCAAATCAACTCCCTCCTTTTTTCCCCCTAGAATTGCAGAAAACTATTTTATCTTTTACCAAATTAGAAAATGCCACTATGTCAGTTAGGTAGGTTTGGTAGAGAAGCACCTCATATTTGTTTTATTTTATGCAAATAATGCCACCATATCAAAAGCTGCCTAGTTTTTTTTTTTTTTTAGCGAAATCCATATGAGAGTAAAGAGTGTCAAGTGATGAGTGATATCTGAAGAGTTTCTTAGATACGGATAACGTGATAATTTTTCATTAGACGGTGTTTTAAAAAAATATCGATGGTACGTTCACTCTTTTTTACTTTGCACTTAGCTCAATTAGACGATGTCATATTGGTTGGATCTAATAATTCTTCTCAAGCGTCATTTGTTTTCCATTATTCTCGATCCATGCACGTGAACTTGAAATGGAGAGTAAGGTTGACTTGCAAAACACCTAAATCTTAATTTTAGAACCCATGTATTCTTGACTAACGTCAGAAAACCCTCTCATTGTTTTTCATTCATCAACTTGGCTCCCTAAACTTTTAGCCGAGCGATTGTTACCTAACACTTTTAATTTTAACGTGAAAAGGCTTCACAGTAAGGACACACAAAACAGTCAACAGCCCATGCAAACCATAATTTGCAAGCGAAAAACCTGCAAAATAAAATACTCGTGCATTTTATGTTCCAAATTTTCTACTCATCCAATGCTAGTATTATACTGAACATTATGGTCCTTACTCAACAAATCAATTCACGAGACAATCATACAACTTTCGTTCATCTCTAAAGTTACATAAACACTTGGATACTTTCACAAGAACACTTATTTTGCCAAGTGAACTGTCTGATCAACAGGCAAGTACCCCTAAAGTTACAAATTTGAATGTTCATGTCCTTGTAAACATATACAAGTTGGAAGCCAATACGTAACACAACATAACTATCGGTAAAAGGAGACTGGCTCTCTTGATGAGAACCAATATATATCTTTCCACGACTGAGCCCCTAGCTAATCATAAAGCCCTTCTTCATGCCATATATCTACTAAGAAATCAACCATCTCCTGCGGTTTAATCAGAATCCAATGACACTGTAAGCAGTTGAAAATCTCAAAGTAATTTAGCGCAAGACCAGTGCCATGATATGCACAATGGGGAGAAATGGGCAGAATATAATCATATATAAAGACTTACCGACAAGGGAATTGGTTGTGCAAAAGGCTGATTGTTGGAGAGCAAGTCCTCGTATGTAGTGCACCAGCTAGGAGAAAGATGCAGATCACAAAATTTAGATGGAATCTTTCAAGACAAATAATAAACAGAAACTAACTATAACTGATAAAGAGATTCTCTAGCTCCGATGAAATCAGGCTCAACGTCAACGCATGAAGACAGGCACACAAAGTCACATTCAGTACAAAGGCATACGCCAACATTGTGTTTTCTTGTTAGATTGAAAGGTGCATATTTCCTAAGGTTTCTGGTTTTGAGATGAATACGGAAATGTGGTATTCAGGCTACTATATAGACATGAAGTTAGCATTTTCTATCTTGCCAGGTTTCTTGACACGTGCAATTCTACAAAAGATGCACAATCTTATAAATGTTATGAATGGATAATTTTATGCACCCCTACGGTTTCTGGTTTTAAGTGGTATTCAGGCTACTAGATAGATCTGAAGTTAGCATTATTGTTGTGTGTCATTCATTAATAGGTAATCTATGTAACTAAGCTTTTCAATTGTTAGATACCATTCAAATGCATGCACTTTTATCATTTCCTAAGAAGGCCAAAGTTTTTTTTGGGTTGGTGGAGGGGGGGATACCATTCAATCCCCCCCCCCCCCCCCCCGGGGGGGGGGGGGATAATAATGATAATAATAATAAACAAAAACAAGACAAGACAAGACAAGACAAACAAACAAACAAAGAACGCAACGCCTTGGTACATGAAGGAATAAAAAACCTTTGCCTAAAAATAGTGCACATATTAGTTTAAATGTGTATTTGGTAAATATTTTATTTATTTACATCCAACTTTTTAGGAACAATTTGTGAAAACGAAATCTTTATTTGATATAGCAGTGATCCATGATAGATGGCGATATTTTCAAATGCAATTTGTAACCACACACATTCCTCATTTACTAGTGCTCCAATACCCATGAATCCACATATATCATCCAAGAAGACGAAAACCGCATTTCCTTCAAGTAAACAGGCAGTAGTATATTGTTCCTTCAGACATTACAAGACAAATGTGCAAGGGAAAACATCTTTCCACTTTGAACTGTTGACAAGGGCCCAAAATCAAAGAAAATTGTCAGAACTTGATTAAAAATCAATGATACTTTGGAATTGATTCTATGAAGGATATTTCAGTTGCTGCCATTTTAACAAACTCTGAAGTTGTGATAAGTATTGAAGTTTATATTTTTATATTCCAATACACCCCCTAGGTTGATCGGCCATTTTATGGGCCGAAACCTAGGCTTTTGCCATATTAGTATTTTTTCCCCCTGTTAAACTGCTTTTTAATTACACATGCAGTGGGATTTGGCTTTGCTTTGACATCATATTAAGATCCTTGTGACTATACCAAAACTTTAAAGTTGCGATTATGGTTATTTTTTTTATTTTTCATGTTCTAGCAGAGGATGATGTCATGAGAAAAAGAATTATCAGAAGAACGAAGGGAGAATAAAATGTTGAAAACTTTTGTATATAAAAGGACTAGCTAGATATCATGGTTCTCTTTTTACTTTTCCCTTGTAAGCTTTTTTAACAGTCAACTACAATGAACGCTATTGAATGGAGTAGATCATGAATTCATGATATGATCCTATCTTTTGCAAATGTAAGTTGTAAGACCTAGACCATCTTATGCATAATTAACCATCTCTGTGTTGTTTTCCCCGGTATTGGCTTTGCATGCGGAGAGTTCTAGTCATAAGATTGGTCAAGTTCCAAAGTTGCCCAAGTCTTCCCCGCTGAAAATGGGCCATAATAGCAGTGCACTGCGCTAATTGAGAAAGTCAACAGAACTACAAATCAACATAGGACCCAATATCAGCTCAATAAAAGCCCTTCGTGATTTGGAAACAACTTAGATAAGACAACCATGGGATATGGAAAAGCTTACAAATTTGAAAAGAACGACAGTTGAGTGAAATCCTTGGTCGAGCAGAGAAAGCCTTTTAATTCACCAATATAAAAAGACAGTATGGGTTTGAGGAAGGATAGTAAGTCATGTGATGGTAAATTTTGCTCATATCTCAGGCTCGTTATACGCAAATTGGACAAATTAAGGATCATCCCCGGCTTTGGCTGAATTGTTTTGTCATTGATGAAGACCATGTACTTCTTCTGCCTCACCTCTTCGGCAACTAAGGACCCAGCAATGACAGAACATTCCTTATAAAGAATTGACCCAAAAAATTATACATGCAGAAACCTAGCCTGTTATAGGTTGGTGCCCTTTAATGTTTAATGCCCAGAAGGGAGGTTAAGCACACTGCATAGCATACACCATTACCATCAGCCGCTGTGAGTGGCTATCAACTTGAAGCCAATTTACGACAAGAGAGGGACGTGACGATTAATCTTGACGGGTGGACTAGTTGGGGGCAAAGGAGAACTCGTTCATTTAGTTTAAGCTCATGAAATCCGTCAGTGGGTCTAAAAATACTCACTGAAAATAAAGGTCTAATAAAGGATTGAAGAATCTATTTTTGTGTCACGATCTGGTATTTAGTGAAGAAAATTTCCAAATAAGATTTCCAAAACGACCTAAGTTAATACATGTCAGTCCCATTAACCATTATTTACCACTCTAAAAATTCTGAACAAGCACTTCAAATCATTTCCACAGCTGATGACGACTTAATAGGCTCTCCAGGACTTTCTCCGCTACTCATGAAACTAAACCCCGTAACCCATTTTATGTTTTATCCAGTCAATGCAAAACTATTTCTTCTTATAAAAGTAGATTTTAGATTCTATGATCAATAGGAAAAATATTAGAGGACTTTCGTTATGGCAGCTAAAAGATGGAGACTCATTTTCTGACCAAAGTGGCAGAAAATGGAAACTTGGAAGTGCTTCAGGTGGTGTGACCATCGTTTACCTCTCTTCTAACTCACATAATTAGTTCTAGAAACTAGAAGTAGCTGGAAGCATATTTCATATCTTCATATTTTCCATTTTATATAAACTCCAATAAAACCAGAGAACGCATACTTTTATCCTTCCTTCATAATTCCAACACACATGTACGTCTAGACTGAAGATGTCCCTCCCATGAGGCTTAGGTGTTAGTGTATCAGTAATAAGGCCAGTATCATGGTCCTATATGTTTAGAAGACATAAGATGTTTTTGTTTCACCAATTAGAGAATCCATGCAAATAGCAGAATGATTTAGTACAATGGAAACTAATAATATTTGGAGAGAGATAGATAGGAAATTAGCCCAAACTCCACCAATTGTTTATTATATAGAATTAGCAACTTTACACACAACCTCTATCAATATATATGTTCCAACACTCTCAAGCTGGAGCATGCATAGCATGTGATATACATTGTATATTACATGTCGCTCATCACTTATAAATTGAATTCTTGATTCCTATAAGTGGTTTTGTCAACAAATTTGTCAGCGATTAAAGATAATACATGTGGAGCCTCCAGGGTATTGTCCTCCAGCTTTTTTAAATAAACTAGCAATACACCTCAATGTGCTTGGTACGTTGATAAAAGACAAGACTTTCTACAATATGAATTGTTTCCTTATTATCACAATACAACCGCACACGAAATGGAAGTGTAACCCGAAGCTCGATCATAAGATCTCTAACCTAAATCAACTCACATGTAGAGTTTACAACAACTTAATTTCTACAGTAGATTTGGACACTAGAATTTCCTACTTGCTCA
The DNA here is from genome assembly GCA_030789695.1 of Scilla litardierei. Taxonomy (NCBI): domain Eukaryota; kingdom Viridiplantae; phylum Streptophyta; class Magnoliopsida; order Asparagales; family Asparagaceae; genus Scilla; species Scilla litardierei. Next base: position 48,643,460 of record CM061138.1, on the reverse strand, counting down.
TTCATGCTACAAGGTTACCACCAACAAACACATAATAATCTATAATAAACATCCTATCAACAGTCGACCTTACCTAATCTTCATTTGAGAAATACCCCATCAGCAATGGCCACACTTAAGAATACGAGCTCATTTATTGAGCACTTTTCAAATACGATGAATCCGTAGTAAAGCATCCTAGTGACTTGTTTGTATAGCATACATGAACTAACCATACTTACGGGATATACAATATCAGACGATGACATAGTGTGATGGTTCAGCTTCCATACTTGTTTTCTCTAAAAGTCTTCTGATCATCCAATTGCTCCTAATATGGTAATAATCTAGAGTTTGAATCCATAAGAAAGTACCTATTGACAACGTAACAGGCTTGTCTCTGAAAGCATGTCAAAGGCATAACTTTGTTATGACAAACAATCCATTTATTGGACTTAGCCACTTGTATACCCAACAAATAGTGTAATGGTCGAACGTTTTTTGCCTAAAAAGATTGTTACAAATATTACTTTAACACATAAACCTATCTTGCATCATCATCAATGATCATAATAGCATAATAGCATATGTAAACAACCAAGAGAATGTGCTTTTCCTAAGGCAAACGGAAAGACAGTAGTTCTTATCGGCCCAACACCGTCTAAATTCTTGAACCACGGTTAGCCTTCTGAATCAGATGCTCAATGATTGTTTCCGATCGTATAATGATAGTTTGAACTGATAAACTTTCATTGACTCTGATAGGAACCAGAAAAGATATGATTTTTATTGCTCAAAACTGAAAATAAAAGAGATAAATTGATTACTATTATAAGGGTAATCTCCCTCCCAAGATGCCAATTGAAGAGGACGTCCGCACGCTCCCGTAGAACAAGGAACTCTTCCTATAAGATACCGAAATAATCAAATCCAGCCTAGCCTAGGGCCGGCCGGCCTTCCTCCACTTTTATAATAATTCTATTAATTGCACAATTACCCATAAACCCTCTAAATAATAAAATATGACAAAAATGCCCAAAATACCCCTAACGGGCCTAAAACTAATAAAACAGTGTCTGAATCTATCATTACTCCACCCCCCAAACAACCTTGTCCTCAAGATGGTACATGAAGTCTCTGTCGATCCTCTCCTCCTCCAAGTGGAGGTGGTCATCTCCTCCGGGATCTTCTTCCTCGACGACCTCCTCATCTTCTTCGCCCACCAGCCACAGCTGAATCTTGCGCACTCTGCAATGGTGCCCTGGGGTGAACCTCTCATCGCATCTAAAGCACAGCCCCTTCTGCCTCCTCTCCCGCATCTCAGCATCCGTCATTTTTCTGAACTGCCCTCCCAGCGATGTCCCTATGCTTTTCTCCTGGGTGGTCAGGTCCATCCCTGTTATTGTCTTCTGATGTCCGCATGTGAACAGGCTGCAAGAAGAGGAGCCGCATCCAGTCCTTCCAGATCTCTTCGTCTCCATCAGGTGATCATCCACCATCTGAGCATACTCTATGGCCTCCATCAAGTCCTGAGACTTCTGTATGCGCACCTCGGTGCAAAGGGTGGCCTTTAACCCCCTTCATGAAGGTGCTCTCCATCATCTCATCAAAAACTCCACGTACTCGTCCTGAAAGTGCCTCAAATCTCTCCATATAGTCCTTCACCATACCATCTTGCCTGAGAAAAAGTAACTGCTCCTGTAAGTTCCCCAGATGAGTGTCGCGGAATCTCTCCACCAATCCCTCCTTGATCTCCTCTTATGAGTGAAACGGCCACATCTCATCCCTCCACTAGTACCACGCGAGGGCCTTCTCATCTAGACACGCCTCCTCCTCCTCCAGCTTCTGCTCCTCACTCATATGAGAGACCCTAAAAAATCCCTCTGCCCTGTAAATTCATGTCATCGGATCTTTCCCCTCAAATACAGGTATCTTCAGCTTCCGTAGTCTGTCCACCACGAAGGTCCACTAGTTAACTCGTCCGACTGCGTGCATGTGCTGATGGAAATGATGATGCCACCTCTTTCGGTGCCGCTCAAATCCTCTCTGTGGTTTTCCATCCATATCTCCATAGCCTCCAATTGGACCCCTTCCTCAGCCTCCATTGTCTCCCCACTCATCGACGTCGTCATAGAAGCCCTGATCATACTGTTTCGTGTCCCCCTCTTCAACGTAGTCTCCTGGATACTCCTCATAAGTCGTGGGTGGTCCTCGTGTATGTGTAGCATGTCGAGGGCCATGGGGCCCTCGAAACTCATCGCCATCATCGTCGGGCTCTCACAGATACTCTGGAGAGTCGTCGTCATCGTAATGCATCGTTGAAGGACCTCGAGGCCCTCGTCGCCCTCCTGTATGCTCGAATCTGCGTTGGTTTGGGTCCGAACGTCTCTGAAACGGTCCCGAAAATCCTCACTGGAGCTGTCATGTGCCCGGAAGGGGCTGTCGCCACCCACCGATGCCGTGTGGGGGCGATGTCCTCTTCAAGGGCTGTCGCCCCCTGTCGAGCCCCTGGGGGGCCTCTGCAGGGGCCGTCGCCCCCCTGTCGAGCCCCTGGTCGGCTCTGCAGGGGCCGTCGCCCCCTGCTGGGGCTTCGACGGGGGCTGCCGCCCCTTGCAGACCACCCTTGGGGGGTCTGCACGGGCCACCAACCCCTGCGGTGTCTTCTACAGGGGTTGGTGCCCCTTGCAGAACCCCCTACTGCAGGGGCTGGCGCCCCTTGCCGACCCCCTAGGGGGTTCTGCAAGGGCCGTCGGCCCCTGCTGTGTTGCCGTCGAACCCCCTTTCAGGCCAAGGCTTGGCCTTCTAGGGCTTTCCGAGTCGTTGTCGTCCATTGGGGTCTCCTCGTCCTCCTCGAAGTAATAGTCAGCGTCGAAGAGAAGACATCCCTCAAAAGCTTCCACCTTTTCCTTTCCCTTCTCCAAAGTTGTCGCCTTTTTCGTCGGATTAGGGTGTGCGTCGTCGCCGTCTAGCTTTGCTGAAATCCCCACAAGTTGTTGTAAGATTTGTGCTCGGGCTTCTCCATGTTTCTCTAGGGTTTTGTCTTGCTTCACTAGGGCATCTTCATGCTTCGCTAGGGCATCACCATACTTCGCTAGGGTTTGCTTCACGCCATTGATTTTGCCATTGAGCTTCTCTTCCACCGCATCGATACGATCTTTGGATCTCATTGCCGCAACCATGGATCGACGTGCTCTGATACCAAATTGATAGGAACTAGAAAAGATATGATTTTTATTGCTCAAAACTGAAAATAAAAGAGATAAATTGATTACAATTATAGGGATAACCTCCCTCCCAAGATGCCAATTGAAGAGGACGTCCGCACTCTTCCGTAGAACGAGGAACTCTCACTCGAAGATACCGAAATAATCAAATCCAGCCTAGCCTAGGGCCGGCCGGCCTCCCACCCCTTTTATAATAATTCTATTAATAGCACAATTACCCATAAACCCTCTAAATAATAAAATATGACAAAAGGCCCAAAATGCCCCTAACGGGCCTAAAACTAATAAAACAATGCCCAAATCTATCAGACTCCTAAACAACAAATCCAGATGATCGCTTCATGTAAACCTTCTCATGCAGAATGTCACAAAGGAAACCATTCTTGATGTTAAATAATGGAATGGCAATGATATGTAGCCGTTAAAGTTATAAGGCATACATCTCTGCTACAGGACAGAATGTATCATAGTAATCAAGTTGTACATCTAAAAATATCTCTTAGCCATCAAGTGAGCCTTCTATCTAGTAAGGTTCCATCCAAATTAAGCTTAACTGTATACACACATCTTCGGTCAACTACTCGCTTTCTTGGAGCAAGAGACGAGATCATATGCATTACGACAGTCAACTGCTCGCTTTTCTGGAGCAAGAGATGAGATCATATTCATTATTACAGTCAACTGATCTCTTTTCTGGAGCAAGAGATCAAATCTTGTGTCATTATGCTCTGATCAATGTTTTATAAGACGGTTTCATTATGTGCGCGGTCCAGGAACGTATATCGCATATGCGGATTATGTGGCCGATTATGCAGATCATGTGGTTTACACGAAAATGAATATTTTAGTAAATAAATTAGTAGTAAGTATATATAAATATGTGTGTGTTTGTGTATATTAAATTAAAAAAATTCTAAAAGATGTGAACAAGAAAAAAATCATATCAACATTTAAAAACATGGATTAATTCATACTAATACATCAGCACCATCAATACGATTAATACTTACAATAACTAAAGTCTCGATTCTATAGCAATCAACACACATAAAGTATAAATATTTAGTTTAACATCCAAATCAAAAGCATGTCTAACACAAGTTCTTTGAAATAACAAAAGATTCATGATCTATTCTATATCTACTCATCACCTTCATCATCATCATCATAACGAATACCATCATTTAACCCCCCATCAGAAGGAACTTAATCGATCACATCAAAAATATTATCACAACCGTCTAAATCTTCTCCGTCTAAATGCTGTTGAACATCGGCCATCGCTGCACTAGAAGAATCCTTTTTTCTCCTTGCATATGTTATTAAAGTTCTTTGCTCCTCTAAAGTGGATCTTCATTAGCTCCACTAGTCTAGGCAACAATAGGCTGTGCAAGTTGATTTCTGTCGGGTGGAAACCCTTAACACAAAAATGCCTGATTTTTATGCTTAACGGTTTGAGTTTCTTAACGGGTTGGATTTTTAGTTGCCAGTTATGCGTTCGCATATTCGCATATGCGGACGCATAAAAGTTATGTGACCGATTATACGGTCGACCGCATAATTTGGCCGCATACCTAGTTTTTCATGCGGTTAGAGGCCACCTCCTTATATGCGGCTACATATAACTTGTTTTAAAACACTGGCTCCGATATTGTCATTTCTTCTTTCATTGTTACTAAACGTCTTGGATGTGATGGAGCTTTTGAAAAAGACTTAGGAACAAACTAAGTCTAATAGAGGAAATAAAGCTGTATACGATGCAAAAAAATTAGCAAATCAAATAGATTTAGACAAATGATAGGGTGTACAACTATAAGTTTCTTTTCAAAAGATAATTAGAAGCTTAAGGCCAAATTGATCACTCATCAAAATGATCAGCCAACTCAAAATCAATAGGCGTTGGATCGACAGAAGTGTTAGCACTAGAGCATCAGGAACCTTAGATCATCTTGCATACATCTATAGTTGTTTATATAGTTTCCGTTGTGATTATGTAACTGTAATCTCTAAAGTGTTTGAATATGCAACTAGTTCATTGCGTGAAACAAGAATAGAAATTCTTCATTTGACACAAGCTTGAAATGTTCATTTGACAGTAAAAATAGCCATTTATGAAAGTAAGATAGTGACTCAAAGAAAATAACATCTATAGAAACCAGAACCCGTTTGTTTGAAAACAAAAATAGGTGCAACCTTTTTGAGTACAAGGATAACTAAGAACAATAAACTTTAACACTAGAGGGTCTAATTTAGAAATCGTCGAATGATTATCACAACAAATTATACAACCAAAGAGGTATGGGGAAAAGGGAACAATGGTGCATTGGGTAATAATAAAGAATAAGGGATCTTATTGTGAATAACTGATGAATGCATTTTGTTTACGAGATAACATGCAGTAAGAATAACATCTACCCAGAAGTAAATAGGACCATTTCTGCAAAATAATAATGCATATGCAACCTCTAAAAAATGTTTGTTCTTATGCTCGCCTACACCATTTTGAGCATGTATGAGAGCAAAAAATGATTGATAAATTCTACCAAGCGGTTTCACATATTCAATACAAGCATAACTAAAATATCTATCATTTAACCAATATAGCTATGTAACACAAGATAGTTCTCAATAAATGTAATAAAATATTTAAAACCAAGTTTTGATTGCACTGGACAAAGAGCCACATACATAAAAAATGAACTAGCTCAAAAAATCATTGACTCTTATATTGACTATCACCAAGTAAGACCCACAATAATGTTTAAAAACATTGACAAAACTCATAATTTTAACGTGAAACATGACTCAATGTGTGAACTAACCCAATTTGAAAAAAAGATGTCCTAACCAACTATAAACATCAATAATGGACAATGTAGCAAAAATGCTACCAAACCAGAAGTCTCATTCTAATGATACGGGTTTCCAGATTCACATTCGGTAATCGTCATTTGCGCCATGATCTCTTCAAAGAACCAGAAGTCTTATCCAAATTATGCATGCCTCTAAATTTACATTCTGGGTAGCAATCGTCCTCGTCCTTTGCATTTCGATCTCTTGAAAACGCAATAAGTTGAAAATGAAGTCACATGATAGCTTAAAGCTAGAATGAGTTAAATGGTAAATAATCAACTAAATGAAAATTTAGGTAAGTATGAATTGAGCACAATGACATGGTGTGACATTCACAATGCTAACACCACTAATAGAATAAATGGATATATCTATTAAAATTACACCCGTCAAATAGGATATTGACTCTGATTAAGAAAAATACATAACTTTCCACTCATATGATTAGTAGATCTATAATCAATCTCTCAAGTTGTAGACACTGAAGAACATGTAATAGATTTACATGTTGTGCAAGTGTAGTTGTAAGTGTTGTGGATGATGTCATAGAGGATAAATCAACAAGGCTTGAAAGTGGATAACATCTTGTATTTGTCATGTTCCTCTCTAAATAAGGTGACACTCAGAGGCTTGGATGTTATCTTCCCTAGGTAGAGAGGTAATATATGCTAACCAAGTAATCGTATCTGGCTAGAACACACAGAATGACTTCCTATGTAGATCCCAACATGTATACCTTGCATGGCATGGCTTCTTGCAGTAATTACAAGCATTCACTTCTATTACTTGGAGCCTTCTCTATCAATGCCGAAAGGACTTCCTCTATGTCCATGTCATCTGCCGTGTCAACTGAATGAGCTGGCTTCAGGCTCTCCTCCTAACCATATAGACTATCTTTGCTAAAAGGCTGAAGTTAACCTTTGATATGACTCCATGGATATTGAAGCACAAAATTATCCAAAAAAATAGGGCGACTGGCATCGTATCGTATGCTACGTATTGTGTATCATACAATGACAACAAATACAGACTGTGCATGGAAAGCAATTTTATGATTTAAGTCTTACAATGGATATTTATAAAAAAGTTCCTATTTATGAACCATGTGTACTGTAAATTGAGGTAATGGCAACAATGTTATAGGAATTGTCATTTGTCGCCAAAATGAACCTAAAATAAATTGAGACACTATTAAAACTCATAAACCTATTTTGCATCATCCTCAATGATCATAATATCATTCACAATTGCATATTGAAACTCAAAGATGCAGACATCGTTGCCAATCTAATTGACGATCACCACCGTCATAATCCATTTTCTTAGCCATGCATCCCAATCATTATCAATTAGAATGCAAAGATAAATCGCCAACCAACCAACCGTCTTCCCCCCATAATTACCGGACCTCAAGTGCTTTAGACCAACCGGTTTCCCCTCATCTTTCTTCGATAAATAACCCGTTTCATGCTTTGATGAGTCAAATTCATCCCCATAATTCCCAATCCCGCTACACATCCTGCTGCCTCCAAGGATGCCTTGCCCAATATGGAAACCTCTCCCCATACCCCTTAATCCATGACCTTTTAATTTCTCATGTTCGGGTGGTCAACCTTCCGCCCCCCTAATGGATCCAATGTTGGTTGAGCATCCATTCCAATATGTCCGTCCAGTTTTTTCCTTGCCAACATCCACCCCTCGTTCAAATGCATATATCTTCCCTTTTTCCTGCCTCCTTAAACGGTGCAAAAAACTGATTGTCAAATCTACTTCAAACTCAAAATCACATCAATGAATTCAATCGTAGATTTGACTAGACGTGTAACAAACTTTGTCAAGATCTAAAAACTAAAATACTCCAAGGACTTGACTGATGTTATAGTCCTAGAACCTCAACTCAACTAATGCCACAAGCAAAACTAATGCCTCAATGGTAACTAGTGTTCTAAAAGGCAATTTACACAGTCGCATATGTGGTCACATAGCATATGTGGCCGCAGATGCTTATGCACTGCTGCATCCAAATCATACTCTGCGCTCGAATTATGCAATCATCCGCATATTCGAGTGCCTGACTATTATGCATTTGCATAACCAAATAAGCAAACATATTCGGATGCATAATTGAATAACTATTAAAGTTTCAAAAAGATAATTGATAAGAGCTTTTTTTCCTACTTGAATCATTATTTTTTATATTTATTTATATTTATTAATAATATTTATTGTGTTGAAAATTTAATGAATTCTACTTATTTCTTTGATGCCGTGAATACAATATCTTATATTGTTTATATATGCATGATACAATTATTAATACTTTAAAGAGTTTATAATGTCGTTTCCTTTTTTCATGTTTAGAAATTTTAATCTTTAATGTACACATACGTATATATATATATATATATATATATATATATATATATAGGGCAATCTTCCATTGCGAAAAAATGGTGCGAAAGCCCGTGCGAAAACATTTTTTTTATTTTTTTGAAATTTTTTTTTTCAAAAATTCTTTTTTTGATGTTTAATCCATACAATTATATACCCCAGGGAAAATAATGGGTGAACCCGTTGGGGATTAGAGCACCCATCCACCCGTTACAAATTTAACGGTCTCAAAACGTGCGAATTTGATGAAATGCCTTGATCGAAGGCCAAATGACATTATTTCTCAACCATTATTTTTTGAGGGGGGTATAACAACATATAATGAGGGTGGAAAAAAGAATTTTTGAAAAAAAAAATTTCAAAAAAAAGATAAAAACATTTTCGCACCGTGCGAAATGTTCTCACATGAAGATTTTCCTATATATATATATATATATATATATATAGCTTATTTGCAAATATAATTTTTTAGTTTCCATAATCTCGAATGATACACATAATCAGCGCAGAAACCGATTATGCACCATCCGTATTTGGACCGCACGCATAATAAAACTAGTCATTAAAACACTGACGGCAACCAAACCCAATGTGGAAGTCTTCGCCAGAATAAACCTCTCAGATAGAGCTAAAGTTTACGCTATATCATTAGTTCGAGTCCCATAAAGAGTCTAAGTTAAAGTCAGAGCCAAGTCCAAGCCATAAGCACAACCTAGAATGGAATGGTAGTTCAAGACAGTTGATCTTGTGTTAAAGCTTAAGCATGAGAAATGTAGTAAGTTGCTTATTCCTAAGGTGAATCCAATCCATATTCTAATTCCGATGCCTAAACAAATTGAATTGTTATTTCGGATTTTCCATTGTTTATCTGTTAACGAATATGATGCGGACTAGGGTTTGTTTGTGGAATTTGGGGATTTTTATTTGAAATAGAAAATAGGGTTACAATGATAAGTAGCCAATTTTGGGAGAGTTGGCCCCTCTCCTAGCTTTTGCTAAGGGAAAAGCCTAAACTCTCTTCTAGATCTCCTCGGAGAACTCTAGGAATGTCAAAAGACGGCTACTAATTCGATACCCTAACCCTAGCCCACGCCCTCACTTATATAATGATGAGGCGTGGTGCGTACATCAACACAAAACAACTAATAGTGCATAAAGAAATTCTATCCCCAAATCGTCGGTGTGTCCAACAATTACTCCTTAGTCTTCTTGCGCCTCCTCTCGTAGGTGATAAGCGTATCACTACTCCCCCCCAGGAGTTTCACCTTGTCCTCAAGGTGGAAATCAGGATACTGCTGCAAGATATAATCATAAAGCTTCCACGTTGCCTCAAACTCCGGCAATCCCAACCAACGAATCAGAACTTCCCGTGCTCCCGATGCTCCTGTACGAATGCCTGTAACCTCCTCGGGTGCCAAAAGTACCTCCATATCGACCGTGAGAGTTGGGGATAATGTAGACGACGCCACGTGATCTCCAATAGCTCGGCGTAACTGTGAGACGTGAAAAACCGGTTGGATCCTGGTAGTAGTAGGTAGCTTCAGTCGATACGCCACCTTGCTGATCCGGGCCTCAACCTCGTAAGGCCCATAATACCTCGCTGCCAGCTTCTCATTGCGCCGGTGGGCCATAGAACGATGTCTGTAGGGTCGAAGCTTCAAATAGACACGCTCTCCCACGGCGAACTCCACCTCCCTGCGATGTGCATCTGCCTTCTTCTTCATGATTTGCTTTGCTCGCAGTAGGTGGCGCTTCAATTGCTCTAACACCCGGTCACGATCCTCCAACTGCTGCTCTAATCCTGACACCGGGGTGGATCCCCTGCTGTAATGCACTAGATGGGGCGGATCTCGGCCATACACAATCTGAAACGGTGTCATCCTCACAGCTGAGTGGTACGAGGTGTTGTACCAGTACTCAGCCCACATCAACCACCCGGCCCACTTCCTAAGTGTCTCTGACGCAAAACATCGGAGGTATGTCTCCACACTGCGGTTAAGCACCTCCATCTGGCCGTCCGTCTGTGGGTGATACGCTGTGCTCCGTCGTAGCGCTGTCCCCTGTAGTCGGAACATCTCATTCCAAAAAGTGCTCAGAAACACCTTATCTCTGTCTGACACAATCGAGCGAGGGTACCCATGCAGCCTGACCACCTCCTTCAAAAAAGCAACTGACACTGACGCTGCAGTAAATGGGTGGCGTAGTGGGATGAAATGGCCGTATTTGCTGAGGCGGTCAACCACAACAAATATCGTAGTGAAGCCCTCCGATCGTGGCAATCCCTCCACGAAATCCATCAAAATGTCTTCCCATATCCTATCCGGTAGCTCCAAGGGCTGTAGAAGACCTGCTGGAGATGTCGCCTGGTATTTGTTGCGCTGACATATATCACACTCCGAGACCAGCCTCGCGATATCCTTCCTCATGCCCGGCCAATAGAGCTCCCGAGACATCCTCTGATAAGTCGGGTATCCTCCCGAGTGGCCCCCCACGGCGCTGCCGTGGAACTCATGGAAGAGAGTAGGAATGTGACTAGAAGTCCGGGGAATCACCAGCCTCCTCCGGTACAGTAGTAGTCGCTCATCTAAGGTGTAACCCGGGAAGTCCGTAGATCCCCCAGTGATCGCCTCCCGGATTCGCCGCAGCTCCTCATCTGCCTCAATCTCCGCTAGCAAGGTGTCGCTCCGCAACATCAGTGGAATAGAAAGAGCCACCACCTGTACCCCCTCATCTCGTCGGGAAAGCGCATCTGCCGCCTTGTTGTCCGAGCCGGGTTTGTAATGAATCTCGAACTTGTACCCGCTTAACTTGGACAGCCAGCTCTGGTGCTCCTCTGCCACCATGCGCTGCTCCAGGAGGTACTTCAGACTCCGCTGGTCTGTCCGTACCACAAACTCCCTCCCAAGTAGGTAGGATCTCCACTTCTGTATTGACAGCACGATTGCCATCAACTCTCGCTCATAGACAGACTTCAGCCTGGCCCTGGAAGATAAAACCTGGCTGAAGTAAGCGATCGACCGCTGCTCCTGCATCAGTACGGCTCCCAACCCAAAGCCCGATGCATCTGACTCCACCACAAACTTTTTCTCAAAATCTGGAAGTGTTAGTACCGGTACTGTCGTCATCGCCTCCTTGAGGGCCTGGAATGCCCTCGTCGCCTCTTCTCCCCAGCAAAAACTATCATTCTTCAACTGTTCCGTAAGTGGCCACGTCAAGGTGTCGTACCCCTTCACGAATCGCTGATAATACCCCGTGAGACCTAGAAACCCCCGCAAGGCCCGTAATGTCCTCGGCTGCTGCCAATCCAACATGGCTGAAATCTTCGATCGATCAGCTGTCACCCCGTCCACCGACACGATGTGCCACAGGTCTCCCTCCGCCTGCCGGGGTCCCTCCTACAGCGCCTGACTGTCCCCCTGGGGCAGCCTGTGGTCGTGAAAACTGTCCTCCAAACCCCCCCGGCGCGACGCTCGTCCGCCAACCTATCCTCGACCGTCAATGCTAACTCCATCTGCTCCTCCAGTCCACGTGGTCTGTGAGTACGAAGCTCAGACCTAATGGTGGGCTTCAATCCATCCATGAAAAACCCTTCTAGGGACTCTACAGGCATCCCGCGTACTCTACTAGTGAGTACCTCATACTGCTTTATGTAATCCCGCACGGTCCCCACCTGCCTCAAGGCATGTAGCTGCTCATAAGCTCCCCCGCCTGAGAGTCTCGGAATCGGTGTAGTAGTGCCTCCTTGAACCCGTCCCAGGTTCTCAGAGGTCTCTGTTGTTCCTTCCACCTCCACCAATTCAGTGCCTCTCCCTCCAAACAGAGCGCAACCGCCCGAAGTCTCTCCGCCTTCGTTAACCTTGACATCTCGAAGTACCTCTCAGCCTTGTAGATCCACCCCGTGGCATCACTATCCTCAAACAAAGGCATTTTGAGCTTCCGAATGCGGTCATCTGCTCGTGATCTCCTCCGTCAATACGATCATGCTGCTGATGGCGGTGGTGGTCTCTAAATCTGACCCCCTCCATGATCCCACCGTCGGTCCTCCCTCCTATCTCGCTCCTCTTCCTCCTCGTACTCCTCCACGTGGTAATGAGCATCTTCCTCATACCTCCGATCTTGCCTGTCAGCTCGTCGTCGCCCCTCAGGGCCACCATCACTGTCCTCCGAGTACTCTGGACCACGAGCACCCCGTACACGCCCTTCTCGCCAATCGTCGCCCCCCTGTGGTACACAGGGGGACTGTCGTCGCGCGCGTGGCCCGCCCATGGCCTGCGGGACCCATGGCGGGCCCGCCCATCGTCGGCGTACCCCAGGCGGAGTCGCCCAGGCTCGGCGACCCCCCTGCGGGTGCGCCCGCCTCCGGCGACCCCCGCCTGGGGTCGCCCAGGCTCGACGACCCCCCTGCGGGGTCGCCCGTCCATCGCGGCCCTCCTGCAGGGCCGCTGGTCATCGGCGGCCCTCAAGTGGGCCGCCAGAGGTTCGGTTTCCCTCTGGCGGTCCACTAGGGCTGCCGGGTGTGCTTGTCGGCGTCGCCTTGGGTGTTGTTCCTCTTCGGAGCTTTCGGTGAGATCTTCCTGCCATTCTTCCTCCTCCAGATCCAGATCTGAATCGATCTCTTCTAGGATCACCCCCCTTGATCTGGAATCATCACCGCCTTTCCTTTCGCCGCGCGGGTTGCCTTCATCCTCAGATCTGATTGGAGATTCAGATCTGAAGTTGTTCCCTCCTTTGATGGCGAGATTCCGGATGTATTTTGGGCTAGGAGGTGCGTGATCATCTCCTTCATCTGCTCCATATTCTCCTTGAGATCAGATCTGAGTTCAGATCTGACAGTGGCGATCTGTTCGATGAGATCCGACGTATCCTTCTTCCTCTCGACGACTTCCGCATCTAGCCTCTCCTCCAGAGACTTCGACGTGGACGATCTTGTTGCTGCCATTGGATCAGCGCTCTGATACCAAATTGATACGGACTAGGGTTTATTTGTGGAATTTGGAGATTTTTATTTGAAATAGAAAATAGGGTTACAATGATAGGTAGCCAATTTTGGGAGAGTTGGCCTCTCTCCTAGCTTTTGCTAAGGGAAAAGCCTAAACTCTCTTCTAGATCTCCTCGGAGAACTCTAGGAATGTCAAAAGACGGCTACTAATTCGATACCATAACCCTAGCCCACGCCCTCACTTATATAATGATGAGGCGTGGTGCGTACAGCAACACAAAACAACTAATAGTGCATAAAGAAATTCTATCCCCAAATCGTCGGTGTGTCCAGCAATTACTCCTTAGTCTTCTTGCGCCTCCTCTCGTAGGTGATAAGCGTATCAGAATACTGTGTATATTTGTGTATTTTGTGCTTCTAAAATATTCTCCACGGGATGTTTGCTTAAAGTCGACATCTTGCTTCACTTTAAAACCCAACAATTTTTTCCAACAAAAAAAGATTTGATATACAATATGCAATAGTCAAATGCTATTTTATTTGAGAACTAAAGGTCATGCATATTCCAAAATATTCAAGCAAGAAGAAAGAATAATTTTAGTATTTTAGTATCTTTTGGTTTTTTGAAATTATTGTCTAGTTGAGTTTTTTAGTAAGTTTTTTTTTTTTTTTGAAAAGTATTTTTGTGCCCTTGTAGAAGGCACTCTTTTAGAATTCAGGTATGAATAAGAATCGTTTTTAGGCATCAAGTTTCATTTTTACTGGCCTTCAAAAAGTTGATTAATAAAAGAAAATTTTATTTTCTTATAAAAAGTGTCTCGCGATGTGGTTTTGAGTTGGTGAGTGATTGCCTAGCATGAGGTATCAATCCGATCTTCAGGGTGAACGGCTTAGAAACACATCCTTGATCAATATCCACACATGCTTGGCATAAACCAATCTTTTGGTAACAATCACCCATTTCGTTTTGAGAAAGCTTGCTTAGAGAAAGAATCATTTGGCACGTTCACAGCTGAAGCATGCAGTTCTTTACAAACTACATGTGACGGTGCTTCAAAGCTTGCATTAAATTACATTATAAGCATAATCACATTAAGAAATGAGCCTCTAAGTCATTTTTGGAATATCAACATCCAAAAGTTGGCACTCCTGAACAAGATACACTTGTATGCTCCTATTCATAAGGTGAGGTCACTCACTAAGGTAGTAAATACAGATAAAGATGCTAGATGTTTGGGACTTGAGGAAGTTCAACTATGCAAGGAAATATGTAGAAGCAACATTCCAGGATTCACTAGCTTTGGGAAGCAATAATAACACCAGTTTCTTTCATTGCATTGCTACCCATGGCGATGTATTCGTATGCATGGGGTCAATATACATGTACAAGCAACCTCTCTCACGACTTCATCTCCTTCAAAGGATTGGTTGGCTCCAGTCTCAATATCTTTATTCAAGCTATAATTGGGCTTCCACTTATATCTAGTGAACTCTCTCTCAAATAGTTGGAACGCCCTTTCACAGAAGAGATCAAGGTGGTAGTATCTAAGCTAGGAGGTGACACTGGTCTGGGTGCTGTGGATTTCCATTATTGTGCAATGCCTCCATAAAGACAGCAAATTTTCTGTTTTTGCACAGCCCATCCCTCAATGAGATTTGAAATTCCATCGGACATCATTTATCCATTCAAATTTGCCTCATGTTATATTAACCTCCTGGCAGCCTCCTTGCATCAGTGATAGTATGTCTCTGCAATGGGACTCTTTTTTGGCCACAGTGCTTTGGATACTTTGGCAAGAGCACAACATTCACATTTCTCGACAAAGAAACAGACCTTTCAAGCTCTTGCTGAGACAGGCCTCTTCCAATGCTGACTTCTGGACGCATATTCTCCCT
The DNA here is from genome assembly GCA_030789695.1 of Scilla litardierei. NCBI lineage: Eukaryota > Viridiplantae > Streptophyta > Magnoliopsida > Asparagales > Asparagaceae > Scilla > Scilla litardierei. Next base: position 48,628,178 of record CM061138.1, on the reverse strand, counting down.
GTTCACAATTGTTATGTGGCAACTTCTGTTTGCAGTGAGATTTTTGTATTTTCTTACTTCATTGCATTACCCATCTTGAGTAAATCACTTTCTTAGGCCACCCTCTTGAGGATGAAGACCGACTGTTCTTCTTTGAACAAACCTCTTCATCTATAATATGTGGACAGGGCTTTTGAGTTTGCGGTCGTATTTCTCCCCGGGGAAAAAGATTTAGTTTATGCTGGAAATCCCTGAGATTCAGAATGTTTTCATATGGATCCCTTTTATTAATAATTCCCACAAGTACCTGGTGTGTTCGTTGTAATCCACACAAGAACTTCAAATAGAACAATGTCCTTCCTTTCCATATTCCACAGGAAAGTTTAATTTGCTATGGGAATCCCAAGATGAGGGAGGGTGCACAAACAGGTAAACACAGCAGAATCATCCATCCAGTGGGTCTCATGTATGTCATACTTGGTATACTAGAATAAAAAGATCGTTGAAGACCAAATGACAGAAATATATGTGTATAATATAGCCTTGTATGATATAACCATTGACAGAAATCAACTCCGCCTCACCACCACTTTGTTAATTTTCAATATCCTACATCATGTACGCTCTGCCTTCCCAACCTCTCCTGAATCCTATGTAAACCCTGAGATCCTCCTGTCTGACCAAGGTAGTTCCAAACCCTAATTTAAATCCATTTTAGCAAAATCAATGAAAACAGTCTTTTTGTAATGTATTGCATCACCAAAAAATGGTAGTAAAATGATTTGTCATATATTCCCCAACCAAAAAATTTCAGTGATAAAGATCCCCAATCAAAAAATCAGGGCTGTTATAATGAGTATTACAGTCTTAAATCCCTACATCACCCAACAATGGCAGGTAAAATAGCCTACGTACTTCAATTCAATTGTATTTGATTCCAAATTTCAGCAACAAGCCCCCAAGCATCAAAATCGGGGTGGTATAAAGGGTACCAACTATTGAAAGGAACCAATTAAATATAAGGTCCAAACGAACAGAATCACAACTAGCATAGACTTGATAGAATTTATACATTTACTCAAAACCAATTATGCAATCCTTAATTTCAGTCAGCGGGCATCAACAACATGCCTTTGCATAAAAATTCTGACCCTCTGATTAATTTTAATTTGTTAGGCACATCACGTGGAATACTCAAAGCTCTTCTAAAACATAAATCAGCTCAAGTAAAACAATGGATTACAGTATTGGCCCACCTGATTATCTATGATACGAAGAGAGTGGCAATGGTAATGATATCTAAGATAGGTTTCACTGTAACATATGAAGTCCTAACAGATAAATAGTTGAATTCAGACCAAGGCAATTAATCATTAAGCACAAATAGTGTAAAATGGTATAGCATTTCTAAACAAGTTTTAAGGAGGAAAAGATAACAACACAATATATCTGACCTTATTGTTGGTTCTCTTGATGGCCTATGGGTTCCTTTTGACGTGTCTCCAACCCATTCTCTTCTTCTCTGGTGCCAAGCTATAGCAGCTAGAACAAAATTGACGTGTATAAGTTTTGAGCTTCCAATGATAATGCATCCGTAGGTGATGGAAGAACACGAGAAAGAAAATCGAGATGGAAAAACTTCAGTAATAACAGACAATGAGCGAAGACAAATATATTAAAGTACAAAGTTCAAACAAGAAGAAGACACGATAACAGGAAGTTTGGCTTTTGTAACAACAAAGTTTATGCCTTCTTGATGAACAAGATCTTCAATCTCATTGCAGATGTTATGGAACCAGTGAGTATGATCACGGTGACAATGACGTACATGCATAGTTCTAGATATAATTGTCAAACAGGACACTGAAACTGTACAACATAAGTGAATTATGAACACAAACATTAGAATATCATAATTATTTCTCCTGCACTAACACATTATCGATCAAGCAAAAAATAATAAAAGACCAAACTAATTAGCACAAAGCAATGGAGATACAACCTTTCCATAGTCCACAAAACAAGCAACAAACGAAGCCTGGTGTTTCCACTTTTGCATCAAGTGGGAAAATAGTATGAAAAAAACATTAAAAAGGAAAGATAAAAGAACAGTGAAAGTTTGAGCGCTCCTTTAGAAGTTCTTTAAAAGCTTCCCGTTATATATGAATAAAGTTGGGTAGACAGGAAAAGAATGATGAATATAACTCATTCTCACATTACAATATAAAAATGGAGCATGGTCCTTAATTTTTTTAAATTTAATGGTAAAGTTTTCTCTTCTAAAACCAATAAAAATAAGCGGCATAAAGTTTAAAAGATAATTAGTAAGCTCAATAACGTATTCCATTAATTTCATGCCAGTCATTGTCAGTTGATGCTTTATTCAATGTGACAGTAAAGTCCAAATCAAGTAGATATTAAAAGAGACATACCATGATTGATGAATGAAACAGCAGTCGCATTATCCTCTGTAGATTTGTTCTCTTCATTAACAGTAGGCGGCCCTGAAGACATGTGTGTATCAAGGGAGTGAGATATGCTAACGTTGTTTTCAATGACTTCTGGACTTGTTGACCATTGCCTTCTTCTACGTCCTGATAATTGACCAATGTTCCTCTTTTGCGGTGATTTTGATGGTCGATCTGGTACTAAATCAGATTTGGATAGGCCTCCAACACAACAACTGCTCTGTACAAAGATTTAACAATAATGAGTCCTCTCATATACCTACTGAAGAATTTCCAGATGAGTTAATTCCTTGGTAATTTGATTATACAATAAATTATAAAGTACTTTCCCTGTCGAAGAGTTAAATACAAAAAGGATTGTTGTAGGAAAGAAAAACGGCTAAGACTATACCCCTGGTTTTTGATGAGATGATTAGCACCTACCCCATAAAAGCTAAGAGAAAGTATCTTCAATAAGGCAATCCATTTAACATGACCAAATGAGAAGTCGGTCAAAGAAAGCCATGAATATAACACTTCCCATCAGTGAGCAAATAGCCCTTTAACTTCCTGTTCCATCAGAGTAAGAAGAGTCAGATCATCAACCTAGAGACAGTCTCTCATCACACTAAACATGCACCAATGTATAATAATCATGAAACAAGATTACTTCGAAACCGGAAAATATATCAAAGAAGAGTTACAATATTAAAAGGAAAACAAATATTGCAAAACACAAAAGGAGATTGTAGAATATTCCGATAAATAACAGTGACATTTAATCACATGGAAAAATAATTTGGGTGTCCCTCTCTTGGCAGAATAAATTTAGTGATGTTAAATTATAAAATTAAATGTAATAGAATTATTAATTTGTTGAATGACTTGTATAAAAAAGTACATGGTGCTGAAATATACTATCCAAGCAAGTAACAACCATAATTGAACAGTTGACAGCTTGTGTACTTTGAATAAACACAAGGAAAAAAATTAAATATAGAAGAGACAGCAGTCTTGAAGAGGTAATTTATATCAATTTTTTGGGTATTTTTATTGCATTGTCGAGTGATATACTTACATAGCTGCAAGATAGAGAATACTAAAGATAAGAATTGTATAAAACCCATGGTAAGAAGGAACTTACATGAACAATGAAAAAGGTGAGATCTTTATATTCGGTGGTTCCATAGCCTTTGTAAGAGAGGATTGGTGAGATATAGTAGAAAGCTTTCAAGTGTCTGGCAAGTACTTCATCATTCTTTATCTCTCTCTAGATCATATTCAAGTTCATGACAGTATATATACAGAGAATACAAAGCCATAGATCTCCAAACTGTGTCTCTATTCCAGTACTTGTAATATGCCGGTCAATGTCATCAGGAAAACACAAGATTCATGCATACTATCATCATCATCACAATATTTTTATAACCACACCAACAAACCTTGTCCGCTTTTTGAACAAAACCAACACAAAATCCAATTTGTATGGCATATATGTTAAAGTTGTCAATTTTGCCATTTCAAAGGTTAGATATTAGTCAACCCAATATCTTTCAAATCATTCTTGACCAGCGAGTGTTATCATCATAAACCCAAAAAAAAATCCCATCAAAGTTATATACTTATAGTTTCTAGGATCACCAAAAAGTAACAATAAGATCATTCCTCATAAGTTAAATTTTTCTTTCAGAATTTTTATTGTTTGCGAGGGAAGATATTGAATACGATTTATTTACTCTAGTCTCCACAGTATGTAACATATCCACCATTTTCATCTCATCTTCTATCACCAACAGGAACCATCATCGTCATGTCCAAACCTTGCATGCATACAATTGGGGAAATATTTTTTGTCTTTATTCTACTTCTTTCATTATTGGAGATATTGGAAAATGCAACAAAATGAACTTGGGTAGCATTACTAATCTAGAGGCATTCAATCAATGGTGTCAGGATGACACTTTACCTTAACAGATTTTGTCATGTCAGACAATCAGACACTTGATACCTATTTTTTCCATGACTTGGTCACAATTCATGTAAAATGGTTTATGGAGGTAGGCCATCGTTGTAAAAGAGGGAAAGGATTAGAAAGGATATGTGAAAAGAATTCTTAAGAAAATAATGGGTTTTCGTTTTGCTCCAATGGTCATCCAAACCCATGTCCTTTCTTTTCTTAGACTATGTCAATGTTAAAGAGAAATTGTTGCTCATATAGGTATGAGATATAATACATTGTAGTATAATTACAATACAGTATTCTATATATTGACATGTATCCCACTGTCTAACATTTGCCGTGTTGGACAATTTAGCACGCACGGATATGTGATACCCATGTTTCAGGTCCAAGTAGTCTTACATCCAAAACTGTTCACTTAAGGGGTAATGTCAATTCTATTTTTAAAATTAGATATGCATTGTTCAATACTACCAGCATAGACATGTTTTTACGGATGAACACCGAAATTATAAGACCGGAATGCCAACAGAATCTGTGAAATCATGAAGAATTCACAAGAAATCCAAGGAGATGAGAGATCGAATGAGATAACACAATAACAAAAGAACATTGATTATGGACAATTACGAGAACCCCCCAATTGGTACCGCATTTTAAAGCAACCCCATAGGAAATTCAAAAAATATATATAAGAAGTGATTTATATCTAGTGAACGACTACGAATAATCAGCAAAAAAAAGAAAAAAGGAAGGAAGGAAGCAACTTGAATCCTAACTAGTATCTGTGGAACAATTGAAAATCAGCTTGGAAGCCAAGAAAATGGGGGATTAATCAATATAATAGAAGAAAAAAGAAACCCTAATTAGAAAAAACATAAAAAACTAATTGCTACTTAATGTTGAAAAAATAGTTGAAAATCCCAAGAAATACAAGATGCGATTCAGATCCGGTTAAACGATTACGAATAATTAGCAAAAATGTAAGAAAAAAGGAAAAAAGGATTATACCTTTTGGTAACAAATCAGAAGACATAAACAATGTCCTGATACTTACCATAAGATCTGGCTACATAAAACTTGCCGTGGTAGGCCTGGCATATCATTGCGTATCTCTGATGCTTAAAGTCGCCCGAGAGCTTAAGAGCTTCAACTTCATCAAAAAAACCAATTGAACTCAAAATAAACCAAATACTTTCTATTAAACAATTTATTGCTGTGTGGTCCACCACCTCGGATCTTCTACCCTTGTTCCTCCTCCCACTGACACTTATTGAGATTGCAGCTAAATTGTTGTCCTCTAATACATAAAGCATCAAGCTTGGCCTGTGTTTGGATATGCCATTTACCTTTTCCTAGATGGTGACAAACCCCAGTACAAAAATACCATGTGAGTTCACATTTCTGTTGATCTCTTCTTCTTCATATAACTCTCTTGCTCCATCCATTATGTTCTTGTAACTATTTATTCTTTATATAATAATTTGTACAGTCCTTTACCTTAAAACTGAATTGATTATATATAAGAAATTATTTCATTATACATGTTTCAAATCCCTTGGGTGTGGCAGCAAATGGTAAATGAATAGTAGATGATTCCTTAGATCCTCTCTCCTTCAACGATCAGATCACTTGGCTGATCATTATAACTTTATATCAGCGATGACTCAAACAATCAGCCTCGGAATCATCTACACCACAGCACATAAAAGCCAATTTCAACGGGCTATTGGATCATGATAAGTTTGTTCATATTACTTTTGATCCGTTAATATATTGCCTACATGGAAATGTCGATCAGATATTGCATATTGCATATTCTGAAAAAAAAAATAGTGATCAGCCTTTTTGTCAAATTTGATCTGTTTTGTAACTTTGTATCTCGACAATGATAAGTTTGTTCATATTACTTTGATCCGTTAATATATTGCCTCCATGGAAATGTCGATCAGATATTGCATATTGCATATTCCCCAAAAAAAAATGGTGATCAGACTTTTTGTCAAATTTGATCTTTTTTGTAACTTTGTATCTCAACAATGCTGAAGCTCTCAAACTCCATAGACACCCCAGGGATCAAAACCGCATAAAAATTTATCAAACCTGCAATAACAGGTTTCATGCAATCATATCTTACAACAAGCATTAGCTCATTCATGGCACAGGATCTCCAACCAAACGGTATATATCTTCTTTTTCTTTATTTTCACGTTGATTGACCAGATCTGAATCACATCTTAGGTTTCCTCGGATTTCCTACGATTTTGTTGAAAATGAGAGAACAAACACGGTTTCTTGCAATTTTTTGATTAATTAAGGTTCAATTGTATTCCATTATTACCTTAATTGATCCCATATTCTTGGATATCTCATTAATTTCTCATGATTTCATAGAGACTATTTACGGTTACGGGGTCTTTCTTCGGTTCTTTTTCTCAAGTTTTTACTGATTATTCGCATTCCTTCAACCAAATCCAAATCACATCTTGAATTTCTTGAGCCTTCCCCTGCTTTTTGCATTACAATAAGGTAACAAATTAGGGTTTTCTAACAAACTTTCCTACTTCGAGTTCTTTTCCTCTTATGTGACATTAATCGAACCCTCGTCTCCTTGGACTCATCGCAGGATTTCCGTGATTTCACATGATTTCCCTATTTCACACGGCTTGTCTTCTTTACGGACTCCCGGCGACATGCAGCCGCTCAAGATACTAATGGTTTAACATTTCGAGCACTTTGATATTAATGGAGACTCCTTTTGGTGCACAAACCTTCCCTAATGAGTCAAAACATGTTTTGAATGCCTTTGAGAAATACAGGCATCATCATGTCCACATTATACTAATAAAACCACCAACATCCTAAAGCTGACCTTGTCATGCTAATGGGTCCTCCAGAATCCCTTAAACTTCAACCTTAAAAAACACATCAAATGTTGTCTTTGGGGGAGAAAAAACATGTTGATAGGCACCTCTCCTAAAATCTAAATCAAATCACCACCAGTAATCACGCCGCATTAATGCGAATCAAAACAATACACACTTCAATCTCTCAACTTCATTGCCAATTTTCTGTATTACCCATAACAAAGACACTAAAACTAACATCAACTTCTACTATACTAAAACATCATCATCCCATGCCAAAAATCCACAGCTGAATCCAAGAATTCCTTTTTTAAAAATCAGAAATCAGCAAAACTATCTACTTTCATTTTTTGAATAAAATACAAAATATATAAAAGAAAAAAAATCAAACCTGAGAGGCGAGACAGACAGTAATGATGGGGCGGGGGCTCGGTCGAGGTAAGGAGGTAATGATGGGGCGAATTAAGCAGAGATCTATCGAGCCCTTTCTTTACAGCCCCGCCCTGTCCTCTTCTGGATCCTGTCAACCCATAACATCACCCGCAGATTGGGGCCCACTTTTTACTAGTTGGGTTTATTAGTGGGTCTTCTTTGTTTGGGTGGTTACAGGTATTTCCCCAAGAAATTTGGATATTGTCCCGTAAATATCGCGGCGAATCGGAGCCGTTCGTTGTAACCGAGGGCGTGGGAAGAGCGGCCGTCTGCAAACGGTGGGCGCCTATTGCATTTTGGTTGGTGTTATGGATCTGGATCCAAATCATATCCGACCCAACTGTGATGGGGTGAGTAGAATATAAGAAAACATTGCTCAAAGGCTCAACGCTCTCTTATTTTTTCAGACAATCGAAACCGTTCATTTTGATATATTCTGTTATCTCAAAACATGAGATATCGGATGAACTCGGGTGATTTTGCTCGTTCATCCACCAATTGCAAATGTACACGTTCTGTAAGAATGACATTTATGGCGGGTGAATAAAATTCACCCGAGCAAACTCGATTTGGGTTTGGTTAATATTTTGTGGTTTTAGAATATAAAAATCAAAATGAATAGTTGAAATCTTCTGAAAAAGGTTAAGTTACAAATAAGGTTATAGCGTCTATGTAATATGATACACATTATTCTCTTCAAAAAATCACCGCACATTTAATAGTTTTGTGGTTAGTTGGTTCACATACAATTTAGTTTTATTGAATCGAGACAAAATTTAAGGCAGTTTTACAAAATCTAGTTGAGGTCGTATATTGAAGCTTCAAAAGTTTAGGAGTATTGTATTTTTTTAATCTTCAGAATATTTTTATGGAATCAAGCTAAATTTTAGGATAATTTTACAAAATTAAGTCTTACCTTAAGATAATTTTATGAAATCAAGTGTGAACAATTTGCTGAATTGGATTTCTATCCTAGATCTATGGATTCGTTATCATGTTTTAGTCCCCTGCATTTTTAGCTCAGAAAATCCCTGCACACAATGATTGGTAGACTCAAAATACATGATCTTTCACCCGGAATGACATGTTTTTGCCATTTGAGATCAGCTTAGTTTTCAATAGGGATGAGAATGGGCATGCCCAAAGCCCGATTGGGCTTCCAATTGGGCATGCCACATCATCATCCCTACCAATCCTTCATAGTACTTAATGGCTCAATATGTATAATTACAATTCAAATTCTATCTAACGTGGTTTTAATTACAATTCAAAATCAAATTCCATCTGCATGATCCCAACACTATCTCCCTTCTATGACCAAGAATAGCTTGGAACACTATAGTCACACTGAAGTGTACATTGTATTTTATTTTTAATGGCTTGGAACACTATAGTCACACTGAAGTGTACACTATAGTCACACTGAAGTGTACACTTTATTTTATTTTTAAGTCAATGAAGCATTATTATTACTTTAAAAAATGTATATATTGTTAGAATAATATGAGAAGTGTAGGCTACTGGTTGAGACCGTAACCATATATCTATTATATAAAAGAGGGATGTTATCAAGAGAATTTGGACAAAAGAATTTGGAAAAGAGAAATTGGATAAGAGATAAGAGTTTGAGGGATAAGAGAGGATGTGGGGAATTTTTCACATAAAACCCCGGTTTTTACATTTTTGCCCCTAGACCCTCCACACACACACACACCCCCCCCCCCCACACTTTTTATTCTTCCCCCCTTTCGGACCTTTTTTTCTAGTCTAGTGCATGTGTGCACAGGTTGTATGTATAGGATCCTAAGAGACACCCACTTAGTAGTGGGTGTAATGGTGGATGTAAGTGGGGGGGGAGACCAAAGGTCTCCCTCATTCATAACACTCACCCTCATCCATCCATTCTTAGCATATGAATTCTTCAGGATTCAATATGCTAATATGAGGTGAATATTGTTGGATCCAGAGTTACCGTGTTTTCGGCACTGAATCGTTCGTCGGTAGTGATTTGGCTCAGCTGATGAGCTTGCTGATAACGTGTTAGAATAATATGAGAAGTGTAGGCTAATGGTTGTGACCATAGCCATATATATATTATTAATAGAAGGAGTTACAAGTATATGATCCCAAGAGACACCCACTTAGTAGTGGGTGTAATGGTGGATGTAAGTAGGGGGAAGACCAAAGGTCTCCCTCATTCATAACATGTATTGTATAGAATAATAGTATCATATGAGGCTTAGCCTCATATACGGCCTAGCCTCATATACGGCCTCCATAACTAACATCTCTGTTTTTTTAAAGGATCGAAACTGTTCAATTTGATCTTCATATTCTAAAACCCCAAAACACTGAATTTTAGGTGAACCAAATGGGTTTTGCCAATTCTTCCACCCATCATAAGCGTTCCAATCTTCCAAAAAAATAACATAAGTGTGAGTTTTGGAGATGTATATGTGGCTTAGCCATACCCATTATTCTCATATATATAATAGTTTTCGGGTGCGAAAGAGATGGTTTTCGAACCGTGCGAAAACCTTTTAATTTTTTTATTTTTTTCAATTTTTTATGTTTAATACATATAATTATATACCACATGAAAAATAATGGATGAACCCAAAGGGGATTTGAGCACCGATCAACCCGTTACAAAATTAACTGTTTCAGAATAATTGAAGTTTATGTAATGCCTTAATCGAAGACCAAATAACATTATTTTTCAATCATTATTTTTAAGGGATGTATAACTGTTACGACCTAAGGGTCGTAGGAGTCAGACTCCCGCCCGGATCCGCTAACATACCCCATTAACTCACCATATCACAAAAGGACCGCCGCCCCGAAAGTCCGGGGCATCACGGAGTCAGGCGCGCCTTGCAGCGTTTCCCGAACCGGTCGAGGCGGACAACCGCAGCCGCCCGACCCACCGGGGAAGGGCACTTGGGGACGCTCGGGTAGCTAGGCCAGGCCTATTGACGGGCGCGGACATACCCTTCCGTACCAGCGGGCCATACCCCGTGGCCGACCGAGGGGCACGGCCGGGGCGGACAACCCCCGATCGGGACGGCCCGCCCGACCCCCGCGAACCGCGGCACCTAGGGTGACACAGCCCGGCCTTTAGTTTGTCGCTAACGACAAACAGCCTAGGATAAGGACACGACTGACACACACGTCACCCGACCGTCTGACAAAGCACCCCCTGGCGGCTGAGCCATCTGACAGTTAATGCTTTCGGCTCTGACACCCCGACAAAAGCTCCCCCGGCCGTCGCGCCGCCTGACGAAAGCAGGTCTGGTAACCCGAGTCCCGACGCCCTTGTCTGGAGCTTCCGCTGACACACGCGCCAGCTCAGCACGCCTAGTCATCACCCGTCAGGTATAAATACCCCCATTCCTCTTACGGAAAGGGGGTTGGAAAATTCTCTCTCATCTTCTATTATTCACACACGAGAGCAAAGGTCCTCCACATCTTTGTTCTCCCACCTATAGCTCGTCACGCGAGGCGGACACACAGTTAGTCCGGCCGGCGTGTCTAGCCCCCCTTTTAAGCCCTTTTACTGACTTAGGCATCGGAGGGGCTAATGGTTGAACCCCAACCCCGCCCTTCTGACGAGTTGTTCGTGCTGCAGGAGAGCTCGCCCCTAGTCCAAAGTCAGCGTCAGCCCCCCGCCGTCCAACCTTCCTCAGCTGCGTCCGGCGAGATACGACCCCGTGAGCACCACCGGCAACGGATCCAACCTCTTCACCCCACCAATCACTTGTAAAACAGCCTACCTACACCTTCTTCTCCACATAACCATCGTGCCCTTGGTTCCCCATAATATAAATTCATTGTACGCGAGTTCCACCTCGTAACAATTGGCGCCGTCTGTGGGAACGAAGGGTCACACCCATGTTAGACTCCATGCCAATTTCGCGGAACCCTGACCACGGCAAGGATCCCGTGGATCAGGAGCCGCTCTCTCTACAAATCACCCCGGCGTCCGACGCCCTTCCGGGCGTGGGTACCGAAACCGAGCCTACTTCATCCCGCGTCGTCCTGAAAAGCTTCGAGGCCGTCACTCAGGCCAGGGGAGGCTATCAGACAACCGGAACGGGGCCACCGCCCGGCCCCTCGGAGCCCCAGAACGTGAGGCGAAACCTCCGCCTTCAGTTCGAGGAGGAGGGAGAAAACGGGGGGCTCGCTGAGGAGATTGCGGCCCAGCAAAGGCTCCTGGAAGAGGAGATGGAAGTTGCGCAGCGGTGGAAGCGCCTGGGGGAGGCGGCCGCGGCGCAAAGGCGTTTGGACGAGGCGGCCGAGATCGACCGGAGGGCCTACCAGGAAGAAGAGGCCGCCCGCCGCCAACTCCGCTTCATCGTCGCGGAGCGCGAGAGGCTAAGGAGAGAAAACAGGAGTAACCAAGAGGTCCTTGAAGAGACGGCGACGGGCCGACGGCCCGGGAGCGGGCGGGACCCGTTGCTGAACAGGTCCCCGCCTGGAGGAAGCGGCCCGCATCACCAGCACCACCCCTCCGATACCCTGCACGAGGAAGCCGTTTGTCGAAAACTACGCTTCCTCGCCGCCGAGCGCGAGAGGCTCCTCCGCGAGAATCAGGAACGGATGGAGGCCCGAGGAGAGTTGGCCGGGAGGCGCTGGCGCCGGGAGAGCCGTAGCCCACAACCCGTCGAGTCCTCGGCCCAAGGAAGGAGCCCCGCCAGACGACTGTCGGGCTACTCCCCGGGGGCGGAAGACCGTCATCAGCCGTGGCGCGACCGAAGCCGGACCCCCGAATGGCGGAGAGGGGATGCCCCGGATCGCCCTACCTATCCGGAGGAGGCCACACCGCTCGCACGGTGGATCACGTCCGCCCCAAGGCCCAAAAGGTTCAAACCCCCTCACTTGGCCACGTACAATGGGAGAGGCGACCCCCTCACGCACGTGCAACAATACCGAGGGGCGATGGAGGCGCAGGATGTGGACGAGGCGTTTCTATGCCGACATTTCTCCCAGAGCCTGAGGGAAACCGCGCTGGACTGGTACTTTGGCTTGCCCGCGAGATCCGTCGGGAGCTTTGGCGAACTATCACACAAGTTCTGCCAAGAGTTCCGGGCCGGGCGAACGAAGAAGAAGCCCTTAGACTATCTCAGCACGATAGTCCAAAGGGAGGGGGAGAGAACGGGAAGATACCTCCGCCGCTTTCAGGAGGAAAGACGGGCGGTGGTGACATGCGGCGATGAGGTGCTTATGCTGGCCTTCAAGACGGGGTTGCGGACTCGGAGCCTCCACAAATCCCTGCTCCGGGATCCGCCGACCGACTATGAAGCGCTGGTTGCAATGGCGGAAAGGCACGCGTTGGCCGAAGAGACCCTCGGTGCAAAGGTCGTATTCCCCCCGGCGAAACCATCCCAGGACGGACCCCGGCCGCACCCTCGGCCGAGGCAGGAAGAGAGGGGCCAAGGCCGCGATCAGATGGCCCTACCGCGGCGGGAACCACCCGAGCCTCGCCCACAAGATCGCCTTGGTCCGGCGCGCGAGTTCGCCCCGGCGCGGAGGCCCCCCGGAGTCATCCCAAGACGAGAAGACCCCCCACTGGCGCATTACACGCGACTCAATGCCCCCATGATGGAGGTGCTGGCCGCGGCGACAAGGGCCGGGCTACTGCCGGAGCCTCCCCGGGAGATGAGGACGGACCCGGCGAGGCGGGATCCCCGGAGATACTGCCGTTATCACCGGGACCACGGTCACGACACCGACCGTTGTTACTCCCTTAAAAGAGAGATCGAGCGACTGATCCAGGCGGGTCACCTGGGGAACTTCGTCGCGGGAAGGCGGGTGGCGGCAGGAGAGACAAACCCCCCGGAGGAGGGGGGACGGGGACCGCGGGCGAACCCCGATAAGGAGGAGCAACGCCCCCCAAAGGCGGTTATGCGAATTGAGATGGTAACTGGAGGCTCAACCTCGGTGGGACGGGCGCCTGCAATCTTGGAGGCCGAGACCCAACGGGTGATGATGGCGGGCGCCGGCCGCCGACCGAAGCGAAGAAAGATGCACCGACCCCCTATCACCTTTACCGAGGAGGACTGGCAGGAGGCACGGAACCAGAACAATGACGCCCTCGTCATCGAGGCTCGGATCGGGGCGATTGACGTCGGCCGGCTCCTAATTGACACCGGTAGCTCCTGCGACATCATGTTCCTAACCACGGTCGAGAGGATGGGGTGGGGGCGCGCAGACTTAGAGCCCTGTGTGAGCCCTGTCGCTGGCTTCACCGGCCATGCGATCCCCACCGAGGGAACGATCACCCTGCCCGTGACCCTGGGGGAGGAACCGATGGTCGTCACCAGGGAAGCGCGTTTTGTCATCGTCAACGTCGCCTCGGCGTATAACGGAATCATAGGGCGTCCATATATGGCGGCCATCGAGGCGCTCCCCAGCCTGCGACATCAGACGATGAAGTTCCGGACCCCGCGGGGGGGGGGGGGGGGTGGGACAGGTGCGGGGAGGACGGGAGACGCTCGGAGACCACAACCATACGCCGTCCATGTGTAGGAGCCCGAGGCTGGCCCTGACGGCTCTCATCCCTGACGAGAGGGAGGACTTCTGCGACCAGCGGCCAACCCCTGCCGAGGAAGTGGAAGAGATCCCTGTGGCCTCGGACGAAGGAAGAACCGTCTCCATCGGGACAAAACTCCCGTCCGCGTTGAGGACGGCCCTCGTCGCCTTGCTCCGGGAAAACGCGGACATATTCGCATGGTCGCCCGCCGACATGCCCGGGGTGGACCCGGCGGTAATCTCCCACCGGTTGAATGCGGACCCGGAGGCCCGACCCGTTCGACAGAAGAAGAGAAGCGCGGGGGGCGAAAAGAAGAGGGCAGCCGAGGAAGAAGTAGAGCGACTCCTCGAAGCCAAATTTGTTCGGCCGGTGGACTACCCCGACTGGCTCGCCAACGTTGTTCTGGTGAAGAAGCCCAGCGGAAAGTGGCGCATGTGCGTCGACTTCACCGACCTCAACAAGGTATGCCCGAAGGACAGCTTCCCTCTGCCCAGGATCGACCACTTGGTGGACCAGGCGTCTGGCTATGAGTTGTTAAGCTTTATGGACGCCTTCTCGGGGTACAACCAGATACCGATGGCAGAGGGGGATGAGGAGAAGACGTCTTTTGTCACCGACAAAGGCACCTTCTGCTACACCAAGATGCCCTTTGGGCTGAAGAACGCCGGGGCGACCTATCAACGGATGGTAGACCGAATATTCGGCCCTCAGGTGGGGCGAAACTTGGAGGTCTACATCGACGACATGCTGGTGAAGAGCGGAAGGGCCCTCGACCACCTCGCCGACCTGCAGGAGACCTTCCAGAGGGTCCGCCGATACAACCTGAGGCTAAACCCCGCGAAATGTATCTTTGGCGTGCAGTCGGGAAAATTCCTGGGCTTCATGATAACGAAGCGGGGAATCGAGGTGAACCCCGACAAGGTGACGGCCCTCGTCGGAATGACGGAGCCCCGGACGATCCGGGACCTGCAGCGACTGAATGGCAGGATCGCGGCTCTGGGGCGGTTCCTGTCGAAATCTGCGGAGAAATCGCTCCCCTTCTTCAGGGTCTTGCGGATAGCCTTCGGCGAGGCTAAAGACAATAAGAAGGTGATCCCGTGGGACGGCGACTGTGCGCGGGCGTTCACGGAGCTGAGAGCTTACCTACAGAGCCCACCGCTCCTCGCGCGGCCGGGGGAAGGCGAACCCCTAGGGTTATACTTGGCGACCAACGAGGAGGCCGTTAGCTCCGTCTTGATCAAGGAGGAAGGAGGGGTGCAGCGCCCCGTCTACTATGCCAGCCGGATCCTCCGGGAGGCGGAGACTCGTTACAGCCCAATCGAGAAAGCCGCCTACTGCCTAATAACCACGGCCCGGAAGCTCCGACCCTACTTCCAGGCCCACCCCATAATCGTCCACACCGACATGCCCCTCGAAAAGAACCTGAAAAGGCTGGAGCATTCGGGAAGGATGCTCAACTGGAGCGTCGAGCTCAGCGAGTTCGACATAACGAACAAAGCCCGGACGGCGGTCAAGAGCCAAGCGCTGGCCGACTTCGTGGTGGAATGCACCGCGGAAGCCCCGCCGGGGGACCAGACAGAGCACCCATCGGCGACCACATCCACACAGAGGATCGAGGTGGGCGAACCCTCAGCGCCCTCCCCGATGACAGCGGGCGAATTATGGACCATCCACGTCGACGGCTCCGCCACAGGCTCCGGGACGGGGGCGGGTATCGTCATACAGACTCCCGACGGATGTTCGTTGGAATACGCCATACGCTTCAGCTTCCCGGCCACCAACAACGTCGCGGAGTATGAAGCCGCGGTTAACGGGTTAAAGCTCGCTAGGGCAGTGGGGGCGACGAATGTGTTGCTCCTAAGTGACTCCCGTCTCGTCATTCAACAGATCCTTGGGGGCTTCGAAGCCCGAGAGGAAACGATGAAGCGATACTTGAATCGCATCCAGATCGAACTCCGAAAGTTCAAGAAAGCGGACGTCGAACACCTACCCCGCTCCAGCAACCTCCGGGCGGATGCCCTGTCTAAGCTGGCTTCCTCTTCGGTGGCCGAGATCGGGAAGGCAATCTACGTGGAAAGCATGGCGACGCCAACCATCGACGAGGAAGAACTGATGTGCACGGACGCAAGGACGACATGGATGACCCCCATTATGAAGTACCTGGAGACGGGCGAGCTACCCGAGGAACGGATGCTGGCAAAACAGGTGGAAAGACGGGCCCTTTCATTCGTACTTCTCGACGGAGTGCTGTACCGCCGCCGCCGAGCCAATTTCGACGTCCTGCCCTACCTGAAATGCTTGGGCCCGGAGCAGGCTGAGCAAGTCATCCGCGAGATGCATGAAGGCTTTTGCGGAAACCACCATGGCGGGCGCACCATCGCCCACAAAGTAATGCGCCAAGGATACTACTGGCCGACGATGATCCGGGATGCGGTACAGTACGTCAAGAAGTGCGAGGCATGCCAGAAGTTCTGCCGTCGGACGACTGCACCCCCGGCCAACCTAATGCCCATCTTGAGCCCGATCCCCTTCGCCAAGTGGGGGCTCGACATCCTGGGGCCATTCCCAAAGGCCTCCGGGGGAAGGAAATACCTAGTCGTCGCCGTGGATTACTTCACAAAATGGATCGAAGCAGAGCCGCTGGCGCGAATCGCGTGGACGGACATGAAGGGCTTCATCTGGCAATCCATCATATGCCGCTTCGGGATTCCCCGCTCCATTGTCACGGATAACGGAAAGCAGTTCGATTGCGAGGGCTTCTGCGACTTCTGCTCGGGCTGGGGAATCAAACTCCAATTCGCGTCAGTCGCCCACCCACAGTGCAACGGAATGGCGGAGGCCGCGAATAAATGTATCCTAAACCCGATGAAGAAGAAGGTGGACGCCGCTCTGGGGGCTTGGGTCGACGAGCTGCCGGGGATCCTGTGGTCTTATCGTACCACCCACAAGGCCTCGACTGGGGAAAGCCCCTTTGTGCTAGCATACGGATCGGAGGCGGTCGTTCCCGTGGAAATCGGCGAGGAGACACTCCGGCTAAAGCTCTTCGGCGAAGAAACCAACGGAGAAGGACTCGGTCTCAGTTTGGAGTTGATAGACGAGGTGCGAGACCGGGCCTTGACTAGCCTCGTCAAGCACAGCCAAAGGATGGCGCGGTATTACGACTCCCGGGTGAAACCGCGGACCTTCAGGATCGACGATTTGGTCCTCCGAGATGCCACCTTCCGCCCCGAGACTGCAAAGCGGGGAAAGCTGGCTGCTAAATGGGAAGGACCCTACACGGTCATCGACATTGTCGGGCCGGCCACGTACATCATGGCTACCCCCGAAGGGAGCGAACTGGCCCACCCTTGGAACGCAAAACATCTGCTGAAATTCTACCAATAGTTGTGAGTTTTTCTTTTCTTATACGCAGTGTACATATCCATCCGCTCTTCCCAATATGGTTATTCCTACACATGTTTTGCAGTTCGACAAAACTCCGAACCTCTGGGGCAGGGCCAACCCTAGCCACCCAAACCAGAGAAGGGCACGGACCGGGCTACGCGCCCGCTCCCCCCCTCAAGACCTCTGGGGCAGGGCCAACCCTAGCCACCCAAACCAGAGGTGGGCACGGGCCGGGCTACGCGCCCGCTCCCCCCCTCAAGACCTCTGGGGCAGGGCCAACCCTAGCCACCCAAACCAGAGGTGGGCACGGGCCGGGCTACGCGCCCGCTCCCCCCCTCAAGACCTCTGGGGCAGGGCCAACCCTAGCCACCCAAACCAGAGGTGGGCACGGGCCGGGCTACGCGCCCACTCCCCCACTCCAGACCTCTGGGGCAGGGCCAACCCTAGCCACCCAAACCAGAGAAGGGCACGGGCCGGGCTACGCGTCCGCTCCCCCCTCCAGACCTCTGGGGCAGGGCCAACCCTAGCCACCCAAACCAGAGAAGGGCACGGGCCGGGCTACGCGCCCGCTCCCCCCTCAAGACCTCTGGGGCAGGGCCAACCCTAGCCACCCAAACCAGAGAAGGGCACGGGCCGGGCTACGCGCCCGCTCCCCCCCTCCAGACCTCTGGGGCAGGGCCAACCCTAGCCACCCAAACCAGAGAAGGGCACGGTCCGGACTACGCGCCCGCTCCCCCCCTCAAGACCTCTGGAGCAGGGCCAACCCTAGCCACCCAAACCAGAGAAGGGCACGGGCCGGGCTACGCGCCCGCTCCCCCCCTCCAGACCTCTGGGGCAGGGCCAACCCTAGCCACCCAAACCAGAGAAGGGCACGGGCCGGGCTACGCGCCCGCTCCCCCCCTCCAGACCTCTGGGGCAGGGCCAACCCTAGCCACCCAAACCAGAGAAGGGCACGGGCCGGGCTACGCGCCCGCTCCCCCCCTCAAGACCTCTGGGGCAGGGCCAACCCTAGCCACCCAAACCAGAGAAGGGCACGGGCCGGGCTACGCGCCCGCTCCCCCCCTCCAGACCTCTGGGGCAGGGCCAACGCTAGCCACCCAAACCAGATAAGGGCACGGGCCGGGCTACGCGCCCGCTCCCCCCCCCTCCAGACCTCTGGGGCAGGGCCAACCCTAGCCACCCAAACCAGAGAAGGGCACGGGCCGGGCTACGCGCCCGCTCCCCCCTCCAGACCTCTGGGGCAGGGCCAACCCTAGCCACCCAAACCAGAGAAGGGCACGGGCCGGGCTACGCGCCCGCTCCCCCCCTCAAGACCTCTGGGGCAGGACCAACCCTAGCCACCCAAACCCGAGAGGGGCCCGGGCCCATGGACCTCGAAAAATTAAAAACAGGGGCACACAAACCGGGACGAAACGATGCCAGTTCCCGAGTAGGCGGCCCCGATGTGACTCGACGAAACGAAAGGCCGCTCGAGAAACACGCCACCATTAATGATTCGCACCAAAAGAGGACCCGTGAGAGCCACCTGGCAAAGACGATTTCCTACGGGCATGAATTCGAGGAGCCCATTAATGGTGCCAACTCAGCGCAATAACTAGAGGAGAAACCGTCAGCGAGATCTCCCTATAAAGACGCCACTCCTCCTCCTGAAAATAGGGGAACCGGCAGACATGAGAAACCGCCACCTGATCCCCCCACCCACCGGGAAACGGGCCGAGATACAACGCCCTAACAAAAGAGAGATCACCGGCCATCAATGGTTCCCGCCGCCCAGGGCAGCGATGCCTGTATCTCCAACACTGCCAACAGGATATTCCACTTACAAACGGATCGTCAACTGGATATTCCACTTACACAAGGGAAATCCACCTTTCACGCCTCCGTCCCCTGAGCAAGGACGAGTCGGAGAAAGAATGGAATCCGTTCAAAGCTGACTGGGCGGGCGAGAGCCCCCAGCGCCAGCCGGCCGGTACCTCCCCGCCCTCGACCTCCGACCGAGGACCTCGGAAAGGCTGCATCCCCGACAAGCCCAAACGGCGAGTCCTGGCGTGTCAGCTCGCCCATGCACCATCGGGCGCCGAACCCCACCCTCAAACCGAAGCAGCGAGGCACAGGGCGGCGGGGGACGGCCCTATGCTCAGGAACCTCCCCAAGGAGCAAGCCTCAGCAAGACGGCTTCCCTCCTCGGCGCCTCTTCCGGACCGAGGAAAACCCTTTCCGCGAAAAGAGATGACGAAGCAACGGAGGGAAGGCGGCACGATCGCCAAAGAGACCTTGCAACACTTCAGCACGGAAGGCGGCCATTCTCATCCGCGCCGAGCTCAATTCAAGTTACGAAGGGCCCACCCGGCCCACAGCGACAACCCGATCCGGAGGTCATTAAACCACGGGCGAGGACAGCTCTATGGCTCCCCCCCAGCCGGATCTGACCCCACAACGGGCGATAAACTAAGAACTCCTGTACAAGCTGTAGACCAGCCTTTACAAATCTAAATAAAAATGTTCTTCTTTATACGCTCAGATTTTTCGGAGAACACCATAGCGGGTAGCTATCCCCCCGCCAAGCGCCGGGTTAATTGGCATAGAACTTCCGGGTAATCTACGCCTGCAGCGCGAGCCTCGCTCACTAAAAGTCACCGACACCTTTCCCTCAAGGGGGAAAGAGATACACTGGAACCCGCCCCGCGTAACAGGGTCGACCCGAGATTAAATAACGATAGGATAGCGTGAATCACCCCTAGCCACTCCGCCGACCCCCCGTCCCGCCCAAAGGCAACACTCCGGGCAACAAGCCGACAACATCCCCTTCCCCGAGACCTAGCGATCTCGGACACGGGAATGTTGGGGGCATAATTAGGAATTGTGTAACTCCATCAAGAAGCCTAGTCACGTGACCCGGCACGGACCGGTCACAAGGCAGAGGCCGCGAAATAGGCGCCCAGTCCAGACAGAGCAGCAGCCCTGTCCCGTCAAAGCAGCGCCACGATGCGGCGAAAGGACGATTGGACTACACGCCATCAGCAACAATACACCCCCCGAGAGGCCAGAGTGCCAGATACCGCCAGGGAAAAGCGATTCCCAAAGCACGGGATTCCGCGAAGCCCATTAACGGCGCTAATCCCCCGCATTACCCAAGAAAAACACTTCCCACAGAATCTCGCTATAAATACCCCCCAGAGGTCAGGGTAAAGGCGGAAGAGACGTTGAGGATTCCCATCCCCTCACTCCGGGCATAAAACGGCCCTAAACGCCCCACCGAGCTAAGAAAAGCCGACAGCCCCCGACGAACCTCACTTCCCCTGACGATGGGCGCCACAGCCCCGCCACCTCCGACTGGTTATTCCCCTTACACGCGGAAGGCCCCGCCCGCCAGCTGGCCTCCTGCTTGTTACTGTATCAAAAGGCAGGTCCAGATGGCCGTCCGCGTGCCGCAACACCCCAATTAACGCTGTCACCTTCTGCGACTCCCACGGGGTGTCGGGGGGGAAGCCCCCCAACGGCTCTCCCAGCGGCGCTGCCACCGCCACCTCGTCCTCGGCCTCCCTGGGGTTCCCCCACGGTGCGCGGGGTCCCCGACAAGTCCGAACGACCCTCCAGCACGACGACAGCAAGGCAGAGCGCGAGGAAGCAATGAAAGGGGAAGGAAGAGGGTCCCCTCCTACGACCGAGGGTCGCCCCCCCGAAGGCTAAACCCTCACGACATAAGGGAAGACCGCCCCGACGCGGGGATCTGCTCCTCCCGGCAAAGCGAACAACAAATGTGGACCACCCTCCGTCCCACACATCTTCTCCTAAGTATTGTAAATATTGCCTAGATTTCCGATAAAGATTGGTGTATAATACTCCCCCTTTTCTTTTTTTCGAACAACGCCCCGCTTAGCTCAGAGTCAGGGAGAGACCTCGTGATCCCGCTATAGCGGGACACACCCCGCGGCGCCGGCGTCACCCCCCGGAGCTGAGATCCAGGTTCGAGTCACAAGCAAAAGGTAGTATCACGGTAACGTTACGCCATCCGAGCCGAACCAGGCTTCCGCTTCGCACTCGAATGCCGGGGGCAATTGTTACGACCTAAGGGTCGTAGGAGTCAGACTCCCGCCCGGATCCGCTAACATACCCCATTAACTCACCATATCACAAAAGGACCGCCGCCCCGAAAGTCCGGGGCATCACGGAGTCAGGCGCGCCTTGCAGCGTTTCCCGAACCGGTCGAGGCGGACAACCGCAGCCGCCCGACCCACCGGGGAAGGGCACTTGGGGACGCTCGGGTAGCTAGGCCAGGCCTATTGACGGGCGCGGACGTACCCTTCCGTACCAGCGGGCCATACCCCGTGGCCGACCGAGGGGCGCGACCGGGGCGGACAACCCCCGATCGGGACGGCCCGCCCGACCCCCGCGAACCGCGGCACCTAGGGTGACACAGCCCGGCCTTTAGTTCGTCGCTAACGACAAACAGCCTAGGATAAGGACACGACTGACACATACGTCACCCGACCGTCTGACAAAGCACCCCCTGGCGGCTGAGCCATCTGACAGTTAATGCTTTCGGCTCTGACACCCCGACAAAAGCTCCCCCCCCGGCCGTCGCGCCGCCTGACGAAAGCAGGTCTGGTAACCCGAGTCCCGACGCCCTTGTCTGGAGCTTTCGCTGACACACGCGCCAGCTCAGCACGCCTAGTCATCACCCGTCAGGTATATATACCCTCATTCCTCTTACGGAAAGGGGGTTGGAAAATTCTCTCTCATCTTCTATTATTCACACACGAGAGCAAAGGTCCTCCACATCTTTGTTCTCCCACCTATAGCTCGTCACGCGAGGCGGACACACAGTTAGTCCGGCCGGCGTGTCTAGCCCCCCTTTTAAGCCCTTTTACTGACTTAGGCATCGGAGGGGCTAAGGGTTGAACCCTAACCCCGCCCTTCTGACGAGTTGTTCGTGCTGCAGGAGAGCTCGCCCCTAGACCAAAGTCAGCGTCAGCCCCCCGCCGTCCAACCTTCCTCAGCTGCGTCCGCGAGATACGACCCCGTGAGCACCACCGGCAACGGATCCAACCTCTTCACCCCACCAATCACTTGTAAAACAGCCTACCTACACCTTCTTCTCCACATAACCATCGTGCCCTTGGTTCCCCATAATATAAATTCATTGTACGCGAGTTCCACCTCGTAACAATAACAATATGAAGTGAATGTGGAAAAAATTTTTGAAAAAAATTCAAAAAATAAAAACAAAAACATTTTCGTACCGTGCGAAATATTTGCATTTGAAGATTTACATATAGAGAATAATGTGTATCATATGACAATGGAGTCTTAGCCACATGGGCGGTACAATAAGTACAAACCCATGTGGGGCTTGTACTTCTTCACTTTTGTGTCTTAGTATACGAGGCTAAGCCTCCATTGTCATATGATACCCATTATTCTCTTATACCCAGACAATGGATGCTTAGTCTCGTATACCAAGACACAAAAGTGTGGAAATACAACTCCCACATTGGCTTGTATTTGTTATCGCACACTTTTTTGTGTCTTGGTATATGAGGCTAAGCCTCTATTGTCATATGATACCATTATTCTCTCATTTGTGTGTGTGTGTGTGTGTGTGTGTGAATAATGGGTATTATATGGCATATGAGGCAATACCTCATGTACCAAGACACAAAAAGTTGGTAAGTACAACAAATACAAGCCCATGTGGGGATTGTACTTGCTACCTTTTGTGTCTTGTATCTGAGGCATTGCCTTATATGCCATATGATACACAATATTCTCATATGTGTGTGTGTGTTGACTAGGATCCACTCGGATGGATCAAACATGTGTATCCATCCAAGTCGAATTAAAAATTGGGCAACATAAATTGAAAATCCGTTTCATTGGATGTGACCAACATGTCTAAATTACATACAAACAAAATTTCAGCTAATTTGGATATGTTTTGCACATGCATCAAGTGGTTGCAAAATCAATGTATTAGAATATTCATAAAATCTCTTAATTTTGCCCAAGATATTATGTTTTAAAGATAATTTAGTTAATATCAGTTTAATTTACTATCATGAAAGAAATCTATATACAGTGGGCATAAGAGATTGTTCCACTAAAGTCTAGAATTGTCTCAACGTAATTACTTTACATGAATAACCACTTCTTGTAGGGTATAGAGGATATTAAATGTAGAATTTATTACAATACTAGATGCTTATTAAGATGTTATACGAGTAAAAAAAGATTATCACTCAACCATGAATGTTGTGGTTATTTCATGAGTTTTATGGTAATTAATATTTGATAGCTTAATATATACATCTAGTTATCTAAAATATGCTTACCACTTGTAACATTAGTTATAGCCTACTTGATCCAAATAGTAAAACTATAACATTATGCAGGATATGAAAATTGCTTACTATCAAATTGCCATATATAAAAAGATACATAAGATCAGTTTGCGTAATGAAAATACATTAACATCTAATCTCGTATAAAGTATAACATAATTTGAAAGCTAACCTCTATATAGTAGAGTATTATTGACAATTTCATATAGAGCATAATACAATCTCAATGGTAGTCTCTATAGGGTAAAGTATAATTCTAAGGCAATCTCTATAGAGTAGAGTATTAAAGCTAATCTCGCATAGAGTGGAGCCATTATTAAAATTAGATAACATGGTTAGCAAATTTATGGCTATAATAATTTCTCTTGGATCAAAGATTGTAGAAATACAACTTTACGTAAAGAATGAAATTGATGGATCAAAGGCTGAAGTCCGAATCGGCGGCCCTCTTCTAAAACCGTTCTTCTGTTGATAAGCAGCCGAGTTCTTGTCCGTTTGCAATTCTAATGTCGATTTTTATTGGGCTTCGATTGATCAAAGGCTGTGAAGTCCTAATCGGGCCAAAACGGGGCAAATTTTTTTGCTGGCCATATTTAAAACGTTTCTTTTGTTGTGGGCCAATGTCAGTTATGGGCCGGAACGATTTCTTGAACCTGCAAAAAGATAATATTTTGTATAACAATAAGAGACTAATGGATTCATATTCAAGAATAATATTTAAAACGTCTCTCTCTCTCTCTCTCTCTCTCTCTCTGAGACAACACCAACCATATGAATATGTCGATCGCGCAGTCCTACGCCAATGCCTCAATTTCCAGGCACACGAAAGAAACTAATGGACTCATATTCAAGAAGCACACAAAGTCTTAAGTCTAATTAATTTTTTTAGGTAGAGATATTCAACTGTTATGGTTGCTAATATCTATTGCCCTCGTTTTCTTTTTTTTCGTACGGCCAATTAATATTGTCCAAAAATCAAAAGTCTTTGCGCATGACGATGAATTATAAATAATATTATTCTGTGATCAAAATAAGCAGAGCAACCGACAGCTCCATCTTCCCCTCGGCCCAGGCTCACCTCACCGTTTCCTGCCGCTTCTGTTGACGTACATCTTCCTGGATTATTCCCTTTGTGTTGCCATTAAATATTCCTCCATTTCTTTGCATTATTGCTTTGCCCTACCCACTATTTTTTATACTAGATTAATGATTTCAGATATATATTTATAGGATATATATCGGACATGATACTTAATTACTTTCATACGTTTGGTGCTCAATCTCAATCCATGTGGGTCTAAATTCTAAAAACCGTGGACTATCATTGGAGAAAATAGAACCAAGCCGCTTTCATATGAGGCTTTTTCCTAATCTCAAAACTTTTGAAAATGGGTGCATGTTATTTAAGTTTATGGCGACTAACTTTAGACCAATGACTTGTTAATGATTTTTTTTTTTTGGTTCATCAAAGAATATTGACGTACATCTTTCCAATTTTGTGGAAGCCCCATCTCATTTCATGTAGGGACTCCTTTACTTGTCCTTTTGAGCTTTGTTTCACGTACTCATGACCTCACCTCCCATTTCTTTCCTTCTTTTTAATAATTAAAATCAGCTGCTTAATAACTAACCCCAAAAGCTATACCCTTGTTCAAATGATAAGAGCTATTGTGTTGAATGCTTATGCTTGTCCTATACGCTGTATTTTATGCGATCTTGAGATACTGTTTCATCAGGATTTTGGGGTCATACGATGGACCAAAGGGTGACATGTGTGGCACTGTTTGAGTAGGGTATCATGTCATTTTCTCTTATATATCTTGGTTGTGGACGATGAGGGTTGATCATCTTTCATGATTTTGTGAGGTGATCAATCTTGGTTCCGTATAAATAATGGATAAGCGTAATTTTACAGTATTTTAAAGAAAAATTATGTTTGTCGTTTTGCATCTTTTTACTATTAAGTTTTAAAACCATACCATTGCACATTTCCTAATTACAATTTGATTGCTTTCCAACACAAATGTTATATATGGGAAACAATTCCTGTTGCAGCGCACTCACATTTTAGCTTGGTTGGTGTGTTTATTCCTTGCCCATTATAAGAAAATAGAAGTAGGGAAATTTTGTGGGGATTACCTTTTTTTCAGTGTGTTGTTTAAAAAAAACAAAAGTTGGCTTCTTTTACCAAGAGATTCTCCTCCTATTGCTGCAGCATTAACATGAGATTCTTGCAAAACTACAAAGAAATGCTGATCCTATTATGACAACTCGAGAGCTAAGGAAGAGTCTTATTAGCTCATGCCCATCTTGCACACGTTTTTGAAATTCAAAATGTGTAAAGGAAAACATGAAAAATGATTTTGAAAAAGAAAATAAGAAATGATGATTAAATTAAATAAAAATGATTAAATAAAAACATGAAAAATGCTTTTGAAAAAGAAAATAAGAAATGATGCTTAAATTAAATAAAATAATGAATAGGTAAAGTGACAAAACTAAGCCCCTGGGATATTCTCAGAGTGCAATGCGTCCATGGAGGATACGACAGAAGACTTCACGGGTTGGTTGGTTGTAGGACCGAGAGCCACTCCCCTAGCACACGACCTAGTTATCTGTCAGCAGTAGGTCGAGGGGCCATTTCCCTCACGGGCCGATTTAGCTACATGTCGACTGAAGGTCGGGGGGGGGGGGGGGGGGGGGGGTTCACACCCATCATATATGGGTCGATCTAGCTTTGCATCAGCTGAATGTCGGGGGCCACTCCTCTCACGGGCTGATCTAGCTCTGCATTAGATATAGGTCGTGGGGTGGGCCGATCTATCTCTGCATTAACTAAAGGTTAAGGGCCACTCCTCTCACGTGCTGATCTAGCTCTGCATTAGCTATAGGTCGTGGGGTGGGCCGATCTAGCTCTGCATCAACAAAAGGTCAGGGGGCCACTCCTTTGGGTTCTTTGGGGAATTTTCTAGTTTACTTCTTTTGTACTCAGTTCAGAGATGGTGTATGTAAAAGATGTATCATTGTATTAATAAAATGAATGTTTGAATTTTTGTTTAGTTCTCTGTGTTATTTCGGTGATGGATCTTTACTTGTACTTCCCAGCACGTGCGCAGTGACATGTAGATTTCTTTTTACTCTCGTCCTTCTCTCTCTCTCTCTCTACGTAACACTCGTTGATCTAGGAATACCTGGGACGGATTCGTACTTTCCGGATATCCTGGGGAACTGGTCATTACAATCCTTGGGAGTAAGCACATGCAATCTTTTGCCAGAGCCAGGGGCCACTCTCCTTGTGGGCCGATGTAGCTCTGGATCGACTGTAGGTCGGGGGCCACTCCCCTCAGAAGCCGACCTAGCTCTGCCTCAGTTGTAGGTTAGGGGGATACTCTCCTCGCAAGTCGACTTAGCTCTGGATCAGCTGTAGGTCGAAGGGCCACTCCCCTCGCAGGCCGACCTAGCTCTGCCTCAGCTCTAGGACGAGGAGCACTCCCTTGCAAGCTGGCCTAACTATATGATCAGGGATTAATCAAAGGACTTCACAGACTAGTCAGCTATACGATCAAGGGCCATCCCCTTGCGAGTCGACCTAGTTATACAATCACAGGTTGATCTAGCAAATCCTTGTATTATTTCATTTCAGTTTCTTTGATCATATCTTGTCGGGCTAACATATTATTGACAAATGTACTCCAAGAGAGCAATTGATCGGATCTTCGTACTTTACTTTCTCCTAAGCATGTAGGTACCTCGGTAATTACCTCGCATGCTGGTCGGTCATATGAGCGACCAGTGCATATTCTTTTTTTAGTATGATTTGGCCATGAACATGAAGGGTTCTATGACATCACACCATCCTTCACTTTGCACAAGTACAAGCTCTAGAAGTGACACAGAGATGGCATTGAGACTGAGCTTCGTACTATATGGCCCAAGATGAGCTAAGGCATACTCTTTTCGCAAAAGCAATTTTCTTAATGAAAAGGGGGGCATAGCCCATACATATGAAATGGGCCGAGACCGTACAATAGAAAAGATACAGTCACGTGTTGGAGCTTCAAAAACACTGCTTCATCAGTCTCTGGCATGGTAGCTGCAGTCTCCTCAGTGATAGTGGGGTTGTCGTCTTGTGTTGGAGAAAACCTGCCAAGTTGCTCCCAGACGACCCCTGAGTTGGAAACCTTTCGTGTGATCTCCATCGCTACGATGTTGCCATTAACCCAGAGATTAACTACAATATGTGATGATCGAAAAATCTCTATACACCGCTCGGTACATTCCATCTCAGCCCACAGTTTATCTACCTCCAAGTCCGGTAAAGAAGAGGTTGGAGAGGCACAGGAATAAAGAAGATGTCTAACTCCATTCGATGATGGTGAAGCAAAAAGAAGAAAAAGAATGCACAAACTCTTTAGAAATAAAACGCGAGGTCCCCTACAACCATCATCCTCTATTTAAACAGAACTGCAAGTGAACTTAGCCGTCCGTCTCAGACGCATGTCAACATCTTAGGACAATGATGCTGCGAGTTCCGTGCTCTTTTGGCATGCAAATCTTAGGGTGTAGTGTTCTGACACCCATCATTAAATAGGCCACTTCGACTATCGTGCCCTTCCAAGCAGTCCATACCACATCATCCAACTCAACCACCATGTCAATTGAGCTCGGTAAATGGGGCCATTGATACAACACTAGGCCGACCCAATGGATAAGCCCAATTAAAGCCCATAACCTCAGCCTGATAGCCCAGTGGAGCCCCCATCTTCGGCCAAGTAGCTCGGAAGTCCCCACGAGACGCCGACCTTCTTCAATGTGGTAGCCAAGTTAACAGTTGGGCTCCTTCATTCAAGCCATTAGTTTATAACGCCAGCATTTAATGACCTACAGTTGAGCTCATATTTATTGCCAACAACAGCCAAACAATCAAGCAACGTAAATGCTCAAATGTTACTCTACAATGTCCCTCATTGATTACGCGCGCGCACGCACGCACACACACATATTCTCCCAAACAAAGGGAGAGGGGGACTCTCACTCCCCAAGACTAGGAGGGGCATCTGGCCATAACTCTTGATATAATCTTCTGGTATCTACTCCATCCAATACTTATACATTTCCTCCATAGCTCGGTGTGAGAACTAGCAGACGACCTTCCACCAGGTCGGACATAGTTTTTCCGAGTCCTCCTTGGGCCCCTACTTACTTAAGTATTGGAGTGGATTTGGGTTGGACACCAGATCCGACCCCCTGACGAGCTTCTTGTGTTGTAGACCCTTCTCGTGGAAGGAATCATGAAGGAATCAAGGAAATAGCTCGGAGACCACTCAGACTTAGTGGAGATAATCCGAGCTTAGCAAGGATAGCTCGGATCAGGTGAGGACCGCTCAAGTTAGGCGAAGATAGCTCGGATCATAATCGATATTGAAATTCAGCACGAAGAGATTAATCAATCAAGCATAATGATTAAACACAAAACCAAGCAATGACACGCAAAACTTGGTAACACAGTTTGGTGCGCACACCTACATCTGCGGGCCCACGCCAAGAAAAATCAGATTACTCCACTAAAAATATCAATGAATACAATCACTAATACCGGATTTCTATTAGGAGGAACAATCTCCCACTTAATAAAAACCGTGATGGGTGGTCTCTACCAAACCCATGGAGTAATCTATGCAAGCTCCTCTTGCATGCAAGATATCCTTGCTCAACTGACTAGAATCAATTCCCTTTATTCCTACCTCGGTAGCCGTAAGCCTCCCACTCGGAGTTCGATCAACTTTCGCAAAAGCTGTAAATCCCTAGCTGCAATCTGCACGCCCTTAGATACTCCGCTCCCCCTCAATCATGGATCGAATATGGTAGGACGCTCGATAGGATCCGTGCAGATTAGCAGCCCGCAAGTTTTGGAACCACAACGGGTAGGTGGTGCCGCAATATCTTCAAGGATCTGTTAACCAAACTATACGGGCTAATTTCTCTCCAACAGAATCTACAATCAAAACTAGGAGACAACACCTTCCAAATGTATCTTCAAAAAATCTTCAGCATAACAGCATATACCGGAATACCTTAAAGAGATTACACAAACATCTGGAGTAATCCAACTTTAATGATCGCTGAAGGCCGTCATTCTTTTCCAACCTTTTGACACAACATGTTGAACCTCATGTTGCAACATAACGTTCAACATATTATCCAACATGGCCAATAGGCGAGATCTCAGCTTCAAGATAATTAAGAACAAGCAGAAGAATACCAAGGTGTCACCAATGACAACATAGTCACACAACGTATGACCTAACAAACTCCCCCTTTGGCATTTAATGACACAATCATAATTAAAAACCATAATGGAAAAGAGCAAGAATGACACAAAAATTTAATTTCTGTTGAGAGGAACAACAATATACCATCCATCACACAAGTCCAACAAGATGTCCAACATAATGTCCAACATACCATCAGCAGATCCAATATGATATATGATAACCAACAACTACAGAGAACATGTGATAATAACACCAAAATCTCCCCCTTTGGGCCACAAAATCCAAAGGAACCATACCTTACTAAGAGCCACTGCCAGTAACTTCCTCCACAGACTCTGAAGAAGAAGGAGGAAGCTTGGACTTTAGCAGTTTGATCCTCTCCTCAAACTCTGCTTTCTGTGCTTCAAACACCACTTTCTGACCCAGAAGTATCAGCAGCTGATTTTCCACGACCTTCAGCGCATTCTCTTATATTTTGATGTCTTCCATAATAAGAGACTGAGAGGCAGCATGATAGAGAGGTTCAGCTATAGAAGGAACATTTGTAGGCTGCCTATCATCAGTTCCAAGACTAGTTCCAGGAGAAGATGGAGACGAAGATGAAGGACCAGAGCCAGGAGAAGACAAGCATGAAATATCATCGGTTTTTCCTACAACAGATTTAACTGTGTAGCTGATGCCCTCAAAAGGGACATATAATTCAGAGGCAGATGGTGTAATTTTCTGAGACAACAACATCATAGAAATAAGACAGGCATGGGACAGAGAGGGAGAAGCTCCAAAGGATTCAGATAAAGACAGAATAGAATCAAATATGATTCTTCCAAGGTTAAATAGCTGCTTAGTACCTGCAGAATACAACAATTTGCACATCTCTTTGGTGACCACAGAAACGTTGGTTAGGAAGCCAATTTCTGGTGGCAATTCTGTACAGCAAAAAGAACTTGGCAGACAGTGAGGAGGAGGGAAAAGATGAGGACTTAGGCCAATGAACCAGCTTCCCAGCAGTGACTACCTTTATAAAGGTTCAAAATTATCTCCAACCGACTCTCCAAAAGCTGGCATAAAGAAAGAACAGGGCCACTGCAAAATCTTAGTCAAAACCGAGGGAGAAAAAGAGATAACCTTCCCTCTAATAAAAGCACAAAAGGCCCACCTAGAAGAAGAATCTCCTGCAGCCTTAGATAAATTGCAGTAAAACTCTCTGACCAACACAGGGATATAAGACTTGAAGCATGTTGTAGCATGAAATAGGTTGAGGTCTTTCAGAATAGAGACAAATTTGGTCTTGGCAAAGGTGGAAACAGATAGAGACTTCTCAGCAAGGATGGCCCTTTAAAATAGAGAGACCACCTCTTTTTGCAGGCTTTATCAAAGAAAATCTTGCTAATTGCATCTGATGCAGTAAATAGTGGTGAAGATGAAGAACCTGAAGCAGTAGGGATTTTAGCCCTCTTTGAGGGAGACTGAGAGGTAGGGTTGGATGGAACAACACATTTCCTGGAAGTTGTCCTTGGCTTGCGTGCATGGAAAGAAATAGAATCATCTCTGGGCAAAGCAGGCTGGGGAGAAAAATCAGCATTTTCTGGCACATCTGGGTTGCATGTTGCATTTAATGTTGCAACATTATGTGCAACATCGCTTAAAATATCAACAGAAGCTTCTTGAGATGCACTTGGATCATCAAGAGGGACACCATCTTTCTCACCACTGTAAGTTGATGCTTCAACATCAGGAGCCTCCCCTTGAACAATATCAGCAGCAGGAACAACTTCTGGAATACCATCAGAAACATTCTCTGACAGTGTTGGAACATGGGCATTTTCACCTGCCTTCTGAACAAGTCCTTCCTCAGGAATATGAGGCATATGGATATCAGATGGGAATCCAGGCTCTTCCACCACCGAGGGGTCCTCCATATGAAGACCTTCTTCATTCACACCAGGATCAACTGGGTCAAGGCTGCCATCTAGATCATCAGCAGAGACAGGAGGGATTGTAGGCTGGTCAGCTGCAGCATCAACATTTGCACCAATATCCTTAGGATCGACATGGGCACCAACATCCTTAGCATCAACATGCATAATGACCGAATTCACTTCAGCATCAACATTTGCTCCAGCTTCCTCAGCATTTCCATCAACATCATCAGAGTCAGAAATTTCATGAATCACAATTTCAGAAATTTTAACACAAGACTTCCTTCACCGACAGGTGGTTAATACGATCTCATCATCATCAGGAACCTCCACACTCATCAATTTTCCTCTCAACTTATCCGATTTCTAGGGACCAAGTCTAACACCAGTGAAATCTATCCAAGAAAGGACCAATTTTTTACCTGTCCGTCTAAGATACCATAACCAGTATTGAATTGTGACTGGTGCAGGAAAATCCTCACCAACATCTGAATAGAAGGAGGAGGGTTCCTTAAATAGAAGTGGAATCTCCAGAATTGGGAAAAATTGAATTATCGACCAATTCGATATAATGGGGGAATGCATGTGCTGGGAAGACGTCGGAGAGGGAGAGGAAGGAGAGTCACCAAAAGGATGAGACACGAGCAGACCAGGAAGCCACCCATTTCCTGTTAGCCCGCGGAGGATAGGAAGACGATGCAGCCCTTTTTGAGGAGGAAGACTGACGAAAGGACCGGCGATGGGTCTGAGAAGACTTCAGGCTTTGATCGCGCACCATTTTAGCATACGAGAGGGAGAATCACTCAAGAAGGGATCAAGAAACCCTAGAAGAGCAACTTATATTCTTCTAAAATTTGGGGAGAGAAAAGAGAACCGTAAGATGAAACAAATTTAGGGGAACTGAATATAACGACCAGACTTTAAACCGGCCCAACTAACATACCACAGCCCAGCACCCCTTTATGTTGCAACATGCGATGCAACATTAGATACAACACAGCCTAAGTGCCTGTCACATCTCTTAAAATCTGCCAAAATCGAGGGGTTTCGTGCAAATATCAGCCAGTTGGCTAGAGGTTGCAACATATTCCATGACTAGAACTTTCTTCTCCACCAATTCTCTGATGAAATGGTGCCAGATATCTATATGTTTAGTTCTTGAGTGTTGAACTGGATTCTTGGAGATGTTGATTACACTCTGATTGTCACATAAGATAGTCAAAACAGCTTGCTCCACCCCGTAGTCAGTCAGCATTTGCTTCATCCACAGAAGTAGAGTACAACAACTCCCTGCTGCTATGTATTCAGCCTCAGCTGTGGATAGAGAAATATAAGTCTGCTTCTTGCTGTACTAAGAGACAAGATTGTTTCCCACATAGAAACATTCGCCTATAGTACTCTTCCTATCATCAGCATTTCCTACCCAATCAGCATCGATGTAACCAGACAGTAAGGTGTTTATATACCATATTCAGCTGTCCCACTAACATATCTGATTATTCTTTTGACTACCGTGATATGAGACTCTTTGGGACATGCTTGATAACGGGCACATACTCCTACACTGAAACTGATGTCCGGCTTGCTGGCTGTCAGATATAGAAGACTACCTATCATACTCATATACAACATGACCTCCACTGATTTGCCCCCATCATCTTTAGAGAGCTTGTCACTTGTAGACATAGGAGTGCGAACTTGTCTGGCATTCTCCAGCCCGAATCTCTTCACAAGATTTCTTGCATACTTGCTCTGGGAAATGAACAGACCTTTATTTGATTGCTTTACCTGAAGCCCAAGGAACATACTCAGTTCTCCAACCATATGTTGAGTATTGGTGTTTTATACCAATGTTATTTTGATGATGATCACAACATTATGTTGTTGCTAATGACTCTCTTGTTTTAGTAGTCTCTTAGTTACATTTTAAGGTTATCATTTTTGGAGATACTTGGTGCAAGGATGGAAATCAAGTGGAGAAGGTGTGCAAAAGCTTGGAGATGATGGGGAGCATCAAGGCATCAACATTGAAGCCATAGACTCCAAGGAAAGCATTGTAATCCATGTATTATTTCATTTATTGCTTTCTCTCTTTTTGAGTCTAGGTTTAATGTAATGCCTTGATAGATGGTCTACTCATTCATGCATATGTATTTAACCATCTTAGTGCCAACCCAAAAGGCTCAGTTTGTCCAAAGACTCATTTGGAGTCTCTGGCTCTCCAACAGTCGCCTGATGAAGGTTTTACAGTCGATTGGGTGATTTCCAGTCGCCTGTCGAGCCTTCTACAGTCGACTGTGGTGCACTGCTCAAGTCAACCTTTTATTGACTCATACTTGAGCTTTTGGATCAGTCGACTGTCGGTCAATTTACAGTCGCCTGTCTTCCAACAGTCGCCTGTGATTTGTTCTTCAATCGACTGTGCGCATACTCGCATTGTCTGGGCTTCATCCCATTTTTCTAGCCAGTCAACTGGTTCAGTATTTACAGTCACTTGTCCATTTGATAGTCGCCTGTATACTAGCCATCAGTCGCATGTCTGCATACAGTGCGAAAGAGTGCATCTCTCTGTTTTATTTCATCCCCTGCAGCAGTCGACTGCTGAAGGATTTACATGCGCCTGTCCTGTTTACAGTCGTCTGTATTGCCTTTATCAGTCGACTGTCATTGCTCAGATTATAGCCGTTGGAAATTAATTAGCCGTTGGACAGTCGACTGTCATTTGTTCTTTAGTCGACTGTCGGTGACGTTTTTGCCCAAAATCTAGTCGTTGCAGCTTTTTGTTTTTGGCCGTTTTCTTGGCTTTTGAGAGTTCCTATAGGGTTCCTATGTATATAAGAGGGCTGAGTTCATTTGAACTTTTTGATTCTATTGCAAATCATTAGAGATTGATTAAGCCACCCTCAAACTCTCTCATTTCCCTCTTAGAGCTCTTTATCTCCTTTATGCATTGAAGTCAAGCTCAAGGGAAATCATCTAAGTGCATTTCAAGCTAATCTCATTACTTGTAGATCCTCTTCCATGCCTTGCATTCATTAATGAGTAAGTTCATCTCAAGGCATAGGTAAGAGTATTTGTTTTACTTTGTTATTTCGTTGAAACCCTAGATTTCTGTGTGAGAGTTAGTTACTCTCTGTGTGAGAGTATAACCTTCTGTGTGAGGGTTGGTTGAGATCTCTCTATGTGAGAGTTTGAGTCTCTTTGTGTGAGAGCATACGTCTTTCTGTGTGTAAGTAAGGATATCTCTGTGTGAGTACCTAAATGTTGAGTATTGATTCCCCGGATTTGGTTTTGGATGATGAACAAACATAAATAGCTCGTACTAACTCTTTATGAGCGCAGTTATGGAGATCGTCGCCAAAAGAATACGGGAATTATGGAGATCATCGCCAAAAGAATACGTACATAAAAAACGACGTCTCAAGACTTCTCAATACGCATGATCGTGTGCCTGAAGCTTCGTTGAAGCTCAATGAGTATTAATGAAGTCAAGAGCGAAGATTGAAGCTTTGAAGACGGTTTGTCATGTTTATTTATTGTCTTCTAGCTTCATAGAATAGAATGTTAAGCCTTGAGTAGGACTTACTTTATAATCTTCATTTCGCTCATATATTAGAGCTAGGATTATCATAGAAGCCATTAGAAACTTTCCCGAAGCCTATCGCTATTTCCCTCGGCTTCTAGTGCATCTTAGTTGGTTCAAGTAGAAGAACCAACCAACTAGATGACGATCTAGTCGGTCGGCAACTCTTCTTGAACCGACTAGATGTCGTTGCTCATTTCAGCCTGGCTATGTTGATCAATTAGTCGGTCAAATAAGGTTCACCGACTGACTAGATGACGATCTAGTCGGTTAGGAATCCTTCTCAGACCGACTAGTTATCATTGCCTCTGTACAGCCTATGCTACTGTTTACAGTTAGTCGGTCAAAGCACATAGACCGACCGACTAGTTGAGAAACTAGTCGATCGGAACTTGTTCTTAAACCGACTAGCTGTACTTGAATTCAGCCTATTCGATTTCGAATCTTAGTCGGTCAAAGAAGACTCACCGACCGACTAGTTGTGAAACTAGTCGGTTGGCAAGTATTCTTGGACCGACTAGTTCATATTGCCTGGAACTTTCTCGTTTGGCGGTGAGCCAGTTAGTCGGTTCATGAAGAATCACCGACCGACTAGTTGCCAATCTAGTCGGTCAGTGATCCTTCTTAGACCGACTAACTGCTTCAGAAATATGACCGTTGGGAATCTTTTGAGCACGATTTTTCTTGCCTCTATAAATACAAACCTGATTCGTTTGAGGCAAGGTAAGAGGTCCATTATCCAAGTTATTTCAGACCTAAGAGAAGAGTTTTCTTAAGCTATTTCTAAGCTCTCTCTTCTCACCAAGAATCTCTCCTTCACTCTTTGAGCCAAATTCCTCAAGAGAGATTCTCTCCATTGTGAGTCTTCCAAGCCAAGGAGCTTGAATCAAGGTCACCATCTCCACCCTAGGCTTCCATTGCTGGTCAACTTCTTGGAGCTAGGGTTTGGTGACATCATCCTCCTCAAAATCCTTCTTGCCCTAATTTGGTAAGATTTACTCAAGGCATAGGATTTTGTGGTAAGTTATTTCATTGTTTCAATTACTTTGTTATTTGAATTGTTCTCTCAGTTGTGAGAAAAGTGTGTGATCCCGGGTTGTGGGAGTCACATTTTCATTGTGTATGATTTGGTCTTGTAGAGGTTTTCTACAAGAATTTCATAGTGCAAAATCTTGGGTTAGTGGTTTCTAACTCAAGTATCCAGAGGGGACCCGGGTGGTTGGGACGTAGGATCACCGGGAATAAGTCGGGGAGACTTGGGTGGATCCGAACCCGTTACATGCTTTATTTGCGTTTGTTAATTCTTGTCAATTGTTGTTTGTAGTCTAATTCCGCATTGTTGTTTGTGTTTTGCACAATAGTTAGGAATAACGTTCTTAATTATTTTAAAGTACTATTCACCCCCTTTAGTACATGTGCAGTAGCTTCATAGGGCACTACAATTGGTATCAGAGCCAGAGTTCAAAGCTATGACCAACAACGACTACAACATCTTCAAGGATCGACATGGATCTTCTTCAGTTATGAAAGGACAATCCTCTGTCAGGCCTCCTCACTTCAACGGTACCAACTATGGGTACTGGAAATGCCGGATGGAAACCTTCCTCCGGAGCGCTTCACTTTGGAGAGCCACATTGACGAAATATGTCGAGCCCGAACAAGAAATCACAAAGTGGACTACCGCGGAGGTTGCCGTGGAGGTAAACAATGCCAAGGCAATGAATTCCTTGCAATGTGCGTTGGAGCCCGAAGACTTCAACAAGATATGCACATGTAAGAGTGCATATCAAGTATGGAACCAACTCCTCATCTTGCACGAAGGAACGAGCACGGTAAAAGATTCTAAACTCGTTGTCGCTAACAAAGAATTTGAGTTGTTTCACATGGAACAGGGTGAAACTATGAAGGACTACTATGCTCGCTTCGTGGACATATCCAACGAATTGGACGCTCTTGGAAAGATATACACCCAAAAGGAGAAAGTCGTGAAGATCATTGACGGACTTCCGTCTTGTTGGGAAAAGCGTACCTTCGCCATCGAGGAAGGTAACGATATGAATAAGTACACTGTTGTACAACTAATGGGTACTTTGTTGTCTTATGAGGTACGCAAGGAAAGTAAGATCAAGATGAAGGAGAAGATGAAGGCGTACTTGAAGCAAGACGAGCCAAAGAAAAAGGCGATTGCGTACAAGGCTGCTCCATCTATCGATGATGAAGAATCGGAAGAAGAGTTGGACATGGAAGCTTTGGCCGATTTGGCAAAGAAGTTCGACCGATTCTTCCGACAAGGTAAGTTAAAGAGTAAATCAAAATTTATTTCGACTAATGTCTCCTCTCCCATGTGTTATAAATGCAACAAGCAGGGACATATCAAGCCGGATTGTCCTCTAAACAAACACAAGGAGAAGTGGAAGGCATCCAAGTATGACAAGTCGAGAAAGTACAAGAAAGGACTTGTCGGCACATTCACCGACTCCGACAAGGACTCCTCAAGTGGAGAGTCAGACGATGAAAATATGGAGAAAGCACACACGTGCTTCATGGGAAAAGAGGAACGTGATCAAGAGACCTTCTCCGATGAAAGCGGGGACGAAAGCAAGGATGAAGGCGAAGAGGTAACTATGGATGAACTTAGATTAGCCAACAAACAACTTTGGAATAAGTTTTCTAATTTGGCTACTAAATTTATTAAGACTAAAAATGAGTTAACTAGTCTTCAAACCTCGCATAAGCCTATCATCGTCAACAACGACACCGTTGTTGAAGGGTTGAGAAATGAGATTGTAAATCTCAAATCTCAACTTGAGCATGTTCATATCGAGGACTCGGATGAACATGTGATAGCAGATTTGACGTCTCAAAACTCAACTTTGAGTATTGAGAATAAAAATCTCAAGTCACGTGTTTGTGCACTCACATCGCAAGTGTCCACCTTGGATGCTTCGATGCATTCTCTCACCGAGAAATATGAGTGCACATTAGGCCGAATCAATGAATTCAATAAAGGTAAGGGCCATTTGGATAATATCCTAAATGACTTACTTCCGGCAAATCATCACATTGGCTTGGGGTATAAGATGGGAGAGTAATCCAAATCGTCCGCCACCTTTGTTAGGTGGTTGACTCGGAAAACGCGCAAGTGCACGCCTTCCACTCCCAAGCGTAGGAGTGTCAATGCAATATAAAAATTACCGGTGAGTACCGGGTCGGATCACAGGGACAAGTCGTTCTATGTTCACAAAATTTGACAGACAAATAAAATTAAAGTGTGTTACAACTACCTAAACTAACGGTGGAAGTGTGAAAATCGTGGTGAAAAACGTGAAGTGAAACTAAAAATCCTAACCTATATTGGTAGGGTTAGAGAGCCAAAGGGGATTTAGGATGGCAAGGCGGGAGAGCATGGGTTGTGGGTTCACTGGAATTGGTGTTAATTAAGCTCTAATTACCCCCGTATAACACAATTGATTGTCCGGCTAAGGACACTCACTCGGAAAGTTTAGCATTCAAGAACACAATATTTGCAATATGGATGGACGGATTATCATGGCACTAATCAAATTTGGAGCATGGATTCATCTCGAATTGTGCCCTCTCGGGACTTAACCAATTAAATTTGTGCAATAATAATCTCCATCAATAACATTTAAAATTGGGCAATAGGGAAATTAGGGCTAACAATAACATCCAACATCAAGAATCACATCCCAAGCATTTTACACTACTCAATCATCTTGAAACACAAGTTTGAATTTTCATTCAATATTAACTCAATATCCATTACAAAAGAGAGATGCAAAAATACAAGGAGGAAGAGGAAATTTTTCACCCAAAGTCTCCCCAAATGAGCTTCCCTCTACCAATTTGCACCTCCACCAAGCTTCTCCACCATCCCCATGGCCTCCAAGCTCCTCCCTAGCCTTTGGGGAAGAAAACCCCCATCAAGAACCCTAAAAACGCAACCAGCAGCTCCAAAAACAAGCAAAAACCGAGATCCCCCATCAAATTCGCACCCATGCCCTGTATTAAGAGATGCGGGTCGGATCGGGCATCAAAGCCCGCCGCCCGCACCAATTGAGCGTGCGCCTGCGACTTGATTTGGGCGGGGCCCGCTCGAAAAATTCGAGCGGGCCAGCGGCCCGCTTATTAGCTGCGTTTTTTTTTCTTTTACGTGCGCGCGGCCCAGCGACGAGATAGCGCGGTAGATGGCACCACGTGGCGCCATCTGATTGGCCCACGTGGCGCCCATGGATTTCTGATTTTCCTTGGGTTTAAACCCACATTTCTCCTCCAATAAATCCACGAAAAATATCTAGAAGCCCCAGAAAAATCCCAAAAAATTCTGGAAAATCCCCAAGACTCCTAGGGGTACCTGAAAAATATGAAAAGGAGAAATTAGTCCATTTGATGTGAAAATTAATTTAATGACTATTAAAAACACAATATTGACCTCCCAATAAGCTATATAAAATATTCCAATGCTCAAATAATTCCCAAAAAATGGAGATATGATCACAATAATAGCAGGAGCATATGAAAAATAGTAGGAAGCCAATAAGAACGATAAAAACCGTATTTTGTGCAAAGAAAGAGAATAAGCCCTAAAATTGATATGAAATGAAAATATACCCAAAAAGAGCACAATTAAGCATGATCTTTGGCACAAAATGGGGATAGTTAGGGGGGAAAATTTGCAATTTATATCCCGAATCATTAGGCCATCTTCCGAAGCTTCTACTAGTGTGAGTAAACACTTCATGGGTAGTTCTTCTACCAATGGTGCTTCCGCTAGGTACACACCCCCATTTGGAAAGAAACCCACTTTGGGTGGACCTCCAAAGAGGGGTCATGCTTTCATGTATACCATGCCACGTAGGAACACACATCCTACTCCGCATGTTAGCACATATGATGATTTTTATGCTCAGCATCCACGAGCACGTGCACACCATGTGAGACACACTCATGCACGTGTTCCACCACATGCAAATGTTCATTCATATTCTCATATGAATAATTATCATCATGCACCATTGCATCATATGCCATATGCTTATCCACGACATGCATCACATAGACATCAACAACGTATGCATGCTCCCAATAGGATTAGGACTCCCAAGACATACACTATTTGGGGTCCGAAGAACACAAGCATGCATGCTAAGGATATGTATGTGCAATCGTATATTAATGACATTATTTTGAATGATGATTATGTTGGGAAATCACGGTCCTCGTGGACTTGGTTTCCGAAGGGTTAGTTTCCTTTGACCCTTCATTGCTTGGTACCATAAGTTTAATTTCATTTTATGGGTACCAAAGCAATTGTGGTAAGAATTGGTATATTCTTTTTATTTGCATATTGGTCTTGGATGTGCATGATTGTTTGAAACTTAAATTCATATTGAATTTGAATTTAGTTAAGATATGAGTTACAATTATTTGAATTTAATATGTTAAATTTGTTGCCTAACCCATAGGATCCAAAAAAGGATTTTTGGATACCAAAATGATGTTTTCTAGGTTAAATCCATCATGGGATACCAACCCTACCAACTCTTTGATTTGCAAAGGATTTTCATTCAAATGGAGTTGATGGTGCTTAAGTGATGCACCAAAGTAGGGGGAGCTTAATGTTGTAAGTATATTCTTACATTTGATATACATTTGGTATCCATGTGTGTTGATTGCATACATTGGTAGATTATTTTAGGATTGGTATCATTTTGTTTCATTTTGAATCCTAGTGTGCTAGATTTGTGTATCCATGTGTGTTGATTGCATACACTTTTGCATGCTACATTTGGTTTTCTCATTGGATTTATTTGTCTCTGATATTGACTTTCATCGTTCGACGATTTTATGAATTAAATAGATTTGCTTTTATGAAAACATAGAA
Source organism: Scilla litardierei (assembly GCA_030789695.1). Classification (NCBI taxonomy): domain Eukaryota; kingdom Viridiplantae; phylum Streptophyta; class Magnoliopsida; order Asparagales; family Asparagaceae; genus Scilla; species Scilla litardierei. The sequence continues at coordinate 48,586,551 of CM061138.1, read as the reverse complement.
TTGTTTTCCATGCACTATTTAACTAATAATGTTGATATTGAAGAGTATGTTCTATAACTCAATAAGTGAAATTAATTTGAGGTTTGGAGATTTCATTTTTCGATTTTCGCCTATGGTTTGATGATTTCGTTTTTCGATTTTCGCCTATGGGTTGATGATTTCGTTTTTCGATTTTCGCCTATGGTTTGGTAATTTTGTTTTTCGATTTTCGCCTATGGTTTGATGATTTCGTTTTTCGATTTTCGCATATAGTTTGGTGATTTCCTTTTTCGATTTTCGACTATGGTCACGTTGGCACGCTTTGATTTTCTTCGGTATTTTACATTTGGTATTTTACTTTGGTGTCATTTGGACCGTGGTCGTATTCTTAGACTCTCATGCTTTAATTTCTTAGCCATTGTAATCTTGTCGTTGATCTCCTCCCGCTCTTTTTGTTAATGCCAAAGGAGGAGAGAATTAATAATGACAATGTGCTAATTGATAATTCAAAGCAATTTACCATGAATCTAATTTGATATGTTAGATTCAGGGGGAGATAAGATATAAAATGGATTTAGATCCTAAATTGTAATAATAGGATTCATATTTTATATTTTCCTCGCCTGCTTGATGTGTATGATTATTATTGAATACGGAACTAACATGTCATCAATGCAGGGGGAGTAAGTAAATTTCATTTTGAATCATTATTATTGATTATTATTTATGTTGGTTTGTCATCACCAAAAAGGGGGAGAATGTTGAGTATTGATTCCCCGGATTTGGTTTTGGATGATGAGCAAACATAAATAGCTCGTACTAACTCTTTGTGAGCGCAGTTATGGAGATCGTCGCCAAAAGAATACGGGGATTATGGAGATCGTCGCCAAAAGAATACGTACATCAAAAGCGACGTCTCAAGACTTCTCAATATGCATGATCGTGTGCCTGAAGCTTCGTTGAAGCTCAAGGAGTATTAATGAAGTCAAGAGCGAAGATTGAAGCTTTGAAGACGGTTCGTCATGTTTATTTATTGTCTTCTAGCTTCATAGAATAGAATGTTAAGCCTTGAGTAGGACTTACTTTATAATCTTCATTTCACTCATATCTTAGAGCTAGGATTATCATAGAAGCCATTAGAAATTTTCTCGAAGCCTATCGCTTCTTCCCTCGGCTTCTAGTGCATCTTAGTTGGTTCAAGTAGAAGAACCAACCGACTAGATGACGATTTAGTCGGTCGGCAACTCTTCTTGAACCGACTAGATGTCGTTGCTCATTTCAGCCTGGTTATGTTGATCAATTAGTCGGTCAAAGAAGGTTCACCGACCGACTAGATGACGATCTAGTCGGTTAGGAATCCTTCTCAGACCGACTAGTTATCATTGCCTCTGTACAGCCTATGCTACTGTTTACAGTTAGTCGGTCAAAGCACATAGACCGATCGACTAGTTGAGAAACTAGTCGGTCGGAACTTGTTCTTAAACGACTAGCTGTACTTGAATTCAGTGTAACGACTGGTTTCCTTGTATCTGAATTTATTATAATATAATATATGTTTTGATGGGTTTTCTCCTCTTGTGTGGTTTTCGTCTCCGTAACTTTCATTTTCGATCAATTCGTCGTATTTTCTCGATTCTTCCTTAGGATCGTCGATTTCGAAGTACGTCGTTTGTGACGGGCTTCATAACGGTCATATCTAACTATTAGATCAAGCCTAGGAGTCTTAGGATTCGATCACGGGGCCTCGCGCTCCGTATCGGGACTTTTCTGTGCTCATTAGCCGGTGTAAGAAGGGCCACCGACCGACTAGATGACGATCCAGTCGGTCGGCAATCCTTCTTGGACCGACTAGTTAGCTTTCTAAATTTCTCAGGAGTTACTGTTTATCGTTAGTCGGTCTAAGAACGTTGGTTGACCGACTAGGTTGCAAACTAGTCGGTCAGCAATGCTTCTTGAACCGACTAACTCATCCAATTATTTTTGTATCAGTTACTGTTTACTCTTAGTCGGTCTAAGAACGTTCATCGACCGACTAGTTGCCAAACTAGTCGGTCAGTACTTGTTCATGGACCGACTAACTCTAAATCCTATTTTCGTTCAGGAGTTACTGTTTACACTTAGTCGGTCTGCGTTGGTCGACCGACCGACTAGTTGTCAAACTAGTCGGTCAGTGGTTGTTCTTTGACCGACTAACTAGTGCTGTAAACCCTAATTTCTGGGCAGCCGCCAGCTCAACCTATAAATACCCAACCCAAACGTTTTCATCTTCTCCAACACGACCCCAAAACCCTAGTTTCTTCCCCTCTAAGCCCCCATCTTCCTCCAAGCTTCAATCCTTCATTCCAAACCCTAAATCCATCATCCAACCCATCCATTCACTCCATCTACCCCTCCTCTTCCCCAAATCTCCATTGAAATCCATCAAAACCCCCAAATCACCCAAAACCCTAGTTTCTCTAAACTTCCCCAATCATTTCCAGATCTGGTCCTAGGGTTCCCCGGAGTGTTTCTTCCGCCTCCTCTCGGTAAGAAATCGATCTACCGTTGTTTTCTTAACTTATCTATATTTTTATGAAACCCTAATTAATTTCATGTGTTTGGTGTTTGTTCCCCCCTAAACAGCGATTTCCTCGTAGATAGCATCCGTGTGACGAGGTTGATCGTCATCCCCGGTGCTAGGCAAGTGAAACTTGCCACTTAGGGTTTAGGCCATGTTTTAGGCCATTTGCATGTTGTAGGCGTAAAAGAGGCTAGGCGACGAAATGATACTCGCCTAGGCGCAAATTGGGGAACTAGCTTGACAACGAAGCTAGTTCCGACATTTAGCATGTTGCACAATTACCATGTCATGTTTACCTTCCATTAACGGTACGCAATTTAATTGCCATGTCATTGCATTTTGCCTGTCACGTTTAATTTAAGTTAACGGTACGCAAATATCTGTTCATGTCTTTGCATAGTGATTACTCATCGTGATTGCGTAGCGCACGCTACAATATTATATTCCTGGCTCGTGTTCCAGAAGCGAGCTTAGTGAGTTGGAAACCCCAACGCTCGACACATATGGGTGGGGTAAGAGATAAGCGGCCTGAGCCCCGAGTTGGCCTGGTCCGCCACTCCGGCCAGCAGGTGGACTCTCTAGTGCACAAGTGATTAATAGTGATAGAGATAAGCGGACTGAGCCACGAGCTGGCCAACAGGTGGACTCTCTATGCACTAAGTATTTAACAGTGACAAGTGATTAATAGTGGTAGAGATAAGCGGCCTGAGCCACGAGCTGGCCAGCAGGTGGACTCTCTATGCACTAAGTGATAAGTGATAAGTGATAAGTGATAAGTGATAAGTGATAAGTGATTAGTGATTTGGTAGCTTTTGCTACATTGTGCATGCTTGCTTCTCTTTTTAATCTGTTGCATCATGCTTAACTGCCATGTCATTACTTAATACTATAACTGCTAGGTTGCTAGATGCATCACTTTCAGTTTCCTTGCCCAAGTCTTTTTAGACTTGCTGACATGTGCCCCTTTACTCTTTTGGGTGACACATGTTAGAACCTGAGCCTGAGTACCTCGTTGAGGACGAGGTGTTTGCTGACGCCGAGCCCGAGCTTGTGTTTGACGGGGAGTACGTGGACACTGGGGACCAGTCCTAGTGTCTTCGTGTGTTTTTCATTTTGTTAGACAGTTGTTTTGTATTCGGTGCGTAGCACCTATATTTTGTTATGTCGTTTCTTTTGTTGGCCTTGTTCTGGGCCTTTAGACTCTTTTCTTTTAGCCTGGTGGCTTTTCTGGATGTTGAACTTAACCGTGATGTTGGACAATATTTGCGAGATGTGAATTTTATTTCAGTCTCTCCTTGCGTTATTATTGCTATTCTGTTGTGGTTACAGGGACCTGTTTTTGTATTGTGGACGCTTATCGGGTTTGGGGCTTCACAGCTCCACTCTCGTGCGGACCTTTTCACGTACTCGCCTCCATTTTAGGGAAGCGGGTCGTGACAGGTTTTAGTGGTGGCCCATGCAGGTCCTCTTCTGTAACTGCGATTTTTGGAATAGCGATAATAATATTAGAATGTCCAATAAACTAAGTTCGACGTCCGATGTTATAGGCTATGAGTCTAATCTGATTTGTTCTCCGTGTCACTAGATGGCAGGAAGGCGTTTCACCCGTGGTGGGGGCAGTGGTGCGCTCCCTCATGATGAGGAGCCTGAGCGGGAACCCACCAGCGGTGAGATGATGCGGATGATGATCCAGATGATGCAAGTGCAGCAGGGCGTGCTTTTGCAAGTCCAGAATGCTCCACCTGCTCGAGCTGCCCGGGTTCTTCCGGATGCCCCTCGCTCTGAGCCAGGAGCGAAGCAATTTCGGGAGCTGGGTCCCGCATATTTTGATGGTTCTGAGGGTCCTCTGGCTGCCGATGAGTGGATTCGGAACGTCGAGGACAATCTGAAGATGGCCAAGATCACCCCGGCTGGATGGGTTGATTTGGCGAAGAGGCAGCTGAAGGATAACGCCAGGAATTGGTGGGATGCGGAAGAGAAGTTGATGGTGGAGCCGATAGCTTGGGCTACCTTCAAGGCCAGATTTGAGGGTGAGTTCTTCCCGAAGGCTGCCAAGGAGGAGATGCTTCAGCGTTTTATCGATTTGAAGTAGGGGAACTCGTCGGTGGACTTGTACCACCAGGAGTTCATAAGGCTGAGTCGGTTTGCACCAAAGATGGTGCAGGACGCTGAGGAGAGAGCTCAGAGGTTCCTGCAGGGGCTTGCTTCGGAGCTCCAGAGCTTTGTGACCTCCTCTGACCGGGAATCTTATCAGAAGGTTCTAGTAGCTGCCAAGAGGCAGGAGCTGCTCGTGAACCAGAGGAGAGGATCTGTGGTTGGTGATGGGAAGAGGCCTGTGGAACAGGCGAGAGCTGTGGTTAGGCCTGGATTCAGGCCGAACCAGCCTGTTCAGTTTAAGAGGCCAGTAGGGCCTGCTCGGAGGACTTGCCATTTTTGTGGCAAGGAAGGCCATGTCAAGGAATCGTGTAGGAGGTTCTTGGGGCAATGTATCGCCTGCGGAGATCCCGCCCATGCTCTCAGGGAGTGCCCGAGGTTGAAGCAGCCTTGGAAGGCACCTATTGCTGCCCAGCCGTTGCAGCAGCGAGCGTCTGTTCCTGCTGGACGTGGAGCAGCTCTTATTCCGCGGAGGCAGGCTTTTCAGCAGGCTGCTCCGTCGAGGAGGCAGGCTTTTCTGATGACCGCTGCGGAGAGCGAAGCTGTGGATGAGGTTATCGCAAGTAATCCTCATTCTAGCTATTACTTTCCTATTTGGTCTTGATTGCTAGATTATGTTGTTTGCTTGAACTTGCTTGTTTGCTAGACTAGGGTTTGATTGTTAATTGCTTGATTAGGTGTGATTTTGGTGTGCACATTTCCTGCACGAGTCCTCTTTGACTCTGGTGCATCGATGTGCATTATTTCTCGGAGCTTCGTGGAGAGGCATTCCTTGTCGACGTCCCCTCTCCCCAAGAGTTGGAATATCGTTACAGGGAATGGCGTGGTCTCGGTGCATCGTGGTTGCAATTCTTGCTCGTTGGTGGTCTGTGGACATGAGCTTTTCGCTGATTTCATTGTCCACGACATCATCAACTATGATGCAGTTCTTGGGATGGATTGGCTTGCGAGCTTCTATGCTACGATCGACTGCAGGAGAAAGAAGGTGGTGTTCGAGATTCCCGGACATCCAGTGTTTGAGTTCAGTCGTGGTAGCAGTTCGCTTGGTCCTGTCAAATTTCGGGCCAGGCCGGTGGAGGCTGTGGCTATGCAGATGGAGCTGGAGTGGCCATCTGTGGTGCGTGATTTTGGCGACGTCTTCCCCGAGGAGATGTCTGGTTTGCCGCCTGATCGGGCTTTGGAATTTTCTATCGATCTTGTTCCAGGTGCGCAGCCGATTTCGAAGGCGCCGTATCGTATGGCACCTGCTGAGTTGGAAGAGTTGCGGAAGCAGTTGGATGAGCTTTTGCAGAAGGGTTATATTAATCCTAGTGTGTCTCCGTGGGGAGCACCGGTGTTGCTGGTTAAGAAGAAGGATGGTTCGCGTCGCATGTGCGTGGACTATCGGGAGTTGAATGCGGTAACCATTAAGAATAAATACCCGTTGCCTCGCATTGATGATATTTTTGATCAGCTTGGAGGTTCGAGGGTGTTTTCTAAATTGGATTTGAGGAGTGGTTACCATCAGTTGAAGGTGAAGAAGGGAGATGTTCCGAAGACAGCGTTCAGGACGAAGTATGGACATTATGAGTTCGTGGTTATGCCTTTTTGGCGTAACTAACGCGCCCGCAGTTTTCATGAATCTGATGAACCTGATTTTCTACGACTTTTTGGATAAGTTTGTCGTTATCTTTATTGACGACATTCTGATCTATTCGAAGTCGGAGGAAGAGCATGCCTCGCACTTGAGGACGGTGTTGGAGATTTTGAGGAAGCATCGGTTGTATGCTAAGTTTTCGAAGTGCGAGTTTTGGCTGGATAGAGTTGCTTTTCTCGGGCATGTGGTGACTGGAGATGGTATTTCAGTGGATCCCGAGAAGATTCGGGCCATCAGGGAGTGGCCTGTTCCGACGTCTGCGTCTGAGATTCGGAGTTTTCTTGGACTTGCTGGTTATTATCGGCGATTCATTAAGGACTTTTCTCGTATTGCTGAACCGATGACCAGGTTGACGCGGAAGGATGATGCTTTTGTTTGGTCGGGTGATTGTGAGAGTGCTTTTGGTGTTCTGAAGGAGAGGTTGACGAGTGCCCCTATTCTTGTTGTGCCTGATCGCAGCGGTGGATTTGAGATCTTTTGCGATGCTTCTGGCAAGGGTCTCGGTTGTGTGTTGCACCAGCACGGGCACGTTGTGGCGTATGCGTCTCGTCAGCTTAAGGTTCATGAGAAGAATTACCCGACGCATGATTTGGAGTTGGCTGCCGTGGTGTTTGCTCTTAAGATTTGGAGGCACTTCTTACTGAGTGAGAAAGTGAAGATTTTCACCGATCACAAAAGCTTGAAGTATATTTTCACTCAGAAGGAGCTCAACATGCGACAGCGTCGATGGTTGGAGCTTATGGCGGATTATGAGATTGATTTGCAGTATCACCCTGGCAAGGTGAATGTGGTTCCGGATGCTTTGAGTAGGCTGCCAGCGGTGATGATTTTGACCTCGCAGTGGAGATTGCAGCAGGATTTTTGCGAGTCTGGTGTGGAGATTGTTCTTCCTGGCGAGGCTTCTTCGTTGATGTACATGCAGGTACAGTCGACGATCGTGGGTCGGATTAAGGCTGGCCAGGCTGAGGATCCGAAGCTGGTGAGGATTCGGGAGATGGTGGAAGCCGGTCTGCGGACTGACTTTTTGATTCATGAGGATGGCTCGCTGAGGTTTGGAGCCAGGTTGTGTGTGCCCGCTGGGGATATCAGAGAGGAGCTGATGGTGGAGGCACACAGTTCGCCGTATTCTGTGCATCCTGGTGGCACCAAGATGTACTAGGATCTTCGTCTGAATTATTGGTGGCATGGTATGAAGAGGAGCGTGGCTCGGAGTGTAGCCAAGTGCTTGGTTTGCCAGCAAGTGAAGGCTGAGCATCAGCGTTCGGCCGGGTTGCTACAACCACTTCCGATTCCGGAGTGGAAGTGGCAGCACATCACTATGGATTTCGTGACTGGACTACCTCGGAGTCCGAAGCAGAATGACGCGATTTGGGTGATCGTAGATCGATTGACCAAATCTGCGCACTTTATTCCATTTCGAGTGGGACAGTCCACGGAGGTGCTAACGAGGAGATATATGGAGGAAGTCATGCGACTTCATGGAGTCCCCGTGAGTATCGTGTCGGACAGAGACACGAGGTTCACATCTCAGTTCTGGCAGAGTTTGCAGAAGAGCTTGGGTACGCGTCTGAGTTTCAGCACGGCGTACCATCCGCAGACGGATGGCCAGTCCGAGAGGACGATTCAGATTTTGGAGGACATGCTGAGGGCGTGCATGTTGGATTTCAAGGGTTCGTGGGAGGACCATCTACATTTGGTGGAGTTTTCCTACAACAACAGCTTCCAGGCGAGTATTGGCATGGCGCCTTTCGCCGCTCTTTATGGGAGGAAATGTCGATCGCCATTGAGTTGGGATGACGTTGGAGATCGGGAGTTGTTGGGACCTGAGATGATCGTGGAGGCCGTGGAGATCGTCAGGAATATTTGGGAGAGGTTGAGAATTGCTCAGGACCGTTTTAAGCATTGGGCGGATGCTAAACGGCGTCCTTTGGAGTTTCAGCCGGGCGACCATGTGTTCTTGAAGATTTCCCCGAATCGTGGTGTGATTCGTTTCGGGAAGCGTGGGAAGTTGAGCCCGCGATACATTGGACCATTTAACGTTTTGGAGAGGGTTGGCGAGGTAGCATATCGCTTGGCTTTGCCGCCATCTTTGGAAGGAGTTCACAATGTTTTCCATGTGTCACAGCTTCGTCGATACATTAGCGATCCGTCTCATGCGGTAGATTTTTCGGTGATTACCGTTCGCCCCGATATGACGTATGACCAGCATCCAGTGCAGATTCTGGACAGGCGTCAGAAATCGCTTCGGAACAAGATTGTCAATCTTGTGAGGGTGATGTGGCGACACGGTTCACCTGGAGAGTCTACTTGGGAGAATGAGGATGAGATGCGAGAGCGTTTCCCACTTTTGTTTCCGGACTCGTGAGTTTTTGGAAATTCCGAGGACGGAATTTTTCTTAAGTTGGGGAGGATGTAACGACTGGTTTCCTTGTATCTGAATTTATTATAATATAATATATGTTTTGATGGGTTTTCTCCTCTTGTGTGGTTTTCGTCTCCGTAACTTTCATTTTCGATCAATTCGTCGTATTTTCTCGATTCTTCCTTAGGATCGTCGATTTCGAAGTACGTCGTTTGTGACGGGCTTCATAACGGTCATATCTAACTATTAGATCAAGCCTAGGAGTCTTAAGATTCGATCACGGGGCCTCGCGCTCCGTATCGGGACTTTTCTGTGCTCATTAGCCGGTGTAAGAAGGGCCACCGACCGACTAGATGACGATCCAGTCGGTCGGCAATCCTTCTTGGACCGACTAGTTAGCTTTCTAAATTTCTCAGGAGTTACTGTTTATCGTTAGTCGGTCTAAGAACGTTGGTTGACCGACTAGGTTGCAAACTAGTCGGTCAGCAATGCTTCTTGAACCGACTAACTCATCCAATTATTTTTGTATCAGTTACTGTTTACTCTTAGTCAGTCTAAGAACGTTCATCGACCGACTAGTTGCCAAACTAGTCGGTCAGTACTTGTTCATGGACCGACTAACTCTAAATCCTATTTTCGTTCAGGAGTTACTGTTTACACTTAGTCGGTCTGCGTTGGTCGACCGACCGACTAGTTGTCAAACTAGTCGGTCAGTGGTTGTTCTTTGACCGACTAACTAGTGCTGTAAACCCTAATTTCTGGGCAGCCGCCAGCTCAACCTATAAATACCCAACCCAAACGTTTTCATCTTCTCCAACACGACCCCAAAACCCTAGTTTCTTCCCCTCTAAGCCCCCATCTTCCTCCAAGCTTCAATCCTTCATTCCAAACCCTAAATCCATCATCCAACCCATCCATTCACTCCATCTACCCCTCCTCTTCCCCAAATCTCCATTGAAATCCATCAAAACCCCCAAATCACCCAAAACCCTAGTTTCTCCAAACTTCCCCAATCATTTCCTGATCTGGTCCTAGGGTTCCCCGGAGTGTTTCTTCCGCCTCCTCTCGGTAAGAAATCGATCTACCGTTGTTTTCTTAACTTATCTATATTTTTATGAAACCCTAATTAATTTCATGTGTTTGGTGTTTGTTTCCCCCTAAACAGCGATTTCCTCGTAGATAGCATCCGTGTGACGAGGTTGATCGTCATCCCCGGTGCTAGGCAAGTGAAACTTGCCACTTAGGGTTTAGGCCATGTTTTAGGCCATTTGCATGTTGTAGGCGTAAAAGAGGCTAGGCGACGAAATGATACTCGCCTAGGCGCAAATTGGGGAATTAGCTTGACAACGAAGCTAATTCCGACTTTTAGCATGTTGCACAATGACCATGTCATGTTTACTTTCAATTAACGGTACGCGAATATGTTCATGTCATTGCATTTTGCCTGTCACGTTTAATTTAAATTAACAGTACGCAAATATCTGTTCATGTCTTTGCATAGTGATTACTCATCGTGATTGCGTAGCGCACGCTACAATATTATATTCCTGGCTCGTGTTCCAGAAGCGAGCTTAGTGAGTTGGAAACCCCAACGCTCGACACATATGGGTGGGGTAAGAGATAAGCGGCCTGAGCCCCGAGTTGGCCTGGTCCGCCACTCCGGCCAGCAGGTGGACTCTCTAGTGCACAAGTGATTAATAGTGATAGAGATAAGCGGCCTGAGCCACGAGCTGGCCAGCAGGTGGACTCTCTATGCACTAAGTATTTACCAGTGACAAGTGATTAATAGTGGTAGAGATAAGCGGCCTGAGCCACGAGCTGGCCAGCAGGTGGACTCTCTATGCACTAAGTGATAAGTGATAAGTGATAAGTGATAAGTGTTAAATGATAAGTGATTAGTGATTTGGTAGCTTTTGCTACATTGTGCATGCTTGCTTCTCTTTTTAATCTGTTGCATCATGCTTAACTGCCATGTCATTACTTAATACTATAACTGCTAGGTTGCTAGATGCATCACTTTCAGTTTCCTTGCCCAAGTCTTTTAGACTTGCTGACATGTGCCCCTTTACTCTTTTGGGTGACACATGTTAGATCCTGAGCCCGAGTACCTCGTTGAGGACGAGGTGTTTGCTGACGCCGAGCCCGAGCTTGTGTTTGACGGGGAGTACGTGGACACTGGGGACCAGTCCTAGTGTCTCCGTTGCGTTTCATTTTGTTAGACAGTTGTTTTGTATTCGGTGCGTAGCACCTATATTTTGTTATGTCGTTTCTTTTGTTGGCCTTGTTCTGGGCCTTTAGACTCTTTTCTTTTAGCCTGGTGGCTTTTCTGGATGTTGAACTTAATCGTGATGTTGGACAATATTTGCGAGATGTGAATTTTATTTCAGTCTCTCCTTGCGTTATTATTGCTATTCTGTTGTGGTTACAGGGACCTGTTTTTGTATTGTGGACGCTTATCGGGTTTGGGGCTTCACAGCTCCACTCTCGTGCGGACCTTTTCACGTACTCGCCTCCATTTTAGGGAAGCGGGTCGTGACATTCAGCCTATTCGATTTTGAATCTTAGTCGGTCAAAGAAGACTCACCGACCGACTAGTTGTGAAACTAGTCGGTTGGCACGTATTATTGGACCGACTAGTTCATATTTCCTGGAACTTTCTCGTTTGGCTATGAGCCAGTTAGTCGGTTCATGAAGAATCACCGACCGACTAGTTTCCAATCTAGTCGGTCAGTGATCCTTCTTAGACCGACTAACTGCTTCAGAAATATGACCGTTGGGAATCTTTTGAGCAGGATTTTTCTTACCTCTATAAATACAAACCTGATTCGTTTGAGGCAAGGTAAGAGGTCCATTATCCAAGTTATTTCAGACCTAAGAGAAGAGTTTTCTCAAGCTATTTCTAAGCTCTCTCTTCTCACCAAGAATCTCTCCTTCACTCTTTGAGCCAAATTCCTCAAGAGAGATTCTCTCCATTGTGAGTCTTCCAAGCCAAGGAGCTTGAATCAAGGTCACCATCTCCACCCTAGGCTTACATTGCTGGTCAACTTCTTGGAGCTAGGGTTTGGTGACATCATCCTCCTCAAAATCATTCTTGCCCTAATTTGGTAAGATTTACTCAAGGCATAGGATTTTGTGGTAAGTTATTTCATTGTTTCAATTACTTTGTTATTTGAATTGTTCTCTCGGTTGTGAGAGAAGTGTGTGATCCCGGCTTGTGGGAGTCACATTTTCATTGTGTATGATTTGGTCTTGTAGAGGTTTTCTACAAGAATTTCATAGTGCAAAATCTTGGGTTAGTGGTTTCTAACTCAAGTATCCGGAGGGGATCCAGGTGGTTGGGACGTAGGATCACCGGGAATAAGTCGGGGAGACTTGGGTGGATCCGAACCCGTTACATGCTTTGTTTGCGTTTGTTAATTCTTGTCAATTGTTGTTTGTAGTCTAATTCCGCATTGTTATTTGTGTTTTGCACAATAGTTAGGAATAACGTTCTTAATTATTTTAAAGTACTATTCACCCCCCTAGTATATGTGCAGTAGCTTCATAGGATACTACACTAAATCCTCTGTGTGAAGTATCTCTGTGTGAGATTGTATTCACTTCTCTGTGTGAGAATTATAGCGGATATTGGTGTGGCTGGATGTACCCAAGTTTGGAGAACCAGTGTAACATCTTGTGTTTGCGTTTGGATTTTTGTGGTGTTTAAATTCCTCTTGCATTTATAATTCCACATTTGCAAGTTTAATTTTTAAATACACAATTTGTGCCATTACACTATTCACCCCCATCTAGTGTGTTGTTGTTAGTATTGCAAAGGTAAGATGATCCTTACAATTGGTATCAGAGCGAGGTTATAGCATACTGTAACGATAGCATTCAACGCTACATCCGCGTCTCATGAAGAAGGTCACTCTACCGTTCGACCCCGGCTCTTCAATGGAACTAACTACCCATGTTGGAAGATCAGGATGATGATCTACATAGAGGGTCAAGACCTAGGGGACATCACAGAGTTACCATTTGAGAAGCCAACTACACCCGCGGCTTCAAGGACAAAGGTGGAGAAGGACTCGATCAAATTCAATGCGAGGGCTATGAATGCATTCCATTGCGCCCTTACTGCAAATGAGTTCAACCGCATCTCCAAGTGCAAAACGGCCAATAAAATTTGGCATACTTTGGAGATATGTCATGAAGGGACTTCAAAGGTAAAGAAATCTAAACAAACTATGTTTAGATCTAAATACGAAATGTTTAATATGCAGGACGAAGAAAGCATTTCAGAAATATTCACAAGGTTCACAGACATCGTGAACGCTTTGGAAGGTCTAGGGAAGGTGATTTCCCAAGAGGATCACGTAGAGAAGATCCTTGACTCACTCACATCTCATTGGGAGTCAAAGGCCAACGGTATTTTGGAGTCTAACGAATGTCCAAATACACCATTGAGGAGTGGATTGGGAATCTCATGGCGTATGAAGTAAAGCTTTAACATAAGAAAGAGATTCAACCAACGAAGCCCGAGAAGCAAAAGGGGGTTGCATTCCATGCCGCGAAGGAGCCAATCGAGTGGAGAAAGAAACTCCATCGGGAAGCTCCGAGTGAAGATGATGGAGAAGATGATGTTAGCGATGATGATTACATCGAGCTTGCCAAGCAATTCAAGCAATTCAAGGCATTCCTCAAGTGCAAGCAAGGTAAATCTTTGTCAAAATTTGCCTCCAAGTCTAACAATTCTATTTGTTTCAATTGTAAAGGAAAAGGTCATATTTTTACCGAATGCCCTTCCAAGCCCGACAAAGAGACTTACAAAGGAAAAGGGAAGAAACATTGGAAAGGCAAGTCCAAATTCAAGAACTAAAAGAAGGGGCTTGTCAGCACATTTGATGACTCTGATGAGAACACATCAAGTGATGAAGAAGAGGATGACAAGGAGCAAGCTCATATGTGCTTCGCGGCTTTTGATGATTCTTTATTAATCTCCTCGAGATCAAGTGATGAAGAGGTAGAGGCGTGGCTTAACTCCAACGAAGAAATGTGCTTCATGGCTAATGGGGAAGAGTCTTTGTCAAGCTCTAGCGAGGAGGAAAGCAATGGTGAAGAAGAGGAGGAGCCAAAGCTACCATATGAGGAGCTTGAGTATCGTTTCAATGTGGCCTCCAACGTGGCAAGTGTAACGACCTGTATTTTTAGACGTGTTTTAGATCGTGCGTGTCGGTATTTTTCAGTCGCCCGTATAATCTTTTCGTCCATACTTTGTTACGCGTACACATCTCTGTATTTCGTTTTTACCGTAACCTGATTAATTAGCTGACAAAGTTTAATAAATTACTTTAACTAAATTATCGTGCTAATTACCGATTGTTAATCACTTTAATTATTTCACTAATTACTTTTGTTATTTTTACTAATTACTTTTGGTATTTTAATAATTACATTTTAAACTTATTTAATTGATTAATTAAATACTCATCATTCAACAATCACGTTTAGATTTTTAAGAGGAGAAATGCATCACGTTACTTAACCAGATACATTCCCCTTGTTTAGTCAACAAACATCATTAAAATTGTCTTCATCAAAAACCTAACAACATTAAATTTGCTCCTTGTTAATTAGCTTCTTAAGGTAACAATTCATTTGATGAACCCATCTTCTCTGTGAATCATCCATCTCCCGAATCCTGATAGCCATCATCCTCCACAATCGTTCTCAAATCCATCATCTTCCCCAACCCAACTTCTCAACACAATCCACAACCTCCTTCCACTAGCAAGCACCAAATCATCATCATCTCTCTCCCCCATTCAAACCAGCCTCCACCATCTCCTTACAAACCAAGAAAACAAAATAGAAATTGGAACCCAAACAATTCCTCCCAATCAGTTCAACATTCCCAAATCAGATTTCAGCAACCAAACACATTTCCTCAAATCACTTCCCAAAAAACTCATCTGCCAAATCCCCCAATAAATCAAACCCAAAACAGATTATTCGCAAACAAAACCCACAAATTTCAGCTCACCATCCCCAAACAATTTCATCAAAACCCATTTCTCATCTCTCAAGCAAATCAAACCAAACCCATCGTCTTCTACCGGAAAAATTCCTCTGTAAAATACCCAACTTTATCAGCCCAAACATCAACCCGAATCCACCAACAAATCAGCCCCTCAAAACAAAACACACCCAAAGATTCAAACTGAAACTGAAAGGGAAAAACATCAGATCTGAAATCAAGCTACACCCAAACCGAATACAAATCTGAAACATATTTCAGATTCAAAAATCAACAAACCCATTTCTCCCTCATCCTCTTTCCTCCACCCCTCACTGCTGCGCACCTCCCTCTCCTGAGAAGCCGTCGCCGCTAGCTGTGAGGATCCGCCGCTGCCTGGGGAGCTGCACGCGCCGCCAGCAAGGCCGCCGCCGCCGCCAGCAAGGCCGCCGCCGCCGCCAGCTCCTCCCTCCTCCGTGCGCAGGTGAGGTCTTCCCCTTTTGCCGGAGTGTGTGAGTTCTTTGCTGCAACGAATGAAAACATTAAAAAAAGAATAAAAGAAATGAAGACAGAAGTAGAAGAGGAGAGAAGGATGACAGAATAGAGGAGAGAGCCTTTTAAAATATTAATAGTATAATGAATAGAGGAGAGAAACGAAGACATTGGTATTAATGAATAAAGAAATAATATTGATTTTTAAACATGTTGAATGTTGTAAAGAGAGGGTGGGTGACAGCCTTGTTATAAAAATAAGGGGCAGAGAAAGTGACAGAGTGTTTATTAGAGATAGGATTTTAAATAAGTATTAATATATGAGTTGTAGTAGGTGGAGTGTTAATATAACCTTACCCTTATGATTAACCATGTAGATTAACTTATAATAAGGTTAGTTTGTAATTTAGTATGATAACTTGGTAGTGAAACTTTACTTGTTAGTTGGATATTAGTATTAACATGTTAGGGTAATAATATTAAATAAAATAAGGTTTATCGGGTTAGTTTAACATAATATAGATACCGCCCTAGCCAGAGAACCCAATAAAATTAGGCGAACCCAATTCGGGTGTTATTTTAATTTTGCACGTATTTCACAGAAATCTAATTCAGTGATTTGTTTAACCAAAACAGGGAATCGGACTCACTGTAATGTAACGCTCGAACCCACGACGACTGATACCATCGGAAACAGGCAAGTGATACTTTCCAGTAAATGTTTTAGGCCACGTTTTAGGCCAATTTGTTTATTAGCGTAAAAGAGACTAGACAGTGAAATGATAGCCGCCTAGACGCTCTTTTGATCTAGTTTGACAACGAAACTAGATCCGACACCCTACTTGATCTAGCTTGACAACGAAGCTAGATCCGACACTTTTACTTGCTTTCATTCATATGTCATGTTTAATTTTCAATTAACTGTACGCACTTTAACTGATCATTACCATGTCATGTCATGCATCAAATTGTTCTATCGTGATTGCGTAGCACACGCTACAATAATTGTAACTATTGAGGCTAGGCACCTACTTTGCGGGCACAACCCTATGCCAATAACACTTCCTGGCTCGTGATCCAAAAGATGGGCACCAGTCCATAAACACGTGGAGGGGTAGGGTTAAACGATCGCTTGAGCGTAGAAGTGAGCCCGTACAGCCACTTCAGCCAAAAGACAGAAACTCTGTGCACAAAGTGATAAATCAGTGATTTGTGAATCGTGAAATAGTGAATTATAGCTTTCTGCTACGACGTGCTTGATTATTATTATCTTGTTCATTTAATTGTTGCACTCTTTTAATGTCATGCCATACCATCATGTTAGAACTGCTAGTTGCATTATTTTATTTGTATCGTTGCACAAAAGTCCTCCGCCTTTCTTGGGAGACTTTTACTGACATGTGCCCTTTTCTCTTTGGGTTTCACATGTCAGACTTTGAGACAGAGCAGGTAGCAGAGGACGAGCAGTTCGTGGACGCTAAGTTTGAGGTCCCTGCAAAGACTGAGTTCGAGGACACTGGTGACCAGTCCTAGACTCGTTTGGAGTCTCCCCTTAGTTGTTACTTTTCCTTAGTTGCTGTTAGGTTTCGGTGCGGAGCACCTATCTCTTTTAGTTTTGTTTCGGCCATGCTTTAGGCCTATTGTTCAGACTTGTACTTTTGTGACTATTCTGTGATGTTGTACTATTTGTTGGATGTTGTTGTTGGATGTTCTTTTATTTGCTTTATTATTGTTGTTGTTGTTTCGTCGCAATGCAAGGACCTGCTACTTTTCGAAATTTTTACAGATGCTTATCAGACTGCAGCTTCACAGCTCCACGTCTGAGTGGACCTCCTCACGTCTTACCTTCCATATTAGGGAAGCGGGGCGTGACAGATTTTAGTGGTGGCCCATGCAGGTCCTCTTTGCATCTGCGAAATATCGGAACAACAATAATGATAACAACATCCAATTAAATATTCAGAACATTCAAGTCATGAATTGAGTCTAATCAAAAGGTTTTTCTTGTCTTAGATGGTAGGAAGACTTAGATAGACGTCCAGGTTTGATAGTCAGGCGCTTTCGTTGAGACTTAGTTGTACTTGTCTTAGGATACCTTAGTAGTCTCCCACCCAGCACTGACTATATTAGATCCCTAGAGCTTTTCCTCTAGTCGTTCGTTAAGTCCATTAATTTCGGGCCAGCAAAACAAAATTTTGATACTTTTAGGACCATTCCCTGAGACCTCTATCACAATCTAGTTCATTAGAAAGTCTTAGTGCTAAGTTCTCCTTATCTTTAGTCGACCTAATAATTAGGCCCCTGATTTTTATTATTATTCCTAGTCCATACATCGCTATGTTAATGACCGTGGAATTCCATCTTAGCAGATTCATCTAAGTTAATTCCACATCGTGTTTACATTTTAACCATTCAACTCCCTCCTTAATCTCGACCCACATGATCTTCCTGACAGCCGTCATTCTCCTTTTTGAATCATTGACATTACTATACTGATTCTACTGTCAATCTCTTTCATGGAATTTCTCGCCCAGTTTAACTTCTTTAAAAATCTTTTACATATGCCTCACATTTTCCCACTGACTTAAAATTATTCTTTGATTTTGAGTTTCCTTCGCTGAAAATTTTTAGTCACTAAATTTTTAATGGTTTCGAATCTATATCATCCTATTTTACTTTCTACACATGGAGATATTTATTTTTAAACTATTTTGTTAATGGCACGCATATAAATGATAAGCTTCCTTCAATAGACCATGATCCGGTCAATGTGCTTGCCTAAGTTTGTTGGATCACCCTTGCTAGACTGGGGGTAAGTGATCCTGACTTAGTCACTTCCCTGACCGTGTCCGCTGGACCGCAAGGACGTGAATCAGGATTATGTATGGCATTTCCCTTTCTTACTATATTACAACAGATTTCAAAACAACCGACCATACACTAATTTTAAATACTTTTATGTTAAATAAAACTTCAACTATTTCAGTGTATTAGCTCTGTATTCATCGTATTTATACTTTAAAATTTTTTGTTTAAAAAAATCTATCTCCATTTACGAAACAAGCACTACATCTTTGCACACATGACTTTTTCGTCTTTTGCTTATCTATAATTTCAAACTTATACCACATACTTACTATCCTTATATACGTTATTGGGATATTATCACTCTCCCATTTAATCATTCATAACCATTTCTATGCCACCTGATCAAGTTAACTCTTGTCACAACTACTGATTTGATATCACTGTTCTACAGACTAAGTCGAGACTACTCGAACGTGATAGAACGATATAATAATAAGCGGTCTTAAATTATTATTGGATCAGTGTCTAGAAAGGAATGGAAAATGGGTTGGTCAACCAAAGGACTTGTCCTGCGGTCATAGAAGTGACCTATGCCTTCAAGCCCTGACTGCATGGCTGGTGTGGGAGTTAAGCTAGACTTCTTATTATTAGGCCAGCCTACACTATTAGATAGTCAAGCAACGTTTGTTTTCCTCATGCTCGCTCATTACTTGTCCTTTTCAGTGTTTCGGTGTCTACCTGGTTGTCTTCCTATTGTCATCACATTGCCTGTTGGTTAAAACATTGTTGCTACCATATGCTATGCCACAGTCGTTACGTTTTGTATTTACACAGTCACCAAAACTTTATACATTACATGCACTTTACTTACCACACTTGAGCATCCACAAGTACTTTACTTTTCGCTCGTATATGCATATCTGTTCATACCTCTTGTACCTGTAAGATCATCTTTCTGATCAAGCTAACTCCATATCCTTGCCTCACCGAAACCCATTCGTCGCGAACTTGATTCGTTACATTATACAACTTTGTATCCTACACTATCTCTCGGTTACCACCTCAGTGCATCCATTTACTTATTACCACCTTAGCGAGATTAGTTTTAAATTTGCGTTATAACCCCTTTTAAAATGTTTTCTTTTACCTTTGTTTTTATCATCAAACAATGTTAAATTTTATTATTTGTTATATTGTTAGAATGATTAGTTATGATTATTATTATTATGAGATTATAATTACAGATGTGAGTAGTTTGAGATGATGTAAGGCGTAGTTGTATTGATTGTTGACAATATGATAGATAGAATGATGTGTTCAAGAGTTATATTTCACATTTGGGTATACCCATGCATAATGACTTCAATAGGATTCCATACTATGAATGGTCCACAGGAAGATGAGTACATTACAGATTTGAAATTCAGACGAGTAACGGATAAGAGTAAATATAAAGGTATAGTATGATCTATGGTGATCATGAGAATGAGTAGGATATTTGAAATAACAAAACTTCATCGAACAGATAGGGTGATGGAGACGTCGGAAATAACATGATATGTTGGGACTTATGGATAGTTACGTAAATCGATCTAAGTTGCTTAGGATAAGATACAATAAGAAATGATGAGATGTGATTTAATAATTTGTTAATTAAGGTGTTTTAACTTATGAGTTGTCACGATGAAGAATGAATTGGGAGCCTGATAAATGTTGGTGGTAGATGGTGATGTATACTAGGCGTATTTATACTTGTCGTCTTATGATAATAGTTGGTAGAGCACCGTTATATTAATAGGCGAATACAAGAATAAGATTAGAATTGGGATTTGTGGATGTCACAGTTATAGTACTGCAAGTTAGGTTATACAATGAGCAAGGGATGATACGGTACGGATGGAACAACCTATGATGATATACAGTTTTTGGAGAGGTATAGAGGATATCGTACAGTAAAGATTCCCAAGAAGATATTATTGTCTTAATAGCAATAATGATTGAACGAGAAATTTGTAAGAAGTATTGATTAATGATAGTCGGTATTTTCCCTTCCGAGGTTGCTTTGTTAAAGTATTAATTGTTTAAGACAAGAATTATAAGATAGAAATCAAAACAGAAAAGGGAAGTATTGGACTTGTATTTAAGTTCAGTGTATGCTTGCAATTGTAACATTATTCAGTGACGAGACGAGAAGTGATGATTTATTTTAGTATCCCTTGTTTGGATTTATGAGTTTAGCAACCTGAGTGTTGTAATGCCCTACCAGCTACTGCACAAGTACTAGGGGGGTGAATAGTACTTTAAAATAATAAGGCGTATTATTCCAAATTAAATTGCACACAACTACCAAATCAATTTGCGGAAGATTAAATTGAATGACAACAATGAAATTAACAATGCTAACAAACGATGTTAATGGGTTCGGATCCACCCAAGTCTCCCCGACTTGTTCCCGGTGATCCTACGTCCCAACCACCCGGATCCCTTCCGGATACTTGAGTTAGAAACCCTAACTCAAGATTTCCACTATGAATATCTTGTGAAAAACCTTCACAAGATCAAATCATACATGCAATGGCAAAGTGAATCCCACAACCCGGGATCACAAACTTCTCTCACAACCGAGAGAGCCAATAAGCAATATAAAAGAGTTTAGATGAAATAAATACTCTTACCACAAAATCCTATACCTTGAGTTTTTCTTACCCAATAGGTGGAATGAAGGATTTGAGGAAGATGAAGTTACCAAACCCTAGCACCAAGGAAATGAGCAGCAATGGGTGCCTAGGGAAGATTTGGAAACTTGAATCAAGCAATAGCTTGAAGAGCTCACCAAGAACAAGCTTCTCTCTAGATCTAGAAATGAGAGAGAATGGGTTTCTTGTGAGGAAGAGAGCTTTTGATTTGAGGGAGAATAGCTATCTCTTTAGAACTCAATGAATCTCTTAATGGCAGCTCTATTAAAGATAGAAATGACCTAGGTTCGTATTTATAGGGTCCCATAAAAACAAGTTAGGTCAATCTCCAACGGAAAGAAATCTGTGAGAATTAGTCGGTCAAAGAACACTCACTGACCGACTAGTTCATCAACTAGTCGGTCAGTCACAAAGCATGGACCGACTAAGAGCAGATCTGAGAAGAGATAGAATTTCAGACCTAGAAATCTAGTCGGTCCAAGAACACTGTCTGACCGACTAGTTTCACAACTAGTCGGTCATCCAATGAACGTAGACCGACTAAGAGGCAAAACAACATAGTCTGAAGGCAAGTTGACTTAGTCGGTCCAAGAACAAAAGTTGACCGACTAGATTGTCAACTAGTCGGTCACCAAACGTTCTTAGACCGACTAACGGTAAACAGTAGCTTAGGAGAATTTTAGAGTGAACAGTAAGTCTCAACTAGTCGGTCAAAGAAGCATCACTGACCGACTAGTTCACAAACTAGTCGGTCGGTGAGTCAATGTAGACCGACTAACTGTAAACAGTAAAGTCCAAGAATTTAAGGAATCAAACTAGTCGGTCCAAGAACAGTTGCCGACCGACTAGATCACCATCTAGTCGGTCAGTACTTGTTCTTGTACCAACTAACATGCACAACAAAGTCCGAATCGAAGCGCGACGCTTCGAGGAAGTTAGAATGAACTTGTGCAAGGATCCTAGAGCTACGAAATGAGCGTAATGAAGATATAGACGTAGGATATACTCAAGGCTTAACATTCTATATATCGAAGCTAAAAGACTATAAATAAAACCTTAATAAACGGTCTTCGATAGCTTCGATTGAATCTTCATATTATCCAAAGCGTCGCAAGAGCTTCAACGAAGCTTTAGGCATGAATATGAGCTTTGGAAAGTGTTGAGATGTCGCTTTGAATGTTCACGTGAAATTGGCGACGATCTCCAATACTGCGCTCACAAATTGTTAGTTCATGAATTATTTATGTTTGCTCATCATCCAAAACCAAATCCGGGGAGTCCAATATTCAACATTCTCCCCCTTTTTGGTGATGACAAACCAACATAAATAATAATCAAAGATAATAATTCAAATGTAAAATACTTACTCCCCCTGCATTGATGACACGTTAATTCCAAAATGAATATAAATGAATTGCATCAAGCAGACGAGTAAGATAAATAAAATGAATTAATTTTTGAAATATCGGATTTTGAAAATCCTTATATGTATCTTAACTCCCCCTGAATCTAACATATCAAACTAGATTCTTGTAAATTGAGTTAAATTTTCATTTGCGCTATTTTATTATCATTATCTCTCCCCCTTTGGCATTATCCCAAAAATGGGGGGCATACAACGACAACAATTAGGAAATGTAAAATCCAACATCGGGAGTCGTAGACAAAGGCAATGGACCAACTTGACACCAAGGGAAAAATTGTGGAAATCAAAACAAGGTGTGCCAAATTTTCCATTATATGAAAAAAAATCAACGATAATCAAAATCATCAAAAATAATATTTGGTATTTTTTTCATTTATTGAATAATGAAACATATTCTCCAATATTCAATATTTCTTGGTTAAATTTGTGCATGGAAAACAATTCTATATTAATATAGAAATATAATCTATTTAGCCAAGTTTTTTTTTTATCGTCGAGCGACGAATTCACAATTCAAATGCATTCAACGAATATATATATATATATAAATGCACGACGAATAAATGACAAAGTGAATGACGATGAACATATATATATATATAGACAATGTGAGTATATCCAAAAAAATATCACATCGAATAAATGAGATACATCATATCAAGCGCTACATATCATCAAAAAGAAATACATCATCATCATCATCATCATCAAAATAAATACTACAACATCGACAACATCCAAAATACATCAAAACATCATAACCCTTATACTCAATCCTAACCCAAAATACTCTCGCTAAGATATATCATCCAAAGAGTATATGGAGAGTCCTCGGAACAACGATCACGAGGAGGAGGCTGGATCTGCAGCATCCGTGGGTCCAGTCGACGGAGTGGACTCAGGATCTGCAGGGAGTAGAGGTGTCTCAACAGATGGAATCGTCGGGGCAGGAGTCGAGATCTCAGGAACAGGCTCTACAGCAGCATGGGTCTCGACAGCAGATGTGTCAGCAGGAATATCAGCAGGCTCAGCAACAGGGTCTACAGCAGGCTCAGAAGACTGAAGTGCTGAAGCAGAAGGCTCTGGAACACCGGAAGTGGTGCCAACTCCAGGAGCAGAAGTGGTAGTACCAGCAACAGCAGCAGCAGTGGCCTCATCGCCACGGGCAAAAGAAGTAGCAAGCTCATCAAGCTCCTCATCGTCCATCTCCTCGGCCTCAGACACCGAAGGAGGAAGCTCAATCCCCATCATACGAGCCATACGGCGGACTACCTCCTCAGTACGAGCCAAACGGGAGTCGTGCTGACGAAGTAGGCGTACGACATCGTCCAAAGTAGCAGGGGAAGACGAGGCTGCAGCAGCTGATGGAGTAGACTGGGAAGCAGATGCGGTAGACCTCTGCACGTGACGAAGAGCCACTAGAGATTTCTTCACGGCCGTCGCTTTCAGAGGCGTACCCAAAGGACGCTCATCGTCAGGAGGGAGGGGAACTCGAAAATGACGAAATACGAGGGTCAACAAGCAGGGGTATGGAATGTGCGCAGACGTATTGGTCTTGCGTATACACTCGAAAGAATCCATCTTATCGAGTATCACGCGAGCCCAATTTATCTCGCACCCCAAGAAAAGAGCGTATATGAGCTTCAAAAACGGCTGAGAGGGGAGTGAAGAGGATCCATACTTAGGGAGGAGACACGACTTCAAAATCAGGTTAAGAACCCACGCATTCGGCTTAAAAGATTTCGATGGAACACCAATGAATGCGGAGGGGATAACCTGGAAAATCTCTGAAAGAATAGACTGATCCAAGGAAGAAATGTCGTCTACGGAAATGTCCGAGGGGAGGAGACCACACGACGCACAACCAAGGATCTCCCCCAAGATTTCTGCCGTGAGAACTATAGGAGTTCCCAAGACAGTCGTCTCAATGGAGTGACTGGCGTCGTACTGGCCTCGAATACGGTTGGCATAGAACAATTTCACGAGGCGAGGGTACGGTTTGGGATTGGCCTTGGGGTCGTATCGGAGATAATCTAGAAGGCCACTATAAGACAGAAGATCAGCAAGGCCGAGAAAATCAGAGAACTGAACGTAATGCTCCAACAACAGTGGACAGTGTTCTATACGGTTGTACGCGGCGAGACACTGAGGGTCATCGCGGCACAACGATATGTCTACACCGCCAACTGGCATAGGAGCTTTACCCTTGGCCTTACGGGTCTTCGGAGGTGGGGTAGGTTCCCTAGTAGGCTCATCCTCTGGGATAAAATCAGTATCGAAATCGGGAGGAGTAGCCGGAGTGTGAAGAATAGGCTTTTTGGTCTTGGATTTACGGGGTTTAACTATGGCAGTCCTAGGCTTCTTAGGAGGAGGCGAAGATGGAGAGCCTTGGGTATACTTGGCACGACGCTTAGGCTTCGGGGGATTCCTAGGGTCGGAAGGCCCTACGGTCATAGGAGAAGCCCCGGAAGAGGCGATAGGAATTCTAGTCTTAGCCATAGCACGACGAGCACAAGCAAGTAATCACGGAGGATCAACAACCCTAAGCACAAAACCTAGAAGCTAGCACAAAACCCTAGAACACCAAATGAAATCGAACACACAAACCCTAGAGGAGAAATTTCGAAACCCTAGAAAACCTAGGAGGAGAAAACGAACCCTAGGGCAAGAAATTGACCTAGGAGAGGGAGGGAGATACCTAGGAGGTGGAGTCGACGGCGGCGGACGGCGGGGATGGCCGGAGATTTGGCCGGAGACGACGGATTTTGAAGGAGGGTTCGATCGGGGTTTTGGGGTTTTCGAGTTTGAGCTGAGAGGAAACCGACTAAAAAAGAAATTAGTCGGATGAAAAATGAGTATAAGTCGGTTGGAAGACGAAAAGACTCAACTGCCCTAACCCACTTAGTCGGTCACAGTTCAAGTACTGACCGACTAGATTACGATCTAGTCGGTCGGTCAATGAGCTTGAACCGACTAAGTCGAAACAGTAGCTCAGAGTGATTTTTAGGGCTGGATTTAGTCGGTCTCAGTATACTTACTGACCGACTAGTTTTCAATCTAGTCGGTCGGAAAGTGTACTATGACCGACTAACGAAAGAAAATGATAGGAGATGGATATTGGCTTGATCTAGTCGGTCTGAGTTCATTTGCTGACCGACTAGATGAGCATCTAGTCGGTTGACAAGTGAACTGAAACCGACTAGAAGAGTCCAAAAGTAGAAATTTGATTTCTCTTCACAAACCACTTGGATGAAACATCCTAACTCACTCATTAGTCATCTAAATTACCCCATAAAACGTCGAAATCTTAAATACGACATTGAAATACGAATTCGATCATAAATTCAAATAAATCACATAAAATTCCCAAAAATTCAATTAATCTAGCATGAATGAAATATCGTGAAATATATTAGCATGCAAGATGATTGAATTTAAATATGAATCCTATATCTCAGATTCACCCATAATCCCCCATTCTCGACGCAACCGCACAAAGGAGTCCTCCTTTAGGGGTTTCGTGAAAATATCGGCGATTTGCTTTTGGGTTTCAACGTACACTAAAATGATGTCCTTTTAGCAACATGATCATCTAAGAAATGGTGTCGGACATCTATGTGTTTCGATCGGGAATGGTGCACCGGATTCTTTGAAAGACAAATAGCACTTTGGTTATCCACCATGATAGGGCTAGTATCACAATGAATACCAAAATCCTTCAATGTGTGTCTCATCCAAAGAACCTGGGCACACGCGGCACCGGCGGCAATATATTCCGCCTCGGTGGTTGAAAGTGATACCGAATTTTGCTTCTTGGAAAACCAAGAGACAAGAGAATTTCCTAGAAAATGGCAAGTGCCACTAGTACTTTTCCTGTCGGATTTGCATCCCGCATAATCAGCGTCACTATATGAGACTAACTCATATGTGCTAGATCTCGAATAAAGTAATCCAAAATCTAATGTGTAACTTAGATAGCGAAAAATACGCTTTACCGCTACTAAGTGAGACTCCTTAGGTTGAGACTGATAACGAGCACATATACATACGGCAAACATAATATCGGGCCTACTTGCGGTAAGATAAAGCAAACTACCTATCATACCTCGATATAGACGAATGTCTACATCCTTACCGCCCGTATCCTTGTCAAGATGCGTAGTCGTGCTCATTGGAGTCTTTTTCCCGGAGGCATTCTCCATTCCAAATCGCTTTAGCAACTCCACCGTGTACTTCGTTTGGTGGATGAAGATTGCATCGTTCATTTGGCGAATTTGGAGACCTAAGAAATATTTGAGTTCGCCCATGTGGCTCATCTCAAATTGTTCCTTCATCACATTAGAAAACTCTTCGCAAAGAGCGAAGTTAGTAGCACCGAAAATGATATCATCAACATAAATTTGAACTAATAAAATATCATTATTTGCATGCTTAATAAAAAGTGTTGAATCGGCTTCGCCCATTTTAAAATTCAAATCCAAAAGAAAATTCTTTAGGCGATCATACCAAGCTCGAGGAGCTTGTCTCAAACCATAAAGAGCTTTCTTTAGTTTAAAAACGTGATTTGGAAATTTTTCATTTACGAAGCCCGGAGGTTGAGAAACGTAAACTTCCTCAACGACATCTCCGTTTAAAAATGCACTTTTAACATCCATTTGAAATAATTTAAAATTCTTATGGCATGCAAAAGACAAAAGTAATCTAATTGATTCTAATCTAGCTACCGGAGCGAAAGATTCTTCGAAATCGATACATTCCTCTTGACGATAGCCTTGAGCTACTAACCGAGCTTTGTTCCGGACGACGACTTGGTTTTCGTCGGTTTTGTTCTTGAAGATCCACTTTGTCCCTATGACGGTGTGGTTCTTCGATGGCAATGGAACAAGCTCCCAAACTTCATTCCTCTCGAATTGAATGAGCTCCTCCTCCATGGCTAAGATCCAAGCGCTATCTTCGCATGCTTCATTAATATTCTTTGGCTCTATCGATGAGGCAAAGGCACAATTTGCGAAGTGGTGAACTTGGGATCTCGTCTTGACACTATCATAGATATTGCCAATGACTTGCTCATGGGGATGGTCACGAACCGAATGAAGCCGTTTGGGAATACCTTGATCACTTGGAACATTCTCAACAACTTCATTAGTTGGGTTAGTCTCAATAGAATCAATAGAATCATTAGACTAAGAATTATCATACGAATCACATAAAACATCCATAGAATCATTATCATTTGAAATTCTAGTTGGAACAAATCCTTCATTAAATGAGACATGAAGCGATTCCTCGATCGTTGAGGTTCGTTTGTTGAATATCCGGTAGGCTTTGCTACGCGTAGAATATCCAACAAAAATCCCCTCATCGGATCTCGGATCGAATTTGTCCAAACTACCATATGTGTTCTTAATAAAACATTTCGAACCAAAAACACGAAAATATTTAACTTGAGGCAGCCTACCAAACAACAATTCATAACAAGTTTGTTTAGTGCCAGGCCTCAAAAGTATTCTATTAAACACATAGCAAGCGGTGTGTACCGCTTCCGCCCAAAATTGATGGCCAAGTTGGCTATCATCAAGCATAGTGCGAGCACACTCCACTAGCGTCCTATTCTTTCTCTCAACTACACCATTTTGAGGAGGTGCACGAGGGAAAGAGAAGGTGTGAGTAATACCAACTTCATCACAAAATGTCTCAAAAGACTCATTCTCAAATTCACCTCCATGATCACTACGAATAGTGACAATGGTGGTTCCTAAGAGATTTTGTACTTTCTTAACAAAAATTGTGAAGTTTTCAAAAGCTTCATTTTTATTACACAATGAAAATACCCAAGTAAATCTTGAATAGTCATCTACGATGACAAGTCCATACCTTGCATTTCCTAAGGAAGCTACTCTAGTTGGCCCAAATAAATCTAGATGTAATAGCTCTAGTGGCCGTTTAGTAGAGATGCTTTTCTTAGGTTTAAATGAAGATTTAGGAAGCTTGCCGCGTTGACAACAATCACAAAAACTTTTCTTTTCAAAAACAAGCTTCGGAAAACCTTTAATAGAATTCAATTTTGAAAGCTTATATAGTGTTCCAAAGTTCACATGTCCAAAGCGTCGATGCCATAAGTGTTGTTCACTTGTGTTGGCAACGAGACATTGTTCATATGACTTAGGAAGATCCAAAATATAAATGTCTTTACGACGAGTTCCGGAAAATAATAATTTTTCATTATCCTTTCTTAAAATATGACACAATCCTTTCGCAAAGCTAACTTTGTAACCTTTGTCACAAAGTTGACTTATTGAAATAAGATTATGATTTAAACCACTAACAAGATAAACATCACTAATTAATGGTTTAGAAGGGTTACCGACTTTACCTACACCTATGATGGTTCCGCTCTCGTTGCCTCCAAATACGACGCGGTTTCCATTCGCAATGGGAACCACTCCGGAGAGCAAACGAGCGTCACCCGTCATGTGTTTGGAGCACCCGCTATCGAGTATCCAATTCCCTTTGGAGCTAAATTTAAATTTGATGCTCCTTTTCTTTTTCTTTTCCTTGAGTACCTAAAGATAGACACTTTCATATCATGGTACCCAAGGTCATTGGGTCCAAGGGATTAGACCTTTGGAAGCCAAGTCCAAGTGGACTTAGACTTCCCCACATAATTCTTACTATGCACAACATCCGAAAAATAAGCATTCATGTACATTTGTTTTTCGTCCATGCTTGTGTCCTTTGGGCTCCAAATAGTGAAAATTTTGGGAGCCATCATCCTATTGGGTGCATGCATGCTACGTTGATTTCTACGTGATGCATGTTGTGGATAGGCATACGGGACATGATGGAATGGTGCACGACGAGAATTATTCATATGATGAGGTGGGTGTACATATGCATGTGTGGGAACACGTGCGTGAGGGTGTCTCACTTGGTGTGCACGTGCCCGAGAATGTGTTGCATAAAAATCATCATATGTGTGAGCCGGTGGAGTAGGACGTGTGTTCCTACGTGGCATGTTATTAGTGTACATGTAGGCATGCCCCTTCTTTGGAGGTCCACCCAAAGTGGGTTTCTTTCCGAAAGAGGGTGTGGACGAGGTGGAAGCACCATTGGTAGATGAACTACCAATAGAGTGTTTGCTCCCACTCGTTGAGGCTTCGGAAGTTGGCCTAACAAAAGTAGTGACCGACTTGGATGAATTTCCCATCATATACCCCAAGCCAATGTGGTGTTTGGCCGGAAGTAAATCTTTTAGGATATTATCCAAATGGCCCTTACCCTTGTTGAATTTGTTGATTCGGCCCAATGTGTCCTCATATTTCTCTTTGAGAGAACGCAAAGAAGTATCCAAAGCGGATATTTGCGATGTGAGCACATAAACACGAGATTTAAGATTCTCGTTCTCAATACTCAAAGTCGAGTTTTGAGAAGTTAAATCCGCTATCTCATGTTCTTCCGCATCCTCAATGCTAACATGTTCAAGTTTAGATTTGAGATTCACAATCTCATTTCTTAACTCTTCAACAACGGTGTCGTTGTTGGTGATGATATTCTTAGGCGATGTTTGAATGCTAGCTAGGTCATCTTTTACCTTAGTATATCTATTTACTAACTTAGTGTATTTTGACCAAAGTTGAGAGTTAGCATTTCTAAGATCATCCATCGTTACCTCATCGCTTTCGTCATTACTATCATCGGAAGAGGAGGATCCTTGATCGTTCTCCTCTCTTGCCATGAAGCACATATGTGCTTGCTCCACTTTCTCATCATCCGACTCTCCGCTTGAGGAATCCTCGGAGTCGGTGAATGTTGCTCCGACAAGTCCTTTCTTGTACCCCTTTTTGTATTTCTTGGACTTATCGAATTTTGGCGCCTTCCACTTCTCCTTTTGTTTGTTGAGAGGACACTCCGCTTTCATGTGTCCTGGCTTATTGCACTTGAAACACAAAGGAGAGGAAGAGGCGTTAGAAGAACCAAATTTACCTTTGGTCTTGAAGTTACCTTTCCGGAAGAAACGGTTGAACTTCTTGGCCATGAGTGCCATGGACTCCAAGTCCAACTCGTTTTCCGAGTCTTCATCATCGGAAGATGTGGATGAAGCCGCCTTGAATGCAATCGCCTTTTTCTTAGGCGCATCTAGGTTCAAATATGACTTCATCTTTTCTTGTAGCTTCACCTTGCTATCTTTGCGTACCTCGTATGACATCAAAGTACCCATTAGTTGAACTATGGTATATTTGTTCATGTCATTACCTTCCTCGATGGCGAAGGTACGTTTTTCCCAAGAAGAGGGAAGTCCTTCAATAAGCTTTAAGCACTTCTCCTTTTGAGTGTAGATCTTGCCGAGGGCCTCTAACTCGTTTATTATGTCAACGAAGCGAGCGTAATATTCTTTCATCTTCTCGCCCTGTTGCATATGAAACATTTCGTAATCTTTGGTTACGACAACGAGTTTAGAGTCTCTTACCCGACTCGTCCCTTCATGTAGTATGAGGAGAGAGTTCCAAATTTGATATGCACTCTTACATGTGCATATCTTATTGAAGTCCTCGGGCTCCAATGCGCATTGCAAGGCGTTCATTGCCTTGGCATTGCTTACCTCCGCGGCGACCTCCGCGGTAGTCCATTTCTCAAAATCTTCTTCTTCGGGCTCGATGTACTCCTTCATTGTAGTCCTCCATAAAGATGCACTTCGGAGGAAGGTTTCCATCCGACATTTCCAGTACCCGTAGTTGGTACCGTTGAAGAATGGAGGCCTTGTAGAGGAATGTCCTTCCATCACCGATGACGCTCCTTCACGGTTCCTGAAGGTGTCGTAGTTGGAAGGTGGAGGCACGGTCTTGTTGTCGTTGGCAGACATAGCTGAGTATCTGGCTTTGATACCAAATGTAATGCCCTACCAGCTACTGCACAAGTACTAGAGGGGGGGTGAATAGTACTTTAAAATAATAAGGTGTATTATTCCAAATTAAATTGCACACAACTACCAAATCAATTTGCGGAAGCTTAAATTGAATGACAACAATGAAATTAACAATGCTAACAAACGATGTTAATGGGTTCGGATCCACCCAAGTCTCCCCGACTTGTTCCCGGTGATCCTACATCCCAACCACCCGGATCTCTTCCGGATACTTGAGTTAGAAACCCTAACTCAAGATTTCCACTATGAATATCTTGTGAAAAACCTTCACAAGATCAAATCATACATGCAATGGCAAAGTGAATCCCACAACCCGGGATCACAAACTTCTCTCACAACCGAGAGAGCCAATAAGCAATATAAAAGAGTTTAGATGAAATAAATACTCTTACCACAAAATCCTATACCTTGAGTTTTTCTTACCCAATAGGTGGAATGAAGGATTTGAGGAAGATGAAGTTACCAAACCCTAGCACCAAGGAAATGAGCAGCAATGGGTGCCTAGGGAAGATTTGGAAACTTGAATCAAGCAATAGCTTGAAGAGCTTACCAAGAACAAGCTTCTCTCTAGATCTAGAAATGAGAGAGAATGGGTTTCTTGTGAGGAAGAGAGCTTTTGATTTGAGGGAGAATAGCTATCTCTTTAGAACTCAATGAATCTCTTAATGGCAGCTCTATTAAAGATAGAAATGACCTAGGTTCATATTTATAGGGTCCCATAAAAACAAGTTAGGTCAATCTCCAACGGAAAGAAATCTGTGAGAATTAGTCGGTCAAAGAACACTCATTGACCGACTAGTTCATCAACTAGTCGGTCAGTCACAAAGCATGGACCGACTAAGAGCAGATCTGAGAAGAGATAGAATTTCAGACCTAGAAATCTAGTCGGTCCAAGAACACTGTCTGACCGACTAGTTTCACAACTAGTCGGTCATCCAATGAACGTAGACCGACTAAGAGGCAAAACAACATAGTCTGAAGGCAAGTTGACTTAGTCGGTCCAAGAACAAAAGTTGACCGACTAGATTGTCAACTAGTCGGTCACCAAACGTTCTTAGACCGACTAACGGTAAACAGTAGCTTAGGAGAATTTTAGAGTGAACAGTAAGTCTCAACTAGTCGGTCAAAGAAGCATCACTGACCGACTAGTTCACAAACTAGTCGGTCGGTGAGTCAACGTAGACCGACTAACTGTAAACAGTAAAGTCCAAGAATTTAAGGAATCAAACTAGTCGGTCCAAGAACAGTTGCCGACCGACTAGATCACCATCTAGTCGGTCAGTACTTGTTCTTGTACCAACTAACATGCACAACAAAGTCCGAATCGAAGCGCGACGCTTCGAGAAAGTTAGAATGAACTTGTGCAAGGATCCTAGAGCTACGAAATGAGCGTAATGAAGATATAGACGTAAGATATACTCAAGGCTTAACATTCTATATATCGAAGCTAAAAGACTATAAATAAAACCTTAATAAACGGTCTTCGATAGCTTCGATTGAATCTTCATATTATCCAAAGCGTCGCAAGAGCTTCAACGAAGATTTAGGCATGAATATGAGCTTTGGAAAGTGTTGAGATGTCGCTTTGAATGTTCACGTGAAATTGGCGACGATCTCCAATACTGCGCTCACAAATTGTTAGTTCATGAATTATTTATGTTTGCTCATCATCCAAAACCAAATCCGGGGAGTCCAATATTCAACAAGTGTTAGAATATTGGGGTGGCTGTTAAGAGGATACGTATATACATTATTATTTTTCTCATCCTCATCTCTGCACATCTTGGATAGCCGTCCCTAGCCTTTTCACTTGCCTATTGACGGTTAAGGCCATCGATGCTGCTTAGTCATCCGAACCTCTTTTTGAAACTCAATCTTAACCACATCACTTATGTCTTTTCCTAATCAATTTCATTTCTTCGTCTCGAATTATTTCAGGTCATAACTTACCTCATAGAAATAAGAGAGCGTTATCCATATTTGTTTCATAATCCTTAGTTGGTAGGAAATTCCAAGGAAAGAATTTTTCTTAAGGTGGGTAGAATGTAACAGCCTGTATTTTTAGACGTGTTTTAGATCGTGCGTGCTGGTATTTTTCAGTCGTCCGTATAATCTTTTCGTCCATACTTTCTTTGTTACACGTACACATCTCTGTATTTCGTTTTTACCGTAACCTGATTAATTAGCTGTCAAAGTTTAACAAATTACTTTAACTAAATTATCGTGCTAATTACCGATTGTTAATCACTTTAATTATTTCACAAATTACTTTTATTATTTTTACTAATTACTTTTGGTATTTTAATAATTACATTTTAAACTTATTTAGTTGATTAATTAAATACTCATCATTCAACAATCACGTTTAGATTTTTAAGAGGAGAAATGCATCACGTTGCTTAACCAGATACATTCCCCTTGTTTAGTCAACAAACATCATTAAAATTGTCTTCATCAAAAACCTAACAACATTAAATTTGCTCCATGTTAATTAGCTTCTTAAGGCAACAATTCATTTGCTGAACCCATCTTCTCTGTGAATCATCCATCTCCTGAATCCTGATAGCCATCATCCTCCACAATCGTTCTCAAATCCATCATCTTCCCCCACCCAACTTCTCAACACAATCCACAACCTCCTTCCACCAGTAAGCACCAAATCAGCATCATCCCTCTCCCCCATTCAATCCAGCCTCCACCATCTCCTTACAAACCAAGAAAACAAAATAGAAATTGGAACCCAAACAATTCCTCCCAATCAGTTCAACATTCCCAAATCAGATTTCAGCAACTAAACACATTTCCTCAAATCACTTCCCAAAAAACTCATCTGCCAAATCCCCCAACAAATCAAACCCAAAACAGATTATTCGCAAACAAAACCCACAAATTTCAGTTCACCATCCCTAAACAATTTCATCAAAACCCATTTCTCATCCCTCAAGCAAATCAAACCAAACCAATCGTCTTCTACCGAAAAAATTCCTCTGCAAAATCCCCAACTTTATCAGCCCAAACATCAACCCGAATCCACCAACAAATCAGCCCCTCAAAACAAAACACACCCAAAGATTCAAACTGAAACTGAAAGGGAAAAACATCAGATCTGAAATCAAGCTACACCCAAACCGAATACAAATCTGAAACATATTTTAGATTCAAAAATCAACAAACCCATTTCTCCCGCATCCTCTTTCCTCCACCCCTCACTGCTGTGCACCTCCCTCTCCTGAGAAGCCGCCGTCGCCAGCAAGGCCTCGCCGCCACTGGCTGTGAGGATCCGCCGCTGCCTGGGGAGCTGCATGCGCCGCCAGCAAGGCTGCCGCCGCCTGCAGCTCCTCCCTCCTCCGTGCGCGGGTGAGGTCTTCCCCTTTTGCCGGAGTGCGTGAGTTCTTTGCTGCAACGAATGAAAACATTAAAAAAAGAATAAAAGAAATGAAGACAGAAGTAGAAGAGGGGAGAAGGATGGCAGAATAGAGGAGAGAGCCTTTTAAAATATTAATAGTATAATGAATAGAGGAGAGAAACGAAGACATGGGTATTAATGAATAAATAAATAATATTGATTTTTAAACATGTTGAATGTTGTAAAGAGAGGGTGGGTGACAGCCTTGTTATAAAAATAAGGGGCAGAGAAAGTGACAGAGTGTTTATTAGAGATAGGAATTTAAATAAGTATTAATATATGAGTTGTAGTAGGTGGAGTGTTAATATAACCTTACCATTATGATTAACCATGTAGATTAACTTATAATAAGGTTAGTTTGTAATTTAGTATGATAACTTGTTAGTGAAACTTTACTTGTTAGTTGGATATTAGTATTAACATGTTAGGGTAATAATATTAAATAAAATAATGTTTATCGGGTTAGTTTAACATAATATAGATACCGCCCTAGCCAAAGAACCCAATAAAATTAGGCGAACCCAATTCGGGTGTTATTTTAATATTGCACGTATTTCACAGAAATCTAATTCAGTGATTTGATTAACCAAAACAGCGAACCGGACTCACCGTAACGTAACGCTCGAACCCACGACGACCGATACCTCCGGAAACATGCAAGTGATACTTGCCAGTAAATGTTTTAGGCCACGTTTTTAGGCCAATTTGTTTGTTAGCGTAAAAGAGACTAGACAGTGAAATGATAGCTGCCTAGACGCCCTTTTGATCTAGTTTGACAACGAAGCTAGATCCGACACCCTACTTGATCTAGCTTGACAACGAAGCTAGATCCGATACTTTTACTTGCTTTCATTCATATGTCATGTTTAATTTTCAATTAACTGTACGCACTTTAACTGATCATTACCATGTCATGTCATGCATCAAATTGTCCTATCGTGATTGCGTAGCACACGCTACAATAATTGTAACTATTGAGGCTAGGCACCTGCTTTGCGGGCACAACCCTATGCCAATAACACTTCTTGGCTCGTGATCCAGAAGATGGGCGCCAGTCCATAAACACGTGGAGGGGTAGGATTAAACGATCGCTTGAGCGTAGAAGTGAGCCCGTACATCCACTTCAGCCAAAAGACGGAAACTCTGTGTACAAAGTGATAAATCAGTGATTCGTGAATCGTGAAATAGTGAATTGTAGCTTTCTGCTACAACGTGCTTGATTATTATTATCTTGTTCATTTAATTGTTGCACTCTTTTAATGTCATGCCATACCATCATGTTAGAATTTCTAGTTGCATTATTTTATTTGTATCCTTGCACAAAAGTCCTCCGCCTTTCTTGGGAGAATTTTGTTGACATGTGCCCTTTTCTCTTTGGGTGTCACATGTCAGACTTTGAGACAGAGCAGGTAGCAGAGGACGAGCAGTTCGTGGACGCTGAGTTTGAGGTCCCTGCAGAGACTGAGTTCGAGGACACTGGTGACCAGTCCTAGACTCGTTTGGAGTCTCCCCTTAGTTGTTACTTTTCCTTAGTTGTTGTTAGGTTTTGGTGCACAGCACCTATCTCTTTTAGTTTTGTTTCGGCCATGCTTTAGGCCTATTGTTCAGATTTGTACTTTTGTGACTATTCTGTGATGTTGTAATATTTGTTGGATGTTGTTGGTGGATGTTCTTTTATCTGCTTTATTATTATTGTTGTCGTTTCGTCACAATGCAAGGACCTGCTACTTATCGAAATTTTTACAGACGCTTATAGACTGCAGCTTCACAGCTTCACGTCTGAGCGGACCTCCTCACGTCTCGCCTTCCATATTTGGGAAGCGAGGCGTGACAGCAAGTAAGTGCATCGACTCATATGATAAATTGAAAGCAAAATTTAAGAATGCTATGAGTAGGGTGCGTGCTTTAGAACCTACTAGTGTAAATAATAATGATGCTTTGCATGTTTATGACACTAGTGAGAGAGACACTCTTCTCTCTCAAGTTAAGGAATTGAGCATGACTAATAATAATTTTGTAACTCAAAACCTTAGCTTAGGAACTCGCATTCAACAACTTACGTTGGAATGTAAAGAGGAATCCCGTAAGCTCAAAAGCTTTGTTTATTCTAGGGATTCACTCCACGGTTTGCTTGAAAAACAACATCCGGCAAACCATAGAGGAGGTTTGGGGTATATTCAAAATGTGGTACCCAAACCCACGTCCAATTCTTCTTTTGGTGCAAATGCAAGAAATATTACAAAAACACCTAAGAAGAATCATCATGCTTTCTTGTATAATAATAACACCAACAAGAAGCATGTAAATCACAAGGTGGTGAGGAAAAATGAAAACTCTTCATTTTTTGCAAAGAAGCAAAATCCTCACTCTATGCATGCTAAGAAAATATTTTCTACACCTAAGCATGCCACATCCACCCCTCTTGCAAAGGCAAAATCCTTGCCTAGAAAATCCTTAAGTTTATGGATTCCCACTAAGGTTAGTATGCAAGAGAGGGATAGTTACATCAACTCTCTAGTTAGGGATGTGATCACCTCATGTGATTACAGTAGGAAATCAAACTACTCATGGGTTTGGTTCCCTAATATTTAGGTTCCTCACTCATATGCATATTACATGGGTATTGTGCTTAAATGTTTAGTTTTAGCATACCCATTGGTTGTGTGTGTTTCATGATTTTGAAAATATTTTCATTTTTTTCATGAAAATGGGACCTTGGGGAATACATTATCATACATGCATTCATTAATCCATATGTATGACAACGGGGAAGTTAATGTGTTGTATGTTTAAAATTATTTTAAAACATATTTTGACTCTCATTTCGGTGTGTCTTTAGGATCATTGCGTCACAATTGGTGTTATTCTAATTGATTAGTTTTAATCTCAAACTTTGGATATTGCCAACATATTTCATGTTATATTTTGTTTTGGCAATGTCATTGTGTATTAATGAAGCTTGATTTTACCACATCTATTGCTTTGACACACTTTTTAGGCCCATGGCTCCAATTTATGTTTAACAATTGGTAAAGAGGATTATCTTTCAAGATTCTTTTTCTACAATTAGTGTTATCTCAATTGTTAGAGATTGTTTATCTCCAACTTTACAATTGGTATTAGATCCCAGAGGTCAAAAATTTGACCATTTCTATGATTTAGGGGGAGCATGGGATAGTGATTGATGCCCACTAAATTTTTACAATTTGGTATCACACATTTCTTTACTCTGGCATATTGTCACATCTTTGATTAAGATGACAAGGGGGATATTATTGATGTCCACCTTTTTGCCGATGTTAAGGGGGAGAGATATATGCATTATGTAAATCTTGTATTTCATACATATGCATATTGAGATAGAGAGAGAGAGAGAGAGAGAGAGAGAGAGAGAGAGAGAGATATATATATATATATATATATATATATATATATATATATATATATATATATATATATATATATATATCTATGGGGAGAGAGATATATCTATGGGGAGAGATTTGTGGGTTTATATAAACCATTCATGTGTGCATGTTATATTCTTATTGCAATTGGTCTATGTAATCCATGCCTATTATATGTCACCATGGTTTCTCATTATTTGATTTGGTATAATGAGTATTCATAATTGTATATCTCATTTTACTATTGGTGCATATAAGTAGGGGGAGCTCATTAGCATTGTGCTTTATTTCTTTATGATTTACATAATGTGTGTCATCATCAAAAAGGAGGAGATTGTTGAGTATTGGTGTTTCATACTAAGGTTATTTTGATGATGATCACAACATTATGTTGTTGCTAATGACTCTCTTGTTTTAGTATCTTAGTTGCATTTTAAGGTTATCATTTTTGGAGACACTTGGTGCAAGGATGGACATCAAATGGAGAAGGTGTGCCAAAGCTTAGAGATGATGGAGAGCATCAAGGCATCAAGATTGAAGCCATAGACTCTAAGAAAAGCATTGTAATCCATGTATTATTTCATTTATTGCTTTCTCTCTTTTTGAGTCTAGGTTTAATGTAATGCCTTGATAGATGGTCTACGCATTCATGCATATGCATTTAACCATCTTATTGAGCCTTCGGATTATCATAGAATCCAACCCAATAGGCTCATCTTGCCCAAAAACTCATTTGGAGTCTCTGGCTCTCCAACAGTCGCCTGATGAAGGTATTACAGTCGACTGGGTGATTTCCAGTCGCCTGTCGAGCCTTCTACAACCGACTGTGGTGCACTGCTCAATTCAACCTTTTATTGACTCATACTTGAGCTTTTGGATTAGTTGACTGTCGGTCAATTTACAGTCGCCCGTCTTCCAATAGTCGCATGTGATTTGTTCTTCAGTCGATTGTGCGCATACTCGCATTGTCTGGGCTTCATCCCATTTTGCTAGACAATCACTGGTTCAGTATTTACAGTCGCATGTC
The DNA here is from genome assembly GCA_030789695.1 of Scilla litardierei. Lineage (NCBI taxonomy): Eukaryota > Viridiplantae > Streptophyta > Magnoliopsida > Asparagales > Asparagaceae > Scilla > Scilla litardierei. Next base: position 48,547,677 of record CM061138.1, on the reverse strand, counting down.
CATTTGACAGTCGCCTGTATACTGGCCATCAGTCGTTTGTCTGCATACAATGCGAAAGAGTGCATCTCTCTATTTTATTTCATCACATACAGCAACCGCCTGCTGAAGGATTTACAGGCGCATGTCCTGTTTATAGTCGACTGTATTGTCTTCATCAGTCGACTGTCATGGCTCAGATTATAGCCGTTGGGAATTAATTAGTTGTGGGACAGTCGACTGTCATTTGTTCTTCAGTCGACTGTCGGTAACGTTTTTGCCCAAAATCTAGCCGTTGCAGCTTTTTGTTTTTGGCTGTTTTCTTGGCTTTTGAGAGTTCCTATAGTGTTCATATATATATGAGAGTGTTGAGTTCATTTGAACTTCTTGATGCTATTGCAAATCATTAGTGATTGATTACGCCACTCTCAAACTCTCTCATTTCCCTCTTAGAGCTCTTTATCTCCTTCATGCATTGAAGTCAAGCTCAAGGGAAATCATCCAAGTGTATTTCAAGCTAATCTCATTACTTGAAGATCCTCTTCCATGCCTTGCATTCATTAATGAGTAAGTTCATCTCAAGGAATATGTAGGAGTATTTGTTTTACTCTGTTATTTCATTAAAACCCTAGCTTTCTGTGTGAGAGTTAGTTACTCTCTGTGTTAGAGTATAACCTTCTGTGTGAGGGTTGGTTGAGATCTCTCTGTGTGAGAGTTTGAATCTCTCTGTGTGAGAGCATAAGCCTTTCTGTGTGAAAGCAAGGATATCTCTGTGTGAGTATCCAAATCCTCGGTGTGAGGTTGTATTCACTTTTCTATGTGAGAATTATAGTGGATATTGGTGTGGCTGGACATACCCAAGTTTGGAGAACCAGGGTACATCTTGTGTTTACGTTTGGATTTTTGTGGTGTTTAAATTCCTCTTTCATTTATAATTCCGCATTTGCAAGTTTAATTTTTAAATACGCAATTTGTGCCATTACACTATTCACCCCCCCTCTAATGTGTTGTTGTTAGTATTGCAAGGGAAGACGATCCTTACACCATACTCATCTCAAACTCCTTCTACATGAGTGATATGAATTCACGAACAAGCTGTTGAGAGGTAGAACCGAACACTATGTCATCAACGTAGATCTGAGCTACAATCACAGTAGACTTAGTTCTTTGAACAAACATCGTCTTGTCATCTCCCCCTCACTCATAACCCTTCTGAAGAATATATTTGGTCAGTCTCTCATACCAGGCCCTTGGAACTTGCTTTAAGCCATAGAGGTCCTTCTTCAGCTGATACACATGATTAGGGAGAAATGGGTCTTCAAACCCTTTTGGCTGTTTGACATATACTTCCTCATTCAGTATTCCATTTAGAAAAGCACTCTTCACGTCCATGTGATGAAGTTTGAAGTTGAAACTATAAGCTACGGCCAATAAGAACCTGATAGACTCCAAATGAGCAACCGGAGCAAATGTCTCATCGAAATCGATCCCTTCTACCCGAGTATACCCTTGAGCCACAAGACGGGCCTTGTTGCGGGTGATGTTGCCTTTCTCATCTGTTTTATTCTTAAAAATCCATTTCAAACCAATGACATTTATCCCATTGGGTCTTTCTACTAGTGTACAAACATCATTTCGCTGAAACTGGTTCAGTTCTTCTTGCATTGCAGCCACCCAGTATTCATCAATCAGGGCCTCCTTCACGTTTTTCGGTTCAGCTAGGGAGATGAAACAGACATACCCGGCAAGATCACGGTAGTTGACACGGCTTATTCCCCTCGTGCGACGATCGTCAAGAACATCACCTATAACCAACTCTGGAGGATGATTCCGAACAACTCTGGTGATTCCTTCAGAAGCATGAACATCACTCGAGTCACTTTGAGGTTCTTCAGTCGATGGTGTATCCTGTGTTGCAACATTAGGTTCAACATGATCTCGTGTTGTATCGGATGTTGCAACATTAGGTTCAACATGTTCTTCTTCATCTGTGCAGTCTCCCTGAGGATGCCTTCCTTCAACAGTAACTGCCTCCTTTTGATCAAAATCATCTACAACAATATTGATAGACACCATCATAGTATTTGTACGCTTGTTGTAGACCCTGAAAGCTCGACTGGTAGTAGAGTAGCCAAGAAATATTCCTTCATCACTCTTTGCTTCAAACTTCTCTCTTGAAGTACGGTCCTGCAGAATATAGCATTTACTTCCAAAGATATGAAAATATGATACATCATGTTTCCTTCCTTTCCAGATTTCATAAGGAGTTTTCTCAGTTCTAGGACGGAGATACACTCTGTTACTGGTATAACATGCAGTATTGATTGCTTTGGCCCACTACCTTGAACTGAACTCCCTAGCATTTAGCATCACACGAGCCATCTCTTGCAAGGTGCGGTTCTTCCGTTCAACAACTCCATTTTGTTGAGAGGTCTTAGGAGCTGAGAATTCATGAGCAATTCCTTGGGACTCACAAAACTCAGTAAATGAGTGGTTTTCAAACTCCTTTACATGGTCACTCCTGATTCTGACAATTTTGCAAATACTACTTCCCTTTTCAACTTGCACACAAGTACACAGTTTCTTGAAGGCTTCAAATGTGTCTTACTTTTCTTTAAGAAAATCTACCCAAGTAAACCTAGAAAAATCATCAACACGAATAAAGATGTTCTTCTTACCTCCCATACTAGTTTCAGACGTTGGCACGATCAAATCCATGTGCAGAAGATCCAGAATCTTAGATGTAGTAATAGTCTGAAGTTGTTTATGGCTTGTCTTCTTTTACTTCCCAGTTGACAAGGACCACACACACCCTCTTTCTTCTTGTTTAGAATCGACAACCCTCTGACATCTCCAACTTTAGATATCTTCATCAGAGTCTTGAAGTTGAGATGCCCTGATTTTTGATGCCACTGTTCAGAAACATCAGCAGTAACATTAAGACACATGTTAGCTTCAGGGAGAAGGTAGCAGTTATCAGTAGATCTTTTCCCAGTAAGAATACATTCTTCATTAGCGTTGAATACTGGACACTTTTCTTTAGTAAACCAAACTAACAGGCCTTGATCACATAGTTGACTTATGCTGATAAGATTAGCTTTCAGATCTTTAACATGCATAACATCCTTCAGATTTAGGGAACCGGTCACATTTAGAGTTCCCTTTCTAACAACTTTGCTTCTTTGTCCATCGCAAAAGGTTACGTGACCTTTGTTGCAGGCTGTATAATCACTAAGGAGATTACTGTCGCCGGTTATGTGCCGGGAGCACCCACTGTCAAAATACCACATGTTATCGAAGAAAGCAATTAAAGAAGTGTAAGCCACCATGCTATACAGTTTAGATTTCCTTACCCATTTCTTCTTCATCTTTGAGTCAGAATATCTAACATTTCTCCCTTCTCTTCAATGTCGCATGCGACTAAAGCAGTTTCTTTCAGTATGTCCTATAAGCCTGCAGTAGCCACACACAGGACGGCCGGATCGATCTGGTATCTTTACCCAGCTTCTTCTTCTGATCATACACCTTGGACTGACCCATCCTTTCTAGCTCGTTGGTCACAAGGTTACGTCTCTCCTTGGGAACATAAGTGTCACCTCCTCTGTTGTACCCCACTCCAGTGCGATCTCCTGAGGTCTTCCCCATACTCAGAATGTCATCTAGTTTTGACCTTCCAGAGTTCTACTTATTGAGAACACATTCAGCCTTCTCTGCTCTGAGAAGGGTTTTTCTGACACTGCCCTCAAGATTTCTGAGACTGAGCTCGGCCTTCAGAAGTCTAGCGTTGGCTTCTTCCTTCTCATTCTTCAATCTGGCATTCTCATATCTTCATCCACTTGTTAAACATGATCTGATAGGCTGTTCGAATATCCTCTTTACTCACATCCTCGTCACTATCAATCTTAGTATCAGACTCATTGCTGGATGTTGTACTTGATGTTGCAACATTCTGGCTGATATTGTCTAGTTTATTGCCAGATGTTGTACTTACTATTGCAATATCAGATCCAACATGACTATAAGTGTCACAATCAGATTGTCTTTTCAGGATAGTTGTAAAGGCCACATAGTTGTTGGTGATGTACTCATCTCCAGCACTCCCTTCAGATTAATCATCACTCCAGGTGCTTGCTAAAGATTTCCCTTTTTGCTTCTTTAAACTGTTGGCACATTCAGCTTGTATGTGACCAAACCCTTCACATTTTCTGCATTGTATCCCTTTACCTTTGTTCTTCTGATCATACCTCTGAGTAGGGTGAATGATATTTTTTCATGCAGTGGGAAGACTTGGCCGTGGCACATTATTGTTAGATCTGAAGTTCTGACCCTTGTTGCTGATTTTTTTCAACATTTTGCTGAAGTTCTTAGTCAGCAAGGCAATGTCATCATCTAACTCTGACTCATTATCTGATTTAGATACTTCACATACTTCTGTCTTTAGAGAAACCCCTTTGTCCCTTCTACTCTGCTTCAGATTCATTTCATATATCTGAAGGGATCACATGAGTTCATCCAGTCTCATGGTGAACGTGTTCCTGGCTTCCTCAATAGCTGCAACTTTGAAAGAGAACTTGTCTGGAAGAGATCTCAAGGTTTTCACGACCAGTTTCTTTTGAGAGTATTTTTCCCAAGTTGGAAGGCCTGATTGGTTATATCTCTCAACCTCCCATTGAATTCGGCTACGGTCTCATCATCAGTCATCCTTAGATTTTCAAACTGAGAAGCAAGCATTTGAAATTTAGAAGCGTTTACCGTACTAGTGCCTTCGTGAACATTTAGAAGAATATTCCACGCTTCTTTGGCATATTCGCAAGTTGAGATTAACTTAAACTGCTCTTCATCAACCGCTATAAAGATGGCATTCACAGCCTTAGAGTTTCCCAGAGCCGCACGATCTTCTTCTTGGCTCCAATCTCTTACTGGTTTGAGGTGTTATTTGCCATCTTTTTCGACTTCGATCAGAGGAGTCCATCCTTAAATGGTGGCAATCCATGCCTTCTTATCAAGAGACTTGATGAACGCACGCATCCGAGATTTTCAGTATGTATAATTTGTACCGATGAGCAACGGAGGATGGGTAACGGAAGCGCCTTCTTTTGTATTCATGATATCCGTACTGACAAACCAAGATCACACCACTTTGACAACAACAAAGCACCACAAATGACCTGCTTTGATACCAATTGAAATTCAGTACGAAGAGATTAATCAATCAAGCATAAGGATTAAACACAAAACCAAGCAACGACACACAAAACTTGGTAATGCAGTTCGGTGCGCACACCTACATTTACCGGGTCACGTCCAGAAAAATCAGATTACTCCACTAAAAATATCAATGAATATAATCACTAATACCGGATTTCTATTAGGAGGAACAATCTCCCCCTCAATACAAACCGTGATGGGTGGTCTCTACAAAACACATGGAGTAATCTATGCAAGCTCCCCTTGCATGCAAGCTCTCCTTGCTTAACTGACTAGAATCAACTCCCTTGATTCCTACATCGGTAGCCGTCAGCCTCCCTCCTGGAGTTCGATCAACTTTCGCAAAAGCCGTAAAACCCTAACCGCAATCTGCACTCCCTTAGATACTCCGCTCCCCCTCAATCACGGAGCGGATATCGTAGGACGCTTAATAGGATCCATGCATATCGGCATCCTGCAAGTTACGGAACCACAATGGGCAATATCTTCAAGGATATATCAATCAAACTATGCAGGCTAATTTCTCTCCAACAGAATCTACAATCAAAACTATGAGACAACACCTTCCAAATGTATCTTCAACGAATCTTCAGCATAACAGCATAGACCGGAATACCTTAAAGGGATTACACAAACATCTGGAGTAATCCAACTTTAATAATCGATGAAGGCCGTCATTCTTTTCCAACCTTCTGACACAGCATGTTGAACCTCCTGTTGCAACATAACGTTCAACATATTATCCAACATGGCCAATAGGCGAGATCTCACCTTCAAGATAATTAAGAACAAATAGAAGAATACCAAGGTGCCACTAATGACAACATAGTCACACAACGTATGACCTAACAGATACAACTCAGAGATAGCTCGGGTTTGCCCTCAACATCTCTGACTTGACCTAAACTGCAAGAGGCAGTCTGGAGGTAGCCCGAGCTCGGCTCCAACAACTCAGCTCATGACCTTCTCAGACCGAGTCAGCTTGCTTTGTGCATGGTCAATGGCTAACAGCTCAAACTAAACCCGATCAACTTGAGGATATCGAATCCAACCATCGATCAACCGTCAAACCATCTACTATAAACCACATGGTAACCTTATTGTACTTGACGTGGTGATTAAAAAGCACGTCAACAGGATCCGTTCAATTTATTCTTCATGTTTTAAAACCCAAACTTCCAAGCTATAGAAGTTTTGATCGTTCATCTAACCATTGCAAAAATTTCAATAACAACAAAACCCTTAAATTTTCATTGGAGGGATGAATGAGCAAAACTCATTGGATTCACCTGAAAATTAGGGATTTGAAGTTTTTAAATATGAAGATCAAAATAAACGGATCAGATTGAAAGGAAAAAAAATAGGAGAGACGAAGATTTTGTCCATATCATTTTCATCTTTTGATAGTTGATGCCCGTTTTAAGCTACTTGTAAATTTGATTGGCCTACTTAATTAGCGCACATATTGAATCTTTAGGAAATCGCTGGTCTCCTTATGCCCTGAACTTGACTCATGTATCAACACTGTCAGAAAACTGAGTCACAAGTATGTGGCATTTGCAAAGGGTTGGACTATATTGCACCGACGAGGGATGGATGTACGTAAGAGTGTTGATAAAATTTACTTGCATTAAGTTGGGAAGCCAACGATTATGTAAACTCCTCCACTTTGCTTTGATCCCAAACAGTTCCCTTTCACTTTTGGTCCTTTCAAGTCATAAAGGCTGCTTGCACAGTTACTCCTCTTGAAGCAATTTATATCCAAGTGTTAGATTGTTAAGAAATTAACGCAACCTTTTTTTGTTTTAAATCCGATTATGATTTAAAACTCAATCATCAAATATTAAGTGAGCAAAGCTATCATCATTGGTGTTTCATGCACGTATGCTCCATGTGACTTGAGGAAGACATGCAACTGGGACTATTCCTTGTCAAAATCATCCCAAAACTGAAAGCAAGGGGACATGGGAACAAAATTGCATAATGATATGTGTTACTTATAATCTGTCATCTAATTAAAACTATCAGATCCACAACCCTGTTTTAGATAAGTACAACATTTTCCATGCACAAAAGTTGTTGCGGTCACGCCTCGAAAACCCGAGTTAACTCTTGCAAAATCCGACGGCCCTTCTTTCGAAATGTTCTCGTGAAAGCGCCCATTAACGAGCAACCGTCGCTAGTAAAGCCTACAGTTTACATCAATGGAGGGTCAATCTCAAAGTTAACAACCAACGCAATGTATAAACATCCTTGTTATATTTGAGGGGATTCCCCACGGACATGTCCGACATGGCAATATCACGTCGGCCCGTGGGGGAATCCACCACTAAGGAAAAAAATAAAAATAAAACCCCAACATACTCAATATTGAAATTTGTAAAACAAGTGACATGAAATAAGATTAGCATGTCAAAAAAACAAGAAATTGATAAATGTTATGAATAGGCCCATTGGGCCAATTGGGTATCCAACCCACTATTGAAAGCTATAAATACACTGGTAGGGGGCTCTTAACCCCTTACACCTATTTCTCCCTAAATTCCCTTCACAACACGTTATCAGCACGATCACGCTCGTTGGAGGAGACGGCGGCTCGCGGGAAAGGAGATCCACAAATCGCTCAGAAAAAGAAGATCGTAATCTTCTCAACGGGGAGCGAAAGGGCATCCTTCACCAACCGTCGCCTAGATTCATCGTCGAATCTAGAAGGTAAAAATCCAAACTTTTAGATCTAAACCTGCTTTTCTCATTAGATCTGCATGTTTTAGGATCAAAAAGTTGATAAACTCGGTAAAATTCAACATTTTTAATAAGATCTGCATGTTTAAAACAATAAAAACTTGTTTTTTAGCGATCAAAATTGTTGAAAAACCCGATTTTTACCTCCCCGCCTTTGATCCAAATTTCCGTACGCCCATAGGGCGAAATGGCGGCGCGCCCTTCGCGCCGCCGGCGGAAACAATCGCCGCGGCGGCCGCGGCCTGAAGCCGCGGCACTGCGCCGCGGCGGCCGCGGCCAGTTGCCGCGGCCTGCAGGCCGCGGCCCGCCGCCGCGGCGGCCGCGGCCAGTTGCCGCGGCCTGCAGGCCGCGGCCCGCCGCCGCGGCGGCCGCACCCTACGCGGCCAGCCGTCGCGGCGACACGCCGCGGGCCCCCCCTAGGGTTTCCCGAAACCCTAACCCTAACGGGCCCTTTTTTCCGGGGGAGGCCCAATATTAACCCTAATGGGTTGTTTTCATGGCCCATAAGGCCAGAAAATTAGCCCATTCACACAAATTATTTTATTTATTTTTTGGCCCTAAAAAGCCCAAAATAGGTAAAAGAAAATTTGAAAGGGTTTAAAGCGGTAAAATAAAACAATAAAATATGGATCAAAAAGGCAAAAGTTTTCAAACAAAAAAAATGTTCTTGCACGTCGCACACAATTTTAAATTATTTTAAATGCATGTGTTTCGATTATCTGCGTGGTTGTATGTTGCAAAAATATTATCTGCGTGGATGTGCAAATATTAGGCTATGTTTTTAGGGATCAGCCAGGTTTCCGACACCGTTTTAAATTCCCGCAATTTTTCTTTTCTTTTGAGAGAAACTTTGTATGTGAGGATGAAAATGTAAAAAGAAGACCGAAGGACACCAAAAAGAAGCTGAAGGCGTTTCGCTCAATGAAGATAGGGGCTTCTCTCTGAAGTTCCCGAGTTGTAATTTATTTTCATGCTTTTTATTTTTGATGTAACTTCGGACTGGACTTTTTATTTATTTTTCGGTGTCGGCTGGTTGATCCCCATAGCCTAAGGTCATTATTTCTGTTTTTCATTGTTTTTGCATTAAACTGCGTGGTTGATTAATTAGCTTTAATACCATGTTTTAATGTCACAATGAAAACCATCAAACAGCATGCGTGATTGTTAATTTTTAGTAATTAATTATTCACATTACCTGAAAAAAAGCATGTATGTTAAAACCACAGTAATTTAAATTCATGAAAATGACTACATTACATGCGTGGATGTCTGTCTTATTTTCAGTCTTAATGATACATGCTATTTTTTTTTCCGTACATGCTAGATCATAAAATGGCCAGACTCGCAATTGTAGACTTCTCAGTCCTGAAGGCTGATGGGTCAAACTACCTGAGTTGGCAGTTGGACCTGAAGTTCCATCTGCGCTCTCATGGTTTCAGTCTCACACAGACTGATAAGGCAACAACTAGTACTGCCCCAGCTAACAAGGAGGCTTCAGTGGAAGCACCTCATACAGAGGAAGTTTCCGATATATTAAAGGCGAAAGCCATTATATATATCAGGAAACACTTAGACTCGACCTTAAAGGACGAGTACCTCACTGTAGAGGACCCTTACGAGCTGTGGGATGCACTCGAGGAGAGGTACCGACATCAGAGGGATGTCATACTCCCCCGTGCACAGTACGAGTGGACTCACCTCCGCATACAGGATTTCAAATCCGTAGCGGAGTACAACTCAGCTCTCTTCCGCATCACCTCACGCCTGAAGTTGTGTGGTGAACCAGTGACGGAGAAAATGTTGCTGGAAAAGACGTTTACGTCTTTCCACGAAAAGGACATGATCCTTATGCAACAATATCGAGAGAGGAAGTTCACAAAGTACTCTGACCTTCTTTCATGCCTGCTTATGGCTGAACAGAACAGAGACCTGTTGGTTGCCACCCACAACCTGCGCCCTCCTGGCTCCGCTCCATTGCCACCTCCTGCAGAGGCCCACTTCCAGTCTTCCCAGAAGAAGAAGACGGACAAAAAGGCAAAATTCCAGAAATGGAAAGAACAGAAGCAGTGGAAGAAGGCCACTCACCCAGCTCCTCCCCAGAACCAGAAGTTCGTGGACAAGAAGCAGAAGAGGATTCCCAACAAAGGAGGCACTCCCAAGAAAGACTGGGAGGACAAATGCTCAAAATGCGGGATGACGGGCCACTGGTCCAGAATCTGCCGCACAGCAAAACACCTCCAAGACCTCTACCAGGCAAGCCTCAAGCCTCGAGCTGAGACAAACTTGATGGAGAGCGCAGCGTTGGCAGAGACCTCATGGACTCCCGAAGATTTCATGGGAGATGATACTCTCTAGATCTGGACCACTTTTATGCAATTAGCAATGTATCTTAAATTTTTATGCATCGTATCTAGTTCTATTTTCCATGTCAAACAATATCTTTTTAGCATTTATTTATGAAAGTGAATCTTTTATCTATATTTATTGCTTGAATGTCTTTCCCCATTTTTTAGATATGGAACTTATCTGCCTAGCGGACAGTGCATCGACGCACTCGATCCTTCAAAACATAGACTATTTCACGAGCGTAAGTAGTTATTCTGGCCCACTGAGAACAATCTCAGGACCAGCAAATATAATCGAATGATCAGGGGAAGCAATTATATTGCTCCCCGGCAACACACAAATAACACTTAAAAATGCGTTATACTCCCCAAAATCCATCCGAAACCTCCTAAGTTTTAAAGACATCCGTTTAAACGGATATCACTTAGAGACGGTCGAGGAAGATAAAAGGGAATACTTGCTTGTAACGGCTCTTACAAATGGTTCAAAAACCATTGTGGAACGTTTCAAGGGACTCCCTTCGGGACTCTACCAAACAAGTATACAAACTCCAGAAACATCCATGGTGGAGCACCTGCAGTGCCCCCAAACACCAGAATTCCAACTCTGGCACAGTCGACTGGGACACCCTGGTTCCGTTATGATGTACCGCATCATAAAGAACTCCAGGGGCATTGACCTGAAGAACCTGAAGATTCTTCAAAAAGGCAAATTCCCATGTCCACCCTGTTACAAGGGCAAACTGATCACGAGACCCTCTCCACTGAAAGTGGATGTGGAGTCTCCCAGCTTTCTGGAAAGAATCCACGGAGACATTTGTGGGCCGATTCACCCATCAAGTGGTCCGTTCAGGTACTTTATGGTCCTGATAGACGCATCAACTAAGTGGTCACATGTGTGCCTACTGTCCACCCGTAACCTAGCACTATCTAAGCTTTTAGCTCAGATAATAAAGTTACGGGCCCACTTCCCCGACCACCAGATAAAGAAACTTCGTCTGGATAATGCGGGGGAGTTTACGTCACAAGTCTTCCTAGACTATTGCCAAGCTCAGGGAATTGAAGTCGAACATCCTGTAGCGCATGTTCACACCCAAAATGGGTTAGCAGAATCTCTAATTAAGAGACTGCAATGGATCGCTCGTCCATTATTACTTCAATCCCAGATGCCAGTGAATGCGTGGGGTCATGCAATTTTGCATGCTGCATCTTTAATAAAATTAAGACCCTCTGGAGGTCAGTCATCTTCTCCAATGCAACTAGCACTTGGAGCCCCACCAATTGTCTCACATTTGAGAATATTTGGTTGTGCAGTATACGTCCCCATAGCACCACCACAAAGGACAAAGATGGGTCCACAACGTCGCCTAGGCATTTATGTTGGGTTTTGACACCCCCTCCATAATTAGATTCCTAGAACCCCTTACGGGGGACGTCTTTAAGGCACGTCTAGAAGACTGTGAATTCGATGAAACATCGTTCCCAAGACTAGGCTCACAGACAAAGAAGCCCGAAGCTTCAGAAAGTATCACTTGGGATACAAAAACTTTATGTCACTTTGATCCGCCAACAAGCCGGTGTGAGGAGGAGGTCCTGAAGATTCTCCACATCCAAAACACTGTCCATCTCTTGCCGGACAAATTTACTGACAACCAGAAGATTGTCAGATCACACGTCCCTGCTGCTAACACTCCAGCTAGGATTGACATACCGCAAAATGGATGCAATCCGCCTGCAGCAGAAATGGTTGGACCTCTCAAAAAGAGAGGACGACCACCGGGATCCAAGGACCAAGTCCCTCGAAAGAGTAGGACCCTTGGCAATGGTAAACAAATACCACCACAGGATGCTAATTTAAGCCCTGCTACCCCATCTCTCCCAAACTCTCATGAAGAGGAAAAACCGGGAGAAAATGAAGTATCGATACACTATGTACGAACTGGGGAGTATTGGGACAGAAAAAGCACAACAATAGATGACACATTTGCGTGCAATATTGCCATCAACGTCGCGTACTGCGACGATGATATTGAACCACGCTCTCTGACAGAATGTCAAAGCAGAGATGATTGGCCAAAGTGGAAAGCGGTAATAGGAGTGGAGTTGGATTCACTCACCAAACGCAAGGTCTTCGGACCAATAGTCCAGACACCAAAAGGTGTAAAACCTGTGGGTTATAAATGGGTATTTGTTAGAAAACGAAATGAACAAAATGAGATCGTACGCTACAAAGCAAGGCTTGTAGCGCAGGGTTTTACCCAACGTCCTGGGGTGGATTTTGAAGCCACATACTCCCCGGTCATGGACGCGATCACCTTCCGATTCCTCATTGGCATAACAGCACAAGAGGGTTTAGATATGCAACTCATGGACGTGGTTACTGCATACCTATATGGCAACCTAGACCGAGACATCTATATGAGATTGCCTGACGGTTATTCTTTGCCTGCAGCACTAAAAGAGAGAGAACGTGACATCTACTCAGTGAAACTGCAAAGATCATTATATGGTCTAAAACAATCTGGAAGGATGTGGTATAACAGACTGAGCGACTTCCTTGCACAGCAAGGATTTAAAAACGACCCAGTCTGTCCTTGCATCTTTATAAGAGCAAAGGCAACAGGATTTGTAATTATAGCCGTCTATGTAGACGACTTAAACCTCATCGGATCTCCTGAAGAGATCGCAAAGATTTCTAGAAGCCTGACAGAAACTTTCGAGATGAAAGACCTCGGAAAATCAAAATTCTGTTTAGGCCTTCAGATAGAGCATCTTAAAGATGGGATCCTGTTACACCAGTCAACTTACACATCGAACTTATTGAAAAAGTTTCAGATGGATAAGTGCCACCCCCTCAGCACTCCGATGGTCGTCAGATCATTGGATGTATACAAAGACCCCTTCCGGCCGCTGGAAGAGGGGGAGGAAGTACTAGGCCCCGAAGTGCCTTATTTAAGTGCTATCGGTGCACTCCTTTACCTGGCTAACTGCACTCGCCCTGACATAGCGTTTGCAGTAAACTTACTAGCCAGATATAGTGCTGCACCTACACAGCGGCACTGGGCCGGAGTTAAGCATCTTCTGCGCTACCTCCAAGGGTCCATAGACTTAGGTCTATTCTACAGGAAAGGGGCATCAACTGGTTTAGTTGGTTATGCTGACGCAGGTTACAGGTCCGATCCTCATACAGAGAAGTCTCAGACCGGATACATGTTCACATATGGCGGCACTGCCATATCCTGGAGATCTGTGAAGCAGACCATGACGACCGTCTCATCCACCCACTCCGAGCTACTTGCGATCTTCGAAGCAAGCAAGGAATGCTTTTGGCTACGCTCGGTGATCCAGCACATTCTCACCTCCACCGGCCTGATGACCGGTGTTCTTGCACCCACTACACTCTATGAAGACAATGCAGCATGTATAGCCCAGCTACAGGACGGCTACATCAAAGGTGACAAGACGAAGCATATCTCCCCCAAGTTCTTCTGGACGCACGACCTTCAGAAGCAAAAGCAGATTGAGGTACAGAAGATCCAATCATGTAATAACTTGGCGGATTTGCTTACCAAATCCCTGCCTACTAGTATCTTTGAGAAACTTGTATATGGGATCGGGATGAGGAGAGTGAGTAAATGTAAACTGGGTCAGGATGAGAGAACTATGAACTCATAGATACATAGGAGACTGATGTATAGATTCATAGGAAATCTGCAAGCCTGAAGCTTGGTCAGATAAGGGGGAGCCAACTGCAGAGTTGTACTCTTTTCCCTTGGCTACAGGTTTTTTCCCACTGGGTTTTCCGTAGTCAAGGTTTTGACGAGGCAACCTCGTTGACTCTGGATCCTGAAGTATCCACCCCTAGACACATCCCCAAAACAGGGGAAGTTATGGGTTAACTGTTCTTTCTTTAACAAGACAGTTACCCTAACTCGGATCCTGAAGAATCCACATCTTATTTCAATGTTGATTGGATAAGAGGAAGTGTTATGAATAGGCCCATTGGGCCAATTGGGTATCCAACCCACTATTGAAAGCTATAAATACACGGGTAGGGGGCTCTTAACCCCTTACACCTATTTCTCCCTAAATTCCCTTCACAACAATAAAGACAATTTTATATCAATGTTTACTCCCCACATTCTCAAAAAATATACAACGTCGTGAATCATCCACAAGACTTGATACAGGAAAATCTCTAAAAATGTTCTTGTATTTGGGTTGCCTTAGAAAAGACTTGATACTGAAAAATCCACAAGACTCTGGAAAGAGTGTGGCCTACTCTAGTCCCACACTTTATAATAATTGAGATTAAATTTCTTATCTCTGAGAAATCTGATTGTGGTGGAACCTAAGCCGGGACACCTACCTAAGATTTGAATCACTATAGTATGAGCATGCCAGCCATCCCAGCACATATAGATCCATTTACGCACTATATCATAAGACATTATTCTCAAAAAATAATAACAACAATAAGTATGTTCTCTTCTACAGTATCTTAAAATACCTACTTTCCACCCAATCAGGGGCGGAACCAGGATGAGATGACTGTGGAGGCCGGAACAAGGATGAGATGACATGACGAAGTGGCGATGACTCATTCCCTTCAATGTCAAACGGCGTCGTTTGGAACCCTTTTTTAACTAATACGTGCCCCCAAAACGGCATCGTTTCGAGGTGCAGAATATTTATATAAAAATGACGCACCCTAAAACGACCTCGTTTCGGGGTGTTTTAAAAAAATCATAGAAGTATAAATGAGATTCGAAGCCTCGTCCATAGCATAGGGTTGAGTATTTATCAATTATTCCATGAAAGAGCTCTCGAATTTTTTTTGTAAACTTATAAAAATTATAGTTCAATAGACGTGATGAACTCTAATTATCTATATTACATTTGATGACGTTGGTGTACTAGGACAAAAGGGTGGGTAGAGATGTGGCTATGGTTTGGCCACATCATCAAGGTGTGGCCGACTTGGGGTTGGGTGAAGGTTTGGGTGTGGTTTGGGGTTTTTTTGTAGTGCATCCAAATATAAGCCCACTCTCTTCCCATGAATTACAAGATTGTCATTGCTTTTTATTCTCTCTTCCACCTATTTATGGGTTTGTCATCGGTCTTTTTCCACTTTACCCCGCGTTTTTTTCTCTTAGGCCCCTCATTTTCATCCCTTTTTACCCCCGACGATTCTCACACACAAACCCACACTTCCCTCTCATTTTCGTCTGTGTGCAATTTCCTCCTCATGTGTGTGGGTTTTTACTTTGATCCCCGTGCACTGTGTGCATGGACAATTTCTAGTACATTTATAAAATCCAAAAAATAATAAGACACAAACAAAGGTATGAAAGATACACCTTTAGTTGCAAATACTGAACATGGCGACACATTATATTTTTAAAATCTATCCCATTTATTTTTATTATCAACATCAAATAATCGAGGACCTCCATATTTCAGTCAATGTTTAAATCATAAGAACTTGCAATATAAAAACGACTCCGAACTGATCCAATTTTTTTAGATGTGCAAACTCAAGGTCAAAGACAGACGAAGAAAATAGATGAGTATAAATACAGACCAAGATCACATCAATATTGTCACGAAAAGGTCGCGATGTGGTAACTAAAAGATTAAGATGATTTATGAAATAATTACCGATTGTGATGATTGAGAATGAAAAGAATAATAAAAATGGCGGGTTAATTTGTTTTCAATCTAAAAAAATGACTTGGATTGGGATTTGAGAGGTTATAAGTTTAAGGAAGTAGGAGCCCGATTTAATCTATTATACATTTGAGGATCTTTTTTGAATTTTGTCCTACGTGGCACCTAAAATATGACTAGAACAAACAAATGTGACTAGGATGCTGACTAGAACACTGACAATATGACAAATGATTTGAATTTAAAATTTGGGGGAGAAATTTAAATGAGTTTTGATTTTTGCGTTGGGAGAAAAGCTAGAGGTGAAGAAATATTTAACTTTGAATTCGTTTTGGGGGGATTTAAATGTTGAATTTGAAATTTGGTTGGAACATATTGTGAAAATTAAAACTTGGTGGGAAAATTTAAATGAAAATTGATTTTTATGTTGGGGGAAAAGCTAAAGTACCCCGGCCGGTGTACTTGCATCCACCCCTGCACCCAATTCAAGTATGACAGCACAAATAGCATATGAACAACAGGTCAACTTCACCTTCAACCTTATTCTTTTATCCCTAACGGATAGATCCACCCAAAGAAAGAGAAGATGCGAGCAAGCCATCTTTTGGGGCAAGTCAAGCGAGGCACAGTCTAAAGATTTAACAAACGTCGGCCAACACATTGAATTGAAAGCCAGTTCATTTTTGACCAGCAAACAAAGCGCATCATCTCTATCCCTTCAATTAAATTCTATCCTTCTTTTCTTAATTTGTTCTTCCGCTATCTTGGATCCTTCACATGGGTAAAGAAAATTTATTCCCATCGTGTCTCTCTCTCCCTTGTATAGATGAAAACATATAAATTGTAGACGTGCAAGCAAAAAAAAAAATGTTTCTCTTCCTCACCAGCGCAACTAATTTAACTTCCTATTAACCACTAATCAAGTCACAATCAACCCTTTTGATTATTTCCAAATTTTCTTCGTTATTTTATATATTTTGTTTTTGTTTTGGTACGTGTGGAACCCACACATACTCAGTATATTTATAGGGGCACTAGGCACCACAAAACACAAAGTCACGCATACTCTTCTCCTTTGCAAACTGCATGGCTCCCTGCTACTTGCTTCTCCTGCTCTCCATCACAACTCACACGCTTCATCATGTGGCCTCTCAGCCTTCTCCTGGCTACTACCCCAGCTCCAAGCTCAGGACCGTCGGGTTCTACGACCGCTTCGCCAACCGGTGGGGCTCGCAGCACCAGTCGGTCTCCCAAGACCAGAACTCGGTCACCATCTGGCTCGATAGAAGCTCAGGCAAATTGAATCAATCCCCACATTAGCCTGCATTTCAATCTCTCTTCGGTAATTTGAGCAAAACTGTTGCATGCAGGGAGTGGGTACAAGTCGATCAGGCCGTATCGGAACGGATATTTCGGTGCATCAATCAAGCTCCAAGCCGGATACACCGCCGGAGTGAACAACGCTTTCTATGTGAGTGCCTTATATTTCCCAATGCGCAAATTATTCTCATACCCAAAGTCTGAAACTGAATTTCTTGTGAAGCTCTCAAACAACGAAGCGCACCCGGGGTTCCACGATGAGGTGGACATCGAGCTGCTGGGGACGATACCGGGGAAGCCGTACACGCTGCAGACGAACGTGTACGTGCGGGGGAGCGGCGACGGGACGATCGTCGGGAGGGAGATGAGGTTCCATCTCTGGTTCGACCCGACCGCGGACTTCCATCACTACGCAATCCTTTGGAACCCTGACGAAATTGTGTAAGCACCCTTCATTAATGTTAAAAGAATAGTGGGCCGTGGGGGCCATTTATTGTGATGTCATGACTTGTATGAGTGAGTCGTGTAACTACCAAATGAGTGGGCCTCCCTCGTGCGACCGGGTTGGCTCCTAAGCACATAGGACCGTGTGACCGTCTAACGCGACGTTGACTGTTCGATCAACCCTTTTTTCTCTTTATAGGCCCCATCACGCAGTTAGATGAGCAAAAAGGAGAGGAGGTGGTGGGTGGTGGTGCCCATAGAACACAAAAAAAAAGGGTTGATCGAACTGTCCACGTCGCGTTCGACAATCATATGCTCCTACGCGCGTAGGAGCCAATCCGGTCCCATCTTTCTTTCTTTCTTGACCGTCGCCCCCCTTTTGTTACGCAGGTTCTTTGTCGATGATGTCCCGGTTCGGGTATACGTGAGGAAGAGCGATGCGACGTTCCCCCTCCGGCCAATGTGGGCATACGGGTCCATCTGGGACGCGTCGCCGTGGGCGACGGAGAACGGGAAGTACAAGGCCGACTACCGCTACCAGCCATTCGTCGCCCGGTTCACCGGCTTCAAGGTGGATGGCTGCACGGCATACGCGCCATCGAGCTGCAGGCCGGTGGCGGCGTCGCCAAGCGGCAGGGGGCTCAGCCCCCAGCAGTACGCGGCGATGCGGTGGGCCCAGAACAACTACATGGTTTATGACTACTGCAGTGACTCGGGCAGGGACCATTCCCTTACACCGGAGTGCTAGAGCGTGGCTTTTTCCCCATCTTTCGCCTAAAAAGTGAGCTGCCCTTCTACTTGAATTTTTGAGTAGTTGAGGCGTTTGTTGGTGTCGTTTTTAAATTTAAAGTAAATAAGGTACCTACATTGGATACCTGTCTTGCTTTGCTTTTGTTCTATAGATTTGGTTGCAGCGAGTGAAGTCTAGTTTTTTTAGACAGAAAGATAGAAGGCCCAATTGGCCCAATTGATGGAGCCGACAGATAAAGGAGTGTGTGCGTGTGAACAGTGAGATGAGTGGTGGAAGATTCATCCACTTTGTTTTATCTTATATACATCCATAATAAAGTATTGCCGTTTGGAAACTACTATATTTCCGTTAATACGTAGGAGATTGCATCTTTACCGGCTTGAAGCTGACATCTCCAAAACTCATCCAACGGGTACTGGGGGGAAAATACATCATCCTTCATTTAGATTTCAGGGGCAAACGATGAGATCACAAGATAATCATATTTTAGCCTCATCTCATGTGTGTGGCCAAAATGCTGCTTGATGTGAAGCTTACCGTTAAAACCCTGTAATCATGCAGCATATTTCTTAAATGGAGAGATACTTCAAAAGAAAGTCAATAGCTGATTCATCTCAGTCTACTGAGCAACAAGCTTAATTTGAATAAAAGTCATTGGTGCAAGACATGTCAACATTAGAAGCCCATATGGATTGCCTTCGAAAACTTCACCAAAGGTGCAAAAAGAGCTTTGTCGAGCTGCTTCGGCTGAAACCTTAAATTCCATTATAAAGGATATGAGTAATTCACGTGTCTCTATTTTGAGAAGCACAGTGAGTCAGTGAGTCTTACAGTATCAAAACAGCACCTCATTTGTTGCACATATGAATCGTGGGCACACGTATGGACAAGTTGTTGAGAGATTCATTGGTATTCAACATGTTTCCTCTACTACTGCCGTTTCACTTAAAACTGCTTTGGACATGAGTGCACCCAACTAAAATATGGTTTGAAAGCGTATGAAAGCCCTAGTCTAAATTGTGCAATGGCCATCTAAGCATGTACACAACAAATCACAGGCAGGAGAAAACATTTAAGGTGCAAAGGAAGCTCTAAGAAGCAAAAATAATTCATGTGATCACTTGAGGATAGAAACTTTCCAAGTAGGAGGTCATACACCAGTGACATAAACCGGATGGCCATAACCAGTGAGCAAGACTAGCCTATAGCATTCTCTATCTGGTACGCTAGTTTTCCTCTCACGACAACCGGTCTGATCGGAGGGCGCACACCCCCCCCCCCCCCCCCCCCCCCCCACCACCACCACCACCACCACCACCACCACCGAGGCTACCAAGCTTTCTATCCGTTTCTACCCTCAATTCGGTGACACCCACGTGTCCGGGCTTAACATGTTTTAAGAATACTCGTTTCGTCCCCACGGCCTACTCCGGCCCGACGAGATTCTGTCATATGATGATTTCAGGAACCCTACAGTCGAAAGTACCTGACGTTTTGAATGGCTAGAGTTTGCACCTCACTTCCTCCCCTTACCCAAAGCTGTGTTCAATGCCACGTGTGATTGTGTTGTCCAACCAAACTCTAATCGATAAGAATTTGGTGATGGTGAACTGAGATCATGAAGGCAGACTAGGATGGAGGGTATGCTACACGTCAAAGAAACAAGGACGGATGTGCGTCGATGTCTAAAGATGCGTGGAAGAAAGGGCTGCAGCTTCACTGGAAGTGCAATTGAAACTCCATTCTTGATAAGATGCCGATAGCCTAACCAAATACTCCGGAATTCCCTTGTGAACACAATGTTTTGGATTTTCCAACGGCTTTTGTTGGGGTATCTACTGTTTGCATGTAACAGTGAAAATCGACATGTACAATAAAGGACAAGAGCATTGAACATCCCATGACGAAGAGTGTTGAAAAAATCTGAATGTGGCTTCAAAGGGAGGTGAACTGTGGCGCATTAAGCGTAAACTAGTATAATCCTGTCAACATTTGCCTCCAAATCGTGGATCAAGTTGCAAGTCATTATAAGGCCAAGAAATAGATTGATAGAAGAATGAAGGATCCTTAACGTGGACGCCTTGTGCTGAGGAAAGATCATTTCAAGAGAACAGAAAATCATGAGCTTGACAGAACGTAAGGCCATAAGAATGTAGAGTGGGTGGCAGGGATGAATCTGAAGGCTGCGATAAGAAATAAATATCAAATTATCAATTCTCAGACAAGTGAGTGCTCACAGGTGTCCGATGTTTAAAAGAAATACATTATGAATATCAAGTAAACAACCCATATTCAAGTTACATGAGTGTCATGGTTAAAGAAAATGTTACAGATATGTTACATGAAAAAGACCAAAAACTTCATTGAAGCACACTAATTAACATTGCCCTGTAAATCTACTTAAAAGAATTGCGGTATAGAACCATCTTCATAATTCGTACCTCATGTAGCAGATGAAGCCCTACTGCTATTGAGAGCTCATTGTGAAGTCTTTGAATGATTTCTAAATATCATCAGCAATTGAAAACTCATACCTCCCCTAATAGACTATAAAAGTAGGGGCAGCAACATCTGCATACTTCAAAACAGGTAGTTGTTGCCTATATGACGAGTGGAGATTATATACTTGAAAAGATGTTCGTTCCAAATTGATGATCATTGCCAGTGTGGGTATAGAAGCCTGCACTTGTAAGCATCTCGAGTCCCAAGAAGAATGATAGTGGGATACTCCACAATGCATGGCAACATGAAACCAACAGAATCAGCAACATGTGAAGACCTGGCACAGGTCCTCACTTATACAGCCAAGAATACCAGGGGAAGCGGCTCGTGCATACTTCAAATCAAGGATGGGCTGCGGATGCGGCGTGAGATAGTTCTGCACTCGAAATTGTGGCAAGTCCCACAAACATACTCTGCGAGATAATTCATCCCCGCAGGCAAAGAGAGGGGTGCTTGCCTCAGTGGATATTATTGCAGACTTTGACATTCGAACCTCACTTACATAACCAGTTCCTACTGAACAACTCCCATACGATGTACCACTGGCCCTCCTTAAGAAAACATGAGAACCCAACCTCCCTGATACCGAAATAGGAGGTGAAGGTGATATAGGAGCTTGTGAAGGCATGTAGTCATTAGTGAGCTCAACTTTAGGCCGAAAAGAAGCAACTAAGTCATCACCTGAACTTCCGCAAGCAAGTGATATGCATATACCGTAGTTGCCCATATCTGGTATCAAGAATGATCTGCAGTAAAGACAAAAGGAGATGCAGCGGTATATGCAGTAAATTTCTTATTGTTGCCAAAATGAATCAAATTAACAAAAATGGACAATGGGAAAACACCTAATATTAGGTTCTAAAGGAATATGACCTTTTGTATGCTGTATATGATAGGACATTATTCAAGTTTTCTTTTGCAAAGTATTTTTATCATGAAAAATTCTTATAACAGAAGAAATTAGTTTCATATTTTCCTTCACAGTGGAAAAGGTTAGCACTGCATTACATGAAGAGTGTCAAAATCATTGGTCAACTAATAAATGTGACATCTATCCATATAATTTTCTATATCAAGTGAAAAGTAAAATTAGAACATGTATACACACGCACGCACATGCACACATGAAATCTCTCAGTTTCGGTACAAGAGAAAAGGTAAATTTGAACACAAACGTGCGCATGCACAAAGGTTTGCTTAACATATATATACAATTTATGAACAGCTAAAATTTGTACTTGATGAACCTCATTAATTTGCAAAAGCTGCCCTCCAACCTTTATACTGAAAGAACCTCGGGGCGGATAGAGTGAAATATTCAAACATGATGCATGCAAGAACGATTTCACATACTTGACGAGTCTTACAAATTTTTAGGACAATCTGTTCTGTAAGTTATCCACAGAAAGGAACTCAAGCAAAATTGGTGAAATATGCTCAGAATGTGCAAGTGACAGAAACTTCAGTGTGTTGATATAATTCTCTCATAGACCTCCCTTGCAACTAAAGCACATGTTGATGTTATAACCTTAATATGGAGCCTATGTGACTGTCCAAGAGGTAACAGAAAAGAGCAAGTAATTTCAGGGGCCCAAGTTGATTCCACAGTGGGATCCATAATGAAGTTGGATAATTAAGTTTAAGCTGAAGTCATGGCTTTGTCATTGAACTTGGAATGGAAACCTTACCTGCTTAGAGATGAGAGGACATGAGCAAACAAAGGTAACATAATAAGGTTATTGATGCAGCTGAATGAGCAAAGTATTATTAGTTTCACAGCACAGTTGCACTCAGAACACAGATGAGCAATAGATTTGATGCTCAATGTTCTTTATGATTTTTTGTATCCTTAATTTCTAAAAAAAAGAAGCACACAATACGAGGCAAAGCTCCAAGCAAACAAAACTAAGGAGTGACGATTTCTAATGTGGAATATCACAGCAGAATAGAGATCAGTAATTAACTTCTCTAGCTACAATCAAGTTGAGTTATCAGCGATTGCCTGAAGTTTCTTGTGCAACATACCTCCTTCGTTGGTGGGGAATTTCTTTTTAGAAAATGGGTCACAAATTGGTGATATAAAATCAAACAGGAATAAATAAAAGACTATTCATTAGAACGAGAACGGTCAACCTAAGTGGCCCCATCCTATTGTACTGGTAAAACAGAAACCAAAGTGTGGAATCAATCATGTGAAATAAGGCATCAAATATGAAGGGGAAAAAAGAACAGCATTGTTGTCCACAAATATTGATGCACATCCCCCCCCCCCCCCCAAATATATATATATATATATATATATATATATATATATATATATATATATATATATATATATATATATATCCAAACCAAAAAACAACAAAAAACCCAAAAAAAAAAACCCCACAAAAAAAAGAATCCACCAACAAAAAGGTAGAAGTGAAAAAGAAAACGACTAAGATGAGAAAACACAATAAATGGGACGTTGTTTACTTGTGTACAATACCAACCTTTCCACACTTTCGCCAACATTCCAGATACATGGTCCAGCAGAAGAAGCGGTAACGACTTTTCTTGCATTATCGAAGTACTTTATTGAATGGATGGTGTGTATAGGATGCCTAGACAAACCATCCATTGAGTACAAATGTTGTGAAGTTTGGCGCAAATCAAAGACCAATAGCATGCCATTCTGCAGAAAGAGAGAGATCCCCATGCATATATATGATATTTGAATACCAATAGCATGCCATTCTAACGAGAAAAGTCAATCATATTTGAATATCAAACCTGCAATCCAGCATAAATATGATATGGATTATGGAGATCGCCAGAACAAGACCAGGCAGGGCCCTGAGAAAAAAAACATATATTATATACCCTGGAAGATGAATTCATAACTAAAATCATATTTTTTATTTATTTAGATCATGTTCTCAAAAGCCAGCATATTTACTTTTCGAGAAATGAAAGAAAATAAATAAAGAAAATAATCTACAAGATTTTTAGCAGTTTATGTTTGATCAGCATTGAATATCAAATCTAAAACCATATATGATCATCGGGAAAAAAAATAAAGGTACAATCATCCTTTTACAGCCATGCATGTTCTTTGACAACAGGAAATTTTGTGCTTCTGTCCACATAGAATGTCAAACAACAAAAGAATCCTCTGCAGATCATGAAACCCCAGGGGTTTCACCACATTATGAAGACTATGCATTGACTTGATTAATGATAATCATCTAATAACAAAAGATATCAATCTTATGTCTGATGGCATGCTTTTAATGTCTTGGGAAGATAATTTTGACAATTAGGCACTGTAATCTCATTTGGGAATGTGTTCTGTTTGTGCTGAGGAGATGAGAGATGATGATGACCTCAAAAAATAATCATGCGAAAATTGCAGGATCGTTGTGACAACGAACAAAGAAAACGGCGATTCGCTACAAAACCCACAACACAAACAATAATATGACAACAACACAAAACAAAAGAAATCATGCACCTGATACCAAAGATTTATACTGGTTCCACCGAATACTTGGTGTACGTCCAGTTGGAGAGATCACTAATACTTCAACATCTTTAGATTACAATGTATGGCGTTTGGCGAAAGTGAAACAACCAACCCCATTCAGAAATCAGAGAAGAAACTATATACAAAACATCTCAACCAAGCCCTGAGTTTGCCCTCTGTATATCCTTAAGGTAGCTGTAAACTTTAAAGAGAAAACCGCACAAGAATCGCTCAAGAATTTAATCAAAACTTTAGCCGAAAAAACGTATATATAGCCTAACTGGTCTGGAGCCAAAACCGGGTCGCAACCGGATCAAAACCGAATCGGATTTGCATTCTACAATCGATCCGCACCCTGCTTGCTTCTCAACCATCCGACCCAGGCGGTCATTGACCCAATGATTGACATGTAGCCCTCAGGCCCGAATCAGTTTTCTGCAATACGTCAGAGTCGCTTGCAGCCGTTGGATCAACACGCTACGATCAGGATATCGCCTCGTCATTGCACATGCGCCACACATGCCTTACTGCACGAAAATGGGCTTGGGTCACCGAAGCTCGCATTGTTCCACTTGGGCCGATCTGTGTGGGGCTTTGAACTCTGGGCTTTATTGTTTTCATTAATTTCCGGATAAAAGAGCTGGGTTGGGATTGCAAAAAATGATTTCGGGCTCTAAAAATCTCCAAGAATATCCAAAAAATCTTCATAAACCCGAGATTCATTTCGAGATATTTTTTGGTGTTTCGTATCACATTTTTCAATACTCCACATTGATACAAACACACCATATAGCCCAAACCAAATCAAAACTCCATATCCTCCACCTTCAAAAAAAAATAAAACCACATCATCCTGAGGTCAGGACACTTGGCTAGTGAGGTTCGCTCTAAGCATCACTAACCAAGTGTCCAACGAACCCTTTTCTAAAGGTAAGTCTCCGAATATCACCGTATAGCCTTGAATCCATACCTGAAGCAAAACATGTAGTGATCTCTCCACATGCCACCTCATGACACACTATCACCTTTTCAAGAAAAATAAGTTTGTGTGTCGCTCAAACTTCATCACCGACATGTCCCCCACTGGATTCTTCCTATGAATTTCATTAGGATGCGCTTTGGCATCTCTCCTCGCACATCGCCAGCATGAGTTTGCATCCAAACTCAATGCATCCATCACAAACCTATCTGTTGTATGATCTCAATGCACATGCAATGCATAAGCCAAATTTACGTAGTCATCAAAGCGAGCTGGAGCCTTCACGGTGTGTCGCCCGACTTTGCTAGCAATCGAGTCACCCACATTAGCTCTAGGATCTCCACCTCGACTAGAACTTACCCTATTGTCGCTGCTTGCAGTAGTAATCTCATGTGGACTCTCTCTATCTACCGTCGCTCCTTTACCAACATCTCTATCAATCCTATGGTTTGGAATAAATACATCTAACTCGTTAAGCATCTCCTTGCATCCACCTATTTTGCTACTTCCTGAAACATTCCTTTGCAACACCGTCGACTCATCAAACATCACATGTCGAATAACCAAGATCTTCCTTTCATCTGGACTTCACTTTATAACCATCGACACTATCCGTACATACCAGCATGGCACACTTCTTTCCCTTAGTATCGAACTTGTTACCTTCCTCGTGAACGTAAACTAGACATCCAAACACTCGAAGATAATCTAAATCCACTGGCTTCGATGCCCAACCCTCTTCTAAAATTTTTGCACCAATAGCTGAAGATGAAATTCTGTTTACCAAATAAGCAGCGGTCGATATAGTTCCGGCCCAAAATATATTCGACAAATCCAATATAAATCTAAGACATATTGCCTTCTCTAGAAGTGTCATATTCACCCGCTCGGCAACTCCATTGGACTGCGGATCTCCCGGTAGTGTGAAGTGCATCTTTACACCTGTTCCTGGCAGAATTCTGTGAACTTAGCAAAAATAAACTCACCATCATTATCGGACCTCAGCACTTTCAGCTTCTTTCTCGTTTGACTCTTCACAATGGTCTTTTACGCCTTAAACTTCTCAAACGCCTCCAACTTTTCCTTGTGACAACGAACAAAGCAAACGACGATTCGATACAAAATACGCAAGACAAGCAATAATATAAAAGTAACACAAAACAAAAGAAATCATGCACCTGCCACCAAAGATTCATATTGGTTCCACCCAGTCTTTGGTGTACATCTATTTGGAGACATCACTAATACTTCAATATATTTGGATTACAATGTATGATGTTTGGTTGAAAAGAAACAAGCAAACCCGTTAACAAATCAGAGAAGAAACTATAGAGAAAACTTCTCGATCAAGCCCCACAAAGCCCTCAGTTTGTCCTCTGTATATCCAACAGGTAGCTGCAAACTTTACAAAGAAAACCACAGAAGAATCACTCAAGAATTCAATCAAATACCAAGCCAAAAATACGTGTATATAGCCGAACTGGTCTGAAGCCGTAACCGGGTTGTAACCGGGTCGCAATCGGATCAAAACCTAATCGGATTCGCATTCTGCAGCCGATCCACACCTAGCTGGCTTCTCAATCATTCGATCTAGGCGGTCATTGCCCCGATGATTGCCACGTAGCCCCCAGGCCGAATCCGTTTTATACACTACGTCGGAGTCGCTCGCAGCCATTCGATCAACGTGCTATGGTCAGGATATCTCTGCGTCATTGCACGTACGCTACACGTGCCTCACCGTGCAAAAATGGGCTTAGGCCACCAAAGCTCGCACTGTTCCACTTGGGTCGATTTGTGTGGGCTTTGAACTCTGGGTTTTACTGTTTTCATTAATTTTCGAATAAAAGAGTTGGGCTGGGCTTGCGAAAAAACATGATTTGGGCTCCAAAAAATCTTCAAATTTTTTTAAAAAATTCCTCATAAATCTGAAATAAATCCCGAGATAATTTTGACGGTTTGTGTCACATTTTTCAATGGTTGACTCTTGGATTTTTTTGTGCCTTGGACAAGATTCAATCTTCTATGGTAAAAAGATCACCTTTCCTCCAATTACATACTTTATCCCCTGACTAGAAATTTTTACAAATACAATCTGGTCTTCTGCATTATGGAAAGCCTGTCCACTTGTCCATAATTTTCTTGGCACAGGATATTTTGACATAAGTTTAAAGAGGGTAGAAGTGGGGTCAATATCTATAAGACGGTGTCTCCTCGTCCATAGAGCCTTTCTTCACTGTTGATTTTGTTCCACTTGGATCGAGTGTCAAATAACGTTGGATTCACTTGATTTTTTGTTGTTGATCATTCCTGTAAAACAAATCTGGAAAAATCTTTAATAAAAATATATAGTGTGTGTTAGCACGAGAAATTTTCTCGCGCTGATAACACACATACATTATTCTTATGTATTCTTATGTATGTATGCATGCATGAATGCTAGTCCGGTTCCATCAGAGAGGTCTCATAGATCAATGCAAAGTGGAAAAGAATGCATCAGATTTTCTCTCATAACACTAAATTTAACATGTGCCAAAATAAACAAGGGAAATATAAGAGCAATATAATCGGACCGAATGATGAAACAAAAAACATAAAGCTCATTGCAACCATGAGTTTTGCGATTACAGTTTGAACAACACAACGTGATATCATCGTCATCATTATAGAGTGTCCGAATGATGTACTAACCGGTAAGACAAAAGCAGTTTACAGAGAAATATCTTGGGTTTTTTTGGCAGGTGGAGGGGGAGAAGATGAAGAAAGACAAGAACAATAAGGAATTGAAAAGGTACAAACTAGCTAGGATTTTGTGTCAGAAGAAGACGGTCAACAATCCATTACACAGCTATTGCATCGAGGATATATTGACCTTCTAACTTTTTATAATTAAAAAACAAATGTTGTTGAGGTGAAGAACACCATCATTCATAAATTTATTGTGATGTTTGAAAAGGTTCAATATTTTTTAAATTGAACATGTTCGTGGTTTCCTTGCAACATTCATGCTAATTTGGACTCTCAAGAGATTTGAACATTGCTTCTGAACCGCCTCACCAATAAGGTTGCTTCCACATCTATTACAAAGCTTTTTTTTGATAAAATGCCAACATTCCTGTATCTCAAAGCTAATTAAAAAAATTATCTTCCTCGTATGCAAAATTCCCAGACTACTCCTGAGTTTTATACTTGAAAAAAAAAATTAAGGGCAAAGACTGCACTGGTGGAAATGGAATGCACAAGATCAATTAATATTAATGAAGATATTAAAATAAGTCTCTTTTAATATAAAACCCCTCTTTGCTTTAGCTCTCTACAACCATGTACTAAAAAGATATAAAAACAAGTATTGCTTCAACTGGAAGATGACAATTATCCATTTCACTAAAAGGAAAAGCTTCATATAAACAAGATCATGTTTTACTTCACTGTCTAGATAGAACCAGACTTCAAAGATAAATTGAACACTAGTATAGCAAGCGTGATCTAATGAAACCAGGGAATGTTGTGTTAGCTAAGTCTAACTTACAGTGAATTGCTTGACTTGAAGTTCTAATTCTAGCAAGGTGATATTTGAATGGTCCCGCTGAACCTTTGATTGCAATAATGCCCTTAAGAAAAGTCCAAGAAAGCCACCCACGTTTGTTTTTTTTATTCCGATCCCACCCACCAAACATTTTCTCAACGTCACTGATGACGTTTTGGGGAGCTTGTAAACCTTGGGGGGTGCTTGGGGTAATACAATACACCACAAAACGGAGAAGCAAAACACAGAGGGAAAACAAAAGAAAGGTTTCTTTCAAGAGAAAAGAAAGTGTGTCCAATTCAGAGAGAGTTGAGGTTTTCTCCGGTGGGGGAAATTACTCCAACAGGAAAATTGCCCCAGAGAGGTAAAAAGTTGTTGTGTGTTTTTTGTATTTACCTTAGTGTGTAATTATTTCCTGGTGACAAATAGTAAAGGCTTTTTTCACTCTCCAGTTTTTACTATTTTACCATGATTAGTGAATCCCAAGTGGTGTCAGAGCATAGGTGAGCTGTGTGATAGAGTAATAAAGCAGTGAAATTTTTTTTGGATGGATTGTTTTACCATTGTATATTTTTCCTTCAAAACATCAATGGAAGAGTCATCATCATCGGAAGCTATGATCAAGCTGATTGCTACAAATTACACTATGGAGACCTCGAATGGAGAATCTCCTCAGTTGTAAAGATTTATTTGACCCATTAAAGGTCAAAGGAGTAAAGCCGAAATCCACCACAAAAGCTGACTGGAAGAAGATAAATCGAAAGACGATCGGTCAAATCCGACAATGGATCGGTCACAGCGACTTCTACCACGTTGCGTAGGAGACAGACGCGTATGCCCTCTGGCAAAAGGTAGAGGACATGTACCAAGCCAAGACCACTCGAAATAAACCTTATTAATGAGGCGATTGGTAAATTTGAAGTTATGGAGTGAACTTCTGTTGCTGAGCATACGAGCGAGTTTCAAAGCCTGGTTAATCAGCTATCGACGGTGGAGTTACAGCTTGGGGATGAAGAACAGGCTCTTCTCCTTCTCAGTTCTCTTCCAGACTATTGGGAGACGACGGTCTCTCTTAGTAATTCGGCCCCAAACGACAAACTTACCATGTCTATGGTTAAGGATATCATCTTCAACGAGGAGGTCAGTAGAAAAGAAGCCGACACCGACCAATTACATGCCCTCGTGACAGAGACTCAAGGAAGATAAGGAGGTGGTCGAAGCTTGGGCAGAGACATGAGCAAGAGTCGAGGTAGGTCCACAGACGGGAGGAGCCCTACCTACAAGTGTTACCATTGTGACATGGAGGGCCACATGAAGAAGAATTGCCTAAAACTATTATGAGAACAAGGTTAAAATGTTTCTCAACAGAAGACCAATGATAGAGATGTGTTAGTAACTTGTACTGGAGAAGTGTCAATTTGCTTTATCCAAGAAGAGACATACCTTCACGTTTCCAACCTGAATAACGAATGTGTGGTTGATACATCAGCATCCTACCACGCCACTCCTCGAAGAAATTTCTTCACTACTTACAAAGCGGGAGACTTCGGTATCATGAAGATGGAAAATACAAGTTCCTACATGATTGTAGAAATTGGCGACATTCAGATTCAGATGAACGTTGACTGCACAATCACTTTGAAGGATGTTCGACATATGCCAGACTTCCGACTAAAATTGCTCTCTGGGACGGCCCTTGATAAATAGGGCTTCAACAACTACGTCAACAATGGCACATGAAGAATGATGAAAGGTGCCATGATTACCACAAAGGGACACATTTGTAGCACGTTATACAAAACTCTTGTGAAAATATATACTAACAGCCTTAACATGGTGGAACATGAGGCTACTCAAAATCTGTGGTACCAACGCTCGGTCACATGAGTGAGAGTGTTATCTCTCTTGACAAAGAATGAGCTGATCTCAACCACTAAGGATGCTGGACTAGATCCTTGTCAGCATTGTTTAGTTAGCAAGTAACCTAAAGTCTCTTTCAGTTCTTCTTCAACAAAAAGATCAGAGTTACTCGGTCTGGTACACTGATATTTGCGGTCCCTTTGCGGTTGAATCACTAGGTGGCAACAAGTACTTTTTAACCTTTATTACTAATGCTTTTCGGAAGGTGTGTGTATGCTTCTTAAGGAAGAAAGATCAAGTACTCGACTACTTCAAGATATTCCACGTCATGGTTAAACGTGAGACAAGAAAGTTAAAGTGCATTCGCTCAGACAATGGATGCGAATACACTTCCAGAACATTCGATGTCTATTAAAAATCAAGACATTAGACATGAGAAGACGGTTCCTCGCACTCCACAACACAACGGTGTAACTGAAAAGATGAACCGGACGATTATGGAGAAGGTTAGAAGCATACTCAGTATGGCTAAGCTACCAAAGCCATTCTGGTGAGAAGTTTATGCCACCTGCTACCTTATCAACAGCTAACCATCAATATCTTTAGATTTTGTAATTCCAAAGGTGTGATCTGGTAAGAATCCATCATACTCCCACTTAAGGGTATTCGGTTGCTTATAGGAATGACACTATTGCGGGTCGGGACAGGTATTTAACTACTCAAGCTTGACCCGACCCGTCTACAGGCTGGGACGGGACGGGTCTCGGGCCAAAACGGGGCGAGTAATTTCTTACCAAAACCGGGTCAGACCGGTCGGGTCAAATCATTGCTGCCATCCCTAGATACCCCGCTTCGTGGGCTGGACCCATGTATCAACACCCCTGATTCATATACACACCTTGCAGAACCACAAATGCAGCCATGTGTTTCATATATCTTAATCACTGCAGAACTTAATTCACTATAATAATCATCGATATTCAATATAGAGCCATTTGAATCACAATCATGTGAATGCATTATCTAAAGAGATTGTAGAATAATTCTCAGCATCCACACCTAGCGTGTGATAGCACCAAAATGAACTTTCTTATGGAACAGTAAGGCATGCTTGGATTAATTATATTAACATATGAGCTGTGGACTCCATGTCTTGGTGAGCATGAGCTAACTGGTGCCCAAAATCGGATTAATCAGATGAAACTACGTGATGTGGCCTCCAGCTCTGGGCGAGCATGAACTCGCGATGTTAAAAAATATAAACTTCGCATGTGTTAATTTATTTATTAATTTATTTCTGCTTTTTATTCATGACTTTTTATGAGTTAACTCTATAGTTTTCATATAGCACACTATCTATATGAATTTGTTTGTAATTCTTTTGTAATGAAATCACTTCTACCATCGAGTGCACCTTTACTGTGGACATGCTTTGTATCAAAATAGCCTGCAGCTGACTTAAGGAGTCTGTTATTTCAGTCACAAGAAAAACCCGTGCAAAGCAAATTATAAAGAAGTTGATGCATAGGGGATTACTGGACCCAGAGAAGAATCCCAAATAAAATTTTTATTTGGGAACTGGGAGAATTGTGATTTATTTGGTAATTGGAAATTGGGAATTGGCCCAATTAGGAGAACAGTGGAACATAGTATGAGTTATAGATTATGGGCTGACCGCATAGTTCGCATCAAAATAGTAAGGTTTTTTAGAACCTCTATAGTTTACCGGAGTGGAGTGGAGCGGAGCGGGGCGGGGCGGGGCGAGTTGCATACAAAGCCCAAGCTTACCCCGACACGTCTGCGGGCCGGGCCGGGGCGGTTCAAAACCGGGTCGGGCCAGTCGGGTCGGGCCGAGTCGGACCAATCGGGTCAGGTCATTACTGACATCCCTAGTTGCTTAACATTTGCATATGTATACAAGGAGCAAAGTCAGAAGCTTGATGCAATGATCATTTCTTGTATCTTCATCGGATATGGAGATGAAGACTTTGGATACAGATTATGGGACCCAAAGACCAAGAAGGTTATTCAGAGCATGGATGTATTGTTCCAAGAAAATCAGACCCCGGAAGACATTGAATAGACCATATTGTCTTCAAATGCAAGTTCAAGTGCCGATGACATTGATCCAGACCTAGCATCAACGCAATACAAAAACGTGCATGGAGAATACCAGAAGAGGAGGAGGATATTGAACAAGACGTGGAATAAGAGGCGGATGTTAAGCAGTGGGAGCCACAACCCCATCCATCAGCTATTGCACCACCATTACCGCAGACAGATGATGATACACCTCCTGAACTCAACAACTCACAAGTACGAAGATCTGAACGAGGCGGATTCCATCAACCAGATATTTAGAAGCTAAGTACCTTCTTTCTGAAGAGGGAGAGCCGGAGAATTTCTCAGAAACTATATCTCACACGAATAAAGAAAGTTGGCGGCAAGCTATGCAGGATGCGATAGAATCTCTACAGAAGAATTCTACGTACCCTTTGGTCAAGCTTCCACAGGGAAAGAAGGCAATGAAGAACAAATGGGTGTTCAAGCTCAAGAAAGATGGCAACATGGTGAAACACAAAGTCCGGCTGGTTGTCAAAGAATTCCTTCAGAAGAAAGGTATTAACTTTGATGAGATCTTTTCACCTGTTGTGAAGATGGCCTTAATCTATGTCATCATCGGATCGGGTTGATAGCCAGTTTGAATTTAGAGCTTGAGCAGATGGATGTCAAGACGGCATTTTTTCATGGTGATGTACATGAAAAAATCTACATGGAGCAACCAGAAGGTTTCGAGATTTCAGGCAAAGAAAACCATGTATGCAAGCTGAAGAAGAGTTTGTACAGCCTTAAGCAAGCACTACGACAGTGGTACAAGAATTTTGCCTCATTCATAATGAGTCAAGACTACAAAAGGGCCGATGCAAACCAATGTGTTTTTCAAATAATAACTTTGTTGCATTGCTCTTATATATGGACGATATGCTGATCGTTGGACAAGATGCAACAAAAATCAGCCAGCTGAATAATGAACTCTCTAAGCCTTTTGATATGAAAGACTTAGGTACAACTCAACAAATTGTAGGAATGCAGATGGTTCGAGATAGGAAAAATAAAAAACTATGGCTATCTCTGGAAAAGTATATTGAACGCGTTATCAAAAATTCAAGATGGATCATGTCAAACCAGTCAGTATTTCAGTAACCAACCACTTCAAATTGAGCAAAAGGTCATGCCATTCATCCAAGAAAAAGATGGAAGAGATGTCATCAATACCATTCTCTTCAGGAGTTTGGAAGTCTGATGTGTGCAATGGTGTGTACACGACCTAACATTGCCCATGCGGTGGGAATGATGAGCCGATTCCTTTCTAATCCAAGAAAGAAACATTGGAAGGCAGTCAAGTGGATCCTCAGATACTTCAAGGGTGCTTCAAAAGCATGTATGTGCTACAGAGAAGTTGATCTAATCTTGAAAGGATATACAGATTCAGATATAGCCAGAGACCTTAATAGAAGAAAATCTACATCATGTTTTCTCTACACTTTTAGAGGAGGAACTGTGTCTTAGCAGTCAAGATTGAAGAAGTGTGTTGCGCTATCCACAGCTGAGACGGAGTATCTTGCAATCACAGAAGCAGATAAGGAAATGTTGTGGTTAAAGTGATTTCTCCCAGCATTAGGAATCAAGCAGAAAATGTACAAGTTAAATTGTGATAGTCAAAGTGCTTTGGATTTGAGCAAAAATTCAATGTATCATACTCGGACAAAGTATATTGACATTTGCTATCATTGGATACACAAGGTGATGGATCAACAGCTGTTGAGACTAGTAAAGATCCACACGAAGAAGAATCCAACAGACATGTTCACAAAGGTGGTGACACTGGAGAAACTAGAGCTATGCATAGACATAACTGGGATGGTTGTCAAATGACAATCACTTCAGATACAGTTGGAGGAAAAGAATTGAAAGGTCTAGCTGAACCTTTGATTGCAATAATAACCCTTTAAGAAAAGTCCAAGAAAGCCACCCAGTTTG
Source organism: Scilla litardierei (assembly GCA_030789695.1). Classification (NCBI taxonomy): domain Eukaryota; kingdom Viridiplantae; phylum Streptophyta; class Magnoliopsida; order Asparagales; family Asparagaceae; genus Scilla; species Scilla litardierei. The sequence continues at coordinate 48,512,811 of CM061138.1, read as the reverse complement.
TCTTTTTTCTTCTGTTCACAACAGTGTTCTAAATATCGGACAGATTTCTGATATATCGGCCGCAATATCGGTTTTATCACTAGGCCGATACGATATAGGCTTATATATTGCAGTTTTCGCTATTTGGATAAATATTGCCGCAATATCGGGTTGCTGCCGATATATCCCTTTGAAATATCAGCCGTAATTCACAGTTTTTTTAAAATAAAGTTAGCGGGTCGGTCCACTTAAAAGTAGATCCGACCTGAGTCACTCGACCCAATCATTTACTTAAAACAATGAGAAGCATCGGAATTTTTGAGAGATAATAGTTGTTTTGCCCTAATTCTAATCACGACGCTCCTCTCCTCTCGACGCTCCTCTCATTACGCCGCTCCGCACAGCTCCGTCCGACGAAAATTTCCAGGGGTAATCTCGATTGAGCTTCGGTGTCCGACATTCAATTTTTGCAAGAAAGTATTTTCCGATCAAGGTGAGTAATCGAGACCCTTTTTCTGTTTTTCTTTATTTTCCGTTTTTGATTTTTTTTCCTTTCAATTTTGGGTTTTTTCATCGATCGAGCTTTGATATCTGGCGTTCGATCTTCGCAAGGGATTTTTTGATCAAGATTAGTACTTACTAATTTGTATTCTTTACTACTTAATATTCACTTTTAAAGAGATAAGTATACCAAAACATACTTTTATTTGAGTTTTTATAGTTTATATTTTATTAGACACATATATGCTTTTATTTGACATCATTTTTAGCCTCTGATATTATACTCCGGTATGTAGTCAATGTCCACAATATTCATGTTTAACGGAAGAAGTATAACCAAAACATACTTTTATTTGAGTTAGTATAGTTTATATCTTCTTAGTTACATTTATGCTTGCATATGTCATCATTTTTAAGCCTCCGATAGGACACTCCGATATTTAGTCAATATCCCCGATATATCCCCGATAACCGCTATCCGATATCAAATTTCATAGACCGATACGCGACCGATATCCGATATTTAGAACACTGGTTCACACCTACCTAACATTTTCTCAACGTCATTGATGACGTTTTGAGGATCTTGTGAACCCTATAAAAGAGGGACTTGAGGTAATGTAATACACCACAAAACGGAGAAGCAAAAGACAGAGGGAAAACAAAAGAAAGGGTTTCTTCCAAGAGAGAAGAAAGTGTGTCCAATTCAAAGAGTGTTGAGGGTTTTCTACAGTGCGGGAAAATTAACCCAAATAGGGAATTACCACACAGGTAAAAAGTTGTGAGTTTTTTTGTGTTTACCTTAGTGTGTAATTATTTACGGGTGAGAAATAGTAAAAAAATTTAGTATCCAATTTTTACTGATTTACCATGATCAGTGAATCCCAACAATATCTGGAAATGCTAAGATAACAGATAATCTGTTTGCTATCCGTGGCAGATGGATATGGAAGGATATTATAACATAGTATGCAGCCCACTTTCAATTAAAAATGCTAGGACAAGATATTATTAGTTTGGTGACTACACTAAGGAAGATGATGAAAACAGAATGAGCAGAAGATGTACACAAAAGGGACGATGACATAGTATTCTATTAATATCTCCAATTAAACATTTCCAAGAACATCTTAGATAAAACGTTAGAATGTCCCTTTTCATCCTTCTCAAAAAAAAACCAATGCAAAAAGGACACTGTGGAATCGACATATTATTCTCCTAATGAAAAAGAGTATTGCCAAACATGCAATACTCTTGTCCCAGTGAACAATGGCTAATGTGGACCAACCGATGCCCTTCTCCCGTCCACGGTCATGTACGATTCCAGAGGCCCTGATGTGCCCTTGAAGAGGAATTAGGATAAAATTAGGGTTTTTGTAGAAGATTTAGGGAAAATGTGAGATTTTTATTGTATTTCAAATAAGGATAATAAGATATGGGGCCTCAATTCGAGGATGCCACTCTCCTAGATTTTGATTCGAGATAATAGCCTAAATATCCCAAGATTTAAATCTTCATACGCTCAATTCTTTTCTCAAATCTTTGATAATCCTTATGAACCCACTCCACATACATTTATAATTCATATTTCCCAATATTACAAAAATACCCCAGGACCCAAATCACAAGTTTGCCAGTAAGGCCGTCGCATCATGCCCTCGCCATTCCATGTCCCTTTTTGGTGCCTACCTAACCTCCCCATATCAATTTAGAACAAGGTTGACTGCTTTGTTATCTCACAATGCACATTTGGACATCCAGTGTGCACCACTCATCATCCCTGTTCCCCATCCTTATACTTGAAGTTCCACTAGTCTCCAATGCCTAACAAGGCCCAAAGATGCTTATACATCACTATCACTTCGACAGTACTGAAAGAGTTACCATTACCATCTCCACTGACTTGGAAAATAAGTCTATTCTTCTTACGACAAAGTGCCTTTTGTGATTAAGGTGACAAAATTGTTTGAATATTAGAATTGCATCACAATTTTTTTAATTGGTGTATATATCATGTTAAATTACTTGAGAGATTCGCTGGGTCTTACTTTGGTGTATATCTTATGTTAAATCACTTGAAAGAGTGATGGGGGGGGGATAAAAATATGCCTTTGTTGTATGCTGAGATATAAATAATTACTAGCTCAAAACTCATCAACATAAGCTTTAGGGTAAGTAGGGTAAGAAGCATGTATGGTCCTAGGTTTAATTCTGAAGTTAGTACTAAAAACTTATTTAAAAACTCTTCACCATTTGCTGCTCTCCACTTGTAAAAAGCATTTGTTGTCTTCCGTGTGGTGAAGGTTGCTGGATATTGCATCACATCATAATTGTCAGCACATCCCTCATTAGCTTAAGCTTTTAATCATAGTTGTCAGCTACCAAAGTTAAAGGAATAATTCTTGTCACCCAAATTTAAAACAGAAAAATAAAAATAGGAACTAGAGAGGAAAAGATAAGAAAAGGACAACCAAAGAGTCGATCACCACAAAAACACAACCTTTCTCCACACTTTTTACAAAGGTTCATAAAATTTTTACAGCACAATATAAGACAATCAAATTAGAACAACTAAATAATTCCTAAATAGAAAATTAGAAGGGTGAAAAAAGACAACTTAAGTGCATTTTTTCACGCCATTACATGTAATAGCAACCGTTTCTCAATGGTGGCACCCCACCCAAAAATCTTCTTCTTTATCATAACTCATACAACTACTGGACTGACTAAATTCCCTAAATATTACTAAATATCCCACTTCAAGTACCAATTTACAAACAAATTCACTAAAAACACCCGAAAAAAGCAGAGTCTAGGTTCTAAGATTATTAACAAGAGCTCTGCAGCAATTGTATCAGCAACGAATTTTAGCAACATCATATACTAGTTGTTGGATGATGCTTTCTGATATAGAAATCCAATGAATGTACTTAGTAAAATTGAAAGAACAAAGAATCTTGTAAAAAGTAAGTGGTGAGGGATCTAATATGCAATGAGGATGCAGAGGAACATCTAGAATCAGAAATCTCATGGAAGGCAAACCTATCTATATAGTACACACATAAGTAACTAAAGAGTAAACTGCAACTAAGTGCCCTAAATTTAATCAATTTTATAGGTAAATAGTGAATACCATATACTGAATATATTTTTCAGTCAAATTCTCAAAAGCATTTTTTGCCGGCAGATAAATACCCTAATGGTTTCTTCTTTTTAACATTATGCTATCTCAAAAGACTTCACAAGTTACCCTTGATCCTCTTCTTCACAAATTATAGACATATACCCAGGCTACTGCTTTCCAAATTACAGATAGATAACCACATTGCAGAGACCATGAAGCTTATGAGGTTGACAAAAACTGGCGTGGAAGCATAGGATATGGTAGAACTATATGTAGTGGAGGAGGCAGTAATACTAGTGAAGAATGTAGATGGAATAGTTTAAATTTATGCTTGCAGTGATGCGAGTGGTAATGGAGATTTGATATCACAGGTGGACCGGGTGGTGGTTGTGCTAGAGGAAGAAGTGAATATGGGTGCAATTGGTTTGGGGGAAATACACTAGCGGAAGAGGGAGAGGAAGGTGGTCGTACTAAGTGGGGGAGGATATGGATTTTACCGGTAAAGATTGTGGTTTTCCTAAGAGGCAAGGGAGATGGAGGTGCATGTGCCTGTAAAGAATCAAACAAAGTGGATCTACTTCCTTTATTAGGGTTTAGCTGGAAGAAGGTAGTGGTACTGGTGGAAAAGACGGAAAGTGGGTTTTATTGTATTACTTTAACGGTCTAGTGAAAAGAAAAAGCAGTTCGAGGAAGAAGATGATGAAAAGGTCATTTGATTGGCCTTGAGTGGCAAAATGTCATATTAATTTAGAAAGAACCAACTGTAAAAGTATTCTCGGGTATTTAGCTATAAAAATATTCGATATGAGGTATTTAGATGAAAAATGGGTGAGACTTCATGATATTAATCTGTGAAAAAATTAGGTATTTGCTATTCAAATCTAAAATGGGGAAAACTCAGGATTTATATTACAATCGAGGGCTTTTTTGAATTGCATTGCTGACTAGGACAAGCTGATGTCATGCGATGTATAAAGAGGTTGATAGAAGAATGGCTAGGATTTAATCTTGATAAAAGAAGTATTGAGATGAGTGTTTGGGAAAACCAAAAAACCTCAGCACATGAATCGCTGACGTGGCTATATTCAATAAGACCTGATCACATGGATTGATGACATGGCAGAAATCTCATCCATTTAATCTAACATAAATTAACACAACTGAATCCCACCCAAAAATTTGAATCCCCACATGTTCCCAAGAAAAGAAATATAGTTAACTATTTGTGGAATTACTTATGGGAAAGAATTACTTATGTGAAATGAGTAAATTACATGGAATTGATTAATTATGCGCCCGCGCCGAAGGCACCCGCTAAATTTTTATTCTTTTAAATTTTGAAGTGGAATATTATCTGTCCCAAAATTTTGGAGGGGGAAATAATTTTTGGGGAAACAAAGATTTTAAATGAACCGTGTCCGAGGGCACAGGTTATGACTAGCACTTAGATGTAATTTAGTGCGCATATATTCATGCATCTTGGAACCCCCCCCCCCCCCCCCCCCCCGCGCAGCAGTTGCTCTCGTATTAGAAACATTTAAGCTGCCTTCTTCTATCGTTGTCCTAACAAAAGAGATGCTATCTAAATTTAAAAACCGTAATAAAAGAAAAGGAGATTTCCGTAAAATAATAGAATGAATTAGTACAGGAATGGAGTTAACGTAGCTGATATGAAGAATATCTCTATGAATACCTAAATATAACAAAGATAGATAATAACACCAAAATTGATGAAATTCTACATATCCAGATACCATTAGAGAACCAGTTTGGTGGCTGTTCATTTATCTTGGATTTATCTAACAATGACATATCATATCGTTTATTTTCACATATAAAAGGTTATGGCAGTTCATGGATGATCAATTAAGAAATGGAATGCAAATATATAAACAAATCCAATTACGTGTTTCAAGTGAGGAAGAGCATACAAATTTCTAAAATTTCATCTCCGGCAAAATAAACCCCAAAATTGTCAAATAATTACCGGTAAGTCATACTTGAGGACACAGTTGTTGCTTGATATGCTGAAATACATACAGGAACAAAGTTAACTCAATACTTCCAACACAAGATCTGAGGGATGATTAAGGTAAGAGCATGTGCACCTGGAAAGTGACAATCTCTTTCCTAGGGAAGCAAGGAGTACAAGTCCATTTGAAAGGATACACATATCCCTGATGACTCCAGTGTTTGAAGGTAGTTGGATTTTATCAATTTCATTTGGACCTAATAAACTAATCTGCAGAAAAGAAGGAAAAGAATTTCAGCACAGCAAAATTGAGAATAACCCTTTCCATTATTATTAACTAATGATCGTTAAGGAAAACAAAAGAAGTGCTTAACCTTATTAAGCACATGCTCTCCACTAACACCAGGTGCCTTCCCCGATATGATTAACATGTGACTGGATGCATCTATTCCCATGACTCGGGCCCCATCTAACCTAAACTCCTTCTGTAAAAAAACACTGTTAATGCCATTGACACAAAAACTACAGACCAATAGATTCCAACAGGCAAATTAGAAACTGGGTTAAATACAAACCTAGTAAGAAGCAACAGACAGATTACCAAACAGTCACAAAGTAGTCAACGAACAAATAAACAGATTCATGTGGTTACCTTAATTTAATAAACAATAGTGGAGAAAGCAACGGTTGAAATATGTGGTTTTGCAATTGGGGGAATCAACTTCATTACATTAAGTCCTTCGAGAAGACAAAACTATAAGGAAAATGACATTGCACAAGAAGAAATGTACCAGAAGGCGAAGGGGACATCATAATTTAACTATTATGGCATTATCTTTACATTTCATCACTCAATTCCCAAGGCAAAGATACATTTTAACTAATATATAAACTTAGCTCATCCTAAACATGGCTCTATAGAATCGATAGAAGCTCTTAGCTCTGGTGAGGAGGAAGCAACTCAGCTGGTAGTACACTGCAAAGCCACGAAATGAGTTATCAGCATCACGAGAGCACAAGGCATGCATGTATACAATGTGAATCCAACTTCTAATTATTTGAGCAAAGCCTGCTGCTTGTGCAGCTCAAGTTCAATTTGACCTGATAAATCAAACAGCTGCTGAACATGCTGGTTAATAGATTAGGTCTACGGGATCACATCTCCTTTAAGCCTCCATGTATTATGTTCTTTAAGAACTACATACTGTTTAATTCCACCTGAATTCACTTCCAAATTCTAGATGTTTACTTTTGCTCATCAAAAGCATCAGATCATCTTCCTTGCTTTGCATCATTAATGCATGACCACATTTTCCAGGCTCCTCTGCATTTAAAATTACAATATTTTTTAGGTGAAATATAAATAGCAGTATTATGATTGATTTATTAACATGATTTTCGTATATAGACCCAAACTTACTAAGAACAGAAAGTAGAAACCGACCAATAATTTCTCAGGGGATGCAATTATCGGCTGATTCCAACATGTACCAAGAATACACCATTGGATTTTGACGTACTTGAGATGATACTAACAGATACAGTGATGATGTGCATGTACCTATCCCGTATCACTGTACAGATATCATCTTAACCCAAATTTGAGTTTTTCTTTTCTTTTCAAATTTCGACAAGAAAGAGGTAAAACTACAAACAGAGTCCCTTTCTCTCACACCTGAATAACCTACCAATTGATAATGTAAAATTTCCTGTCAGCGCTAAATAGTTAACCCATCAAACTTGTTTCACATCAACTATAATATTTTCATGAATTCAATGGGAATCGCATGATTTTCTCGCCATATGTTAAGGTCAACACCAAGACATCCTATCTATACATATTACTATTGCAACAATTACTGTGTCTGTGTCACATGATATTTCGTCAAAATGTGATAAAAATTCAATAATTATTCCCAAAACATCTCAAAAAATTTGGTATTAATCTAATAATCTTAATTTTTTTATTAAAAAATATATTTTTAAAAAAATGTCAAAACAGATGACATGGTTGACCCAAAACAGGAGATATTTACAATATTAATGAATTTAATATTGTAAATTTTCAAGAAACACTGATACCTAAATTTCAAAACATGTATTTTCAATATCTATCAATTACTTGGCCTTGTCAATAACATTTTTGATGTGTGATTAGAGGACTGACATTTTACTCCGAAGTTATTGGAAACAGCACAAAACAAACTTCTTTCTTTCTTTCACTTTATGTTTCTTTTTTCTTTTTCTTTTTTGAGAAAGACGGTTTACATCTTAGCCCTGGATCGGGGAAAGAGACCCCCACCATGGCAGGAAAAAGAAGCTCCTATAAAGTAAGAATGAACTCCTTCCTATGTGCCTGACTGACAGCAAAGCTTCACAAATTGTTGTAGTCTATATGTGCCACGAACCCGAACACCTGCAAACCCGAGTCTTTGGGTGATAAGTTTAGGACCCTTGCAGTTTTAGTTTGCAAATATCTTTGCACACCACTGATGGGAAGGTTTGAACTCACGATCTCCCACGATGGAACCAAGTGTCATGCAGCTTGATCTCAGTTGACACATTTCCACAAATGAAATTAGACATCTCAACCATATTCAGCAGAAGCATGCAATTAGGCCATGAAACAGAACTCTAATCAAATAAATACAGCTTAAATCCTTATAACCACAGATTGAGATTTGAACATGAGTGAAAGTTTGAAAGATTCGTCAACATGCAGTGCAGAGGTCAAATTTTCTATAATCATAGGTAGTTTTTAGATTTGACATATTCTTTTTCAAATAAAAAATTTTCTTACGACTTCCAAATTTGATTCCCTTAAAGTGGTTATAAAAATAAGTTTTTTGGAATTTATTTTTAGAAAATATAGATCAGAAAACAGATGTGTTTTTACTAAAAAAACTTAAAAAGAAAAGTAATTAAAAATCTTAACTAGTGTCTCATTCCTATTGCGATCAAGTATACACCAAAACAAGGTTTAGTAACAGAGAAATCGCATACACAATTTTAGAAAGACATACCCTATTCAATTTTAATTAACTCAGTTCTATGATTGAATCGATCCTAAAGCCATGTTTCTTATATGGAAAGAACACAGAACATGAAAATCATCCATTTGAGCATAAAATAAATTTGCCATACATTAGGTCAACAACAGTCAATAAAATCAACCAAATTCATGCTTTTAGTCCCCTTTATGGAATGGATTCTCCTAAAACTTTTAAAATCCATGAGGCCATATAGAAAAAATCTAATTGCTCGAAATTGCCTTAATGGAAATGCAATTGTGAGGCGACCCTGGTTCGAACCCGGGCAGATGGGAGCCCCTCGCGCGCACTTTGCCAGCTTTCCAACGGATCAAAAAAAAAAAAGAAACGCAATTGTTGCTTGTATAGATAGCATAGATATGCAGTTGGTGGTGTGATTTACACAATCAAGGCCAAATAAGTGAATAATACAGTTTTTGGACCAGCAATGGTTAACTCATTAAAAAATGGTAGGACTCTTACCAATTTACATGCATCGAGGAAGCAAAATTGGACAAAAAGTAATTAAAAATTAAAAAACTTCGTATGAATAATATTTTCAGGAGAAAAGGAATGGAATTTTTTGTGCATAATAGCAGACCATGGTATTAGTACTGTTAAAAGTTTGGAGTACAAAAGATATGTTCCTCAACCTTTTGTCACAACTTTGTTGTTTTGGTGCAGTAGCATGTCTAGCATAGATCAGCACAATGGTGCATCAGCACAATGGTGCATGTTGTTTAGCATCTCTATGATCTAGCAAGTTGCTTCTAGACAAGAGTTGCGCAACCTGATAGACACTACAATCATACAAGTTTAATCCAAAATTGCTTCTGGAATACAGGCCTAAATGGTATAGGTGAAGTCTGAGTGGGTAAGCATCTACAAAGATGAAGGCACAGAAGCAATTAAGCATGTATCCCAAGGTGTATGCTCATCAGTTAAAAGCCAAGTAAGAGACTACTGAGTTCGCGTCTCACATCTGGTAAAAGCAAGAAAGTTAAAATAATGAAAGGTTAGTTGAAATTGAGTCACTGATGCCTACATGAGATCCTTGTAACCTTTATGTATGTGCAGTTGCCTGCTATTTTGTTTCAGTGATATTCTGAATGAATAAACAAATTAATACTTTCTAGGATATCAAATGGAGTAATGGCAGACCTGTAAGACAAAGTTGCAGCGATGAGATTCATCTCGATAGAAGTTGTGGGAGATAAACCTGTTTTCTGTAAGCAAATCAATTCTTAATGGGATTAGACCAGAAGCATATTAGGAGAACAGCAATCACCCATTCATGTGTGTAGGGTAGTGTTACCATGCAAACAATGCATAAAACACGGTGAGGAAATTTTTTTATCTTTTTTCATGATTTTTTCAAAAAAAAATTCTAAGGTTTAATCTAGACATGCATGTGCTGACAGTGCATGAACTTTCCCACACTGTCAGCATGGTTTTATAAAATAAGTTGGAAAAGAAATTTGGGTTTTCTTCTACACACCATGGATGACAACCACACTAAAAATCAAGTAAATTCAACGCTATTTGACCCTCGATCTATCGTTGCAAATTCAACGGTTTTGAAAGAATATAACTTTTTGCAACGGAAGGATCGAGTGTCAAATACCCCCAAGTTTCACTTATATTTGCGGTTTTGGGATTTTAGAATGTGTACGACAACTTTTAAAAATTCAAAAAATGAAGAGGGGAGCCTTGAAGTGTCAACACATGAAATTTCCAATGCTGACAGCACATATCTATAATCCTCATATATATATACTAGAAATTGCCCGTGCACTTGGTGCACTGAGCAAAATTAACCCCCAATGAACACGGCCGCAGTGCACGCGCGGAACCGGGAAGGAGCGAAAAGCGTGTGTGTACGCGTCGGCAGCTTTGGGGGTAAAAGGGGAGCGAATGCACACACACACCAAAAACCAAGCCACACAATCAGGACGCTGGACCCACACATGTGTTTCGATGAGTGCAAAAACGGGTGAAAATGAGAAGAGTATGTTTGCGTGTGTTTTTTGTGTTGGGTTTTTGGTTTTTTTGATTGAGGGTGTGATTTTGGGTGTTTTGGGTTTGGGTGTGTTTTTTGGGGTTGGGTAGGGTTTTGGGTTTTTTGGGTTTTGGGTTTGAGGTTGTCCCATGTGGCGATGTGACATTGCCACATGGGACAAAGATTCAAAAACACCCCTCAATTGTACTATAGATGTATATACTCTTGTCCAAATTCTCTTATCCAATTTCTCTTGATATCATCCCTGTTTTATAGAATAGATGTATGTATATGTATGTATATGTATTTTTTTTGAAGGAAAAAAATGTATGTATGTATATGTATGTATGTATATGTATGTATGTATATACATACTCTTGTCCAAATTCTCTTATCCAATTTCTCTTGTCCAATTTCTCTTATCCAATTTCTCTTGATAACATCCCTATTTTATAGAATAGATATATGTATATGTATGTATGTATATGTACGTATGTATATGTACTAGTCATAACCCGTGCCCGCGGGCACGGTTCATTTAAGACTTTTTCCCCGCGAAATCTGAGTTCCCCAAAAAAAATATTTTCACGGCCAAAATTTAAAAGAAAAACAAATTAGCGTAAAAATATTTAGCGATACGGGCGCCTTCGACGCGGAACAACAAATTCGGCGTAGGCGCCTTCGACGCGGAACAACAAATTCGACGCCGGCGCCTTTGGCACTGGCAAAAATACGCCTTCGGTGCAGACGCCTTCTGTTAGTTCAAAAATATATATTGCATGTGGATACACATACATGTAAATGTATACATGTAAATATATATTGCATGTTGTGTTGTGTTGTTACGATGGAACGTTTACGTGGCTGCGGGCTCCACCGTGTGCACCATTACTCCACAGATATTACGAAAATAGCCTTAGCTTTAGCCATGAATGATCAAGGGACGATGGAGGTTCAGTGTGATGTGAGCACAGTGACGATGGAGGGGTTTTATAAAGGGTGGAAAGTGCATCAAATAGGTGTATGCAGGTTACAACTTGACAAAATGTCTCTTGGTTTTCCAGTTGGCTTTCAATCTCAGCCCGCACAAAACAATGGGACCTGCAATGTGCCTCTGTACATTCCGCCTCTTTGAGAAACGTGTGGGTATTAAAGCATGAGCATTGCTAAATGCACCACAAAAATGAGGTGCATATAAGACTCCGTGCAATATTTTGCAAATTTTGGAAGAAATAGATGATGAGTAGACAATCTGATGGGAAGTATTTACTATTTTTGGAAAAAGACAAGTACTATGCACCTAATTTCTGAGGTGCATAGAGCATCGTTCTAAAGCATAGCCTGCCTCTTTGATGAATGTGTGGGTATTAAAGGCTGATGCATTCAATTTCAAAAAAGCAATTTGTTCTCCCAACAAATTTTCCCCCAACCCAAAAATTTTCTCTCCAAAACTTGATGTGACATTGCCACATAGGATAAGTTCAAAAACAGCTCTCAATTGTAATATAGATGTATGTATATGTATATATGTATGTATATATATGTATGTATATACTCTTGTCCAAATTCTCATATCAAATTTCTCTTGTCCAATTTCTCTTATCCAATTTCTCTTGATAACATCCCTATTTTATAGAATAGATATATATATACACACATATATACTGGAAATTACACATGCACATAGTGCACGGGGACCCAAGAAAAAAACCCCCGCATGACGCGGGGCCCATGCGAAGTGGAAAAGAAGAGAGAAGTGTATGTGCAATTGTGCATCGTCTGGGGGTAAAATGAAGAAAAGTATGGGCTCAAGTGCAAAAAACGTGGGGGAACAAAGTGGAAAAAGAATAACAGAAAACATGTAAATATAGGAAAGATGGAGGGGTTTTGTTTGCATGAAAGGGAAATGGCAAGCATGTAATTAATAGAAATGTGAGAGACTTTTCATTGGGGATTCCACAAAACCACCTAACATCACACCCAAACCCTCAACCACATCCCATTGGGCCCCCATGCTTACGTGGCCAAATATTGGCCACCACTCTATCCACTGTTTTGTCCTAATAGGACAAATTTGTGTTTTATAGAAGAGATGGCCAAAATCTTATGTGAAATTTTCACCATATATTTTTTATTGGGATATATATATATTGCAAATTTTCATGTGCAAAAATCCTCGGTGTAAAAAGCGTGAGAAAAGAGTTTCGTGGGGTTATCTCAATGATCTAAACCATTGAATGCGTTCTACACATCCTAACACACATAAATACCAAAAATCAAGAAAATCTCCCTTATTTGCCACTTGGTCGGATAAGTACAAAATGTTATATTGTTCTAAAATTGTTGAATTTGTAACGGTTTGATCGAAATTCAAATCCCCCTAGATGTATAGATTAAACATAGGAAAGAATTTTGAAGAAAAAATATCAAAAACAAATTTTTTTTCGCACCAAAATCCGTGTTAAATTTTCGCACAAGATTTTGGCCATATGTATATATATATGAGGATTATGGATATCTGCAGTCAACACCGGAAATTTCTTTCACTGACATCTCACGGCTTTTCCCTCCTCTTTTTGAATTTTTTTAAGTTATTGTACACATCCTAAAACCCTAAACCATAAATATATATGAACCCTATGAGTATTTAACTCTCGATCCATCCGGTGCAAAAAGTTCTATTCTTCCAAAACCATTGAATTTGTAACTGATGGATCGAGGACCAAATATCGTTGGATTCATTTGATTTTTGGTATGATGATCATCCATGATGTGTAGAACAAAACCCAAAAAGTTTCAAAAAGTTTTTTTATATAACCATGTTGACAGCTTAAGAAATTTCGTATTGTCAACACATTTTATATATATATGAGGAGGGATCAAATAACCCCCAAAAATAACCCCCAAAACCCCCTAGCAAAAAGTCTATGCCCCTATTTTTTCAGAAGATCCGAACCATTCATCTTGATCTCCACCCTCAAAACCCCTGACCCACCAATTTCAGCCCGATCCCATATGTTTTGCTCATTCATCCATCTGACCCAAATTTAACGGTTTCGCATGAACAAAACTTTTGCAAAGGGTTGATGAACTGGCAAAACACATGGGATCGGGCTAAAAATTGGTGGGTCAATGTTTTAGAACGTGGAGATCAAGATGAACGGTTCGGATCTTCCAAAAAATAGGGGGCATGGACTTTTTGCTAGGGGTTATTTGGGGGTTATTTGATCCCTCCTCTATATACATATATACATATATACATACATGCATGCATGCATGCATACATACATACATGAGAATAATAGGCATTATATGATATGTGAGCTAAGACCTCATATGTGGCCTCAAAAAATCTATCCCTCTTATGATCGAAACCGTTTATTTTAATCTTCATATTCTAATCTATCAAATATCGAGTGAACCCAAGGGGTTTTACTCATTCATCCATCTCACAGAAAGTTCTATTCTTGAGGAACCGTTAAATTTGTTGTAGGTCCCTTGGGTTCATCCGAAAATTCAGTGTTTTGATGATTTAGAATACGAAGATCAAAATAAATGATTCTGATCTTCTAAAAATGAGTAGATGGACTCTGAAGTTGCACATGAGGCTTTAGCGCATATGTAATATGATATCCATTATTATATATACATAGTGATGTATATGTACTACCCGCACAAGTAATTTTCTCGCACTGACGAAAATATACATCATTGTATTTATTTCTTTAAATTTTTTCGGATATGTTCTACACATCATGGATGATCAACACATCAAAAATAAAATGAATCCAACGCTATTTGACTCTCTATATGATTGTTGCAAAATCAACAATTTCATAATAATATAACTTTTTATAACTAGTGAATCGAGGATCAAATCCCATTAGGGTTCACTCTGTGGATGTTTGGGGTTTGAGAATTTGTACTATCTTGAAAAATAATTTCAAAAACTCCATGTCAAATATATGATTTTTTTTGCTATTATCTAATAAGCTCATTAATTCATTCATACATACATGAACAAGGAAGAGCGTGCAGCAGGCATGCGGTAAGGACAAAAGCAGGTATATAACGAGTACTGAAGAACTACCGGACAATGTTTGTACTGAAGAGCTTGATCTTTCATTAGAGTATGCACATAGTCTCCTTTGGGACCCTCCTGAAGGTGCACGCTCTAAACACAGCATTTTCTACATAAATAAACCTTCCAATTTTAACAACTTTTCCCAAAATCAAAGTAAACATTTTTAACACAGAATCACATGAGAATCCTAGTAAACACATGAGGCATTGAGCAACCTACTTGTCTTCCCGAGCTCATACTGTTTGAAGGATGTGTCTGCAAGGAATATTAGGAACTTGAATAAACAACATGGTTACAGAAAGCATTAAAGTATTCCCTGATGAAGGATTAAACATTTCACCAAATTGACTGCAAGTATCATCATTTTATAGTGACCAATACATGAAACAAAATCAGATTGTAGGTTTAGATATAAGGTTTAGTTATTTAGATTTTAGACCTCATTTGGCAACACGGTAGTTTGGCGGAGTTTGATCTCAAAATAAGGTTTCTCAAACTTAGGCATTGGACACCAAAATAAAGTTTATGAAACTGAAATTTGGATGCCCCCAATCCTTATAAAACTAGGGTTTGTGAAAAATTCACTTCATCAGATTTTCACAAACTGTGGGAAAAAAGATGGTTGCATTCAGTTTGTGAAAAAAGAAGTTTGCATGAAACCCCAGTTTTTGAAACTGTGTTGCCAAACTAGGCCTTAGATATTACAGATATAGAGTGCAATGCCAGCACTTGTTCCCATACAACCTATATGGAACTCCTAGATTAATTGGCATGTGCGATGCACATGAAACAAAATCCTATAATTTTCACATATAATCAGAAACTAATCCAACAATAGTATCTTAAGCAAAAAAATGGCTCATGCATTTTATCAAAAACATACATATATAAACTTCATGGTTTCCAAGTAAAAAATTTAACTTGCCTGCCGTCCTGATCAATGCATTTAGGTTTTTAAAAATTGTGTATTAGTAGAGAAGAAATGTAGTTCTATGGATGAGTGATTTCTCTTATATGGAAGGCTAGGGTTTACTTGGAGAATATCAAGCACCCATGATCTTAGTCCATGATGACACAAAGGTTTGAATTATAATAGTAAAGATGTATACATGCAGGACGAAAACCAATAACAATAGCAACCAAACGCAGCTTATTGAGTGTCTTTATGGATACAGGTACAAGGAAATATTCAAGTACCTTCTGCTTCTTTATTTCCTCTTGCAACCTGGAGTTCTGTATAAACAAATTAGAAACAGTACAATGTTACCCAAGATGCTTATGAAACATTGGAAGATCGACAGCATGAAATGAAATTAGCATTCATAGTCTTCTCCTGAAAAACATCAACTGTATAATATTCAAGTCATGCAACAAGAGATTTGTTATAGGTGACTGGTTCCATATAAGTATTCATCGACCAAAGAGAATTAGCTAACGACCAGGATCTATTTCCAATATAATTATAGGTATGAAAAGAATAATCAATACGAGAATGCCTCTTTTTTTATAAATACTTGTGATAAGGAAACAAAATGTGATGCAGCTACTACTTTCAAACCAGAGAACACATAATGTAACATAATACATATGATGACTAAAAGATCCAGAATGCCACAAGAAAGTGCTGTTTGAATATCCTCCAGAATTCTAATTTACAGTGGTTTTTCCAGTTTTAGATTTTTATTACATATTAAGTATTGCCTCTGCCACAAAACAAATTTACTAAAAAACTTGATCTATTGGATTGTGGGCCAACGATGTTTATCAAGCCAATCTAACATTAACATTCCCCATCACGTGAACCTTAGGTTCACAATGAAAGGAGTTCAACGTAAGATTGACTCCGAAATGTGCAACAAATGGAAGTAAAACATAATTTAAGTTGCAAATAATGAGGTTTGAACCAGGAAGTCTTGAAAGTCGGTGCTTAAATACCATGTCCAAGAAGCCACTTTGCCATAAAAGTTTGACATATTGGGTTGTTGGCCAAAAATCAACAATTTCATCCAGTATATTCACTTAGTAGCAATATGAAATATTATAAATGCATTCACACAATCACATGCTTCCAGCAATAAATACCCATCCATGCATGCACAGATGGATTGTATGTCTTCATTACACAAGCTGCCATATTGAACGACTACTATGGGTGTCTTTTGAATAACAATGCATTACTCGCATAGATTTCACTACTGCACGACTAAACAAAAAAGTTAAAACTGTCAAGAAACAGAAAGGAGAAGAATTTGGAAAGAAGGCAAGTAGGTGAAGTAGAAAAAGGAGAAAAAAAAATTAAAAACACAGAATATTAAAAGTACTGCAATAAAACATCTGATGAACAAGCATGTGCATACCTCCAACTTAAGAATTTCATTACTCTCACGTAAAGACCGGACTTCCTACATAAATAAAATCTATTATTCAGTTATATATTTTATATGATAGCGACCGCATTATGAATGAACTAATACTTAACCTTCTCTAGATCATCATTTGGGACAACAATGAGAGGTGCGTATAAATTAATGATCTCCTTATGTTTGAACTTCATGTTACATTGTGGACACTGCAAAACAGAGAAACAAATAGCAATAAATAGACGCATCTGCAAATTGTACCATCAGTGAGCTTAAGTGCATCAGGGAATATTAATTTCCAATAACTGGATGATGGTTACCTTCCCAGCACTCTTTCGGAATCGTTGAAGCCATTTCTCTAAGCAGCATTTACCATATACATGCCCACAAGGAATACAACTACACACAACATATGATAATTATAGTTATTTGTGCAAATAAGTCTAAAAGCGCATGCAGTGCAGACATACAAAATCTGTAATTTGCAGATAAGATCAGTCGATATCCTAGAGAAACTTTTTTGTATAAGGCTAGTTTTGACTCATTTTACAATTAAGTAAACTTAATTAGAGCTAATTACCATGTTATCCCCAAGTAGTCTTACTTTATTCACATTCATTTAAATGTTGAATGACTTACATATGTGATGTAAAAGAATATAAGATCAATATCAGTTAGTCTACTAAAGCGTATGTAAAAATTCATTATAGAAAAGCAAGAAACGATAGGTTATAATTACCCTCCATCGTAAATTGGGTTTTAACATTCAAATTTTTAATCTATAAGTTGTTAATAATGATTCTTTATTTATGAATTTATACTTGTAATTTTGCAGAGCATACATGTAATTTCTAGCATCATATTTGTGATTTTGTGCGTGCTTAATACATCTAGAAGAGGAAGTTATGAACATATTTATATTATGCATTTAGATGTAATATCTTTTGATGTCAATGCCCTCTTACATTTTGTTTGGGGTGTGTGTGTATGTGTGTAACATAATACGTCGTCGTCGTCGTCTTAGCCTTCATTTCAAAAAATTAGGATCGGTTTTATGGACTTGATATAAAGAATATCGGATCGTGATAACATTGGATTGTGATGCCGGATACTCTTTCTTCATGCATTACAATCTAAACCTTTCACTCCTGTCAAACCAAGATCGTTCATTTCTCTTCTAAGCACTTCCATCCATGTTTTTCAGCTTACCTCTCTTTCTATTAATCTCAACATTCATACGTTTGTTTTTCTAACATGTGCATCAATAGGTCTTATATGGCCAACCCATCTTAAGCGATGTTCTCTCATCTTATCCTCTATATGGACCCACACCTATCCTTCGCTCAGATAACATCATTTCTTAAGTTATCTTATCAAGTGTTTTCATATATCCATCGTAATATTTGTATCTCTGTCACGCCCAAACTTTGATCATGCTTCTCAGTGATAGCTCAACATTATATATCATATAACAAATCTTATCTAATCGATGTCCTATAAAATTTATCTTTTAACCGTGATGATGCATTTCGATCGCACGACACTCCTATTGTGGCTCTCTGTTTCAATCATCTTGTTTTAATTTTATGATCAATATTTTCTTTAATCCCTACATCCTCTTAAATAACCGATCAAAGATACTTAAAGTCCTTACTTGCCAATATACTTTCTACATCATGATATGATCTTCGTGTCTTAATTTACTAAACTTACATTTCATATACTCGATCTTATGCTATTAAGTCTGAAACATCCAATTTCCATTATCGGTCTATACAAATCTAACTTCGCATTTACCTCACTTTTGGTCTGATCTATCAAAACAATACCGTCCATAAATAACATACACCGATACATCTCATCCTGAATATGCCTATTAAGTTGATTTATGCTATAGCAAAAAGGAGTGGACTCAGAGCCGAACCTTTATGTAACCTAATGTTGATCAGAAAGTTCTACAACTCTTCATATTAGTGACTTCTCCTTGAAATATATCTTGAATTAAATTAACATACTTTAAAAGGACCCCTTTTTCCGTAAGACCCGCCATAAAACCTCTCTATGGACTCTATCGTAGGCTTTCTTCACGTCAATAAAAATCATATGTAAATCTATATTTCTTATTGCATGTTGCCCCATAATCTACCTGATGAGATGTATTACATATGCTATCAAACGTCCTGACATAAAATCAAATTGATTTTATGATATAGAGACATTCTTTCTTGATCATACTCTCATACAGTTTCATGATATGATAGTTAACTTGATCCCACGATAGTTGAGTAACTTTGTGTATCCCCTTTATTTTTATACAAATGTACCAAAGTGATACCACTCCACTCTTTTGGTATTCTATTTTATTTTTAAATTTTGTTAAACATCTTTACCAGCCATATAACTGTTACGTCTCATGTACACTAGCACATCTTAATAGGAATCTCATCCAATCCATATGTTTTCTTAGTTTCATTCTCTTCGAAGATTCCCTCACCTCCTATACTTTGATTCTACGTATAAAATTATGGTTCGGCTCTTCCGATGTAACCTTATTATTTTATATATTTAGGTACGACTTTATCAAAGAGTTTGTTAAATTGCTCTTTCCACTTACCTCGAATCTTTTTATCTTTGACCAAAAATTTTTGATTTTCATATTTAATGTATTTAACTGTGCTCAAGTCCCTTTGCTTTTACATCCTTGTTCGCACTAATCGATAGATGTTCCTCCCTCCAATTATCAGTGTTCTAAATAGCGGTCCGCTATCCGCAATATCGGCCGCTATAGCGGAAAAATTACAAGCCCGTTACGATATAGGCTATTTCATATCGTTTTCCGCTTTTCGTGGCAATAGCGGCCGCTATCCGCTATATCGGCCGATATTTCGGCCGATATTTTGGCTGGAAATATCGGCCGATATATGTTATATTTTTTTGCAGCTTGTTAACGGGTTATGGGTCGGGTCCATGTCACAGAGGAACCGACCCGACCCTATACCCGAATACATTCGCTTAATATCCATCGCTGAGAGAAATCGATCGGAAAAAAAACCCTTAAAACGAAGGAAGAAAATCATCTCCCCGTCTGCTCTCGTGGACTCGCCGTCTGCTCTCGAGAGAGACTTCGATCGTGAGCTCGTGAGAGACTTCGTTCTTGAGAGACGAAGGAAGAAAATCATCTCCCCGCTGCGTTCGATCGTGAGAGACTTCGATCGTGAGAGACTTCGTTCAGCCGCTCTCGTGGACTCTCGTCGTCTGCTCTCGAGGAAATCATCTCCCCGTCTGCTGATCGGTGCTGCGGAGCTGACTTCCTCGCCGTGGAGCTGCGTGAGCTGATCGAGGCGCGGACAGGTATTTTTTTCGATTTTTTTTCAGTCGTTTTCTGTTTTCGTTTTTTTTTTCTATTTTAGTTTTTTTGCCTGTTTTCGTTTTTTCTTCTGTTTTTTGTTTTTTTCTTACTCAATCTCTCTTCTCCCCTCACTCTCTCTTCTCCCCTCAGGAAATTGCATCCGTTCAAATTGATGCTCGGAGATTCCTCAGTGCTCTACGATAAAAAATTTAATTTTTTTAAGATGTCTGATGAGTTTTGTAGGTTTAAACATTGTTTTCATTGTTTTCATTATTTTTCAGTAACATTAATTTATGTGGTACTTATTTGATTACGATTTCCTAGTTTGAAATTTTTATGGCATTAAGATTTGCTTAATTATGTCGATGACTGAGCATTAGGATAGCTTAATTAATAAATAAGACGAAGGAAGAAAAGAGAACAACAAAAAACAAGCCCACTCACGGCCTATCATTAGGGAAGTAATCTGCACTGGAGCAACTTACAATCTGCACTTGCGCAGTTTGGCCGTAACATATCTGAAATTATAAAGATGTATTGTGTGTTATTGTGTGTGTAAAGAAAAGAGAGAGTTGATATAAATAAGAAGTGATAGCCGTCATTAGTGGCTAATCACCATTTTCACCCAAATCTAACATGGTATCAGAGCCAAACCTAAACCCTACCCCAAAAAACCCTAAAACACCAAAACCCTAGCCTCCCCGCCGCGCCACCCTCCCACGCGCCGCCGCCGCTGCTGCGCGCCGCCACCCGCCGCTGCTGCGCGCGTCGCTGCTGCGCGCCGCCACCCACCGCTGCTGCGCGCCGCCGCCGCTGCGCGCCGCTGCTGTCGCTAGCCCCTGCCGATGCTCCCCTTCCACGTCCTCTTCTAGCCACCACAAAGCCTTAACTAGCCACAAAAGAGAACCCCAAAAAACCCTAACCCTAGATCTATGGTAGAGTCATGAAAAGGACTCCATAGATTTACGGTTAGGGTATGACCTAGAAGAGGAAGAAGAGAAGTAGATCTGCGGATCTAAGGAGGGAGAAAGGAGAGATCTGCGGATCTGGAGAGATGGGGAACAATCTTACATCAGCTGACATGAAGGCCTTCATTGGGGAGATAACGAAGCTGCTTGCTTCGAAGGAGTTGGGATCCTCGAGTGGATCGACGCCTTCACGACCAATGCAGAAGCTGGAGTTGATGCCCAATGATGTGAAATTGGAAGGGACGAAGAATTACCTCAGTTGGTCCAGGAGGGTGCTTCTCATCCTGAAGTCGAAGGGGTTAGAAGGCCATGTTCTGGGTTCATGTAATGAACCGGTGGATAAGACTGGGGATGATTGGAAAGTGTGGAGCACCACCAACTCACTGGTGGCTGCTTGGTTGATGACATCGATGGTTCCACCATTGCTGGGATGGTGGAGGCCATAGAGAGTGCTGCAGGGATATGGAGTATGGTGGAGAAAATGTATTCTGGAGCAGGGAATATGATGCTTATGATGGAGGTTCGGGGCAAGGTCGACACCTTGAAGCAGGGGGAGATGTCTATTCTAGCCTACTCTGCGGAGTTGAAAAGGCTGTGGTCAGAGTTAGACCACTATGACCCTATTGATCTGCCTGATCCTAGGAGTGCTGCGATACACAGGAAGTGTGTGAAGCGTAGGCGTGTGACTCATTTTCTGAGGAACCTGAATGGAGATTTTGAGGTCAGGAGGGCGAGTATGTGTCACTTATCCACTATCCCATCTCTGGAGGATGCCATAGCTGCAATGGCACGGGAGGAGACCAGACTGAGAGTTATGAAGGATGAGGGTACTCAGGTCACTCGGGCTGCACTGGCTGTACCTGCAGTGGCAGCAGTGAGCGAGGATCGAGAGTGCTACACCTGTGGGGTGAAGGGGCACCTGAGCTTTAACTGCCCACAGAAGGGTAGTGGACGAGGACGTGGCACATGAGGCAGAGGAGGAGGTCGTTGGAGCCGTGGAGGCCGTGGACGAGGTCGTGGCGGCCCACGGGCCAACTTTGCTACTGCTGATGGACGACATGAGACAGTGATGATTGAGGCTACGCCAGCTGAGGCGTCAGATCTAGAGCAGCGGAGACAGTCCAGGTCTACTACTGAGATTTCGGAGAGTCATGCAGACCAGACTAGAGATGTTGCTTCGCCATTCGGTAATTTTGCCAACTTCGCTCACACAGGATCAGGTAACCAATCAGCTCTTTCATGTAGAGATCATATAGAGTGGATTATTGACTCAGGTGCATCTAGTCATGTGTCAGGTGCATATAGACAATTTTCCACATATAAACCACATACCATACATGAAACTGTTCAGACAGCTGATGGCACATCCCAACCCATTAAAGGGATTGGCACTATTCAGTGCACTCCCTCCATATGCCTCTCTTCAGTCCTTCACGTCCCATCTTTTCCAGTCAACCTTTTATCTGTTGGCTCTATTGTTGATGATCTTGACTGTAGCATTACTTTTGACTCTACTCATTGTGTGTTGCAGGAAAGGAAGACTGTGAGGAGGCTTGGGACTGGCGTCAGGCGTGATGGACTGTGGTATCTTGACAGAGCTAGTGGGGATGCTGCATTGGCCGTTGTTGGTGAAGAGAAGGAAAGGGATGTACTTTTATTACATTGTCAGTTGGGACACTTGCCTTTTGATATGTTGAATAAAATGTATCCTGAGATTTTGAATAGAGTGAATAAAATGAATTTGAAGTGTGATGCGTGTGAATTTGGGAAACACACTAGGATCTCATATCCTAGTGTGGGGATGAGGAGTGTAGAGAGATTCCATCTTATTCACTCAGATGTTTGGGGGCCCTGCCCAGTGACTTCAGTAAGTGGGTTCAGGTGGTTCATCACTTTCATAGACTGTCATTCTCGGATGACATGGCTTTACATGATGAAAAACAAAAGCGAAGCGTTGAAGTGTTTCCAGGACTTCCATAGAAGTGTCAGAAATGTGTATGAGGCCAAGATCCGCATCTTGAGAACGGATAATGGGACAGAGTATGTAAACAAGGAGTTTGCATCTTATCTATCTGAGAGTGGGATAACTCACCAAACCACTTGTCCCAACACGCCTCAACAGAACGGAGTTGCTGAAAGGAAAAATAGACACTTGTTGGAGGTAACTAGGTCACTCATGCTCACCATGAATGTACCTAAGATATTGTGGAGTGAAGCAGTGATGACAGCCACCTATCTCATCAACAGGATGCCTTCGCGGATGCTTGGTATGAAGTCCCCATGTGAGATTCTTATGGGAAAGAACACTTTTGTAGTTCCACCAAAAGTGTTTGGATGCACATGCTTTGTGAGGGATCATAGACCTTCTGTGGGGAAGCTGGATGCTCAGGCAATTAAATGCATATTTGTTGGGTATCCTTCAAATCAGAAAGGCTATAGGTGTTGGAGTCCCTCAGAAAGAAGGCTGTTTGTGAGTATGGATGTGACGTTCAGGGAGACTGAGCCTTTTTATGAAGGACTGACAGATTCTATACCAGTATTTGATACTGGTGCCTCTCCAAACACAGGAGGAGTTGGTCGAGAGGGGGGGACTGATGACAGGAGGGTAGTGGTTGGATTTATACCGTGTCCTGTCAGGCCTACTGTACTGGTACTGATAGCAGGGAGGAAAGGACCTTGGTGGAAGAGGAGGAAAGGCCCTTGGTGGAAGACAGGTTGTACGGCAAGAAATATAGCAGGAGACAGAAGGGTAGTCATGGCGATGGAGAACAACAAGAAGACATCTCCCCCACTGAAGAACCACTAGCTCCACAGCCACATGTCGAGATTGATCAGTCTACCACGCCTGCTCGAGTCCCGACTTCCTTACTGTCTTCCTCTCCTAACACGGATGGTAACCTTTCTTTGCCTTCCTCTAGTTTAGATCTTCCACTTGCATCTCGTAGGGAGCCTCGTATCAATGCCGGCAGGCCTCCTGTACGGTATGGATACGAGACTGATATTGCTAATCATGTCTCCTATGCTTCTCTTACACCTGTATATAGGGCTATCATTGCATCCTTACAGTCTATCTCTATACCGAGTGATTGGCGAGTGGCAAAGCAACATCCCCTGTGGAAGAAAGCAATGCTCGAAGAACTTGAAGCACTGGAGAAGAACAAGACATGGAGACTTGTCTCACTTCCAGCAGGGAAGAAAGTTGTGGGCTGCAAGTGGGTATTCACAATAAAGCAAACTCCAGAAGTGAAGGTGGACAGGTACAAAGCGAGGCTGGTTGCCAAGGGCTACAGTCAGACTTATGGGATTGATTATGATGAGACATTTGCCCCAGTGGCAAAGATGAGTACTGTGAGAGTACTGGTATCCTGTGCAGCGAATTTTGGATGGAAATTGCATCAGTTGGATGTAAAAAATGCCTTCTTGCATGGAGACTTACAGGAGGAGGTATACATGGAGGTTCCACCTGGCTTTAGCACACAACAGACGATGGGAAAGGTGTGTAGGCTGGACAAGTCTTTATATGGGCTGAAGCAATCTCCAAGGGCATAGTTTGACAGATTCAGGCGTGCAGTCATCACTATGGGCTACAAGCAGAGTAATGGTGATCATACTGTATTCTATAGGCATTCAGGACAGCGGATTACCCTTCTGGCTGTGTATGTTGATGATATTATTATCACTGGAGTTGATGAAGAGGGAATCTCTCACTTGAAGGCTAGATTGGCGAGAGAATTTGAGGTCAAGGACCTTGGACAGTTGGGGTATTTCCTTGGACTGGAGATTGCTAGGTCCAGGAAGGGTATAGTTCTCTCATAGAGGAAGTATGCCCTGGATTTACTGGCTGAGACTGGTATGTTGGGGTGTCGTCCAGCAGTTACTCCTATTGATCAGAATCATAGATTGCATTCACAATCAGGGGAGCCAGTAGACAAAGAAAGGTACCAGAGACTTGTTGGGCGCCTTATCTACTTATGCCATACCAGACCTGACATTGCCTATGCTATCAGTGTGATAAGTAGATACATGCATGATCCTAGGACTGGACATATGGAGGCAGTCTTCAGGATACTGAGGTATCTGAAGAATAGTCCAGGAAAAGGCATATTATTTGGTAGTCATGGTCACATGAATGTGACAGGCTACTGTGATGCGGATTGGGCCAGTTGCTTGGATGATAGGAGATCGACCTCGGGCTACTGTGTGTTTGTTGGGGGCAACTTAGTCTCTTGGCGCAGCAAGAAGCAGGATTTGGTGGCTCGTTCCACTGCAGAGGCAGAGTATCGTGCTATGATGCTTAGTACCTGTGAGATGATCTGGTTGAGATCACTTCTACAAGAGCTACGTCTGCTGAGAGAAGGACCATTGCGGTTGTTGTGTGATAACAAGTCAGCAATTAACATTGCCAACAACCCAGTGCAACATGATAGAACGAAGCACATAGAGATTGACAGGTCCTTCATTAAAGAAAGATTAGACAAGAAACAGTTGGAGATCTCCTACATTACTTCTGGACAGCAACTAGCTGATTGCCTTACAAAGGGGTTGAACTCTAAAGGAGTAGAGGATGCTTGTAACAAGATGGGCATGATAAATATCTTTTGCTCATCTTGAGGGGGAGTATTGTGTGTTATTGTGTGTGTGTAAAGAAAAGAGAGAGTTGATATAAATAAGAAGTGATAGCCGTCATTAGTGGCTAATCACCATTTTCACCCAAATCTAACAAGATGCAACACCATAAAGAGTACAATACTGAAAATAGAAACAATATTGCAGAAGAATGTTGATTAACTACTGAAGCTGCTAATGACATCTGAAACCAAAAGGCTGGCTGGCCGAAACCGAGTGGCTCACTCCACGGACCATCTCCTCATTGCTTTTGTTAATGATACTAATACAGTAATACATCATACAATTGATTTGCCATAGATATGAATTTATGAATAAACTTGCACGGTGCGTTATTTTTGCATATTCCAATTCTTTTGCATGAGCATGTCCATGTGTAATTCTCCTTGCTACAAGCCTGCAAAAAAATTCAAAGAGAAGTTAGAACACATAAGTAAATACATCGATAAGTTACATTACATGAAAAATACATAATATAATATTAAGAATGCAAACTTCTATTATCAATGGAGAATTGCATTTTGAAAATATTCAATTACTATTTATTTGTTGCATTGTTGTTTTGTTTTATTTCATTTATTAATATTTTTATGTATTTTTTGGCATATGATTCTTAAGTTACAAGATTTATAGTGTTTGAAGATGGCGTCCTCTGGAGCTTCTAGCAAAAGTGTTCCAAAAGGGGACCCTTGCTGGGCTTATGGCAAGCAAGTGGATAGCCATAATACGTCTAAGATCCAATGCAACTATTGCAATCAAATTGTTAATGGAGGAATTACCCGGTTCAAGGCACATCTTGCGGGAAGAAGGGGAAATGTGAGGCCATGTGGTAGTGTCCCGGATGATGTGAAGAGCAATGTGTTAGAAATTCTTATCAAGCTTGACAAGGAAAAGGAGCGCAAGGCGACGGGGGTGCAAGCTTTAATGGATGACGTTAACATTGGTGGAGAGGAACATGTCCAAGAGGAACAAGAGAGTGGGACCCGTCAGGAGTCTTCATCATGATCGAGTGTTTTTTCTTCATTTAAGAAGATAGGACCAATGGATAGGTATGCCACTCAAGCTCCAGCAGATTTGGTTGTTGCTATGGGAAAGACGAAGCAGACTACACTTGATTCGAAGGAGAGAAAGAAGAGGAGGGAGAACACGATCCGATATATTGCGAGGTGGTTCTTCGAAGCCGGAATTTCTTTTAATGCTGCAACACTTGGATCATTTCAGCAAATGTTGCAGGCTGTCGGTCAATTTGGGCCAGGCTTAGAGGCTCCCACTCCTTATGAGCTAGGAGAGATGTGTCTTGAGAAGGAGGTGGAGGAGACGACTGAAAGATTGAAATCTTTCAGAGAGAGCTGTAGCATTCATGGATGCTCCATTATGACCGATGCTTGGTCTGATCGAAAGCAACGGAGCATCATGAACATAGTGGTGCACTGCCCAGCAGGTATTGCTTTCTTTGACTCGGAGGATGTTTCGGCCGAGCGTCATAGCGGTGTGTTTATTCATGCTTTTGTTGATAGGGCTATTGAGAAGCTGGGAGATGATAATGTTGTTCAGATAATTACAGACAATGCATCTAATAATATGGCAGCGGCAAAGATACTGGCAGTGAAGAGGCCAAGAATCTTTTGGACGAGTTGTGCTACACACACCGTTAATTTGATGCTCGTGGACATCGCCAAAATCAAGCCTATCAGGAGTGCCATTACAATGGGCCGAGATGTCTCTGTTTTCATTTATAGTCACACCATCAGTCTGAGCTTGATGAGAGATTTTACAAAAGGAGACATAGTTAGGCCCGGTACGACTAGATTTGCCACTGCCTTCTTATCTTTGAGTTCACTGAGAGATAAGAAAAAAGAATTGAAGCAGATGTTTAGTTCTGAACAATGGGAAGTGTGTGAACTTTCCAGCAAGCCTGCAGGAAGAAAGGTAATCATAATTAAAATTTATTTACATTGATATAAGATTATTTTATCAATTTTTTAATCGTAACTGAATTGTTAAACCTTGCTTTGTAGGTTCAAGAGATTGTTCTGAGTAACAAATTTTGGGATAATGTTGATCTGGCTTTAAAGGTTTTCTCCCCTTTGGTGAAAGTTTTGAGGAGAGTGGATGGTGATAAAGTCCCATCGATGGGCTTTATGTATGGGGATTTGGTTGAAATCAAGGTTGAAATTGCATCAGCCTTTGCCCAGAAGGAGAAGATGTATCTTCCAATATGGAAGATAATAGATAAAAGACGGGATGATAAGCTCAAGTCGCCTTTGCATAAGACAGGGTATTACTTGAACCCTTATTACTATTACCCTAATAATGAATCTATTGAAAAGGGTAATATTTTTGATGGTATTGTGGAGTGTATGCATATCATGTATGGGAATGACCATGATATTATTGAGAAGATTGGAGAGCAGCTCTATCTCTATCAAAACCAAAAGGGTTCATTTGGTCGTGATTTTGCAAAGAATGCTGCAAAAAATCCAAAAATTAACCCAGGTATAAATATTTTCATTATTTACCAATTTTTTTAAATAAACACATGTTAAGCGATGATTTTTATATTTGTTAATTTGGCAGTCACATGGTGGAGTTTCTATGTGACCGATGCTCCAGAATTGAAACAAATGGCATTGAGGGTCCTTAATTTGACAACTAGCTCTTCTGGGTGCGAAAGAAACTGGAGCACATTTGAGATGGTAAATAGTAAAATATTTTCATCATATATTTATATTCTAAAACTTTTAATTTATTGAAAAATAGTCAGTTTATGATAATTTGTTTATCTTTTGTAGACGCATATCAAGAAGAGAAATAGACTAAGTCACAGCAAGCTACGTGACTTAGTCTTCGTCAAGTTCAATGCCGAGTTGAAAAATAAACATGAGAATAAAGATATGGATCCTTTGGCTGCCTATAATGATAATGAAAAGGTCTCCGATTGGTTGGTATCAAAAAATGATGGTGCTTTAGTTTCTGATAGCGATGATGAGGTGTTTCCAGGTGAGCAGTTGACTTGGAGACAAGTTGCCAAAGCCATGGGAGCTAAGCCTAAAAGAAAGAAGAGCTCAAGAACGGTGACATATAAAAGAACAAAGAAATGAGCATCTTCATCATCCAAAGGAAAGGAACCGGCTATGGAAGAAGAAGAGTTTGAATCATCATCAGAATCTTCATCGGAGGACGAGCTAGATGAGGGCAATGATGATTCTGATCATGGAGATGATTATTGATGACTTTGATGTTTGAGAGACTTGGACATGTTTTAAATTTATGGACTGATATTATCTTCTGCCTTTAATATGATTGTTTTTTTTTTACTTTTTATTGTATAACAATTTGAATTAGTTTGTCATTGTAGCAGGTTTGGCCTAATCATATGATTCATATCGTAAATGTTAAATTATTCATGTTTATTGTTTATTAATTTTTAACGCATGCCTAGTTGTCTACTGATTTTATTATCATATTTTGTAGGTATTTAACTCGCTTGGTTCGTGATCACTTAAAGAAATATTCTATCTAGTGGATATTGGCTGGTATTCACGTTTAATGAGGTAAGTATACTGAAAACGTACTTTTATTTGAGTTTCTATAATTTATATTATCTTAGACACATATATGCCTTTATTTGTCATCATATTTACCTCTGATATGAATGGCACTTTAATACCGATATTTGGTCAATATCTCCGATATTCATGTTTAACGAGAGAAGTATAACCAAAACATACTTTTATTTGAGTTAGTATGGTTTATATCTTATTAGATACATTTATGTGTGCATATGACATCATTTTTAAGCATCCGATATGGCACTCCGATATTTAGTCAATATCCCCGATATATCCCCGATATCCGCAATCCGATATCAAATTCCCTAGGCCGATACGCGACCACTATCCGATATTTAGAACACTGCCAATTATATCAAATTTCTTAAAAGCATCGATGTATATCTTGTATCTAGCCTCTCTGACAACTCTTTTAGCGTCCTTCGTAGCTAATTTATATCTTTTTAAGTTATCATCATCCATTCATCTCTCAAGATTTTTATAGTTATCACATTTAGCTCGAACATCAATATTTACTTCTTTGTTCCATCAAGATTTCTTCTTATCTGATAGTGTAATATCAGTAAATACACTAAGCTCTTCTTTCCACATAGCACTTGTGTACCCCTTAAACTCCCAATCATACTCCTTAAGAACACATTCTTTAAATACACATATGAATCATCCTTTAATTTCTAACCCTTAATTGTACAATACATATTAACTTTGAGGCTCTTTTATCACTTTGTGATAAGCACATCTAGCACTAAAATTCTATACTGAGTGGTTACACTCTATTTTTGATAGTATCTTACTATCTTTTGCAATATCTTTTATCTATCCTTCTAGTTAGAAAGAAATATATTTAACTCGTTCATTCCGATTCTAAAGATTATCAAGCGTGAATCTCTTTATGCAGAACTGTGTTGGTTAACATTAAATCATAGGCAATGGAGAAGTCAAAAATAAATTCTCCAGTTGCATTTCTATCATTGAAACCAAAACCACCATGCACACTCTCATAACCCATCCGATTTGAGCCTATATGAACATTAAGTTCATCCCAATAAAAAGTTTTCTCCAACAAGAATCTTTTGCATTATATCCTACAAATCTATTTAAATATTGTTATTATTTACATCATCCAATCTTGTTTATGGTACATAAGCACTAAAAATATTGATCGCATCCCCCTAATACCAATTTAACATGTATAATTGTGTCACGTTTCCTCTTACGTCCATTACGTTCATTTTCAATTCTTTATTCCAACCCTATTTTGATTATTTGCTTACCGACACATGACAACATGACCCGACTATTCTAGCCTTCTCCCCCACCTGACTTAATCATGTCCAAAACCTTACCATTTACAAATTTATCGTGCCCGCATCCATACATGTGTCTATGTCTGTCCCATAACCACGCTGCTTAGCTTTTTACAGCCATGGCAATAGGTTGTGGATGCTCACTTTATTATGTGTTGTTTCTTGTTTAAGAAACGTTTATAAGCTTACATTTTAGCCTTCATATTGTGGAAATGTAGCCCGCTATAGCATGATAAAGTTGCTCCCTCAAGGGAAAAAAGGATGTATGTGCACATCACTCGCAAGACTCCACACCAATCATAGCATCATTCAACTGGATCAAAACGAGCCTTCATGAATTGCCATTAGAATCTGTGCCATGAACTCAAGTTATTATGTCATTGATACACTTGGTGCATGTTTGCATTTTTAATTCCAAAATCTTTGTTTATCACAAATGAAGAGATTCTAACTATTCATGTTATTGTATTTACGGATCATATTATTGTATCCGACTATTTCTGTTACTGTATGTGATTAGATGCTGATACGTTTCGCTTGCCGATTAGATCAAAACAGCGATTTAAGGTGGAAAAATGTAAAAAGAGGAAATATATTGAGAATGATTTGCGAAGAACAAAAGATAATCGGATCTCCTTCGAGACGAGATCCTGTCTACTAACTTTGAATGTACGGATCAAAGCCTAAGAACCCTCACATATGATAACTCAATGTGTTTTCACAAATCAAGCATACCCCCGCCCTAATGACGGCTAGACCTAAATATAAGAAAAAGTGATTTACTAATTTGGTCTGGAGAGACCAAAATACCCCTGAAATGACTAATTCCCGCCCTCACGTCTCCTCCTGCGAAAGTATGTGATCGTGGGCTCCGCTCTAGCCGCTCCCCCGCATGTGCCGCGCGTGGGCTTAGTGCGTCCGCATCAATACCCCCCTAAAAGCCACCTTTCCTCAAGGTGGAAGTCGGTGAACTGCTCATGCATCACGTCATAAGCCTCCCACGTTGCATCACAGTCCGGTAGGCCCGCCCAATAGATCAATACCTCCTTCCGCCGTCCCGGGCCCTGCCGAACTGCCCTCACATCCACAGGCTCAAGTAGCACCTCCATGTCCTCCGTCAAGGTAGGAGGCAAAGTAGAAGAAACCGCATGATCCCCAATCGCCCTCCTCAGCTGCGACACGTGGAACACTGGGTGTATCACCGAAAAAGGGGGCAACTCCAACCTGTATGCCACCTGGCCAATTTTGGCCACCACCTTGTAGGGACCGAAGTATCTCGCTGACAGCTTCTCATTCTGCCTCCTCGCTAAAGATCTCTGCCGGTACGGACGCAGCTTGAGATACACCATATCGCCCACCTGAAAGTGCACATCACGTCGATGCACATCAGCCCTGGTCTTCATCACCTGCTGAGCCCGTAACAGATGCTTCCGCAGCTCCTCTAGCAACCCATCCCTCTCCCCCCATGTACTCCTCTACCTGTGATACTGGAGTCTGCCTGTCACCAAAACGGAGCAAGGGCGGTGGATCCATCCCGTACAGCACTCTAAAAGGCGTCGTCCCTGTTGCAGAGTGGTACGAGGTGTTGTACCGGTACTCTGCCCAAGCCAACCACCTATGCCACTGACGAGGTGTCTCTGAGGCGAAGCACCGCAAGTAAGTCTCTATGCTGCAGTTGACCACCTCCGTCTGGCCGTCGGTCTGGGGGTGGTAGGCTGTACTCCTTTTCAGGACAGTACCCTGCACCCTGAATAGCTCCCGCCAGAAGCCACTCATAAAAACCTTGTCCCTGTCGGACACTATGGAAGCAGGCACCCCATGCAACCGTATCACCTCTCTCGTGAAAGCTGTAGCCACCGACACTGCAGTATAAGGATGCTTCAAAGGAATGAAGTGCGCGTACTTACTCAGGCGGTCCACCACTACAAATACCACCGCGTAGCCCTCTAACCGGGGTAAACCATCGATGAAGTCCATCGTCACCTCCTCCCAGACCCTCTCGGGCAACGCCAGCGGCTGTAACAGTCCTGTTGGGGCCATGGCCATGTACTTGTGACGTTGGCAAACTTCACAAGCTGCGACTAAACGCGCAATCCTCCTCCGCATACCAGGCCAATATAGCTCTCTGGCCATCCTCTGATAGGTCTGCTGGACCCCTGAATGGCCCCCGGTCACCGAACTGTGGAACTCCTGGAAGATGACCGGTATGAACTCTGAGCTCCGTGGTAACACCATCCTCCCCTGGTACAGCAGTCTGCTCCCTGCCAAAGAGTACCCAGCCGGCCCCTCCTCGCCACTCTGCAGCCTCTCTCGGATCTGCCTCAACTCAGCATCTGCCTCTGCCTCTTGTAGCATCGGCTCCCAGTCCAACCACATAGGCCGCGACAACGCCCTCAAATCGATGTCCTCCTCCCGACGTGACAAGGCATCAGCAGCCTTGTTCTCCAATCCGGGCCTGTACTCGATATCGAACCGGTACCCCCACCAGCTTGGACAACCAATGCTGGTGCTCCTCTGTGACGAGCCTCTGCTCCAGTAGGTACTTGAGGCTCCTCTAGTCCATGCGGACCACGAACTCCCTCCCTAACAGGTATGGCCGCCACTTCTGCACCGCGAAGACTATGGCCATCAGCTCTCGCTCATAGATCGATTTCAGTCGTGCTCTAGCGGTCAGCACCTGACTGAAATAAGTGATGGGTCTACCCTCCTGGATAAGCACCGCTCCTAGCCCGTACCCCGACGCGTCAGTCTCCACCACGAACGATATGCTGAAATCCGGCAAGGCTTGAACCGGCGCTGTCGTCATTGCCACCTTCAAGGCCTCAAAAGCCTTGGTGGCCTCCTCCCCCCACTTGAAACCGTCCTTCTTCAACTGCTCGGTGAGGGGCCAAGCAATCGTGCTGTAGCCATTGACGAACTTCCTGTAGTAGCCCGTCAACCCCAAAAAGCCCCTCAAAGCTCGTAGTGTGGTAGGAAGCGGCCAATCTAACATAGCTGCCATCTTCGACCTGTCGGCCGCCACCCCCTCTGCAGACACTACATGGCCTAAGTACTCAATCCGCAGCTGCCCGAAACTGCACTTCTTCCTTTTGGCGAAGAGCTGGTTCGCCAACAGTTCCTGAAATACCACCTCTAGATGGCCAAGATGCTCCTCCATATCCCGGCTGTAGATCAGGATGTCGTCAAAAAATACCAGAATGAACCGCCGTAAGTAAGGCTGGAACACCTTGTTCATGAGGGCCTGGAACGTCGACGGAGTGTTTGTCAAGCCAAAAGACATGACGAGAAACTCGTAGTGCCCCTCATGGGTCCAAAAGGCGGTCTTCGGCACATCCTCTGGCCGCATCAGTATCTGGTGGTACCATGCTCTCAAGTCGATCTTCGAAAAGACCGCTGTCCCATGTAGCTCGTCTAACAGCTCGTCAATTACCGGAATAGGGAACTGCTACAGTCTCCCTATTCAGCGCCCGGTAATCGACGCAGAATCTCCAACTCCCGTCCTTTTTCTTCACCAAGAGCACTGGGCTAGAAAAAGGACTCACATTGGGCTGTATTACCCCCGCCTGCAGCATCTCCCGCACCATCCGCTCTATCTCATCCTTCTGCGAATGCGGGTATCGGTATGGTCGCACACTGACTGGAGCCCCATCTCCCCGTAGCACAATCGCATGCTCGTGTCCCCTCTTCGGAGGCAGCCCCTGAGGGCTCTGAAACACCTCCTGGTACTGCTCCAGTACCGGCTCCACCTCCACTGCGGTCTCTGTCTGCTGCTCCTCCTCCTCAGTCGACAACCCCGGACACTCCACCAGGAACCCCTCGCCCTCATCCCGCAACGCCCTAGTAATGGCCTTAAAGGCCACCACCGAAAAACAGAGGGTAGGGTCTCCGGTCAGCACCACCGTCCGCTCGCCGTCCTGGAACTCCATCCGCAGAAGCTTCCAGTTCACCTTCATCTCCCCCAACTTCTTCAGCCACTGTACCCCCAGAATGACATCCACATTCCCCAACTCTAGCGGTAAGAAGTCCTCCACTATCTGTATGCCCTGCAGCATCAGGCACACCCCCTTGCAGAGCCCCTTGCTCTCATCCATCTTCACTGTCCCCAGCAACACTGTGAATCTCTCCAACGTGCTCAGCTCCAGCCCATGACGCTCCACCAACTTCTTCGAAATGAAGTTGTGAGTCGCCCCACTGTCAATAAGTACGGTCACCGCCTGCTCTGCTAATGTCCCTGATAACTTCATGGTATGATTCGGAGTGAATCCTACCACAGAGTTCAGGAAAACCTCCGCTACGTCCATGTGCACATGCACCTCATTCTCGACCGTCAGCTCTGGGTCCTCCTCCTCCTCCTCATAGTCCTCGTCGGGCATGATCACGATCTGCAGCAACTTGCTCGCACATCGGTGACCGGGGCTGAACTTCTCATCGCACCAGAAGCATAATCCTGCTGCACGCCTCGCCCACATGTCTGCCTCTGTCAGCCGTCTGCCGGGTACCACTCCTGGTCGGACCTCTCCTCTAGGCTCCGCTGGTGCTCCTGCTGTTGGGCGTGGAGGGACCGGGGCTGCCTGACTGCGCTGGGCCTGAGCGCCCCAAGTCCCCCTAAGGCGTCTCTCCTCAATATGCTTCTCCTCCGCCATGTGGGCCAGGCGAAGGACATCCTCCAAGTCGTTGGGCCTCTGCATCCGAAGCTCCGCCCGTATCGAGGGCTTCAGCCCTCTCATGAAACTCCCAATCAGCACCTGATCGGACACCCCCAGTAACCTGCTGGCCAACATCTCGAACCTCTCCACGAAGTCTCGAACTGTCCCCTCCTGCCGCAGTGCTGAAAGTTGCTCATAGAAGTCCCCTCCTGACTTCTCCTGGAACCTATCGAGAAGGTATGAAGAGAGCTCCTCCCAAGTGCGAAAAGGGGAGCGGGATGTCTTCCATCGGTACCATCCTAGGGCCTTGCCCTCAAAATAGATCCCAATAGCCCGCAGGACCTCCTCCTCTGTAAGCTACATCACCTGAAAGTAGCGCACTGCTCTGTAGATCCATCCGTCAGGATCGGTGCCATCAAACGTCGGCATCTTCAGCTTTTTCAGCCGTCGATCCGCGTTTATGTCTCCGCACTATCCTCCATACCCCCCACGGCCGCCTCCATCCACCATCACGCCACCCTGCCCCCCTCCGGGGCCTCCGTCGCCTCCCTCGTACAACTCATCAGGCCATTGAGGTCTCTCTAAATCCCCCTCAGGGATGTAGTTCCCCAAATACTCCAGTGGTCGTGGTGGCTGCGCAAAAATGGGCCCTCTAGCCCCTCCGTGCTGCTGAACGGGCGCTGTCTGGCCCTCCAGATGGCCCTCGGGCCCCAAAATTGGGCCGCAGGAGCCCCAATCGTCATCCCGGGAGCCCCTCTTCCTCCGCCGAATCTCGTCTCGCTCCTGGGGGCTGAACAAACCCCTCCACGCCCCCAAAAGGCCTCATTGGTCTCGCCGGGCCTCCAAAAAGCGTCGTCGGGTCCCCAGGAGGGGTGGCCCAGGCTGTGGCGCCACCCCGAGGCCCTATCGGGGCTCCGGCACCCCCAAATGGGGCCACTGGCCCATGCCCCCCCCCGCTCGGGGCCGCCCCACCACCAGCGCCCCCGATCGGGGGCGCGATGCCTCCAGCGTCCCCGGTTGGGGGCGCTACACCTCCAGCGCCCCCGATCGGGGGCGCCGGCCTCCAGACACCCCCGCCAGGGGGTGTCGCTGCCAGGGGGCGAAAAGGCCTGTCGAGCCCCCCAGGCCCTGCTGGGCCTGTCGAGCTTTCGGCAGGCCCAGTTGGGCCTGTCGAGCTTCCGACAGGCCCAGTTGGGCCTGCCGTGCTTACCGCAGTGGCCTGGTGGGCCCCGCTGCCTTCCCCCGCAAACCCTAGAGGGTTTGGCCAGCCGTCCCCTTGGTTTGGAAAGTTGGTAGCCGCCGTTTCGACGATAAACCCTTCCGGGTTCTTGCCTTGATTTCCTCCTATAGCCACCGAGATGGTCTGGAGCATCGTCATCGTCGGGATCTGCGCAACCTCTCTCGCAGTTTTCGCCGCCTCGATCCTCATGTGTCTAAGTTTGACTTGGATGTCCTCTTGCGAATGGGCATGATCCTTGTTGGAGACCTTCATGGCCGTCTTCAATGCTTGAATATCATCGCCCATGGCTTTCTTCAATTCCTCCATCTCGCGGTTGATTTCTTCACGAAACCCTTGCAGCCGTTCTTCCGTCGCGCCGCCTCTTGTGCCTCCCGCCATTAGATCTCACCGCTCTGATACCAATTTGATACGTTTCGCTTGCCGATTAGATCAAAACAGCTTGGGAAAATGTAAAAAGTACCCCGCCCTAATGACTAATTCCCGTCCCCACGTCTCCTCCTGCGAAAGTATGTGATCGTGTGCTCCGCTCTAACCGCTCCCCCCGCATGTGCCGCGCGTGGGCTTGGTGCGTCCGCATCAGATACCTCCCGGGTAAGAGCCTCTGCTGGCACAGATGGTATCCTATATTACATAGTATACCTTAATACATGAGTCACAATACTAACTAGGAACATTGTTTCTCCATGTAACAATCTTTATAACACTAATTATTGAAATGTTGCATACATTTTCATTGCCATGACACTCATTATGTATACATGCATATGACAATGTTCTGGTTATTGTCTCAGATATGTATACATATTGTACTTTACATCGTATCATACTGACATACCATTGTATCTGACACCAGACATTGGTATTCACAGACATCATACTTGACTATCCAAGCTTGCACTAAACACTGGGATGGGATAACTTATGTTATTGAGGGGAATGGAGCAACTAGTTCCACCCTTATCGTCTTTGATTGTTTCCTTATTGTATATGACTATTCTTGACCCAGCTAAGCACCCACATTGGCATGAATGACTTTGTATGTTTCATATTGTGCCCTCAAGCATAAGTCACATCACTAAACATATGAGTATCGATCCCATCTACATAGCCATTTAAACACTATTAGTACATCTCATTATTATCATTGTCACGCATTACCATATGAAGTTACACCTACAGCTGTCTTAGATTATGGGATATTACTCTTACTGTTATGTTTTTATGATTTATTTATATCAAGAATTGTAAGCAGTTACATTTATTACATGGCACACAGTTACTCATATTACTCATGGTCGCCTCCCTGGACATGATACCGATGATGTTCACTATATGTATTCACTTGTGTGCACAACAGCTACTCATATTCCTTATACATGACATGATACTTGTTACGTCTGATTGCACATTTCTGGAATTGTACATGATACTGACATCGATCACCACACCTATTTATATAAACCTGGCATTATACCCACCTACTACACAAGATTACATGATACTGAAACCAATGCTGCTCTTGGTTACTGTTCCCGATTACACATTCTTGATATTATACTTGTTACTATTCCCATTTACTGTACTTGTTACCTCACTTAATATGGTAACTAGATACAATATTTGAGGATAGAAAACACATTGTCTCAAATAATACGAGAGCAACTAGAGCCACTTTTATTGTATATGATTAGTCCTGTTATTGTATCTTACGGAACTTTCTCGAAACAAAGAATCTTTGTGGTGTACAGACTTGTTCTTTGGATCTCTTCTAGTGTATTTTGGGAGAAGAATTGTCCCTTATTTATATACTTAAGTCCCAAAGTCTTTTCCCTTTCCAAGGAATCTCAATTTAACACTGGAGGAGATCATACGGCACATAATGGAGTACAAAATTCTGCTCGAAATAGAATACCTAACCCTAAACGAATCAAGGTATGTTTTTATGGTCGGATTCATCTATGCGGTTAGGGCTTCTAAAAGCACTAACCAACCTAGCTTAGGGGCCAGATCGATTTTGCAAACCGACCTAGGTTCAAGTCAGATCCTGTTCCAAACGAACATGAAACATAACTAGAATACAGCAATATCCAAAGTCACCTCTCATCTCACATATGAAAGATGTGTATGATGCTACAAGGACACCCTAACACTAGCCATCATTTAGTGACAACCC
Organism: Scilla litardierei; assembly: GCA_030789695.1. Lineage (NCBI taxonomy): Eukaryota > Viridiplantae > Streptophyta > Magnoliopsida > Asparagales > Asparagaceae > Scilla > Scilla litardierei. The sequence continues at coordinate 48,473,882 of CM061138.1, read as the reverse complement.
ACGTCATGAAATGACTTAGCCTAAATGCTCGAGCCTAATAAATGAACTTTCGCAGCCCAACTGATTGCAATGGGACATAAATTCCAGTAGATCCTCAACTACATACAAAACAACCCAAACAATTTCCATTTTGGCTCTCATATTTGGTGAGCCACACAACTTAAAGATATTCTGTTGTCAAAGCGAATGTGAGTTCAACAAGCCCATGAATCAAAGGAAGCTAGACATGGAGCCCAAAGCATCAAAAATACATCATAGGATGTTAATGTAATATTTATTTTTGATATAATTTTTATTTGCCTTGTCTTGACATGTTAAAACCTTGGTTGAAGTGCACACACTTAGGAAAAAATATAAAATGTTCTAAAATTATTTTCAAATAATTTCTAAGTGTTTATAGGTCATACTTATAATTTCAGGCAAACTAGTCGACCAGTATGATACTCCAGTCGACTAGTCGCTGTATCTGTACTAGGCTAAGGCAATGTCAGAAAACTAGTCGACTAGAGTTATGAGACTAGTCAACTAGTAGATACACTGTGATCCGACTAGTTCATGATCAATAAATACAGAGAACACCAACCTCTCTGGACATTACCAAATTAGTCGATCACATTACAATTATTAGTCGACTAGTCATGGTCTAGTCAACCAATGAGTACATTATGGTCAACTAGTAACTAGTCGTTGGCCGATAGCGATCGAATTTTTACTAGTCGTTTTTGACCGTTTTAGGAGTATTTTGGTCAACTGTTTGGACAAACTTTTTTTCAATAAAATGAAGGTTGTTCAAATTTTAATGTATGACTTTAATGATCAATTGCAAAAGAGAAAAATAGTTTTCAAAGCTCAAAAATCTTAAAAGAAAAACCATCTTCTTTTTTGCCAAGTTTTTCAAGCTTTTCAATCTTTAGTTTGGCCAAATCCTTGATCTCCCAAAAACCAGAAAATCTATCTTTTGAAATCAAGATTCTTCTATGACGACTACACATTCACAAAAGCTTTAAGTCAAGACTATGGGTAATTGTACCAATTTCTGTAAGTATAAATCTTCTTGTAGGGATGTGAGTTATGAAAATCCATGGTGTAGGCACGGTGGGTTTGTAAATCCTCTTGGAAGGAGGTAGTTGTAAAAATCCTCAAGGTTGCCGAGGTGGTTCTATCATAGTGACAATGGATGTTGAATGTATGTCATGGATCTGATTGAACAAGGGTTATTTCCTTGTGTTTGTGATTTATGTGCCATGTCTCTTGCATGCTTTATATTTTGCTGCTTATTTTTATTATTGCAAGTGAGCTTGTTGATTAAGATTAAAATTAGATAACTTTAATTGTAATCTTAGGGAGAGTTTTTTAAAGGAACATATTATTTCATAAATATTATTCATACCCCTCTAGTGTTTCTCCGTGTCATCTCAGGATCCAACTTGCTCCACCATAATCAAAACACTAAGATCATCGAGCACTCATTATCTCACATATCCTAACTAGACTTCATAATTGTTACATCATGGTCTACCTCGATCAAAAAATCATGACCAACTACAAAAATAAAATCTAACGGACATATGTACCATGCACCGAACTGTGTCAAAAAGCAATCTAACATCTATCAAATCATTATATCGCATCCATATGTCTAATATGTACCATCAAGATTACAATTTGCCTTCTAGTCAACCTGGTCTACATCTGATCTCCTAGGTCTAAGGATATCAAGAATGCATTTGCTTCGATACATGTGACGAAACTTCGATGCATGCAACGAAAATGAAAATGTATAATGATACTTCTACATAACACAATATATTGTTATAGCTTCATGAAATGCTTGATAGAAAAATATTGCATGCATTAAGAAGGAGAATTAAATGTGATTAAATATTCAAAGAATCCTTTTATTTCTATATACATATTTGCTTATAAGTATTTGCACATAATAGTTTGTATTATGAAATTTAGTAAATGCGCACATCGTCTAATTAACAATGATCTTTAATTTAGTATAAAAAGGTATTAAAATTTGAAATGTAAAATTTACCATTCCAAACTGCTAATGTACCATAATTTGGAATGTGTAATCCACATAGTGAATCGTCAGAGATTTAGCGTTCTCAGATAACACTACTTCGATCATTGATCTTGCCCTCGTCACAAAATTACTGTTCCAAACAATTGAATCCACCTAATCCACATCCACCATCGCAGTCGAAACACGAAAAGATAAAGTTAAAACTTTCAGATTGCCTTAATCAGCATCTAATCCACCGATTTTCTTTGAATCAATCGTCAATCGTTTGATTGAAAACTAACACTCCTTATGCTTTTCATCTAACAATTTAGTTTGCTTCCTATTGTAATCCAACAAATCATCATTCATGTGCCACATGAAATTATCCAACATATGAACTCTAATTCCTTTTAATTGTATTGGCTTTTCCCCACTGTAAGATCTAACACCAATTCTTCACCTCCTTCACAAGGCCTTTGTGTTTTCATCATGTATCCTTACCTTCAGCCATATGTCGGTAGATCTCATATCTCAATTAAATATGTTTTCGTCGTTTCGTTCATTGTTAGCAACTGCTTCCCTGTCGACCTCATGTACCATAGTAGGCTACCATTGCGTCCATAACTCGCACGTGCATAAGCCCTCCTCATGGGTATCTACCAATCAATAGAGCGCCACCTCCATGCATCAGTAACCATCACTGCACCTAAAGTTGTAACACCATAAGTGATAATAATCTCACATCAAACATGTGTTAAAGAATTCTCTGCATATAATGCCTATGAACTCAAATTAATAGTAGCAGAGTATCTTTGTAGGAAGAAGCATGAAAAGTTATACAGTTTAGCATGCTCGTAAGAAAACAATCCTAGGATGCGTGACCCTCTGGAAAGTTCTCAGAATCAGAGCCAAACACCAGCAAAAAGTGTAAAAACTAAGTGATACAAGGAACAAAATAGCATGCACATAAGGGAGTAAACGAGCCAAATTCTAGCAAGCCAAGGCTGGTCAAGTTCAACTCGTTTAGTGATCAAGCAGATATGAGCAAGGCAATCAAATACTGAGCCGAATTCAAACTGATTGCAAAATGTTGGTTAGTCAATGTGGTATAGAATTGACACTTACAACATTATTATTTGGCATTTTTAACCGACTACACAAAGAGAAAGAAACAATTATATATCAAATATTCTATTTTCATAACTTACTTTGTATTTGATAAAACCCTAGTTTTAGACATGTCGATAAATAAAAAGACAATATGCATCATATTTTTTTGTATCCTAATTAATAGACATTTTACTTTAGATATACCTACTTATAATGTATCAATATATAAATTTGTGTATTTTACATATGTCTTATGCTTAAAATATAAAACATATATATTTGTAATATTTATATATACAAATACATATTAACAAGTAATGTCGAGTTTATTTGAACCGTACTTGATTAAGCCAGCCTAGATTGAGTTTGGCTCGTTTACTATTTCAAGCGAGTCGGAATCAAAGTTGTCATACCATATATCGTATCATATATCATTTTATTCCAACATCGTATCATATATCTTATATCGTATTGTAATAAAATTGATAAATAAAACATTAAGTAAATCGATCAAGAAACTAAATATATTAAAAAAACAATCAAGAAATTTAAGCTAGAATAAGTTATGAACAATGAGATTTGCTAAAAGTGCGTAAAATAAAGCTTTCATTATAAACATTTAAATATAGGCATAATCACATAAACATTATAAAAGAAAAACCAGTTATATCATAATATTACACATAAACTTAAGCTATAATGCTACATAACACAACATCATAATCTCATGGTCATAAATCACTTGTCCTAATTTTTATACAAAACTGTCTTAAACTAAAATACAGTCATAAACAAAAAACTAATCAATTATATTAATCATTAACCGTTAACAGCCTTAAACAAAAAATAATGACTCGTAATCTTTATCGGTTCTATCAAACAAAAAATTTAATTTATAAAATTACAATGGTCGTGTCATCAATCAACGCTTCACAATCGTTGTCATTGCCAATCAAAGCAGCAAGTCATTGTCATTGTTGAGATCATCATTGATGCAGTCAAGGTTGCCGAGTTATTCTTCATCAAGGTCGTAAAAGATCTTCATCGCTGATAGCAATCATTGAGAGGTCGTTGGTTGAAACCTTCATCACGATCTCATCAATTTCATATATATATGTCATTATCAAGGAACACATGATAGCATCGATTCGCTCAAGATAATAATTCTGAATTATGAATGCTAATTTTATCCCTAAATAAGGATCCGATCAATTTAAACCACGAAAACCAATATTAAAAAATCAAAATAGCATATCAGAAGATATTTATATCGTCCGATATGATATAGTATCGTGTGATATAAAGGTCATATCATACGATATTTCCTCCAATACAATATGGGCATCTAAGTCGTATCAAAATCTACCCATATTGTATCGTATCACATGATATAACTCACATATCATATGATATTGATGAGCATAGCTAGAATCAAACCAAATATCGAAACGAACTCGAAGCCCTAGCCTCATATGAATGTGATAAGGATCACCTTTTGAATATATGGGATCCACCTTCTAGAATCCATAGAGACCACCTTTAGAATTTTTCATCAAGTAAAGTGTTTGTATAATGAAAACTTCATATCCTGAACCAGACGAGTATGTAACACCTTAAGTGAGAAAAGTACCATATCAGTTATGAGATAATAGCTTCTATGATATATAATAGTTCAAATGAACAAAAAAATTAATAGTAATTAGCATTTTTTAAGGAGGAACCATGAAAAAACTCTACAGTTAAGCATGCTAAGGCAAGAGCAATTCTATAATGAATGACTCGAAAGTTCTCATTCGGAAGGTTACAAAAATATCTACGCAATCGCCAACCGTAGCTTGAACCAAGTAGCCATTGCCACAAAACATTATGCAACGTGCACCATCGAGCCCTTATTGCATGCTTAGACACAATTCGCACTCCCTCGCATAACCACTACCACTCGCATGCCGCATTGCCATCACCCGTGCATGTTGTGTTAATTGCCATGATATTGGTCAACTCAATGTATCGCTGATTACCAGATCCAAATTTCAGATCCAAAAGGTCCTTTTTTTCTTTGTCCATGTATCATCATTGATCGCGGATTCCACATGACCACCTATCTTGTGAGCTAAATATCGTCGCCATAGATCTGATACCACTAATAAGGATTGACACTCTTAATTACTGACCACAGAAGATGAACCACAAAATCAAATGCAAGAAGAATGCTAAGATTTATGTAGTTTGGCTAACCAATTTCGGCTTATGGTCAAGGAGCATCGATAAAGAAATTTATTGTGAGGAACAAAATTACAAGAGAGCTCATCATCTGTTTAATCTCTCATACAACTCTCGTCTCTATCATATCCAAAGCCACCTCACATCTCGCATATGATAGACATATATAATGCTAAAAAGAAACCTTATCACTAACCATCATGTAGTGGTAGGCCGCATCAATAGATGATAGCAGCCCCACGTTAACTTCCATGATCTAACTCGTTGCAAACAGATGCAGTTCGTTGGATACTAAATCGGATGCAAGACACAACCCACACACTTTCAACATCAACCATCACCAAGGAAAATTGCAGTACCAAAAAAATAATTCCTAATTAATGAAACTGATGTCTGTGATGAAGCGAAGGCAGTTCTGAAAATGTTGCAAATTCAATAAAGTGAAAATCACCTTAACTCAAACTGTAAGAATTAGATCTTGGTGTTTTCCAGAAAAATTTATGCAAATTGGGATTTTCCAAAGTTTACCCTAAACTATTGTGAGCATAAGGTATCGAATTCTGAAAAAAATCGTTATAAACTCTTAAGAATATGAATCATCATGAAATCCAAATTCCATCATACCAAACACGATGAGGACCATCGGAAGTCCATGGCTCAAGGCAAATTGGACAATTAACAGAAGCCGACTGCGAACCGCAGCTACCCTTATCCTTCCTTAAATCCCCAATCTCTCCACGCTTGCCGTTTTCCTCTTCCTCTTCCTCATCATCATCCTCTTCGTCTTCTTCTTCTTCCTCCTGATCATCTTCAGATTCTTGATTCGGCTGGACCTCCAAGACTTCAACTTCCGGCGGACCGCTGGCCGCCTCCTCTAACGATGCCGCCACGGCCGCGTTTAGGGCTTCCGCCTCTGGATCATAGTCTTCGTCTTCCTCTTCGTCTTCTTCATCATCTTCATACTCTTCCGCTTCCTCTTCTTCCTGTTCGATAGAGCGAGAAGGGTTCGTCGACATGGATTCGAGGGGCGCAAGATGGAGGGAAACTGAATCCGGAAGAAGGTTTTTCGAAATAAAAATAAGAGTGCTGTTAAATGCACTGCACGTGCCTTGATTTTTTCGTCATTGTTAAATTTTTTAAATTACAAATTTAATCTTGATTAGATTTTATTAATTACAACTTTGCCATGTGATCTTTTGATTTCACCACAAAATTGCTTTTCTTGTTATGAATAGGCCCATGAGCCCATTGGGTATCCGGCCCATCATTGAAAGCTATAAATATGAGGGTAAAGATGTTCTTAACCCCCTACACCTATTTCCCTACTTTTCCATTCACAACACGTTATCAGCACGATCACGCTCGTTGGAAAATGCGGCGACGCGCGAGGAAGGAGCTCCATCAACCGCTCAGTCTAAGAAGATCGTAATCTTCTCAACTGGGAGCGAAAAGGGCATCCTTCACCAACCGTCGTCTAGATTCCCTCGTCGAATCTAGAGGTAAATATCAAAACTTTTTTAATCTAAACTTGCGTTTCACGTAAATCTGCATGATTTAAGATCAAAAAGTTTGAAAATACGGTAAAAATCACATTTCTATTTAGATCCGCATGTCTAAAAACAATAAAAACGTTTTTTGAGATATAAATGTTTGAAAAATCAATTTTTTTACCACCTCTCAACCTTGATACATACCCCGCATGCCCGAAGGGCGAAACGGTGGCGCTCTATAAGCGCCGCCGGCGGCACAAAACGCCGCAGACTAGGCCGTGGCGGCTGCGGCCAGCAACCGCGGTCTCAGGTCGCGGACTGCCGCCGCGGCCATCCGCCGCGGCGCCGAGCCGCGGGCCCCCCATGGTTTTTCGGAAACCCTAGCCCTAAACCGGCCAATTTTCCGGGGAGACCCAATTAACCCTAATGGGTTGTTTTCATGACCCAAAAAGCCTGAAAATTAGCTCATTTACACAATAATTTTTCCGTTTTTATTTTTGGCCCCAAAAGCCCAAAATAATTAAAGAAATCTTAAACTTTATAAAAAGGATTAAAGCGGAAAATAAAACATTAAAAATATGGATCAAAGGTAAAAAGTTTTTCAAAAATAATTTTTAGCACGTCACACACTATTTAGATTATTTTTAATCTTTACATGCATGTGCTATGATTGTCTGCATGGTTGTATATTTTTCATATATTATCTACGTGGATGTGCGATTAGGCTATGTTTTTAGGGATCAGCCAGGTTTCCGACATCTTTTCTTTTCTGCAATTTCTTTTCTTTTTGAGAGAAATTTGTAAATGGGGAAATATATGTAAAAAGAAGACCGGAGGACACCAAAAAGGAGCTGAAGGCGTATGCACAAAGAAGATATGGGCTTCTCTTTGAAGTTCCCGAGTTGTATTTACTCTTTCATGCAATTATTTCTTGATGTATTTTCAGATTGTCTTTTTCGTTTCGGTGTCGGCTGGCTGATCCCCATAGTCCTAATTTATTTTCATTGCTTATACATTAAATGCGTGGATGTTAACCTTTTCATGCTAGTTTAATGTTAAAATGAAAATGTTAAAAAGCATGCGTGGATGTTAATTTTTGATTTAATAATTCACGCCATGCAAATGTTAAAAAGCATGCGTGGATGTTAATTTTTGCTTTACTAATTCACGTTATGGAAAAGTTAAAATGCATGCATGGATGTTAATTTTTGCTTTAATAATTCATGCTATGAAAATGGTAAAAATACATGCGTGGATGTCTACTTTACAGTTTATTAATCCATGCTATATTTATATTGCTAGATCAATCTATGGCAAGACTTGCGAATGTCGATTTCTCGGTCCTGAAGGCCGATGGGTCGAACTACTTGAGTTGGCAGTTGGACCTGAAGTTCCATCTACGATCTCATAGGTTCAGTCTGACACCCACCGAGAAGGCAACAATAAGTACTGCCACAGCTCAACAGGATGCTTCCAAAGAAGCACATCAGATAGAAGAAGTTTCCGATATACTAAAGGCAAAAGCCATTATCTATATCAGGAAACATTTAGACTCGACCCTGAAGAACGAGTATCTTACTGTCAAGGATCCTTACGAACTGTGGGACACACTTGAGGAGAGGTACAGGCATCAGAGGGATGTCATACTCCCCCGTGCACAGTACGAGTGGACTCACCTCCGCATACAGGATTACAAATCTGTAGCAGAGTACAACTCAGCACTATTTCATATCACCTCACACCTGAAGTTGTGCGGTGAGACTGTGACTGAGAAAATGTTGCTGGAAAAGACGTTCACGTCTGTCCACGAGAAGGACATGATCCTTATGCAACAATACCGTGAGAGGAAGTTCACGAAGTACTCTGATTTGCTTTCATGCCTGCTAATGGCTGAACAGAACAGAGACTTGTTGGTTGCCACTCACAACCTGCGCCCTCCTAGCTCCGCTCCACTGCCACCTCCAGCAGAGGCACACTGCCAGTCTTCTCAGAAGAAGAAGATGGACAAGAAGGCTAAATTCTAGAAATGGAAAGAACAGAAGAAGCGGAAGAAGGCCACTCCCCAAGCTCCTCCTCAGAACCAGAAGTTCGTGGAAAAGAAGCAAAAGTGGACGTCCAAAGGTGGTACTCCCAAGAAAGATTGGGAGGATAAGTGCTCCAAATGCGGAATGACGGGCCACTGGTCCAGAATCTACCGCACCCAGAAACACCTACAAGACCTCTACCAGGCAAGCCTCAAGCCTCGAGCTGAGACAAACCTGATAGAGAGCACAGCGTTGCCATAGACCTCATGGACTCCTGAAGATTTCATGGGAGACGACACTCTCTAGTTTTGGACCATAAACAATTGCTAGCAATGTATCTTCTTTTCATGCATCGTATCTAGTTTTTTTATTATTCCATGTCGAACAATCTTTTGAGTATCTTAAATGAAAGTAGATCTTTTCTTTTTCATATTATTTACTGCTTAAATATCTTTCTTAATATAGATATGGAATCAATTTGCCTAGTGGACAGTGCATCGAAGCACTCGATCCTTCAAAACATAGACTACTTCACGAGCATAAGTATCTACTCTGGTCCACTGAGAACAATCTCAGGACCAGCTAACATAATCGAAGGATCAGTGGAAGCAATCATATTGCTCCCCGGTAACACACAAATCACACTTAGGAATGCGTTATACTCCCCTAAATCCATCCGAAATCTCCTAAGCTTTAAAGATATCCGTTTAAACGGATATCACTTAGAGACGGTCGAGGAAAATAAAAGGGAATACTTGCTTGTAACGTCTCTTACAAATGGTTCAAAAACCATTGTGGAACGTTTCAAGGGACTCCCCTCGGGACTCTACCAAATAAGTATACAAACTCCAGAAACATCAATGGCGGAGCACCTGCAGTGCCCCAAACACCAGAATTCCAACTCTAGCATAGTAGACTGGGACACCCTGGATCTGTTACGATGTACCGCATCATAAAAAGCTCCATGGGTATAGACTTGAAGAACCTGAAGATTCTTCAAAAAAGGTAAATTCACATGTCCACCCTGTTACAAGGGTAAACTGATTACGAGACCCTCTCCACTGAAAGTGGACCTGGAGTCTCCAAGTTTTCTGGAAAGAATTCACGGAGACATTTGTGGGCTATACACCCATCAAATGGTCCGTTCAGGTACTTTATGGTCCTGATTGACGCATCTACTAAATGGTCACATGTGTGTCTACTGTCCACCTGAAACCTTGCACTGGCTAAGCTTTTAGCTCAGATAATCAGGTTACGGGCCCACTTCCCCGACTACCAGATAAAGAAATTTCGTCTGGACAATGCGAGGGAGTTTACATTACAAGTCTTTCTAGACTATTGCCAAGCACAGGGAATTGAAGTCGAACATCATGTAGCGTATGTTCACACCCAAAACGGGTTAGCAGAATCTCTAATTAAGAGACTGCAATGGATTGCTCGTCCATTATTACTTCAATCCCAGCTGCCAGTGAATGCATGGGGTCATGCAATTTTACATGCTGCATCTTTAATAAAAAGACCTTCTGGAGGTCAGTCATCTTCTCCAATGCAACTAGCACTTGGAGCCCCACCAATTGTCTCACACTTGAGAATATTTATTTGTGCAGTATACGTCCCCATAGCACCACCACAAAGGAAAAAGATGGGTCCACAACGTCGCCTAGGCATTTATGTTGGGTTTGACACCCCCTCCATAATAAGATTCCTAGAACCCCTTACGAGAGACGTTTTCAAGGCACGTCTAGAAGACTGTGAATTTGATGAAACATTATTTCCAAGACTAGGCTCACAGACAAAGAAGCCCGAAGCTTCAGACTGTATCACTTGGGATACAAAGACATTATGTCACTTTGATCCGCCCACAAGCCAGTGTGAGGAGGAGGTCCTGAAGATTATCCATATCCAAAACACTTTCCATCTCTTGCTGGACAAATTTACTGACTACCAGAAGATTGTCAGATCGCACGCCCCTGCTGCTAACACTCCAGCTAGGTTTGACATACCGCAAAATGGATGCAATCCGCCTGCAGCAAAAATGGTTGGACCGCTCAAAAAGAGAGGACGACCACCGGGATCCAAGGACCAAGTCCCTCGAAAGAGTAGGACCCTTGGCAATGGTAAACAAATACCACCACATGATGCTACTATAAGCCCTGCTACCCCATCTCTTCAAACTCTCAAACAGAGGAAAAACCGGGAGAAAATGAAGTTTCGATACACTATGTACGAACTGGGGAGTATTGGGACAGAAAGAGCACAACCATAGATGACACATTTACGTGTAATATTGCCATCAACGTTGTGTACTGCGACGATGATATTGAACCACGCTCTCTGACAGAATGTCAAAGCAGAGATGATTGGCCAAAGTGGAAAGCGGCAATAGGAGTGGAGTTGGATTCACTCACCAAACGCAAGGTCTTCGGACCGATAGTCCAGACACCAAAAGGTGTAAAACCTGTGGGTTATAAATGGGTATTTGTTAGAAAACGAAATGAACAGAATGAGATCGTTTGCTACAAAGCAAGGCTTGTAGCGCAGGGTTTTACCCAACGTCCAGTGGTGGATTTTGAAGCCACATACTCCCCGGTCATGGACGCGATCACCTTTCGATTTCTCATTGGCTTAACAGCCCAAGAGGGTTTAGATATGCAGCTTATGGAAGTTGTGACTGCATACCTATATGGCAACTTAGACCGAGACATCTATATGAGATTACCTGACGGTTATTCCTTACCTACAGCACTAAAAGAGAGACAACTTGACATCTACTCAGTGAAACTGCAAAGATCATTGTATGGTCTAAAACAATCTGGAAGGATGTGGTATAACAGACTGAGCGACTTCCTTGCAAAACAAGGATTTACAAATGACCCAGTCTGTCCTTGCATCTTCATAAGAGCAAAGGCAACGGAATTTGTCATTATAGCCGTCTATGTAGACAACTTGAACCTCATCGGATCTCCTGAAGAGATCGCCGAGATTTCTAGAAGCCTGACAGAAACATTCGAGATGAAAGACCTCGAAAAGTAAAAATTCTGTTTAGGACTTCAAAAAGAGCACCTTAACGATGGGATCCTGTTACATCAGTCAACTTACACATCGAACTTATTGAAAAAGTTTCAGATGGATAAGTGCCACCCCCTCAGCACCCCAATGATCGTAAGATCATTGGATGTGCATAAAGACCCCTTTTGGCCGCTGGAAGAGGGGGATGAAGTACTAGGCCCTGAAGTGCCTTATCTAAGTGCTATCGGTGCACTCCTTTACCTAGCTAACTGCACTCGCCCTGACATAGCATTTGCAGTAATCTTACTAACCAGATATAGTGCTGCACCTACACAACGGCACTGGGCCGGAGTTAAGCATCTTCTGCGCTACCTCCAAGGGTCCATAGACTTAGGTCTATTCTATAGGAAAGGGGCATCAACTGGTTTAGTTGGTTATGCTGATGCAGGATACAGGTCCGATTCTCATACAGAGAAGTCTCAGACCGGATATATGTTTACCTATGGCGACACTGCCATATCCTGGAGATCTGTAAAGCAGACCATGACAACCGTCTCATCCACTCACTCAGAACTTCTAGCGATCCATGAAGAAAGCAAGGAGAGTTTCTGGCTACGCTCTGTGATCCAGCACGTTCTCACCTCCACCGGCCTGATGACCAGCGTACTTGCACCTACTCCTCTCCATGAAGACAATGCAGTATGTATAGCCCAGCTACAGGACGGCTATATCAAAGGCGACAAGACAAAGCATATCTCCCCAACTTCTTCTGGACGCACGACCTTCAGAAGCAAAAGTAGATTGAGGTACAGAAAATCCAATCATGTAATAACTTGGCGGATTTGCTTACCAAATCCCTGCCTACTAGTATCTTTGAGAAACTTGTATATGGGATTGGGATGATGAGAGTGATAAAATGTAATCTGGGTTAGGATGAGAGGACTATGAACTCATAGATACATAGGAGACTGATGTATAGATTCATATGAAATCTGCAAGCCTGAAGCTTGGTCAGATGAGGAGAGTCAACTGCAGAGTTGTACTCTTTTCCCTTGGCTACTGGTTTTTTCCCACAGGGTTTTCCGTAGTCAAGGTTTTGACGAGACAACCTCGTTGACTCTGGATCCTGAAGTATCTACCCTAGACACATCTCTAAAATAGGGGAAGTTATGAATTAACTGTTCTTTATTTAACAAGGCAGTTATCCTAACTCGGATCCTGAAGAATCCACATCTTATTCAATGTTGGTTGGATAAGGGAAAGTGTTATGAATAGGCCCATGAGGCCCATTGGGTATCTGGCCCATCATTGAAAGCTATAGATATGAGGGTAAAGGGGCTCTTAACCCCCTAAACCTATTTCCCTACTTTTCCCTTCACACCATTTCTATCTATTTCTTTCTCACGTCACAATTTTCCTCTCTATTTCACCATATCTTCTTCTTTCTCCTCAATTTTGCCATTTGTTCTTAAGCTTACGAAATTTTTGGTTTGTAGTGATTGTCTGATTATCGATTGTAACGATCTGCTCTCTGGGGAGGACATTACTTATTTGATTTATTCGCATGGCTGCAGTTAACCAGTGAAAACAAAATAACCACAAAGCAGAGATGTACAAAAATACCCTAACAGTGTCCAATTATTACAATCCATATAGTACAAATTAATACAATAAGATGAAATAAAAGATAAGAAGCGCAACTGAAAAGGTGCCACTAAAAGAACTCTACCACTGCAGCCTCAGGGACGAACTCTGGCTCTCATGAGCCTCTATGTCAAATTGTGTGTCGTCTGCGGTGCCACGAAACATGGAACCGTAGGTAAATCACAACAATTCTAGCAATAGACATAAAGTAGTGCAAAAGTACGGAGCAATTTTTTAAAGACTATCATGCTAGTGCAATAAGTGAAATAAGAGCAGATATGCAGGCAAAGGCGTAAAGTAAAGTAGGGGCAGGCATGCATGCAAGTGCGACAAGTAAAGTACATCTAGTCGAGTAGTCATGTTGTAATGCCCGTATATGTGATATACTGTACGAGCGTATGTGTATAGGAAATTTGTGGTGTGCATAGTGATTTTGTACGTGAATAGCTATATGGTTGACCATGACGTGGTTTGGATATATAAGTGAGTGTATGTGGTTGTATTCTCTTGCTAATTGTTTTGTTGTAGTTTCAAGAGGTTATTATTATTGGCACTGTTAGGCATATGATAGTTATCATTTTTGGCTTGGCCTATAGTTAATTTTATTAGCTATAGTTTGTTGGGTTAAATAATGGGCTTGGATTCTTAGATCAGAAAGGAGGGATTAGATCTTTTTAATACAAAGGCAAACTTGTAATACCCCATCATTCTTTATTTTATTTCTCCCTTCCTCCCCACGCAACACAGGCCGACCCTCTCTCCTTGCGTGCTGCCAAACTCCCCAGGCCGAAATTCTAGGGCCATGGCCGAAGCTCTCAAGTCCAAGCAATGGAGAGAAATCAAAGAAGAAAGAAGAGGAAGAAGAGGAGAAGCTAAGACCTAAACCCATCCTCTTCTTCTACCCTCCATCTACTCCAATTTTTCTCCTCCTCCATGGCCGAATTTCCCATTGGCTGGCCGAATTCCTCCCCAGGCCGAAAATTTCCAGGGTCAGGCCGAAATTCCAGAGCAAGAGAAAAGGAATGGAGAAGAAAAAGAGAAGAGGAGAAAGCTAGGGTTTGGGAATTCTTGGAGCTTGATGGAGATGGAAGAACTCCATGAAATTGAAAGAGAATTAGGGCTTGAGCTTGAGAATGATGGATGATTTCATCTAATTGGGAGAGGTAGGAGTCCAATCTCAACTCTCATGTTGATTTCATTTCATTTTGTTGAGTAAAGTTGGCATTTTTAGGGTTTTAATTGAAACCCCTTGACATGATGCATTCTTGATGAATTCATATGAGATGTTGAGTTATTTGGTGCTATCAATATGTTTCATGGTGCTTTTAATTGCCTTGATTCACTAATTTTGGAGAAATTGCTTTCATTCTTGATGTTGGAAACTTCTACTCATTTTTCTGAAATTGCTCTCATCCTAGATTGAATTCATATGATATGTTGAACTTATATGATGCTATATTTATGTTGATGATGCATTCAAATGATTTGTTCCACTAATTCTTGGAAATTGCTCTCATTTTTAATGTTGATGGCTTGTTATTAAAATTTGCTTGTATGCAAAATGAGTTTCTTATGATAATGAATTGAGAGGTGAGAATGGTCATGAAGATGTGATAAAATTGGGGGCTTAAGACCACCCATGAATTTCGGCCTAGGGTCTTGAGAAGCCATAGTGCCATGATGTTGTGTTGGTGAAGGAAAAATATTAAAAGAGAATGAAATGTGATGAATTGGAATAGAGAACAAATTTGGCATGTTTAGGGTTTTTCATGAAATCCCTCGACATGGTGCAATTGAGTTCGAATATATAGGGTATGTTGCAATATATGATGCCATGATCATGTCCATGTGGGTTGAATAGCTTGCTTCAATGATTTGGTGAGATTGCCCTCATTTTGTTGGAGGTTAAATTAAGTCGTGAAATTGCTCTCTTTGTGATGTTGGAAACCTTATTTAATTTTCCCTTGTATGAAAATGCGAAGTATGTGATGATGAGATGGAGTTGTGCAAATTGGCTATGAAGAATTAATAAAATGAGTGATTGAATTTTATGATGGTGTTGAGAGTATATGATGCTATGTTATGAGTCATGTTGCATTTGTTTGCATTGTTCATTAACCTTGTGGAATGACTCTCATTTAGCGTATTGGAAGTTATTATTGCTCTCATTTTGTTATATTGATTAAATGAAATCATTCTCATTTTGTTACATTGATTAAATGAAAGTTGCTATCATTTTGGGTCGTTGGAAGTTATTTGTTCAATTTAATTTTTATGAAATGAGAAACATGTGAAAATAAATTGAGTTGGGAAATTGGAAATGTGATGTTGAAAACTTGCGGAATATGGAATGTGTGACATGGTGATATGGTCACATTAGGACACGAGGTGGAGTGCACGAGCATGGACAAAGTGCCGCGGTAGGAGGCGGGTGACGCACCGTTGGCCACCTCTTGATCCATTAGGTGGCTCCACATGGAGGTGGCTCCACGTTGATATCGGAGTAGAAATCATGATACACTTGCACGCCGGCCCATTCATGGGACTCCATCGCATTGCATTGCATTGTTTGTGCATCATATGCATCATGGCATCATGTAGCATTGTTGGGTGATTTGTGCTTGTATTTGTGTGATGTTTAACCTTTGAGAATGCATGTTGCCATGGAAGCATTTGCTGCTTGAATGATGGAATATTGGAAGGTATGGGTTGTTAGTCAGTAAATATTGTTATTTTTACTAGTAGTGATATGAATGATATTGATGTTGGTATTGGTGCATTAATGTTATTAAGAAATATTGGGATGTTGGAAGTATTATGGAATGTTGGAAATTTTAACATCCAAGTTACCATGAAGCACCCATGGTTGAATTGGGATGCTACTTTGAATTATTTGATGCAATGATCATGTCCCATGTTGCTTGAAAGTTTTGTCCCAATAATTATGCAAAGTGCTCTCATTTTGAAACATGGAAGCATTATTATTCTCCCCATTGCATGAGAAGATGGAAATGCTCCCCTTTATGAAATTAATCTCATGTTGGTTCCTTGGGTAAATAAAATAGATCTCGTTTTGTTACATGAAGTCAACGAAATTGTTCTCCTTTATTTCATTGTTCCAATAAATGGCCCTCATTTGGAAGTTGGAAATGATATGTTGATGCTTATAGTAATGTTGGTGGTGCTAGTGGTGTTGTTGGTGTTGTGGGGATGTTATGATTATACCATATTCTCTTTGAAATACTATTTATGTTTTCTTTTAGAAATATTATTTATGTTGTACTTGGAAACCTTGATAAATACAAGAGAAACTCTGCCGAAATTTTTAAAAACATTTCCATAACATCATAAGCACTAGAAACTTAAGCTAGAAACGCCTATTAGCGCAATAACATCAATTTGGGATTGTTGTGATATTTGCAATATCAAAGTGATTCTTGGTAATATGGTAACTTCGTGGTTTTAGCTAAGAGCTCCTTAAAGTTGTATCTTTCTCAAGTAACATGCCCCTCTTGTGTTAGAAATGACATCCTTCATGGTTCCCTTAATTAGAATTAGTACCTTGATACTACATTTACAAATGTAATCTCGAGTGTAAATTTGTAAGGTGGTACTCCCTTGTTAAAACATGATTGAGACAATGTGTTTCTCACTAATTAAAATTTCTAGCACTTAAGCCCTTAACTTCATGAGCTTGTTGCCTACGTTAATGGCATTGACTTCATGCAAGACTCTTTTGCCTTCATAAAGATCGCACATTGTGTAGGATTGTTTACGCTTTCCTCTTGGTGTTGAGTTAGCTTTCTTGCCATTAGCATTGGCTTATAAATGTTGCATTTGTAGTAGAAATGCTTAATCTTGCAGCTAGTTGTGGTATTGCTAAGTAGGTACATATTGGACATTATTCAAGTTTGCATTTTGATTTGTAATGATGTCTTAAAGGAATTAGTTTACATTGCAAGTGGACCTTATAGAAGTTGTTGTCTTGTTGGAGTATGTGTTGTTAAGTGAAGGGTGTTAACCTTAAGAGGTGGAATCCACAACCCAACCCTTGGACAAGTTTTTCTAGAATGCTTTGGCACGCATTCAAACTTGTGGTTAAATTGTTCTTCCGATTAGACCTTAATTCTTAAAGATCAACATGCTTTTAGAGTTGTGGGATACCATTCTTAAATATTGTAACTTCATGTCTCCTTGTAAGTCCATGTTTTCTTTCCATGTTATCTTGCAACTTGCATCAATATTCCGTTAAAGCTAATTGAGATAGATAAGGTTCATACATATTCTCTAGCTTGCTAATATTGGTGCCTGCAACATATTGAAACTGTTAGGGCTTATTGTTAAATTGTGCTTGCATAATAATCTCTAAAATTGCCAACATTCCCATATTTGTTATTAAGGTGGTCTTACTTGTTAAAGAACACATTTGAGTTGTTGCTTATTCCTCTTGTGTGGTACTCACTTTGCTTCGTAGGTTCCCCCTTGCGGCAGGTACGTGTTTTGAATGACACCATTTACATTTTCATATGAATCTGCAGTGATATGCCATGAGTTAGCCTCTCGTTGTTACTTAGTGCCTTGTATTTGTGCACAATGTGAGTTGGGTTTGGGTTTCCTACTGGGTCACGCTGTGACGTGTCCCGTTGATATTTTACAGGTGTTAGATCTTGGAGTCAGAGGCCGCGAGCCCAGTTGGTTAGATATGAGAGTTGAGGACTTTTAGAGAGAGAAAGAGTTTTGGGCGGTGTTATTGTACTCTAGCAATTTGTGGGATCATGGTGTATATATGAGATATGTATTAATGACGTTAACTCGGATATTTGTGTGTTTATATGTATCAGTGGTTTATTTATATTTCCAGGTTGAGCTGTTGTCCCTTTGTGTTCTGTGTTTGTTATCTGGAATGCTACAGGTACTATCCAGCAGTGCACAGTGGGCATGCTTGAGTTTTGAAATTTTGTACTTCTCTTCCGTAGCACCCGCCTCTTCGGGAATACCTGATACGGATTCGTACTTATTGGGTATCCCGGGGAGCTGGGCGTTACACATGTGGAACAAGTAAAGTAAAGGTGACCGAGCAAGTACAATTAGTAACATACAAGAGTAACCATAACGATAGCAATAATGTGATGTCCATGACAATAGCAATAATGAGAGGTACATGTTAAGAGAGAGTAATTGTGCCTAGCCTAGTGTGTGACATATAAAGGGAAGTACAGTGAGTAACCAAGAGTCCATCTCTTACCACGGGCGCTACCCGGGCGAACTACGCTATGAATACTGTGCCAGAATCTGTGATCAAGTCTATGAATTTGTCACCGGCTACTATGATGGGTTGCTAGAACCTGCATGGTGACAACAAAGCCTGGACTAGTCGCTCCCGCACTTCTGCTATTATAAGTTACCCCCAACACCCCAAGTGTCTGTGATGTCTATCAAGTACATGTTTATTACGAGATGTTCCACAAGTTATTCCACAAGCTGTACCACAAGCTATTCCACAAGATGTTCCACAAGCTATTCCACAATGGTGTACCATAAGATGTTCCACACAAGTATTACGTTCGACAATTCATGAGTCATATGCATGTCATGCAGCAATTGATGCGACTATTTAAACGTCAGCAATCATGCAATAAGTATAACCAAAGTCCATGCATGATGTTTAAGTGACAAGCAACATAACGTTCCATATTTACTATGATCGTTAAACCAGGACCACTGATTGACTTTCTTAATGAAAACCAGAAAGTTAAGGATAAAGAAAAGTCCAACAAAGACGTTTATTCCATGCTTCGAGCATGTGGTTTTTAATTAGTACACCGTTTACCCAAATAGATGGTCATGTGCTACAACCACCTATTTTGAAAGTTGGCAATGTCGTACGTTCAGGTCAAAGTCGTT
The DNA here is from genome assembly GCA_030789695.1 of Scilla litardierei. Taxonomy (NCBI): domain Eukaryota; kingdom Viridiplantae; phylum Streptophyta; class Magnoliopsida; order Asparagales; family Asparagaceae; genus Scilla; species Scilla litardierei. The sequence continues at coordinate 48,454,470 of CM061138.1, read as the reverse complement.
ATGCAGTTTATTAGGTCTCTAGTCAATCAAATTTATAACCATTGGTTCAATTCAATAGTCGTTCCGAGGCTATATATGGTGTCCTAAGTTCATACAAGTGCACTATCCAGATTTCTAAAGTTAGAATTGAAGTGACTTACATTATCGAGATCATCGTAGTAAGACGAGGTTGGAGCTAGAGCTTCCAAGGGAGCTGGTGCACGAGAACCGGTACCTGCAAACACAAGAAACAGTCGGTTAAAGAACACACTATTTTCTGCATATTTAACTTGATCGTTTTGATTTTATAATCGATTGAACAGTGCCGAAAAGCATTCTAAATTTTTATATAGGCTAGATATGAGGAATATAATTTTACTAAAGAAGGAAATATTTTTCTAAAGCTTCTGGTAATTTTTATAATTTTTAAAAGCTCGAAATATGTTTAAAAGACTAATTTTAATTAGTTATTGTATTTATTCAATAATTTAATCTGATGAAATACTTGTCAGAAAGTTTCAAGTGAGCTGTCAAAATGACCGTCTCGAAGAGAACTACAACATATTTTTTTTCATATATCAGTTTACGTGAAAATAACAAGTTATGGATTTTTAAAAGAAAACTATGTATTTAAGTTTTAGGCTTAAAAATTTATTTTGGAAAAACTACTCGTCTGATTGAGATGAAACTAGTGCTATTGGGTCTAGAACATCATTTCTGATTTTTTTGGAGTTGGTCTTATAATTTTCTGAGTTGGTTATAATTAATTATGAATTTTAGATCAAAAACCATATTTAATAAATATAAGTAAATGTAATATACTGAGTATTATACATATAAAATACGTATATACCTCCATCTTCCTCTCTTCTCTTTGTTATCTGTAAGCTGGAGGGGGGTTGCGTGCCTCGACGATGGCAGCGGAGGAGGCGGACGCGGTGGTGGGGCGACGATGGTCGCAGGGGCAACGGCAAAGGCGGCGACGCCGGTGGTGGGGGCGGTGCTGCAGCAGCGGGAAGGGCGTTGGAGCGGGCTTGGCTGCCATTGGTGCTGCTGCTCGCGGCGAAGCCCGGTGGCGAAGGCGGCGGGGATGACGTCGAGGTGGCAGCGACGAGGTGGCTAGGCGGCGAAGCTCAGTGGGTGGCGGTGCTGCACGCTTGAACGCGAGAGGGGGGGGGCTCTGTTTTGAACAGGGGAATGGAGCTAGGAGCGGGCTTGGGTCAGTTGCTTCCCGTCGGAGGGCGGTGGTCGAGCGGAGGGCGTTGTGCTCGTCGACGTGGAGTAGCAGAGGGGTGAGGGGGCGTGCATGGGTTGTGGATGATCGGTGAAGCCAAGGGAATGGGTTCGGAAGTGAGAGTGCGTGGGGAGAGCTGGTGGTGGCCTTGGGCGAAGGCAGCGGCGACGGCAGCTTAGACGGCGACTGGGTTTGGTGGGGAGCCGTCGCCTGGGGGTGTGTTCGTGCTGGGGAGGTGATGGCGTAGGGAAATGAAGAAGTAGAAGTAGAAGATGAAGATGGAGAGGGGAGATGGAAGTTCGGTGCTTGGAGGATGGGTTTATAGCGCCCTGGGTTTGGGTCGGGCTGAGGGTGTGAGAATGAGAGAGAGTAGGGGATTAGTTATATAGGTTAGTAATAAGAAAATAATAATAATAATAATAATAATAATAATAATAATAATAATAATTGTAATATTGAATAAGGTGGTTGGATCCCCTTATTCCGGATCTGACCAAGATGAACGATCGATTAATTGGGGTGGGGGTTAGGGTTAACTAAGTGCGGTTAGGGGGTAAAAGTAACTAGTTAAATGTAATTAGTAATAGTAAAAACATCATTAGTGGATGTAATTAGAAAAAGCGGAGGAATACAACCCCGTTTTCACATACGACTCCGAAAAATTACGAAAACATAGCCACAGGTTCGTATCGTCGCGAGGATCGTGAATACGAGATCCAATTTGGGATTTGAGCTATGGAGATACTAGCTTTAGGCAAAATGTTTAGGAAGCAAGTTTGCATGTTCTATATCGATTTTATATCAGAAAATTACGAAATTAATATGTGGAGCCCTAAATGATCATAGAATGATACTATAGAAGTTTGAAAATGTTTTGATGATGTTTATATAGAAAATTAATTCATACAGCTAAAACAGAAATATTTGAAAATGAATTATTATAAAAATTATTTAGAGATATTTGATGAAACCCGAATTTACCGAAATACACCATACTTAGTCTGATGCTACAAGATGTTTTTTATAAAGAATTTTGAAATCATTTTTGATATAAAACTCCTGACTAGCCATTATAAAATACTTTTGAAATGTGAAAATACGTGAAATACGTAAATAGATGTATTAATAAATACGGGTCGTTGATGTCTGCACTAAATTTATCTAAACATACAACTAAATCCTATATTTTGTAGAATTTTCTGTGTTGATTCGTCGCACTGTCCATGGCTTCATGTCCATCTCAGTGCAGTAGAGAGACATAAAATTTAGAAAATTCAACAAAATTTGCAAAGTTGTGTCAAATAATTCAGCCTATGGTTGTTATCAAATGCATTCACATCCAATTGAAAAACTTGGTTGGATGTGCTTTTTCCCCAATCTGTAGTGTGTGTATGTTTAGTTGTTAACACATTTCCAGAGACACGCATCAATTGTTGGGATATGGTTTAGTTGTTATCAAATGCAACAGGTTATTTGATTTTTTAGTTATTATTAAAAAATTTAGTTGTTATTAAATTTTTATAAATAGACGTGAAGTAGTATTTGTCTTGCATGCCAACTGTTTGATGTAATTCCTGAGAGGCATTGGATTAAGTTTTATTTCATTCTCTTAATTGATATGTTAAGAACTAACGCCAAGGAATTCTTTTTTCATTGATGTGTTTGGCAATTCATCGCCTTTGCCTCCGTTGGATGGTGACTTGCACAAAACATACGAACAAGAGAAGAGAAAAAGTTGATTTGAAAGAGCAATATCATTCTTCTTAAATTTCCCATGATTTTTAAATTTAAACATGATTATTGTGTTTGGTTATACCACCACAATTTCGTGAGTTAAATTTATGTTTGGTTAAACTTCCGTATTATTTCATAATTGTTCACATTTTCTAAATGCATCTAAATTGCTTCCAAAAACTGACGGTTGGGCACGGACCACAATTGAAAATTATTACTTTATATTTGTTATGAATAAGACCCATTGGGCCTATTGGGTATCCACACACATGAGTAACCAATATGAATATTATATAAAGGAGACTAGAGGTTTCCTAGCCTCAACCTTCTCCAAACCTGTTTCTACTTCATAACACGTTATCAGCACGATCACGCTCGATGGAAGAAGCGACGGCTCGTGAGAGGAAGGCGCCCAGCGGAAGCTCCGTCAAATTTTCTTCACGACGCAAAGCTTCGCGAGACGATGCAAAGTTTTTTTTCGGGCATCCCTCATCAAACTTCGCTAGATCTAGCAGACAGATTTAGTGGGTAAGCCTAAACGTTTTTCTAGATCTGATAACATATTAAAAAGTTCAATTTTTTATGTGATCTAGAATAAAATAAATGATTGTTTATGCATGGATCTAACTTATTAGATCAAAAACTTAATTGTTTGTATGCAAAACTGATTAAAAATTTAATTTTTATGCAATCTATCTGTTATTTGGTAGATCTTATTAAATCATTTTGTGCAAAATCTTGTTCATGATATCCCATAATTTAAAAATCAAAATCTGATAAACCCATGAACGGCCAGAAGCCGATAGCCCCTCCCCGCCAATAGATCCGACAGATCCGGCGCAAAATCCGGCAGAGAAAAAAACAAACGCCTGCCGCGCCTCCGGGCGCGGGTGGCGGCCGCGCCCAGCAGGCGCGGCCACGCCGAGCAGGCGCGACCCCCCTGCCGCGCCTACTGGCGACCGGCGGCTGTCGACCGCCGGCGGCGGCTGCCCACCCTCCCCAAAACCCGAACCCAATATTAGGGTTAGGGTTAGGGGAAGCCCATTTTGGGTTGTTGGGCTGTTGGGCTAAAAGCCCAACTAAAAAAATAAATAATAATAATAAAATAAAAATTTGAAATTAAATTATTTTGGGCCTGAAGCCCAAACAAAAATAATTCTCAGATTCTTACATTCATGGGCCTTTTCTTGGGCCAGCAGCCTAATAAGAAAAAAAATCAGATTAGTTGATTGATATTATGTTAGAACCCCCTAATGGGCCTGAAGCCCACCAAATAAATACAAATATAATAATATTAAAATTGTTTCCCCCGTTTTCTTGATGGACCTGAAGCCCACACGGAAATATAATTAAAATTTAAATTAAATTTAACTTGTTTAGTGGGCTTAGCCCATAGATTTTCTTGAAAATCAATAAACAAGTATCCTAACGGGCCTGAAGCCCGCGGACATAAATTAATTTATTTTCCTCTTATTTTGTTGGGCCTGCAGCCCACAAAAAGTGTAAAAATATACATAAATAAAGAGGAAAAATGCTTAATGGGCCCGAAGCCCGCTGGCCTAATATTATTAATTTCCGAAATCTTTATAAAATATATATTTTTAATATATATTAATTTCAAAAATTACCGAATAAATCCCAGAAATGTCCAGAAAAATCCTAAAAATTTGGGAAAAATTCTGGAAAATTCCTGAAACATCAGGAAAGTAATTGGGAGAGGGGTTACAATAAATATTAATATTTTGTGGATAAAAAGTTATTTGTCGTTAACGATGAATAACATGTTGTTCAGTTTAAATTTTTCTGAACATAATCTAACCGACAATGCGCATACCGCGGATGGCCAGAAGCCTCCGTCGCCACCATGTACCCATAAAATTTTCCTTTTTGGGGCTAAATTCCCATAAAATTTTTGGGTATGCGTCATAAAATTCCGAGACATCTTATGAACAACTAGATTAATGCACAATTGATTTAATATTTTGTTTGTATGTTAAAACTTAGTCTATTTTCTTATATAACTGTTTTTCATGTTAATACTCATACTAAGATTACATATTATGTAACAAACAGATTAAATAATATTTCAACAAGTTCAAATATCATACCTTTGTTGAAAATTGAACCTGAAGTTCAAACCATATTAAATGTCAAAACAAAACAAATACGATGGTTTATGCGAAAATTATAACTGCTATCTTTATAAAAGATGCACACTTCGCGGTAAATAGATATATAAGATATATGATCCATATAATCAAATATGGACACCAGAAGTTTTCCATAACACCGCTAAACTCTTTAAAAGAGTACTCTTCTTAGGAAAGATTTTTTTAATCTAGCCTTAAATATAAGCATACGCCTGAAGTTGTGGCTTAATAAATAAGTGAGAAATATATTACGCACCCGCGTATTTGTTCCTTTTTTGAGCATGATTAACTATCCACATAAAATTTGAACGCCTCAAGAAAATGGCCTGAAGCCATACTCGAGCATCCAAATAAACTTTTAGAAGTCTCTAATTAATTAGAAAAGTGGAAGTATAAAATAATTTGCTCAAACCCCTGCTTATGTCTCCTTAGCAAGACTAATTTTCATTGTCCTTTATAAATGAGGAATATTGAAATCAGGGGAAGTTCAGGATCAAACATGACCTGAAATAAAAAATAAGGGAAAATATTACTCGATACGGAGTAGGAAATGGCAAACAAAGATCAGAACCAGAAGCTCTGATAAGTACTCATAATGCTTTTGCAATATGAAAAGTAATTAGTTTATGCCATTGAAATATATATACATTGCTAGTCTAAACCGACGAAAGTCGACCTACTTATTGTATAATTAGCCAATCATAGAGGACAAATAAATTTTATAAACACAATTTTTAATATGTTGTCATAACATATTTCTTAGTGAGTTTAAGTGCTTATATATACTTTTAAATAGTATTTTGCAGTATAAGTCATTTAGAAAATCTTTTCTGTGATTTCTGTTTTTTTAATTCAGGACTTTTTAAGCCTGAATACTCTAAAAAGAGGATGTCTATTACTCTCAAAATAATTAAAGCCTGAAGCTTTGTCCCAAAATAAATTCAAAAAGAGGAAAATTGGAACACCTGAAGTGTCCAGAATCGACCAACTTTGGATTGATATCACCCTGGATTGATGATGCAAGACATCATCAACCAAACGAACCCGAAGATTCTTCAAAAAGGGTGAAACTTTCATTGTCCCATTCAAAAGGGAAAAATGATTATGAGATCATCTCCATTCACATGGACATTGACTCTCCCCACTTCCTCAAACGAATTTAAGATGATATACTATCATCATTAAATATAATGAAGACCTTTAGGTCTCTTGAGAGTATTTAAGGGATATAATTAGGTTTTGTCCACTCCCTTAATATGACTTATGATGTACCTTTTGTGTACTCATCAATATATCCTCTAAAAATGGTCATTATCCAACCACATTTTTTTAAAATGGTGGTAGCTTTGGATAAAAATGGGAACTCATAAATAATTAGCAACAGTGGTTGCGTACACTCAGCTAAACACACCATTAGAACCTTTTATATGAGTCTGATCAACTCCATATAAACATTTTCTAAGAATGGGTTTAGAGCACATCTTAAAGATGGTACGTCCGCAATGCTGTGTATGTGTTCCTGAAGCAACACTACATAAACCGTCATGATGCCATAAAGAGAACACATTCATCAGGACTAACCAACTTTGATGAATAGATTCCAAAATCTCGTATGAGTAAGGCATTTGTACACGTCTTATAGATTGTGTGTTGATGGTAATAAGGATCTTGAAGATCCTTCAATTCCCTATTTGGTTCAAATCATCTATGAGCCTGAAGCTCAAATTGACCATTTAAAAAGTAAATACATATGATCTGATTATAATCAGACTGACAATTTAAATATTGTCAAAACTTTCACACCCTGCTACTAAAAATCCAGCTAGGATTGACATACCAAATATAAGGGATGCAATCCACCAGTAGCAGAAGTGGATGTCCTTAAGAGATGAGAGCACATACCACTAGGCTCCAAAGAGAGAAATCTACTCCTGGAGATCGAAAAAGCAATACCACCACATGAAAGTGAGCTCAAATCCAGAACCTTATTGCAACTTGGTTGCTAAGGACCCATTCTGGATCTTTCCATATTCTTTACCCATCCCAGAACCTTCACTTCTTTAACGCGTCGTGAAGGAGACACCTCTGGGAGAAATCAAATGATTATAGTACGTACGAGGTGAGTTTTGGGCAAGAAAGAACACATTTTGTCGACAAATTCTCTCATATTTCATTTTTCCAGTTAAATATAAAATATCGTTTCCACAACTCTGCTTTGCCTGAAGCAAACACAGAGATTTGGCCAAATTATAATAATGTGGAATGAGGCAATAATAAGGTGAGCTGGACTCACTTATGAAATATGGGGTGTACGGACCTGAAGTCCTGATATCAAAAATGATATCAAATCATGTGGGATAACTGAGTATTGTAGGAGAATTAAAATAAAATCGTTAGCGATAAGCATTTTAATTTGCTATAGCTTTAGAGGTATAAATCGCTCAAACCAGGAAGTAATCAAGTAAGATGAGCTGAACTCACTTACAAGATGAATCTGATGCATCGACTGGTTTATGTCAAGGCGTAACCCAACGAATGGCAAAGGAGGGAATTTTTGGTTGATGTTACTATTGGATGTGACAACATTACCGATATAAAATTTCTTCAACTGCATGTATAAATTTTTTGCTTTACTTTCCTTTCTTTTTGGGACATATATTAATAATATGATTAAAGGAAAGACAACCTAGACAGAGATCCTTAAAGGACTCATACTAAAAGGTTGTTGTTTGCACCTCTTAAAAACAGTATTGTTCTTAAGAGAGCAAATTAAAAGAATTGAGATTATTTTAATAACTCAAAATATTATCGGATCTCCTGAAGAGAAAATACCGAAATATCTGTTAAAGCCTATCTATCAGATATGATATGATATGAAAGTCCTAGCTAGGCATAAATTCTTGGCTTACAGAATACAATCATCCTGAAGATGAACTATCATCCTGAAGATGACATTAATCATCCTGAAGATAAACTATCATCCTGAAGATGAATTATCATCCTGAAGATGACATTAATCATCCTGAAGATGAACTATTATTAATCATCCCGAAGATGAAAACTTCATACAATGATGATTGATGAAGGAAAAATGAAAATCATTCTCCACTAAATACACCTATTTGGTTGTATGGATACACATTAAAAGACCTCTTTCCGTTAGCTGGAAGAGGGGAAGAATATATATGGTCCAGAAGTACCTTAAGTGTCTTTGAAACACTCTTTTACCTGGCCAACTACATGCGTCTCTTTTGAGCGTTAACAGTATAGCTATTAGCCAGGTACAGTGCAACGCCTGCAGCGCACCACTGGACCAGAGATATGTAGCTTCTGCGCTATCTCCAAGGATCGAGGAAAAATCCTCCATGTTAAATGTATTTGCATATGCAGGTTACAGATCATCGCGATGAATAGCATAAAAGGGACGTCCACCTCCTGAAGATCTACACAGAATCCTCCCAAGTCTACATCCTCCTACCATCCCGAGAAGCTCATCACCCAAGAAGCAGTTCAAGAACATACAAAGCCTGGTCCTGAAGTACCTCGCAGACAATGACGATTGAGACGTGGAACTGTCTACCAAGTCTACAGCGCTCCTTTAGTTTCAGCTACTGCCTTATATGAGTGAAACTTGTATAGATGAGTGATGTTTGTACTTTACATTTGCTTTCGGAATGTTGTAGATGAGATGGATGTATAGACGCATAAGAGATTAATGTATAGATATATAGGATATCTGCAAGCCTGAAGCTTGATCAGATAAGGGGGAGTCAACTGTAGAGTTGTACTCTTTTTCCTTGGCTAGTGGTTTTTTCCACAGGGTTTTACATAGTCAAGGTTTTAACGAGGCAACCACATTGACTCTGGATCCAGAAGTATCCACCCCTCGACACATCCCCAAATCAGGGAAAGTTATAGAGTGCTGTACTCTTTTTCCTTCGCTGTTGGTTTTTTCCCACAGGGTTTTCCATAGCTAAGGGGTTTTTAACGAGGTAGTTATCCCTAACTTGGATCTAGAAGTATCCACCCTTTAAGATACTCCTTAGTACTAATGAATCATTCAGTATTCATAAGTCGAGTATACCACGTTGGTTGGATAAGGGGAAGTGTTATGAATAGGACCCATTGGGCCTATTGGGTATCCACCCACATGAGTAACCAATATGAATACTATATAAAGGAGGCTAGAGGTTTCCTAGCCTCAACCTTCTCCAAACCTGTTTCTACTTCATAACAATGTTCTTATTTGTTTTCTACGCTGTTTTAGCTCTTTCTATTTTTAATTAAATTATGTAACCATCCTTATGTAGTTTTTTTGTTTATTTAAGTTTCTCATGTTATTTTACATCTATTAATCAATCTCATTTATTTTTTTCTTCAGGATGATGCTTGTATTGTTGTTGAACCGATTGTTATTGACTACGTAGAGGCTTTTACAACCGACACTGTATTTTCAAGTCGACAAGAAATTCTTGACTGGGTACGAGATGTCGAAAATGCTAATGGACTTGTCATTACACTGAAGCGTTCACAAAATGCCAACCCTGGTAAAAAGCAGAGGCTCTATTTTGCATGTGAAAGAAGTGGTAGTTATCGCGGTCCATTCGAAAAATCCAACGGGAAGAGTCGGGTTTCTCATGGAACTAAGAAGTGTGGATGTCCATTTTATTTGAAAGGGATAAAGTTACACACGGATGATGATTGGCAATTAAAGGTTGTATGTTGAACGCATAATCATCCAGATGCAAAGCATTTGGAGGGACACTCATTTGTTGGAAGGTTACGCAAGAAAGAGGTTGAAATGTTGATAGATATGTCTGTGGCTCAGGTACGGCCTAAAGAAATTCTAACTATGTTGAAGTGTACAGATGAACATAACGTATCCACCATAAGAACTATTTATAATGCACAACATTATTATAAAGTCGCTGAAATGAGTGGAAGATCTCGAATACAACAACTTATGAAGAACTTAAAAGAACGTAACTACATTGAGACGCATTCTTCAGATGACAACTTCATGCTTGAGGAACTTATTTTTTGCACATCTAACATCTGTGGATTTAGTTCGTGCTTTTCCAGAAGTATTGATTATGGATTGTACATATAAGACAAATAGATATGGACTTTCGTTGGTGGAGATAGTTGGAGTAACATCAACTGAGAAAACATTCTCAAGCTGCATTTGTTTTTATGGAGGATGAGCGGGAGGTTACATGCACATGGGCATTAGAAAAGTTACGCGACTTGCTCCATGGGTGCATGACGCCTCGTGTGATAGTGACGAATAGGGAGATAGCCTTGATGCATGTTATATCTCATGTCTTCCCTCATACTGAAAATCATTTGTGCAGCTGACACATCTCAAGAAATGTATTAGCAAACTGCAAGAAATATTTTGAAACAAATGAATTGTGGGAAGCCTTTATCTGCAGTTGGAATTCGTTAGTGATGTCTCATACTGAGGAGGACTACTTGCATAATCTTATTGACTTCGACAGAAAATTTATTGGAAAACAGGAAGCTCTCGATTATGTGAAGGGTACATGGTTAAACAAGTATAAGGAGAAATTTGTCTCTGCATGGGTAGATAAAATCATACACTTTGGGAATGTCACCAACATCAGAGTAAAAACTGCGCATTCAAACCTGAAAAGGCATTTATGCACATCCACATGCAGTTTTGACACCACCTGGACAGCCATTCATGCTATGCTCAAGCGCCAACATACTGAGATCATAGCATCCTTTGAGATGAGTTTAAATATTGTGCAACACCAATTCAATTCTGGCATGTTCATGGAGTCGGAATGTATTGAATATGGTTTTACTTGAGTTAACGAGATCAGAATCTATTGGGGTGGATGCAGAAGCATGTCAATGTGTCATTCACCATACACATGGACTACCGTGTGCTCATGAAATTGCACAATTTAAACAGGAGGGTCGGCCAATATCATTGTCTAGCATACATTCTCATTGGAGAAAACTTTACATGGAGGCTACAAAGGATGATCAAGTTGTAGGGTTGATAGATGTCAAGTTATTCAGTGTCGAGTTGCACAAAATTAAGTTGCAATTCGAGCATGCAGATGATGCTAGTAAAGTTATCCTTAAGCGAAAGGTAAAAGAAACTTCAAGTACAGAAGTCACTTCTCTTGCCGAACCAAAGGAAAAGGTGAAAGTGAAGGGTGCACTAAAGAAAAAGACAAAAGGAAGGGTAGAAACTTCAACACGTCGTGATCCTAGTATGTTTGAACACGTGTTATCCATTGAAGCCAGTAAATCACTCCCAACTAAATCCATTATGCTATTGAAGAGGAAGCAAAAAGAGAAGGTGATTAGGAGGCCGTTATCAACACTCGAAAAATATTCTATCCAATTTCCCGTTGAGATGAGGCCATACATGCGAAATATAAGAGATGTAAAAGCAGATGGAAATTGTGGATTTAGAGCCATAACAGCTCTGCTTGGGATGGGTGAGGATATGTGGGGCAATGTCAGAATTGACCTCAGCCGTGACTTAAATTTACACCACAAGGATTATTTGGGAATGTATGGTGAAGAGCGATTTAAAGAAATACAAACTGCACTGGCTTATATGGAGAACTATCCTCCATATTAATACTGGATGACAATGCCTTGCATGGGTCATATTATTGCTTATTGTTACTCATGCGTTTTGATCTTAATATTTTCAAGACAGTGCCTGACCTTTTTACCTCTTGAGCATTGCCGTAACCTCGAGCTTCTAGACGTCATATTGTAATTGGTTTTGTTAATGGTGATCACTTCGTGCAAGTTCTACTTTCTAACAAACATCCAATGCATTCAGTTGCTGGTTATTTGTACCAATATCGACATCCATGTGCACTTGGATGGGAAGTTTCATACAATGCACAAATTCAAGAGTTCAAGGAACTCATTGGAAATAAAGTGGCAACAAATGAGATAATCGCAGGTATTGACTAATTGTATTAGAATTTTATTTTGCATTGAATGATCAACTTATGAAAAAATTTATGTTGTTTGGACTTTTTAATATATGATGTTACATATTCAAGAGTTCATGCTCTTACCTCTGCTCCTATGCTTTATCCAGTTTGTTCATTTTGTGCTACTGCCACATGTTCCATATATTGAGCATATGCTGCTAACTTTCCATATATTGCTTAATTCCTCTGAAGGATGCGGGATATTCGTATTGAGTTAGTGAAGATAGAAGAGAAGCCAGTGAAGACAGAAGAGACGGAAGCCGAGTGATATCCAATGCAGGGCCCTCGAGCGCGTTAACTTGTAGGTTGGATTTTATGGGCACCATTTCTCCTCCTAACATCTCCTTAACTCTTTCCAAGCACAAGAAGAGGTGATTTGGATGGCCTTTATACAGTTAACATGCTTATGACATTGGAGTTCAGTAACAAATAGTAGGGTGAGGGCATAAAGGACAGATGAACTTTTTTTGCTTATTTTATTTGTTTTGTCATACCATACATGTAAATTTCGTTTTTTTGGAGCTGTTTCATGATCCATTCTAGTGTATTTCTTGGGGAACCATGGATTTTTGTTCACACATGGGGGAGAAATGTAATTTCTGTATGTAACCATTCTTTTTGTAGATTAAGAGGCCGATACCCTGTGAACACATTCTTCTGTTCTTGGAGCTAGGATTACGTTCTTTTGTTAGAAGAAATTTACAGTCTTGTTGTATGATATACTGTACCTTGTGTTGTGTTGTTTATATGATATACTTTAATTTTCAAAAGTTAGAATGTTTTAACAGAAAACACTAAACTATTTCATAGTTTTGATAAATTTAGCATGCCAATGTCGACCATGGAGAAAAAACAAAAAGGCCTTGTGTTCGAACGACAAGACAAGTGCAACAGCCAACAATTCTTTTTGGCATCTATGCAAATAGAAAAAAGCCATGTATAGCATAGAAATGAGTCCTGCATCAAAGGATTTCCAAGGGATCATGCAGTTAGTTCTCCAAAAAAACTCATCCAACAGTAACATTCCTCGCACAACGCAATGAAAAACAATGTCCGATTGTGAGCGACTCACATTTACTGAAGTACAAGTCATACATCCAGCGAAAAGAATTGACATGGTTTCCATTTGCAAGGCTGAATCATCATGCTCTGCATCCTTCACTGTTTGTTGGCTACGTATTCTTTTTACCCTACTCCCTTGTGCTAATCGTGTGAGTAGCACATATCTCTCTTATGGGCTTCTAGCCTTACAAAACAGGGGGAGTGCTGTTGCAAAACAAATGATCAATCGACTAGAAACACTCCCAAACACAGTTTGACGCCTTTTGCTTCTTTGAAAGCCCCCAATTTCCCTTTTGTTCCAGATACTCTGAAACCTACAAAAAAATCTTGTTCCACATAAGAACTCAATACGGATATATGGCAGCCGAGTGAAACCAACAACATTATATGTTCTACTTAATTTATATACAATGATGCATTGTGTTCTACAGCGGTCTCGAATGGGCATACGAGGGCAAGAGCCAGCAAGACGAAGGCTTCTCGAGTGCCGAAACTTCTTGCAGCTCTGAGAACTTAATATGAATCGAGCTGTCTCATCGCATCATATGAAACTATGCCCTCTTCCATATCCATGACTCTATTTGCTAACACCCAAGTATCATTGTGTTCTTCGTGATGCTTTAGATGTTAGTATTTTATTTTTTGACAGTTTTGTTTTGTCTAATTGAATCAACAAGCAGCGATGTCGATCTCTGCAGAGGAAGTGAATTGGGTGTGTTGATTGTTGAAAAAGCCATGTATTTCTTGAGGCACAACAGAAGCCATATGACTCATTCTCAACTGAAGTTTTGGGATAGAGGGAGGCGATAGGTGTTTTGCGGTGAAATCAACAGATTAAGAAAAAGAGAGATGTGAGGTAAATTTGATATAAAGGGTAAAAATGAAATAAATTACGGTGAATTAATAAATAACAAGATTTTGGTGCGGTGAATTCATAAGTGAGGTGAATTCATAAAGTTACACAGAACAATTAACAACACTCTAAAAATAAGAACTATCAAGATCTTTGAATTTAATAGGTCTTGGAAGTTGAACATCCATGCATTTATGTGATTTAATTTACTGGAAATGAGATTCGAGATCTTTAAATTTAAGAGGTCTTGGAAGTTGAACAACCATGTATTTATGTGATTTAATTTACAATATTTATAACAAAAATAAGGAAAAATTATATTATCAATGAATTATATGTTGCATATTCAAATCATCCTTATCTATCCGAGCATTTGACTTCATCGAGAAGAAAATAAACAAATGGGATAATAGAACGTCGTAATTAATACACTCACACTGGACCCCACATGACATCATTATTAGGGCGCCCGCACCGATTTTTTATGCTAATTTGTTGTTCCGCGCCGAATTTGTTGTTTAACGCCAATTTGTTGTTCTGCACCGAATTTGATGTTCCGAGTCGAAGGTGCCTGCGCCGAATTTGTTATTCCGCGCTGAAGGCACCCGCTAATTTTTTACGCTAATTTGTTGTTTCGCGCCTAAGGTATTCACGCCGAATTTGTTGTTCCGTGTCGAAGGCGCCTGCGCCGAATTTGTTGTTTCGCGTTGAAGGCACCCGTGCCGCTAAATATTTTTGCGCTAATTTGTTGTTCTTTTAAATTTTGGCTGTGGAAAATTTTTTTTGGAGAACAAAGATTTCGCGGTGGAAAATTTTAATTGAACTTTGCCCGCGGGTACATGCTATGACTAGTCTATATTACATTTGATGACTTTTTTGAATTCTAGGGCTGACTAGGACAAAACGGCTCAGATTTAATCTTGAGGAATGAATGGTTGCGATGAGATTTTGTGGAAAGTTTTGGAGGGAAAAACATTATATGTGGGTGAAATTTTGGCTGGCACTTAATGCACGGGGAATACGCACTGGGGTAAAAATTGACTGCCATTTGCACTTAATGCATTTCCACTTAAGTCTGTCATTTGCATTTCCACTTAAGTCTGACATTTGCACTTAATTAATGCATTTCCACTTAATGGGGGCACTTAAGTAACGCATTTGCACTTAACAGTGGCACTTATGCATTTGCACTTGATGGGGAATCGCAGAGTGCACACAATTAACACAATTAATGCATAGGAAACAACATAGTTCACGCAATTGATGCTACAAATCGAATCCTGCTGCAGATTGAATGATTTCTCCATCTATGCGAGGCCCACCGTCTCTTCGATGCATGTGTCAACAATCTAAAATTTTAAAATCCCTCCACTCTTCAATGCACATCAAGATGAGAATAATTTACCGCGTCGAATGCGCCAGCTACATTTTTTTACGCTAATATGTTGTTCTACGCCAAAGGCGCACGCTAAATTTTTTTACTCTGTTATTTCTCGACGAAGGCGCCTGCGTCGAATTTGTTGTTTCGCGCCGAAGGCGCCCATGACGCTAAATATTTTTACGCTAATTTGTTGTTCCGCGCAATTTTGACCGTGGAAATAATTTTTTGGGGAACAAAGATTTCGCGGGGGAAATCTTAAATGAATCGTGCCCACGAGCACGAGTAATGACTAGTAGCCCCATATAAAATTGCTTTTTTAACTGTATTTCTCTCCTCCTATCCCCTCGTCCAACTGAACCCAACATGTCTACACCACATCATCATCATCATCATCCTCCTCCTCCATCATCCTCCTCCCATCGCAAACTCAGACACCTATACTTATCTATGTCACCATCTTACACATCCCACTCCTTATCACCAATAATGCTTGGGCCCCACAAACATGAGCACTCTATTTTGGTGCTTGGGCCTTTGGGTTCTCTAGTTTTTGAAGTTCGAGTAATAATTTATCTTTTGTTTTAAAAGAATTTTTAGCGTTTTAATTTTTTAGATATTACATTTTTTGTCCTTTTTTGAAAAATATAGCACTTGTGCTCGAATGTCTAATCAACATATGTAGAGTTTGAAGAAATTATATGACTGCATAAAAAGATAGAAAAGAAACCAGTAATCTTTTCATTTCTCTTGATGTGTTTAAATATACAAATCATCAAAGGTATAATAATAATCTACATGATGATATGAATCATGGTTGTTTGGTAACTAATAAACGCAGATCTTTACAAGCTGTGGTTCGTGGTATGAGGACACAATCGGCATTGAGTGCTACTGATGTGATCATAGTCTTTGGAGGATTTAGTCTACTTTCCTTATATTATTTACAACACATGGTACGTTGTACCGGGACACATCAGCAATGAATGTCTTTGATGTGATCCCGAGTTTGGGGGGATTTGGTCTACTTTCCTTTTATTCTTTAAACATGTGGTACGTCGTATCGGGACACAATCAGCAATGAATGCCTTTGATGTAATCACAGGTTTGAGGGGATTTGGTCTACTTTCCTTATACGCCACCGCAAACTGATCGACAGAGACGACGAACAGTTTGGCACGTAGAAGTTTAAAACGATCCGCTGGGAGATTCTTGGTAAAGATGTCTGCAGGGTTGTCTTCGGTGGAGATGTGTCGCACTTGAATATTGCCCGATGTAGTTTGCTCTCTGATGAAGTGGTAGTCGACTGTGAAGTTTTTGGTTCTGGAGTGAAACACTAGATAGGAGGATAGGGAGATAGCCGATTTGTTATCACACCAGATAAGTGGCTTATCTTGGAGAGGAAAATGTAGATCGAAGTTGCAACCAGATAATCTCTGTAGAAGTAAGAGAAAGAGAGCGGTATTCAGACTCTGTCGAGTTGTGGGCAATGGATGGCTGCTTCTTAGCGCTTCATGTGATTGGATTCTTGCCAAGAAAGACACAGAACTCATTGATAGATCGTCGATCAATCGGGTCTCCAGCCCAATCAGTGTCGGAGAAGGCGACGAGTGAAAGAGGGCTCGGACGAAGAAGAATGACATGAGTTGGTGTGCCTTGAAGATAGCGAAGGATTTGCATTGCAGCAGTGAGATGGGAAGCACACGGTGTATGGAGGAATTGACACACTTGATTAATGGCGAATGATATGTCAGGTCGGGTCATTGTAAGATATTGTAGGGCATCGACTAAACTGCGATATTAGGAGCTATCATCGAGAAGAGGATCCAAGTTGCTGAGAGGTCGCTTTGAAGTGACGGGAGTTCGGCTCAGGCTTACAGTTGGAGAGGCCAGCCTTCTTAAGGAGTTCCTTTGTGTATTTGGATTGGTTGATGAAGTAGCCCTGCGAGCTGCATTGGATCTCTAGCCCTAAGAAGTAAGATATGTCACCGAGATTTTTCAACGCGAATTCTCGTGCCAGCTCCCAAATAAATTGTTGAACAAAACTGGGGAAAGATCCCGTGACGAGGATGTCGTCGACATAAAGAAGAATGACTGTCTTCTGGTCATCGTTGGTTCGAACGAATAGCGAGGAGTCGGTGTAAGGACCCTGTCTATGGGAAAAACACCAGAAGGGGGGGTTGAATAGTGTTTATGCAAATTTAAAAGGAATTTACGCCAAATAAAATGCAATCCAACAAATAGTGCGGAATAGAGAAACAACCCAAAATAAAACACACGCAAACGCAAAGATGTTTCAAGGGTTCGGATTACCCAAGTCAACTCCCGACTTGTTATCGGTAATCCTACGTCCCTACCACCCGGATACCACTGGATACTCAAGTTAGAACCCTAACTTGAGGTTTCCTTAAAGCCCACTTGTAGCAACCCTACAAGTGCAATCGAATCCAATCGATGTCCTTGACTCCCACAACTTGGGAGCAAGCAAACCACTCTCACAACCGAGAGCATATCTCAAATAACGAAAGTTATGAAATAATGAAAACCACACTTACAATCACCTATGTTTTGAAGTAGAACTTGAAGGTGGAGTGTGATGTGTATTGAAGGACTCTCTTGGAAGAGAGGAGAAGCCCTTTCTCTTGACTGCACCAATTGCCTAGATGATCACTCTTTGGTTCTAGGTTGGAGAGCAAGAGAAGAAGATTTGGAAATACTTAGGGCTTTGGATTTGAGAGCTTTGATCTTTGGAAATGAAAGCTTGAGAGATTTTGCAATGAATGACTAACCTTTCAATGGAACAGTAGAAGCTCTACTTATAGCTTTCTCAAATCCACAAAACAGTTTAGGCAAAAACCCAATTGGAATCCGTGAGAAAAATCTCAACGGATAGAATCTGAACTCGCGACAGTCGACTGTTGAACAATCCACAGTCGACTGTTGCACAGTCAGCAAGGGTATGTGAGAATTCATAACAGTAACTTACCACGTGGACAGTCGACTGATGAAGCAAATACAGACGACTGTTAAACCAACATGCGACTGTAATTTCTTCTACAGGCGACTGGCCGAGAGATGGGTAAGTTTGAATAATACTGGAAATCTCACAAGTAACAGGACAGACGACTGATGCAAGGAACACAGTCGACTGTTAATCAGAACAGGCGACTGTTGATCCTTAAACAGACGACTGTCAAAAGCCTGAGAAATTTCCAGAGAGCTGAGTCAAAGAAATGACTCATAGACAGACGACTGTTGCAGCATAGACAGTCGACTGATCTAATAGACAGTCGACTGTATATACAACATTAGTCGACTGGCCGTAAAAGTTAGATCAAACAGAGTTTGGGCAAGGATAGACATGCGACTGATTTACAAAACACAGTCGACTGTTACTTGGACATGCGCCTGTGAATCGTTCATCAGTAGCCTGTGTGAAATAATCAGAGAAGGCCCAAAACTATATTGTAATAGTCTGTGCATAACAGGCGACTGTAGAACAAAACACAGTCGACTGTTTTTGAGACAGGCGACTGTAAACTGTTCAGCAGTTGGCTGTTATAAACAATCCTAGCACAAACAAGAAAGAAATGAATTGGGATCAAAGGACAATTGATCTAATGAAGTCCTATGACTGAATGTAGATGTGTGTGAGTGATCCATCAAAGTTCTACTTCTAAGCTACATACTAGAAGAGATAAAAGAAAAATTACATTGACGGATAATCTCTTCTTTCCATCGTATGAGCTTGAAGTCTTCACGGAGCTTCAATCATCATCTACGATCATCCAATTCATGTCATTTGCCTTCAATGAAGTTTGTGAGTAATCCATTGCTAGTAGATCTTCATAATTAGCTTAGGCAATGTATTAACTGCAAAATAGGGGATTAGTCACAAGTATTTATGTTTGCTCATCATTAACACCAAGTAGGGAGAAGTCCAATACTCAACATTCTCCCCCCTTTTGATGATGACAAACAAACATAAACAAAAAGATAAATAATTGTGCGCAATGAAAACTTACTCCCCCTACATAGATGCTAATCAAGTTAGTCAACAAATATTTGGGCATCTACATATCAATTGAAGCAAATGAGAATAAATGCATGAATATAGATTAAGAAATCTAGGAATTAAAATCACTATTCATTGTAATCTTACTCTCGTGAATCTAAGGCAACGTAAATCTTAGATTCAAGTGTTAGAACATACTTAGCACATCCATTATGAATCTTGTATGTTTATTTCTCTCCCCCTATGGCATTATCCAAAAAGGTGGGAGCAAATAACAACAACAATAATAGTGTTAAATATGAACTAACAACAATCAAGGAGTATAAAGATATATCGAATCAAAAACTCATAAAATCACTTCATATACACATGTGAGTAATGGAATTGAAGTCCAATATCAACATTAGATATACACAAAAAATAGTTTTAAAAGAGATTTCACAAATTCATCATACCAGAGATAGCATGGAAAATCGAATACCAAATTCATGTATTGTCTCAAAAGAACAGCAGAGAGAGTATAGCATACATGGAGACAACATATCATACATCACGCAGATAAGATAAGCAGTATAGCATAGTGTGACACAAGATAAACAGCAACATCATATATAGATATATAAAAGATAAGTACATCATCGGATGGACATCTACATGGCCATCACAAAAAGATACATCATGATCAAGACAAAAAAAATATCATCATGACGACAGCGAAGTACATCACCACACAACATATATAAAGTCTATATCAACATCATCCAGCATACATCAAAATACAATCATCACCAGACTAACACCACTCAAACACCTATCTAAGAGTGAGCGTCTCCAGGGGCTGTAGAAGAAGAAGCAGGCTCTGTGACAGCAGGTGTATCCTCTGGAGGAGGGCCAGAAGGAGCAACAGTAGCAGCAGCATCATCGGCAGCAACATCCTGAGTAGAAGCTACACCAGGAGGCTCAACGACATCAGTGGGCTGAGGAGGAACATGAAGCTGGGGAATAAACTGTCTCAGATCCTCAGGGAAGGGTATTCCCTGATGGAGGAAAGAGAGGGACAATAATCTGTAAATACCAGAGACCATCTCCAAAAGAATATCACGAGATGGTGGAGTAGAGGATGAAGGCAGGTCAGCTGGAGGAACAGTGGATGAGGACGGAGCTGAAGTAGATTTCCTCTTCTTCGAGGCAGTCTGTAGAGCCGAAGAAGATTTCGACTTTGCAGAAGCGTCGAGGAGAGGACCAAAGGGCATGGGCTCGTAACGAGTCAATTCAACACCAAAATAACGGAAGACACGAGTCAGAAGACCACCGTAAGGAATGTGAGACGAGGAGGTCGTGAACTCTACCCTATCCATCCTATCAAGGAGGACACCGGCCAAGTTCACGGGCATGCCAGAGAAGATAGCATACATACACTTTAGGATATCCTGAGACGGCTGGTCAGATGATCCATACCTCGGTAGGATGTTGGACTTCACCACTAGGTGAACAGCCCAACCTCTCGCAGAGAACATAGATGACCTGACGCCCGAATCAAGGGCTAAAGATACCTCTCGAATATAAAGGTTGGGAAATGAATCTGGGCCGTTGAATCAATGAATCGACGGCTCAGATCAAATCACTTGAACCGTCACAACAGAAGACAGTCGACTGAAGAACAAAGGTCAGTCGATTGGATGAAGTGATATCAATAAAGCTCAAAAAGATGGGCAGTTGACTGACAAGTAAAATGTAGTCGCCTGCCCGTTGGGCAGTCGACTGATATATACTCAACAGTCGACTGGCCGAGAATTAATACAGTTCATCAAAACAACAGAGAGCACTGTAAGAATTCGACAGAGAGAACAGTCGCCTGAAGACTAAAATGCAGTCGCCTGTTAAAATAACAGTCGACTGTAAAACAGTCATCAGTCGGCTGTGCGAAAGATACCAATTCTCAGACTGAGGAGATATAGTAGGGCAGTCGACTGTCCAAGGAAAGACAGTCGTCTGTCCTGGTCCAAAAAATGCACAGTGCGATAGAATTCCAGAGAATAAGAACACTCACCCTAGGACCTATACTCTAATCACAAATACATCGTAAAAACAGTATAAAAACAATAACTCCATTGAAAGACAAATCACTACCATCAATATCAAAAACTCATGAAATCAATTAAATCACACTTGCCTTTCTTAGCATATAAATATAATAAAGCACATGAAGATATGCAACAAAATGATATGAGCTCAAAAAGAGTTATAACATGAAAGATTGAGCTTCTAGATTTCAGATTCACCCATAATTCCTAATTCTCTACGCAACCTTACAAATGAATCTTCTTTAAGAGGTTTAGTGAAGATATCAGTAATTTGTTTTTGGGTTTCAATGTAGTCTAAGATGATGTCCTTCTTAGCTACATGATCATTTATAAAATGGTGTCTCACGTCTATGTGTTTGGTACGGGAGTGGTGTACTGGATTCTTGGAAAGACAAATAGCACTTTTATTATCAACCATGATAGGGCAAGTATCACAATTGACACCATAATCACTAAGAGTGTGTCTCATCCAAAGAACTTGTGCACATGTAAGACCCGCGACAATATAGTCCGCTTCAGTCGTGGACAATGACACCGAATTCTGTTTCTTAGAAAACCAAGAAACAAGAGAATTTCCTAGAAAATGGCAAGTGCCACTAGTACTTTTCCTGTCGAACTTGCATCTGGCAAAGTCGGCATCACTATATGAGATTAACTCATATGTGCTAGACTTAGGGTAAAGTAACCCATAATCTAGAGATTGATTGAGATAACGAAATATTCGTTTAACCGCAATCAAGTGTGACTCCTTAGGTCTTACTTGATATCTAGCACAAAGGCATACGAAAAACATGATATCGGGCCTACTAGCGGTTAAGTAAAGTAAGCTGCCGATCATACCTTGATATAGACGAACGGCTACATCTTTTCCGCTTTCATCCTTGTGTAGATGAGTAGTAGTACTTATGGGAGTCCTTTTGCTCGAAGACGATTCCATACCGAATTGCTTAATAAGCTCCCTTGTGTACTTTGTCTGATGTATGAATGTGCTATTCTCCATTTGTCGAATTTGCAATCCAAGGAAGTAGGTGAGCTCTCCCATATAGCTCATCTCAAAATCTTCCTTCATAGACTTGAAAAATTCTTGACAAAGATTAAAGTTAGTAGAACCGAAAATAATATCGTTTACATAAACTTAAATCAGAAGAATGTCATTTTCATAATCTTTAATGAAGAGCGTAGAATCAACTTCTCCCATTTTAAAACCTAAATTCAAAAGAAAGGTCTTAAGTCGATCATACCAAGCTCTAGGAGCTTGTCTCAACCCATACAACGCTTTCTTAAGTTTGAAAACATGGTTTGGAAATTTTTCATGAATAAAACCGGGAGGTTGAGAAACATAAACTTCTTCATTGACAAAACCATTTAAAATGCACTTTTAACATCCATTTGAAATAGTTTAAAATTCTTATGGGATGCAAAAGATAAAAGCAACCTAATAGCTTCTAATCTAGCTACGGGGGCAAAAGATTCTTCGAAATCAATACCTTCCTCTTGCCGGTAGCCTTGAGCTACTAACCTTGCTTTGTTCCGTGTGATTACCTCGTTTTCATCCGTCTTGTTCTTGAAGATCCATTTTGTCCCAATGACTTGGTGACCACTTGGAAGAGGTACGAGTTTCCAAACTTTGTATCTCTCAAATTGCATTGGTTCTTCTTCCATTGCCACTATCCAAGAGCTATACTCATAAGTTTCTTGGATGTTCTTTGGCTCAATGGTAGAGACAAATGCGCAATGAGAGAATTCTTGAATTCTCGATCTTGTTCGAACACCCACACCAATATCTCCAATAATTTGGTTATGGGGATGGTTACGAATGGTCGGATAAGCTTTGGGTATACCTGTATCACTAGGAACAACTTCAACAACTTCGTTAGAAGTGTTAGTCTCAACAATAGAATCATTAATCTTAACATTATTAAGAGAATCAAAGAATATCTACATTATCATCATCAACATGAGGAAAATCAAAATCTTCATAAAAGGATACGTGAAGTGATTCCTCAATCATTGAAGAAGTTTGCTGTATATCCGGTAGGCTTTGCTACGTGTGGAATATCCAAGAAAGATTCCTTCATCGGATCTTGGCTCAAATTTGTCTAAGTTACCAAATGTGTTGTTTATAAAACATTTTGAACCAAAAACACGAAAATATTTTACTTGAGGCTTTTTATCATAAAACAACTCAAAATAAGTTTTGTTGTTCGGGGTCTCACTAGGATCCTATTTGTTGAGTATTGGTGTCTCATACCAATCTTATTTTGATGATGATCACAACATTATGTTGTTGCTAATGAATCTTATGTTTTAGTCTCTCAGTTTATTTCAAGGATATCTTTCTTGGAGACTAATCACTTGGTGTAAGGATGGACATCATGTGAAGAAGGGCCAAAGTTTGGACTCAAGGAGTGCCAAAGCTTGGAGATGATGGAGAGCAATCAAGGCATCAAGGTTGAAGACTTAGACTCTTAAGAAAGCATTGTAATCCATGTATTTTACTTTATTGCTTTCTCTCTTTTGAGTCTAGGGTTGGTGTAATGCCTTGCTAGATGGTTTGCTCATTCATGCACATGCATTTAACCATCTTAGTGAACCTTAGGATTATCATAGAATCCAACCCAATAGGTTCACTCTTTCCGTCAGTCGTCTGTTGAGGGAAACACAGCCGACTGGGTGATTTCCAGTTGCATGTAGATCCTTCTACAGTCGCCTGATCTGCACAGCTCAAGTCAACATTTCTATTGACTCAAACTTGAGCTTTACGCACAGTCGCCTGTCGATCAGTTTTCAGTCGCCTGTATATTTACAGTCACCTGGATATTGGCCAACAGTCGCCTGTCTAGCGTAAGTGCAATCTCTGCATCTCACTGTCTTCTCTCCATACTTTACAGTAGTCGACTGATGTAGAATGTACAGTCGCCTGACTATTTGACAGTCGACTGTATTATTAACATCAGTCGCCTGTACGAAGAATTGGAGAAAGAGTGCAGCTCTCTGTTTCGTTTCATCCCCTGCAGCAGTCATCTGCTGAAGGATTAACAGGCGACTGTCCTGTTTGTCAGTCAACTGTATTGACTTCGTCAGTCGACTGTCCTGGCTCAGATTATAGCCGTTGGATATTTTCTAATCGTTGATCAGTCGACTGTCTTATGATCATCAGTCGACTGTTCCTGTAATTTTCACCCAGTTTCTAGCCGTTGCAGATTTGCTTATTTGGCTATTTCTTTGGGTTTTTGGGCTTGATATAGGATTCCTATATATATGAGTGTGCTGCCTTTGCTTAATCTTCTTAATTGATTCTTGTTTACTCTTGATTCTATTGAAAATCTCAAGAGATCTTTAAGCCACTCTCAAGCTCCCTCATTTCCCTCTATTGAGCATTCATCTTCCTTCATGCATTGAAGTCCAGCTCAAGGGAAATCATCCAAGTGCTCTCAAGCATATTCCAACACTTGGAGATCCTTTTCCATGCCTTGCATTCATTCATGAGTAAGCATCTCAAGGCATATGTAAGAGTATTTACTTTACGTGGTGTAATTTGTTTTCCTATTTCTCTTTGTGGGATTATGATACTCTCTTTGTGGGAGGTTGTCTCTTTGTGGGACTAGGGAATTCTCTTTGTGGGAATTAACTCTCTTTGTGGGAGTTCGAGTGTCCTAGTGTAGGGCTAACCCTAATTCTCTGAGTGGGAGTTAGTGATTCTCTGTGTGGGAGTCTTGATCCTTGTGTAGGTTTGGTTGGGTCCTTGTGTAGGGCATAAATCCTCTTTGTGGGGTATCTCCTTGTGAGATTTGTATTCACTTCTCTGTGTGGGAATATAGTGAATATTGGTGTGGCTGGATGTACCCAAGTTTGGGGAACCAGTGTAAAACTTTGTGTTTGCGTTTGGATTGATTGTGCTATTTAATTCCTCTTACATTTATAATTCCGCATTTGCAAGTTAAATTTTAATTGGACGATTTTATTGCCATTACACTATTCACCCCCCATCTAGTGTGTATTGTTAGTATTGCAAGGGTTAGACGATCCCTACAATTGGTATCAGAGCGAGGTTAAAGCATACTGCAACGATGGCATTCAACGCCTCATCCGCGTCTCATGAAGAAGGTCACTCAACCGTTCGACCCCCGCTCTTCAACGGAACCAACTACCTAAGTTGGAAGATCAGAATGATGATCTACATGGAGGGTCAAGACCTATGGGACATCACGGAGGTGCCATTTGAGAAGCCCACTACTCCTGGGCTTCAAGGATAAAAGCGGAGAAGGACTCAATCAAGTTTAATGCGAGAGCTATGAATGCATTACATTGCGCTCTCTCAGCTAGTGAGTTCAACCGCATCTCCATGTGCAAAACGACGAATGATATTTGGCACACTCTGGAGATTTGTCATGAAGGGACAACGAAGGTAAAGAAATCTAAACAAACTGTGTTTAGATCTAAATATGAAATGTTTAAGATGAAGGAAGGCGAAAGCATTTCAGAGATGTTTACAAGGTTCACCGATATCGTGAACGCATTGGAGGGTCTCGGGAAGACGATTTCCCAAGAAGATCGTGTAGAGAAGCTCCTAGAATCTCTCACACCTCGTTGGGAGTCAAAGGCCAACAGAATTTTGGAGTCTTATGACACGTCCAAATATACCGTTGAGGAATGCATTGGAAATCTCATGGCGTATGAAGTAAAGCTTCAACACAAGAAGGAGATTCAACCAACAAAGCCCGAGAAGCTAGAGAAGCAAAAGGGGGTTGCATTCCATGCCAAGGAGGAGCCAATCAAGTGGAGGAGGAAATTCCATCGAGAAGCTCCTAGCGAAGAAGATGAGCAAGAAGATGCAAGTGAAGAAGAAATTGAGAATCTTGCCGAGCAATTTAAAGCTTTCCTCAAATGCAAGCAAGGTAAGTCTTTGTCAAAGTTTGCCTCCAATTCTAACAAGGTTCCTACTTGTTACACTTGCAGTGGAAAAGGTCACTTGTCCACCGAATTCCCTTCCAAAACCACTAAAGAAACTTACAAGGGTAGAGGGAAGAAGCATTGGAAAGGGAGGTCCAAGTCCAAAAATCACAAGGGACTTGTCGGGACCTTTGATGATTCGAGTGAGGACACTTCTAGTAACGAAGAAGAGGATACAAAGGAGGATGCTCACGCATGCTTTGTAACCATGGATGGTCCTACTCCAATACCCTCCGGATTAAACGAAGAAGAGTTGGATGCTTGGCTTGACGCATACAATTCCTATGAGGATTCACGCCTCACGGCTAAGGAGGAGAAGTCGTCATCAAGCTCTTGCAATAATGATGATGTTGTTGAGATCGAGGAAGAAAAGATCTCATATGAGGAGCTCAAGATCAAATTTGACTTGGTCTCCGAAAAGGCTAGTAAGTGCATCAACTCTTACAATAGATTAAAAGCAAAATATAAGATTGCTAAGAGTAGAATGCATAAACTAGTTATTGCAAGTGTAGTTCATGATGAAAGGCATGTTTATGACACTTGTGAGAGAGACACACTTCTCTCTCAAGTTAAGGAATTGAGCATTTCTAATGAAAATCTCATTGCTCAAAACCTTAGCTTAGATGCTCACATTCAACAACTTACGTTGAAATGTGAAGAGGAATCCCGGAAGCTTATGATCTTTGTGTATTCTAGGGATTCACTCCACGATTTGTTGAAAAACCAACATCCGGTAAATCATAGAGGAGGTTTGGGTTATATTCAAAATGTGGTTCCCAAACACACCTCTAATTCTTCTTGTGGTGCAAATTCAAGAAATATTGCTAAAGCACTTAAGAAGAATCATCATGCTTTCTTGTACAACAATAACACCAACAAGAAGCATGTAGATCACAAGGTGATGAGGAAGAATGAAGAATCTTCATTTTTTTTGCTAAGAAGCAAAATCCTCATTCTTTGCATGCTAAGAAATTTGTTTCTACACCTAAGCATGCCACATCCTTCCCTCTTGCAATGGCAAAACCATTGCCTAGGAAGTCCTTGAGATTGTGGATTCCCACTAAGGGTAGTGTGCAAGAGAGAGATAGTTACATCAACTCTCTAGTTAGGGATGTGATCACCTCGTGTGAGTATGTTAGGAAATCAAACTCCTCTTGGGTTTGGTTACCTAATGTTTAGGTTCCTCACACATTTGCATATTGCATGTGTATTGTGCTTCTATGTTTATTTTAAGCATACCCATTGATTGTGTGTGTTTCATGATTTTGAAAATATTTTTCAAATTTATGTTTTTTCATGAAAATTGGGACCTTGGGGTTTATTGACATGCATGCATGATCCATGTGTATATCAATGGGGGAGTTAATATATTATATGTTTAAATTATTTTAAGACATATTTTAACTCTCATTTCAGATGTTATTTGAGATCATTAATTATATTTGGTTATTTTGGGTCTCAAACCAAACCTCTTGTTTATTGCCAACATGTCTCATTGTTTTTGGCAATATCCGTGTGTATCTTTGAAGCTTGATTTTTTTCATATCTATTGCTTTGATACACTTATGGCCCATGGCTCCATTAATTAAATGGTATTAGATCCTAGAAGTCAAAAGTTGACCATTTCTATGATCTAAGGGGAGCATGGGATAGTGAATTGATACCCACTAAATTTTATATTTGGTATCATACATATCTTTCGTTTCTTGCATATTGTCACATCTTGGTTAAGATGACAAAGATGGATATTTTTAATGTCCACCTTTTTGACGATGTCAAGGGGGAGAGATATATGCATTATGTGATCATATCTATAGGGGGAGAGATATATACATATGCATATGGGGAGAGATATCTCTATAGGGAGAGATATGTGATTAGATAAACCATTCATGTTTGCATGCCTTTATTCTTTGCAATTGGTTTATGTAATCCATGCCTATTATATGTCACCATGTTTTTAATTGGTATTATGAGTATTTACCTTTGTGTAGCTCATTATATAATTGGTGCATATAAGTAGGGGGAGATCATTAGCTTTGTGCTTTAATTCTTTATGATTTACATAATGTGTGTCATCATCAAAAGGGGGGAGATTGTTGAGTATTGGTGTCTAATACCAATCTTATTTTGATGATGATCACAATATTATGTTGTTGCTAATAAATCTCATGTTTTAGTCTCTCAGTTTATTCAAGGATATCTTTCTTGGAGACTAATCACTTGGTGTAAGGATGGACATCATGTGAAGAAGGGCCAAAGTTTGGACTCAAGGAGTGCCAAAGCTTGGAGATGATGGAGAGCAATCAAGGCATCAAGATTGAAGACTTAGACTCTTAAGAAAGCATTGTAATCCATGTAATTTACTTTATTGCTTTCTCTCTCTTTTGAGTCTAGGGTTGATGTAATGCCTTGCTAGATGGTTTGCTCATTCATGCACATGCATTTAACCATCTTAGTGAACCTTAGGATTATCATAGAATCCAACCCAATAGGTTCACTCTTTCCGTCAGTCATCTGTTGAGGGAAACACAGCCGACTGGGTGATTTCCAGTCGCCTGTAGATCCTTCTCCAAAGTTAACCTTGTAACCTTTGTCACAAAGTTGACTAATGGAAATGAGATTGTGACACAAACCACTAACTAGAAAGACATTAGTAATTAATGGTTTTGAAGGATTACCAACGATACCTACTCCAATGATGGTTCCCTTTTGATTACCTCCAAAAGTGACCGTTGCACCATCCTTGATGCTAATCACTTCAGAGAGCAACGAGGGATCTCCCGTCATGTGTTTGGAGCAACCGCTATCAAGAGTCCATCCTTTCCCTTTAGAGCTAATAAAATATTTATTGCTCTTCTTCTTTCTATTGGGTACCTATATAATATACCATAAGCTCATGGTACCCAATGTTTGTTGGGTCCAAGGGGATTAGCCCTTTGAAAGCCAAGTCCAAGTGGACTTCCGCTTCTCAACATAATTATTATTCCTAATGACATCATGGAAATAGGAATCAATATAAGCATTCCTAACATTTAGGCTAGTGTTCTTAAGACCCCAAATTGTGTAAGTCTTGGGAATCCTATTCCTAGTTGCATGCATACTTGTTGAATTTCTACGTGGTGCATGCTTTTTAGGAAGATGATTTCTAACATAAATATGAGGTGGAGGATATGCATTGTACATTCTAGGATGAAATGTATGCTTGGGAACATGCATATTGTATGAAGCATATGCATCATGCATGGCATGTGGAGGATGAGCATACATGAAAGAATGATGCGTATGAGCATACGGGTGTATAAGAGCACGTACATGAGTATTTCTCATGTGTGGTTGTGTACATGTCTGTGGGTGCGGAGCATAGAATGTGTCATGATTATCCACTTGTGAAGTAGGAGATTTCCTACGTGGATGAGTGTTAGTGTACATATAAGCATGGTCTTGCTTTTGGTTTCCACCCTTAGTGGGTTTCTTGCCAAAAGGAAGAGAAAGTGAAGTGGTGACATTCTTGGTAGGATTGCTACCTATAGTGTCTTTGACACCACTTGTGGATGCACCGGAGGAAGGCCTCACAAAATCTATAGTGACACCACTATAGGAGGTGCGATTATTTGATGCATTTGCTTTTACAAATCCAAGACCAACACGATGTGTGGCCGGAAATTGGTTTGCAAGCAAATCATCCAATTGTCCTTTTCCCTTATTGAATCTCACAATATGGGAGGACATGAGCTCATATTTCTCCTTTAAAGAAGAAATGTTGGTATCTAAGGTGGACACCCGTGCTTTGTGCTCGTGCACTTGGGTTTTAAAGGAATCATTCTCTAAACCCAATTGTGTGTGTCGTGTAACTAGATCACTACTATCCTTGGGATGTGTTTGATCTAGTTGAGATTTGAGGTTATTCACCTCATCTCTCAAAGTGAAATTTTGAGAAGCTAAGTTTGCTTTCTCAAGGGTTAAAGTATCAACAATGGTGTCATTGTTGATAATGCATGGAATGGATGACTTGCTACCATTTGATTTCTTTAAGCTAGTATATCTAAGCATTAAAAATTGGTATTTAGCAAATAGTTCTTCATTTGCAATACGAAGTTCATCCATTGTTACCTCTTCATCCGAGTCGGAGTCACTCTCATCGGAGAGTGGGTCTTCTAGTGCCATGAAACACATGTGGGCACTCTCACCCTTTTCATCATCGGAATCGCTTGATGAGTCATCACTTGAGTCGTCGAATGTACCTACGAGTCCTTTCTTCTTGTCTCTCTTGTTCTTATCGGACTTGTGGTACTTCGGTGCCTTCCACTTCTCTTTGTTCATTAGCATTAGGCAATCCCTCTTGATGTGCCCGGGCTTATTACATTTATAGCAAAGAGAGGAAGTAGCATTAGTAGACTCAAAATGTTTGTTGGAGGGAAGTTTACCTTTGCGGAAGAAGCGTTGGAACTTCTTCGCCATTTGGGCCATTTCACCCAAATCCATCTCGTTCTCGGATTCATCACTTTCGGAGGATGATGAATTGGCGTTGAATGCCAAAGCTTTCTTCTTGGCCTCCGAAGGATTCATCATGGCTCGAATCTTCAATCGGTTATCCCGTCTTACTTCGTAAGACATAAGAGTCCCGATGAGATTCACCACGGTGTAGTTCTTCAAGTCATTGACCTCCTCGATGGCGATCACTCTTCTTTCCCATTTGGAGGTCATTCCCATGATGATCTTCCTTACCTTATCCGGTTCGGAATATATTTGGCAAATGGATTCCGGTTCATTGATGATGTCGGTAAAACGTCCGTACATCGATGCAATGCTCTCATTATCCTGCATATGAAACAAATCGAAGTTTTGCACGGCAACATATAACTTTAAAAGTTTTACCTTATTCGTTCCCTCGTGGGTAACGATGAGATGGTTCCAAATTTGATATGCACTCTTACATGTGCATATCTTGTTGAACTCATTTGGGTCCAACGCACAATGAAGAGCGTTCATTGCCTTAGTATTGTTGACCTCGGCGGTTTTCTCGGATGACGTCCATTTGTCGAAATCTACTTCGATGGGCTCGACGTATTCCTTGTAGAGGGTTCTCCAAAGCGAAGCACTCCTAAGGAACGTCTCCATCCTGCATTTCCAATAGCTAAAGTTTGTACCATTGAAACGCGGAGGGCGCACCGTAGATTGACCTTCAAAAAGTGTGGACGCTCTAGCACGATCGTGATTGTTGTATGAAGGCGGCGGTGGAATGTTGTTTTTGTTGGATGCCATAGATGTAACCTTGTGCTTTGATACCAATTGTAAGGACCCTGTCTATGGGAAAAACACTAGAAGGGGGGTTGAATAGTGTTTATACAAATTTAAAAGAAATTTACGCCAAATAAAATGCAATCCAACAAATAGTGCGGAATAGAGAAACAACCCAAAATGAAACACACGCAAACACAAAGATGTTTCAAGGGTTCGGATTACCCAAGTCAACTCCCGACTTGTTCCCGGTAATCCTACGTCCCTACCACCCGGATACCACCGGATACTCAAGTTAGAACCCTAACTTGAGGTTTCCTTAAAACCCACTTGTAGCAACCCTACAAGTGCAATCGAATACAATCGATGTCCTTGACTCCCACAACTTGGGAGCAAGCAAACCACTCTCACAACCGAGAGCATATCTCAAATAACGAAAGTTATGAAATAATGAAAACAACACTTACAATCACCTATGCCTTGAAGTAGAACTTGAAAGTGGAGTGTGATGTGTGTTGAAGAACTCTCTTGGAAGAGAGGAGAAGCACTTTCTCTTGACTGCACCAATTGCCTAGATGATCACTCTTTGGTTCTAGGTTGGAGAGCAAGAGAAGAAGATTTGGAAATACTTAGGGCTTTGGATTTGAAAGCTTTGATCTTTGGAAATGAAAGCTTGAGAGATTTTGCAATGAATGAGTAACCTTCCAATGGAACAGTAGAAGCTCTACTTATAGCTTTCTCAAATCCATAAAACAGTTTAGGCAAAAACCCAATTGGAATCCGTGAGAAAAATCTCAACGGATAGAATCTGAACTCGCGACAGTCGACTGTTGAACAATCCACAGTCGACTGTTGCACAGTCAGCAAGGGTATGTGCGAATTCATAAAGGTAACTTACCACGTGGACAGTCGACTGATGAAGCAAAGACAGACGACTGTAATTTCTTCTACAGGCGACTGGCCAAGAGATGGGTAAGTTTGATTAATACTGGAAATCTCACAAGATACAGGACAGACGACTGATGCAAGGAACACAGTCGACTGTTAATCAGAACAGGCGACTGTTAATCCTTAAACAGATGACTGTCAAAAGCCTGAGAAATTTCCAGAGAGCTGAATCAAAGAAATGAGTCATAGACAGGCGACTGTTGCAGCATAGACAGTCGACTGATCCAATAGACAGTCGACTGTATATACAGCATTAGTTGACTGGCCGTAAAAGTCAGATCAAACAAAGTTTGGGCAAGGATAGACAAGCGACTGATTTACAAAACACGGTCGACTGTCACTTGGACAGGCGCCTAAGAATCGTTCATCAGTAGCCTGTGCGAAATAATCAGAGAAGGCCCAAAACTATATTGTAATAGTCTGTGCATAACATGTGACTGTAGAACAAAACACAGTCGACGGTTTTTGAGACAAGCGACTGTAAACTGTTCAGCAGTTGACTGGTCCAAAAAGTTGTACTGATAATCCCAAGTATAGGACGTCGGTCAAGTAGTAAACCTGGTGAGACCAGGATCGTATTCCTCAGGGACAAAGCAACCTGCAAATTTCAAATTTTAGAATTAAGCAAGAAAAATTATTTGATGAGAGATGAACCACCCTTCGAAGGTGATTTTTGATTTGGATTTAGCGTGAGGTAAAAGTCGTTTTAAGAAATTACGAAAGTTTAAAACGTGAACGTGAAAATACAATTTATAAAAAGCGTGTGTGTGTTGTGTTTCTGTTAGTGTTGCAATAGGTTATGCTATTCATTCTCCATGGTTTCTCAATCCCACATCCATGCCAAGGTATGTGGATGGGAAGATAAAGCTTTAAAAACGATGATTTTTCAATTAAAAAGATAGTGTAAAAACAAGTGATTTCTTTGAATAATAAATTATAAAAGATAAACCTCGCGGTTCATCACCCTCCTTGGGCTCCTCTACGGATTGATGCACTTAGACAATGCCTCGCGGCATGTCATCCTAAGCGTATTCCTCTACGGATTGTGCGTATTTGAAAAAGTAAAGAAATCGGCGTTTTAAACGGTTTTGATTTTTGCACAATATATGGAGATATGAAAGCAAAACCCTAGCAACACTAACTTCCACACAACACACCCACAATACTTTATCCAAGCATGGTAACAAAAACAACAAGTTTCATTAATAGAAACATAAGTTTAATACAAACCGTAATACAAAATTAATACAAACGGGTAAAGAAAGGGAGTTTTTCACTACTTTTGAAGCCCAAAATCCCCAAAACTCTTCTTGATCTGAGCAAACTCTGGAATGGATAGAAGAACTCCTTAGCTTCGAAATGAAACGAAAATCACTCAATTTGGAGTTGTGTGTAAGAAGTTATGCCAAAATACTCATATTTATAGGCTAATAGGTCTGCGGGTCAACTTTCAGGCTTGGCGGGCGCAGCCCGCGTGCGTCAATGGAGGCGGGCGCCTAGTAAAGCTAGGCGGGCGGCAGCCCACGAGGTCAAAGCGGGCTGACACCCGCTTTTTCAACATATGCGGGCCTGCGGGCCCGCCAAATTAATGCGGGCGGCATTTGCCGCCCGCTTGGATATCACCCGCCCGCGTTGCGGGCGGGAATTGATCCGCCCGCAACGCGGGGCGCTGACGCCAGGCTGGCGTCAGCTGATTGCTGACGCCAGGCTGGTGTCAGCGTACTGTGCATTTTTTTGCTTTTCTCTCTTTACAACATCTTTATTGGCCCTTTTAATTCACAGAAATTTGCCCCGATCTCCGAAAAATGTGGAAAAATAGCCGTTGGATTCGGAAAATTGCAAGCTTCTCCTGAAAAATAAAATTGAGACAAAATTAAGCCATATAATTGTATTTTTGTTAAATAAACTTAAAGAAGGAGTCACCATGGCTCATAGCCATGGTTCTCTATATATTCATATCCATGAAATACCAAAGGTCCACACTACTAAGTAGTGGGGAGTAATGGAGGGATAGAGAGGTGGGGAGGCCAAAAGCCTCCCTCACTCATAACACTCCCCCTTATCCATCCATTTCTTTGGTCTTAGCGTATAAAGCTAAGTGGGTGGATACTTCTGGATCCAGAGTAATCGTGTTTGCTTCGTTAAAACCTTAGCTATGGAAAACCCAGTGGGAAAAACCAACAGCTTAAGGGAAAAAGAGTACAACCCACATGTTACTCCCCCTGAACCATACAAGCTTCAGGCTTGTAGATATCCTATGTATCTATACACCAATATCCTAAGTATCTATACATCTTCCACGAAATTCCAAAAAGAAAAACAAAATACAATAATCACTCATCTATACAAGTTGCACTCATATCTGGAAGCCGCTGAAACAAAAGGGGGCTCTGACGTGGTATGCTCTGCAAAACTTGGCAGATGGCTACATGTCTGTGACTTTGACCCAGTCGTCACTGTATCTGCAAGGTACTGTAGGACCTGGTTGTGCATATATTCGATTTGATTCTTGGATGATGAGCTTCTCGGAATAGAAATTTGATGTAGACTTAGGATGATGCTGTGTATATCTTCAGGAAATGGCTGTTCATTTTGTGCGTAGTCATCGCAATGATCTTTAACATGCATATGCAAATATATTTCCATGGTTTCTGATCCTTGACCCTTGGAGAGCGCAGAAGATATGTATCCATGGTCCAGTGTTGCGCTACAGGCACTGCACTGTATCTGGCTAACAGCTTTACTACAAACATTCTATAAAGACATGTGTAGTTAGATAGATAAAGGAGTTGGGTACTTCAGGACCTAGGATATTCGCCCCCTCTTCCAGCTAGGGGAAAAGGTCTTCAATATGCATCTAGACACCCAGTTGGTGTATATAGTGGAATGCAATTGTCCATGTTTCTTCATCAACTTCGGGTTAATGAAGTTCTCATCTGCAGGATGATGAGTCATCTTCAGGATGATGTTTTCATCTTCTAGTTGATTATTCATCTTCTGGATGATTATTTCATCTTCAGTATGATGGTATAATCATAAGGATGATATTTTCACATTCGAGATTTAAAGTCATCTTCAGGATGATTTTATCGTGTTTAGAATGAGTATTTCATCTTTAGGATGATAGTTTCATCTTCAGGATGATGGTATCATCTTCAGGATGTGTACAGAATGTGTACTTCATCTTCAGGATGATGGTTTCATCTTCAGGATGATGGTATCATCTTCAGGATGTACATTCATCTTCAGGATGATGGTATCATCTACAGAATGAGTATTTCATCTTCAAGATGATGGTTTCATCTTCGGGATGATGGTTTCATCTTCGGGATGATAATTCATCTTCAGGATGATAGTCTCATCTTTAGTATGATGGTCTCATCTTCAGGATGATGGTTTCATCTTCGGGATGATTATTCATCTTCGGGATGATGGTTTCATCTTCAGGATGATAGTCTCATCTTCAAGATGATGATTTCATCTTCAGGATGGTAATTCGTAAGGGTATGTTGTCACAACATCCATAGCAACATAGCCTAAAATTTTCTTTGCCAATCGTGTGGTTTTCGCCATATGACCAGAGAGCCTGATGCATCAGTTTAAATAATTTTGTAAGTGAGTTAAGCTCATCTTACATGGTTACTTCCTGGTTTCTGCGAAATAAACCTTTAAGCTATAGCGTTTTGCTTATAGCTTATTTATTTATACAATACTCGGCAACCCACAGGTTTGATATCTTTTGATATCAGGACTTCAGGTCCAAACACTTCACATTTCATAAGTGAGTCCAGCTCAACTTATTATTGCCTCGTTCCACATAATTTGGCCAAATTTCTGCGTTTGCTTCAGGAAACGGAGATTGGGAACAGTATCAATGGCAAAATGAAATGTGAGTAATTGTCGACAAGTGTGTTTTATCCAAATACCTCTCCGTATACATACATTATTCAATTTATTCCAGATTCATCTCTTCTGGAGGTTCTGGAAAGGAAGAGGATATGGAGATGAGCTCACTTTCCTGTGGTGGCATTGTTTTAGGGTCTCCAGGAGTTATTTCTCGTTTTGGAGCCTCGTGGTATGTCCTCTCATCCGTTGAGGATATCCACTTCTGCTACTGGTGGATTGCATCCATTATATTTGGTATGTCAATCCTAGCTGGATTTTTAGTAGCAGGGATGTGTGAATTTGACAATATTTATATTGTTAGTAGCTATGTCTGATAACTGTTTAACAGTTTCATAAGTGTGGATCTTCAGGATCTCATCACTATTCATGATAATCAGATCATAGGTATTAATATTTTAAATGGTCAAATTGAGCTTCAGGCTCATGGATGATTATAGTATTTTTGTTAAACCTAATACTGGGGAATTAAGGTTATGAAGGATCTTCAGGATCACATCAAGTCTTTAAAAGAGGGCCCATCAATGCACATCTTAGGAGAAGTGATTTTAAATGCTTCCCCTGTTTAGAGTGCTCAGAATCTATTTATCTGGGGTAATTACTTTCGATAAATAGTTCTGTATTATGATGGTCCATAGTGGTGATATGGGGATGTATACTCATCATAGCGCCATCGATAAGATGTGCTCTAAACGCTTCCCCCGTTAGGGGTTCTCGGAAATTGTTTATATGAGGTGATCAGGCTCATATAAATAGGTTCTAAGGAGGCGTTGTGATGGTTTGCATGTTCCCACACGATCACCTACAACTGAATTTTTAATGGATAAGTAATCCGTTTGAATCATTTTGATGATTTATATATAACCCATTTCTGGGTGTGAACACAAAACTTCAGGGTGTTCAATTTTCTTCCAGTTGTTAAATATAATTGATTTCCCAGTGTTATCCATAAAAAATCCGCAATAAGCTCGACTTCAACGAAGTCGAGCATAGAACTGGGGATATGAACCCGCCAAGGCACAATCAATAAGATGTGCAGTAATGCCTCCCCCGTTTGGGGATCTCAGAATATATTCATACAGGATGGTTAATCCCGATGAATAAGTTCCACTGTGTCATTTTTGAGGGTTGTATGAGGGTAAGTAACAGCCCAACCAATATCCCAGTAAGGTAACATGTCCGTTGTGATTAATAATAATCTGGACTGCGATTGGATAACAAAGGTTTGATTA
This sequence comes from Scilla litardierei, assembly GCA_030789695.1. Classification (NCBI taxonomy): domain Eukaryota; kingdom Viridiplantae; phylum Streptophyta; class Magnoliopsida; order Asparagales; family Asparagaceae; genus Scilla; species Scilla litardierei. The sequence goes on along the minus strand of CM061138.1, from coordinate 48,416,709 downwards.
TGACCATTTTAAGAGGATATATAGATGAGTACACTCATGTACATCATCGGTCCTATTAGGGAGTGAAAAAGTTTAACTTTTATCCCTAAAATACTCTCAAGAGACCAAGAGGTCTTCATAATTTAATGATGATAGTAAAATATATCATATAAATTCTATTAGAGGAAGTATTGAGATTCAATATCCACGTGAAGTGGAGATGTTCTCGTAATCATTTTTCCCGTTTAATGGGATAATGAAAATGTCACCATATTTGAAGAAACTTATAGTTATTTGTTTATATAAGATTGGTAAATGATGTTTTGCATCAATAACAATCCAAGGTGGCATATTATATCGTGCCAAAAGTAAGATTTGGACGAAAGAGGGCACTACAGGTGTTCCTTTATCTTCCTATGTTTGAATTTATTTGGGAAAAAGCTTCTGGCTTTACTGATTTTTAAAATTTGAGAGTACGGGCGTATCCTTATATAGAGTATTCAGGCTTTGTAAAGCTTGAACCTCAAGTAGACATCCCAAAAAATAATTATCTTCTGGATAAAATTAAGGGTGAAATGCTTTTTAAAGCATACGTCCGATGCTATTTTTGAAAAATACTCACTAATAACTATGGTCTGGTACTAGATTAAATTTTATTTTCATAAATTTATTTGTCCTCGTAGAATATCTATGTATACAAAATAGGTAGATCGACAAACGTCGTCTAGACTAGATATGTACATATATTTTCAATGGCATAATCTAATGACCTATCATATTACAAAAGCAATATGGGACTTTTCAGAACTTCTGGGTCTGATATAGGTCTGCCATTGATTATTCCAAGTAGAGGTATATCATATCTTCCCTTCTATATTTATGTCCAGGACATTATAAGTCATGGTCTTCCCCCTTTTTAAGTATTCCACTAATCTAATTTATGATAGACTTTTCAAAGTTCATGTGAATGTTCTAGTATGGTCTTCAGGCCATGTTATTGAGTCATTCTGGATTTATGTGGATAGAGTAACATGAATACTGGGAGTTAAGATACGTTGGCTCATAACGTGTTAAATAAACTTAAAGAAGGAGTCACCATGGCTCATAGCCACGGTTCTCTATATATTCATATCCATGAAATACCAAAGGTCCACACTACTAAGTAGTGGGGAGTAATGGAGGGATAGAGAGGTGGGGAGGCCAAAAGCCTCCCTCACTCATAACAATTTTGCATATAAACAAGCTAAATACTCTATTATTAAATGATATTACAAAAACACACTTATTAGAGATAAATTATATATTACATATACGCAAAATACGGTCTAAATGAGGGGTAAAAAATGTAATATTCTCTCAGAATCACACCCCCCAACTAGCTTTTTGCTAGTCTCTTAGCAAAATAAGCGAATATTCCAACAATATGTCATATACCTCATATTCACTTCAATAAGCTTAAAATGAATTAAGAATAATATTACCCAACAAAGTTCAATAACTATCATGTGTTTTCATGGAATAGTGCAAAGAATCACAATCTTATCTCAATCCACACATATTCAGTATCGCAAAAATGCAATGAAATAGGTAATCATATGTCCTAGGCTGTAAATTTCATATGATTGGGCCATCACAACATTCAAATCATAAGATCATGATGTTGAATCAACTCAAAATATCTCATATCTTTTTTTTATCTTTTTTTTTCTTTTTTTCTTTTTTTGATAACTTTTTAGAGCAATCCATGTAACGAACGTTAGGTCAATGACTCCCAAACCAGACAGTTTTAGGGCATTAGGTTTTGAAAAACCCCTCAGACTTAATAACTCGGAATGTCTAAAGATTATTATGCACTCCTCCATACTTCATTTTTCGGCGCGAAGCCCCATGCTTCCTGAGGCACGAGGACCCGGCTACTAAAAGAAGCTGGAAGAATGGTGCATTTTATTCATTTTTTTTATTTTTTTTATTTTTGACATTAGACATGTTTGAGTAATATTCTCCATCACTTAGTAATCAGCAAGCCTGTGTATGTGATTGGCTATTATCCTTAGAATTTATAACATTCTTTATATAATTACCAATTCGTGACATGAAATTGCGTGAACCAAATAATAGTTTCATGAGATTACAATTGCAGATACATGCACCAATTTACATGAAAGTCATGATAATGTAAAATTCTACGCAGGGGTAAAACATTCTTAATTTATTTTACAATAATGAATATAGGTGTTCAATTAATTTTTTATGGAATTTTCACTTCAAATGGTTATATAGATGGTTCCGGTGAAAAACTCAGCATTCTGTTTTTTTTCTTTTGTTTTTTTGTTTTTGGTATATATATATATAAGCAAACTATATATGCAAACTCTTTTTTTTTGTTTTTTGAATGCAATTTTTTATTTTTGAATGCAAATACCCTCCCCCCAACTAAAAGTAAACATAGTCCTCGATGTTTGAAAGGTAAGATGCAAATTTATTTAGTAAAATATAAACTAATACTAAAGAGTTATGGAAAGAACACACCGATTCAGTTACCACCCGAAGGTGGGTCTGTAAGTAGCATGGTGTCGTCCTCCTTTGGCCATGGCTCGTGATAATGCTTCAAGCGCTGGCCGTTGACCTTGAACTCATTGCCATCTTGTTGATTAACTAAGGTCACTGCTTCATGTGGATAACTCATTTTTATAATATAAGGTCCATTCCACTTGGAGCGTAGCTTTCCTGGGAAGAGATGCAAGCGTGAATTGTACAAGAGCACTTTTTGGCCTGGAACAAATTCTCTCCTTAGTATGGTGCGATCATGTGCAACTTTCAATCTTTCTTTTGCCAATTTTGCATTGTCGTATGCTTCTCTCCTCAACTCCTCAAGTTCAACCAATTGCAACCTGCGTAAAGAAGAAGAAGAATCAGCATCAAAATCTAATTTCTTCACTGCCCAAAAAGATTTATGTTCAATTTCGACGGGCAAATGACAATGCTTTCCGTAGACAATACGGTAAGGAGACATCCCTAATACGGTTTTGTAGGCGGTACAGTATGCCCACAATGCTTCAGGAAGTCGAATGCTCCAATCCTTTCGAGTAGGATTCACCGTCTTTTGGAGAATATTCTTTATCTCCCTGTTTGCCAACTCCGCCTGGCCATTCGTTTGGGGGTGGTAAGGTGTAGAGACTTTATGCTTCACCCCAAACTTTGTCATCAAGCTTGCAAAAAGGCGGTTGTAGAAATGGGAGCCTCCATCACTTATCATCGCCTTAGGCACCCCAAAGCGTGCAAAGATATGTTCCTTCATGAATTTGAGTACGACGGATGCATCATTTGTTCTGCAAGGGATAGCTTCAACCCATTTAGACACATAATGAATAACAAGTAAAATAAAAGTATGTCCAAAGGAAGGTGGAAATGGCCCCATAAAATCAATACCCCAACAATCAAAAATTTCAATTTCCAATATAGGGTTTAATGGCATCATATTCCTCCTAGTGATTCCCCCCAACTGCTGGCAAGGCAAGCATGACTTACAAAATGAAAAAGTATCTTTAAACATGCTTGGCCAATAATATCCGCATTGTAAAATTTTTGTCACAATTTTATGAGCTGAAAAATGTCCCCCATATGCACTCTCGTGACAAAAATGCAAGACACTATCTATTTCCTGGTCTGGTATACATCTCCTTACTATTTGATCATTGCAATATTTATAAAGGTATGGATCATCAAAGAAAAATGATTTTACCTCGTGATTGAACCTTTTCTTATCCTGAATTGACCAAGTTGAAGGGGTCTTACCAGTTACCAAATAATTGACAATATCTGCATACCATGGAAGTGTGGAGACGGAAAATAGGTGCTCATCTGGGAAGGAGTCTTGAATTGGAATGGAGGCAGATTCTGTACCAATGGTTAGTCGTGAAAGATGGTCCGCCACATGATTCTCAACTCCTTTCTTATCTTTTATTTGCACCTGGAACTCCTGCAAAAGTAAATTCCAACGTATAAGTCTTGGCTTTGCATCTTTCTTGGACAAAAGGTATTTAAGAGCGGAATGATCTGTAAAAATTATAATGGGAAATCCCAAAATGTAGCTCCTAAATTTTTCCAAAGCAAAAACTACGGCAAGCAGCTCCTTCTCCGTGGTGGTGTAGTTTCTCTGAGCTTCATTCAAACTCTTGCTTGCGTAGTAAATGACAACTGGTTTTTTGTCTTTCCGTTGTCCAAGAACTGTGCCAACTGCAAAATTGCTGGCGTCACACATGACTCCAATGGCAGTGTCCAATCTGGTACCTGAAAAATGGGAGAAGATATAAGTGCTTGTTTTAAAGTATTAAAAGATTTTTTACGTTCTTCTGTCCAATTGAATTCAGTGTCATGCATAAGAAGTGTGCATAAAGAACGTGAAATCAAACTAAAATCCTTTATGAACCGCCTGTAGAATCCGGCATGACCAAGGAAGGACCGAATGTCCTTAACACATTTCGGAGTAGGTAACTTCTCGATGACTTCTACCTTGGCTTTGTCTACCTGTATTCCTTCCCTGGAGACTATGTGACCAAGGACAATGCCCTCAGTGGTCATGAAGTGACATTTTTCCCAGTTAAGGAGCAGGTTCTTTTCGATGCATCTATGCAGCACACAATCCAAGTTAGTTAAACAATCAGAAAAAGAGTTACCATATACGGAAAAATCATCCATAAATACTTCTACAATCTTTTCAACCATATCATCAAATATACTTAACATGCATCGTTGAAAAGTTGCAGGGGCGTTGCATAAACCAAATGGCATTCTCCGAAAAGCAAAAGTGACAAAGGGACAAGTGAAGGTGGTCTTCTCTTGATCCTCTGGGGCTATTTCAATTTGGTAATAACCGGAGTATCCATCTAGAAAGTAATAAAACTCGTGTCCAGCCACTCTCTCTAAAATTTGGTCTAGGAAGGGAAGAGGGAAGTGGTCTTTTCGTGTCTTGGAGTTTAGCTTCCTAAAGTCTATGCACATACGCCATCCAATGGTAGCTCTCATGGGTACTAATTCATTGTTTTCATTTTTTATAACAGTCAACCCAGATTTTTTTGGTACAACTTGGGTCGGACTAACCCACCTACTATTAGAAATGGGGTATATGATACCCGCATCAAGCAATTTCAAAACCTCACCCTTAACTACTTCTTTTAAGGTTGGGTTCAACCTTCGTTGTGGTTCACGGGTATGTTTGGTATCATCTTCTAAATATATATGATGTGCACATATAAGAGGGCTAATACCTTTGATATCAGCAATTGTCCATCCTATTGCCCCCTTATGTTTCCTCAAAACATTTAATAATTCATTTTCCTGTTCTAGAGAGAGTTTGGAAGATATTACCACAGGAAATGTACTGTCTTCTCCAAGATAAGCGTATTTCAAATAAGATGGCAATGGTTTGAGCTCCAGCTGTGGATGCTCAAGGTCGGATGGCATTTGGCACGGTGTCTCCAATGGTAGTGGCTCAAAACGTGGCACCCAGGTGGTGCGAGACACCTCTCCAGCTTTCTGCAAAAAAAGATTTATCGTCAATACCGTCGCATAGTTGATCAACAAAATCAATAGCAGAAACGAATTCTTCATCAAAATGATCAACAACAAGAGCGTCAATCATGCGTACTTCCTCATACTCCTCTACACCTGTTGGCAATTTGCAAGCATTAAAAATATTTAGATCCAAAGACATGTTGCCAAAAGTAAGTTTAAGTTGACCATTCTTGTAGTTAATAATAGCATTACTAGTAGCTAGGAAGGGTCGACCTAAAATAATCGGGGTTGGAGTGGCAGACTGGGGTCCCTGAAGATCTAATACAATAAAGTCCACGGGGTAATAAAACTTATCCACTTGGACAAGTACATCCTCAACACATCCCCTCGGGATTTTCACAGATCTATCTGCTAACTGGAGAATAACATGTGTGGATTTCAATTCCCCAAGTCCCAATTGTGTAAACACAGGATATGACAAAATATTAACACTGGACCCTAAGTCAAGAAGAGCCTGGCCTATCTGTTTGGTGCCTATGGTGCAAGAAATGGTAGGGGATCCAGGGTCCTTGAATTTGGGTGGTGTGTTATGTTGAAAAATGGAGCTGACCTGTTGAGTTAAAAATGCCTTTTTCTTAACATTAAGATTTCGCTTGACAGTGCAGAGGTCTTTAAGAAATTTGGCATATGCAGGGATTTGATTGATGGTATCTAATAAAGGAATATTAATCTGACATCTTTGAAAAATTTCACGAATTTCAGATTGATACTTATCTTTCTTTGGATGCGAGAGCCTCTGTGGATATGGTGCGGGAGGAGAGTAAGGCTCTGGTTCTGGAACTCTCGTCTTTGAAGCGTCTGTGTCCTTGCTTACGCTCTCCTCTGGTACTCCTTGCGGTTCACGATCCTCTTCATCTACCACCATCTCAGAAGTGTCCTTCGGTGGCTCAGGCTTTTGAACTTCTTTTCCACTCCTCAAAGTAGTCACCGCTTGGCATGGTTTGATGTTGTTGAATGCTGACGATGAACTCGTGTTGGGATTCGGGAGTGTTTGAGCAGGGAGCTTGCCCTTCTCCAGACTTGCCATAAGCTTCGTGATGCCATCATTCATTTGTTGGAACTGAGTCTGCTGCGTCTGTTGTTGTTGCTGAAGTTGCTGCATCTGTTGGAACTGAGCTTGCTGCTGTTGTTGAAGTTGCTGATTTTGGTTCTGCTGCAGCTGCATGAATTGTTGGAGCGTGTCGCTGAGTGTCTGAAAATGTGGATCTGCTCCAGACTCCTCCTTCTTTCTCTGATTTCCACCTTGGTAGTTGTTTTGAGGTGGTGGCCTGTATGGTTGAGAAGCTTGTGGCTTGTTTTGCCAACTGAGATTGGGGTGGTTGCGCCAATTGGAATTGTATGCGTTTGGGTTGAATCCTTGACCTGGATAAGAATTTGAAATGTTATTTACCTGACTAGGATCCTTGAGCACATCTTTAAGTGTTGGAATGGTTGGACACCCCGATGTATTGTGCTCCAGACTGTCGCAAAGAGCACACTTCTCTTCAATAGTCACCGCTTTTACTCCCTTCATCTCTATGTTTTGGAGCTTCCTAGTGATGAGTGCTTCCATCTTTGCTTCTAACGCCTCCTCGGGTTTCAATGTAAACTGGCCTCCACTGGATGAAGATTGAGGCTGGTCTGTCCGATCGTAGTCAGGAGTTGCTTCCCACGTCTGTGCACTCTCAGCGATGGACTCCAAGTAATGCCATGCGTCAGCTGGCTTTTTGTCGAAGAACTCTCCGTTGCACATCATCTCTACAAATTACTTCATGAAAGGGGGAAGCCCATCGTAGAAGAAGCCGATGAGGCGGTACTCATCGAATCCATGGTGGGGGCACGCAAGTAGCAAGTCTTTGAACCTCTCCCAAGCAGCATCAAATGATTCATTTCCTTTCTGCGAGAAGTTCATAATTTTTTTCTTTAGCCCCTGAGTCATGTGCAAAGGAAAAAACTTTTTTAGAAACTCTGCTTGTAAATTTACCCAAGAAGTAATAGAGTGTGAAGGTAAAGCGTTAAGCCAATTCTTTGCTTTGTCCTTAAGTGAAAATGGAAAAAGTTTAAGGTATATAGTTTCATTGCTCCTTTTTCCATCTACACAGGTTAAGCAAACATCCTCAAATTCCTTTATATGTAAATATGGGTTCTCCCTCTCCATACCGTGATAGGTAGGGAGAAGTTGAACCATTCCCGGTTTAAGACTAAAGGAATTGGCATCGGCTGGAAGCACGATGCATGAGCCAGAAGCAGACCTAGTAGGTCTGAGCACATCTCTAAGTGACCTATCTCCAAAAGTTTGAGAATGGTCGTCATTGTCATTTCCACTGGTGTCATTTGCGTTGTGTGCCATATTCACGTGTCGAACTAATCTATGTGTCCTAGGGGTTCTAAGCCACATAAACAAATAAGAACAGAAAAGATGATATTTTTGTTGTTTTTGTTTTATCTCACGCTAATTTTTTTGGGTTTTGAAAATATTTAAAACAAACAAAAAATACAAAAAGAATGGATATACAAAGTTTTTATACACAAAAGAGTGGAACGATCTCACCGAATTTTCCAAGTTAATCGGAAACCGTAAAATATGTAGACCGTTGTCCCCGGCAACGGCGCCAAAAACTTGACTGGTCCAAAAAGTTGTACTGATAATCCCAAGTATAGGACGTCGGTCAAGTAGTAAACCTGGTGAGACCAGGATCGTATTCCTCATGGACAAAGCAACCGGCAAATTTCAAAGTTTAGAATTAGGCAAGAAAAATTATTTGATGAGAGATGAACCACCCTTCGAAGGCAATTTTTGATTTGGATTTAGCGTGAGGTAAAAGTCGTTTTAAGAAATTACGAAAGTTTAAAACGTGAACGTGAAAATACAATTTATAAAAAGCGTGTGTGTTGTGTTTCTGTTAGTGTTGCAATAGGTTATGCTATTTATTCTCCATGGTTTCTCAATCCCACATCCATGCCAAGGTATGGGGATTGGAAGATAAAGCTTTAAAAACGATGATTTTTCAATTAAAAAAGATAGCGTAAAAACAAGTGATTTCTTTGAATAATAAATTATAAAAGATGAACCTCGCGGTTCATCACCCTCCTCGGGCTCCTCTACGGATCGATGCACGTATTTGAAAAAGTAAAGAAATCGGCGTTTTTAAACGGTTTTGATTTTTGCACAATATATGGAGATATGAAAGCAATACCCTAGCAACACTAACTTCCACACAACACACCCACAATACTTTAGCCAAGCATGGTAACAAAAACAACAAGTTTCATTAATAGAAACATAAGTTTAATACAAACCGTAATACAAAATTAATACAAACGGGTAAAGAAAGGGAGTTTTCACCACTTTTGAAGCCCAAACACCCCCAACACTCTTCTTGATCAGAGCAAACTCCTCTGGAATGGATAGAAGAACTCCTTAGCTTCGAAATGAAATGAAAATCACTCAATTTGGAGTTGTGTGTAAGAAGTTATGCCCAAAATACTCATATTTATAGGCTAATGGGTCTGCGGGTCAACTTTCAGGCTTGGCGGGTGCAGCCCGCGTGCGTCAATGGAGGCGAGCGCCCAGTAAAGCTAGGCGGGCGGCAGCCCACGAGGTCAAAGCGGGCTGACACCCGCTTTTTCAACATATGCGGGCCTGCGGGCCCGCCAAATTAATGCGGGCGGCATTTGCCGCCCGCTTGGATATCACCCGCCCGCGTTGCGGGCGGGAATTGATCCGCCCGCAACGCGGGGCGCTGACACCAGGCTGGCGTCAGCTGATTGCTGACGCCAGGCTGGTGTCAGCGTACTGTGCATTTTTTTTGCTTTTCTCTTTTTACAACATCTTTATTGGCCCTTTTAATTCACAGAAATTTGCCCCGATCTCCGAAAAATGTGGAAAAATAGCCGTTGGATTCGGAAAATTGCAAGCTTCTCCTGAAAAATAAAATTGAAACAAAATTAGGCCATATAATTGTATTTTGCGTATAAACAAGAGAAATACTCTATTATTAAATGATATTACAAAAACACACTTATTAGAAAAATTATATATTACATATACGCAAAATACGGTCTAAATGAGGGGTAAAAAATGTAATATTCTCTCAGAATCAGCAGTCGGCTGTTATAAACAATCCTAGCACAAACAAGAAAGAAATGAATTGGGATTAAAGGACAATTGATCTAATGAAGTCCTATGACTGAATGTAGATGTGTGTGAGTGCTCCATCAAAGTTCTACTTCTAAGCTACATACTAGAAGAGATAAAAGAAAAATTACATTGACGGATAATCTCTTCTTTCTATCGTATGAGCTTGAAGTCTTCACGGAGCTTCAATCATCATCTACGATCATCCAATTCATGTCATTTGCATTCAATGAAGTTTGTGAGTCATCCATTGCTAGTAGATCTTCATAATTAGCTTAGGCAATGGATTAACTGCAAAATAGGGATTAGTCACAAGTATTTATGTTTGCTCATCATTAACACCAAGTAGGGAGAAGTCCAATACTCAACAGTCGGCAGTGCTATGAAGAAATCTGTGAGCTCGAAGGAATTGGGAGAAGCGAGCGTACCACTGCCGATGTGCTTGCAGCTTGCTTGAGGCTGTACAAAGCTTTTCGAAGCTTGCAGACATGGTATGGGAGAGAGTGGTCTTCGAAGCCCCGAGGTTGTGCATTGTAGAGGTCTTCATCAATGTTGTCATGTAGAAAGGCGTTGGAGACATCTAGTTGCCTGGTAGGCCAACCAAAGTGGATAGCAAGAGTGATGAGCAGGCGGATGGAGCCATGTTTCGCCACCGAACTGAAAGTCTCACATAGTCAACCCCTTCCTTCTGATGAAAGCCACCGACAATTTATTAAGTGTTGCATAATTTCCAGTAGCTCGTCGCTTAAACCGAATTGATGACATCAAGGAAGTATAATTAACGTTACCATTTTTTTAACGAAAGTAATAAAATTAACAAAAAAGTTGTATGTAAAGGGAATTGAATCCAAGACATCTTAAAGAAGAGGACAACAATTCAAATCGTATAAGCACAACTCCCATAGCAACTGTGTATTGAAGTTATTATATAAATTTTTATATATAGAGAGAAAGTAAACCGGGTCGAATTCGGGTCATCCGGATTGACATGCCAAACCCATACCCGACCCGGATTTTATCCGGGTCGGGTCGGGTCAACCCGTTTCCTACTTGACCCGGATTGGCCCCTACCCATACCCGGTTAAGGATGCCGGGTTTGGGTCAGGTCGGGTCGGGCTTATTTTGCCACCCCTAGCCTCAGCCACGGTGAGCTCCGTCTTGTCCAGCAGTGCCTCGAATGCCGGCATGATATCCGTTGACTTTTCCCAGTGAGGTGGCCTAATGGTGTCATTTACTATCTCAACATCACCAGCAACTGGATTCTCGATGGTCGACATTCTCTTCCCTGAACTGCACGCTCTGGTACCAAATGTCACGGGCAGATTGTTTGACTACTTGACCCTTCCAATCCAGTGGGACACTTAGCCCACTCACTCTCTTTATAATGACTAAGCCAGCATAACTCTCTTTAAAATGGCTAAGCCAGCCTAACCCGAACTCTCACGTTCAAGAGGAACTTAAGAGAACACGAGAACTTGGAGAATGTCTTAGAGAATGTCTTGCTTGGATTCTTGATGGAAACAAATGACCTCCCTTCGCTCCTATTTATAGGTGAGGCCAACGTATAACCAACAGTGGAGATTAGGCATCTAGAGTCTTCCAAGATCCAGTGGATAAGAAGAGTCTCTACAACCTTCTCCATTATTCTCTCTCTTACAGAATACACAAGAATACCCAATAACATTCTAGATACACTTATTTACAAACACACCCTTGAAATAGTCTAGAGAATGCCACCTCATATGTCACATATGTGCCAACTAAGCGATGACGTGGTGATGATGTGGCATCCGTGATATTTGACCACAGTTAAAGGTCTGTAAAAAGTAAAAATAAAAAATAAAAAATAAAAAATAAAAAAATAAAAAAATTGCAATAATATATCCACGTATCCAACATGCCGGAGCCACAGGATGAACACAGCAAAGCTACCAACTAAACCCAAATGTTGTGCAAATCCAGGAGTCAAAAGTGTCAAACTGGTGTATGCGTCACACGAGTTTTCCAAGCTAAAGCAAAAAAAAAAAAAAAATTCGCCGCCATACTCCTATTTTACCTACAAAATACAAGAAACATAAAGAATTAGTGGTACTACATTATCAAACATAATACAATTAAAAAAAGGAACATGTCAGTCGCAAGATTAGTTTCATTAGGTGATTTCAGTATATGTTCGTTCAGAGCACGGCTCAGTACATCTTTCAGAAAATTAACAATGCAATCCATCAAAAAGACGCATGGATCCTAACAGTTTTTCTCAGTAGCTATGCTTTTGATTCAGCTCATACCCATTAAGTCTACATAACGATTGGAAGGCACACCTCAGTGATCTCAAACTTCCAGTTTTACAAGTCTAAAGAAATCAATTTTCGATAACTTCTGCGCTACATTTAGACATTTTGAATTATGTGCGGAATGAGGATACATATATTCATAGTTGTTTATTTTAATCAAATATGTATACGAATATGGATTGTATTCCATCATAAAAATCATTATCATATTTGAAAGAAATGTCAAAGGATATGATATGAATATCTATTAAAACGGATATGGATTCAAATAAAAGTAACTTAACTATTATAATGAGAACATAAACCGTTCAGGATTTAATTATCTCATCTCTCATGGTCCAAAAACAAAATTGAATATAATATATAATAATTTGGAGAACTCCATAAATATTTTCCTTTAGGCGGAGGGGCGTGTAAAGGTAAAACCACATGATGCCTCACCCTTGAAAGTACTAGCGTACTACTATAACATGTAAATTTTGTAGTAAAAGGGTATCAGATAACCTGATCCAACTCGGATTCATTAAGAAAATTCGGATTCAAATCCAGAATTGAAAAGATCTCATCTCCATTTACCGGTCTCATATTTAATTCGGCGACAAAATACTTGCTGTATATAACGAGTTTGAATCAATCGCTCAAGATTTGATTTTGATTCTTTTATATAAATATAGACATTTAATAATCAATAAGCAATATTAACTAGTCGGGTATCACTTACGTCGTATCAAAAGTTAGGGATCCACTGAGCCCGAAGCTTCACCATCATCAGTAGTAAGACGCCTCCTCTTGGCAAACCTCTGTTCATCTTGTATCCTTCCCATCTCAGCAAACATCCTCTTCACCTCCTCCATCTCGGTACTGATTTTAGCCATGTTGCTCTTTAGGGCATCCAACTCGCCAATAAAGTCTCCTGCATCAATCATCAAATCTCTCATTTCAGCCATCTCCCTCTTCAAACTCGCCACCTCGTATTGCAATTCTGCTACCACTACCAGCTCATTCCTCATTTCAGCCATATCATCCTTCAGTTCTGCCACCTCCCCTCGCAACCTTGCTGCCTCAATCATCTCAACCCGTAATTCAGCCACCTCATTTTGCAGGTCTCTGACTTGTGTGTTTTGAATCACAAAATTTTCCAGCCGAGACACACGTGTCTCCAAGTCCATTACGCTTTCATGCAGCTCTGCAATTTTCTTCATGGTTACAACAGTCACATCATAGCACAGTAAGAATAGTAGACAAACACATCTAAAGGAGGAAACAAAAACCAAACCTGAGCAGTGTGCACAACCATGCCTTTCTTCTCCCAAATTTGAAGAACGGAGAAGCCTCTGGTCAGAGGTGCTGCCCTTGCTCTGCCGTGAAGATAACTCATGTACTTGAGTCTGCAATGAAACAGAGAAAGCCTGTCATAATGAGGCATATGACTTGAGAGGAGGTGATGAAATTGCCATCTTTATTCAATAGTGTACATATATAACGATCATCATCATACAATCATCTTTTTTCCCATTAAACGTAGACGAGCCCATGCCATGATTCCAATTCAAGGACACAGTGACCAATTTCCACAACAGGCAAAACCCAGTCTATTCTGAGGTAAATAGAGGAAAAAGAAAGGGTGACGAAAACCTTGTAATCAATTGGCCAGGGAGAAGGGTGAAGAGGACCAGTTGGTTTTCCCTTTTCCCCCCTTTCTTGGGGGTGGTGTTTTTTTTTATTTTTCTATTTTTTTGGGATAGGGTTTTGTGGGCCTATTTTGTTTTGTTTTGATTTTGATTTTGATTTTGTTTTTTATTTTGAATTTTTGGGTTTGTTTGTTTGTTTTTTTTTTTTTTTTTTTTTTTGGGGGGGGGGGGTGGGGGGTGGGTGGGTGGGGAGGGCAGGGTGGGCACCTTTTGTCTAACCTATACAAGATCAATATGCCAAAAAAAACCCTACACTGAAAAAGGATCCAGACAAGAGAAGAGAGTGAGATCTGATCTAAGAATCAAAATCTGAGGTACATGCTGGCAATGATATTTAAACATAGTTCCATATAGAATAATAGAATAATCAACAAATATGCCAGCAGCTTCTAAGATCAAAGAATTATTCTTATTCCGTTCATAAAATGTTTGTGCACGCGTGCACTGACATTTTCATGTGCAAAAAGTCCTCAATATAACAACGTGAGAAAAGAGTTGTGTGGGTTTTTCAAAAATCCAGACGGACAATTGAATACATTTGAATGTATTCTGCACGTGATGATACACCCATGTATCAACAATCGAGAAAATCCCACATATTTGCCCGTTGATCGGATCGGTACAAGATATTCTATTGTTCTGAAACCGTTGAATTTGTAATGTTTTGATTGAGGGTTAAATCCCCCTAATATACACCCATTATAATTTTTCCAGTAAACATTGAAAATAAATTTAAAATTTTGATTATTTGAATAGTTTTTTGTATCATGTTCTTATGTAAAATTTTCGGACATGAACATGGCCCTATATACATATTAAAATCAGTTGACACGTTGACACCTGATAAAAATGATCCAGTGAGCAGGTGGGCTGAAGTGACGCGTTTATATTGACCAAAAAAGTAAAAGAAAGTTAATTCTATGTACTTATTTTTTACTCCGCCAATAAAAATGTATCACGTATAAAAATGTATCACATAAGTGCTCCTGATGATTAGGTGTCACTTATTTTTCATTAATCTCATGTACATGTATATAAGCATTCATCCCAAAAATTTAGGTTTAGCTTTATGAACTCAACAAAAAGATCATTATCACATCAAATTGTGATGTCAGATAATTAGTTTCCACACATTACGATTTAGAGCCTTCTTTTTCATCAAACCAATATCTTTCATATCCATTCTTATCAATTCCTTCTATGTCTTTTTCGGTTTACTTCTTCTATTGATCTCAATATTTATATATTCTATTTTTCTAACAGACACATCAATAGGTCTTCGACGTATATGACCACGTATATGACCAAAGCATCTCAAGCGATATTCTCTAATCTTATCATCTATATGAGTCATATATATCTTTGCTTAGATATACTCGTTTCACACACACACACACACACACACACACACACACACACACACACACACACAATTTCAAGCGAGGATGTGCTGCATCAAGTGTGGCCGCCTCATAAAACATGAAATAAAAAACTTTTTCTAAAATTTTTGTTGGGAAGTGATTGTTATGTTTGGACACCCCCACACACAACATTTAAGGTGAATTCGATGCTATTTATCTTCGAACATGCTACGTGCGCGCGCGTGTGTGTGAACAATGGAACTTTTGTAATAGTTTGGTCAAAAGTCAAAATATTTAAGGTTCACCTAAAAATTCTGTATTTTATGGTTTTAGAATATGTACAATAAATCCAACAAAATGGATTTTAAAACATAAAACAAAATACAGTTATATATAAAAACATGTTGACAAAATTTTATTAATCAGGCATGAACCAAGATTCATGTATCAACAAAGTGCACAGCAAAATTTTGCTGAGTAGACGTTAAAAGGATGACACGGGAGCATTATTAAATCTCATGAAGATTCTTGATCAGGGAAGATCTTTATGCATCGAAAGAATTTCAAACAAAATCCAATATACTGATAAGTATATCAATTTAAGTCAATTTTTGGAATCTGTGCATAAATGATTTCAGGATGAGTCCAGCACAAACTCAAAACCAGTTTGATGGCTGGATCGACTCTAAGTTTGTTCAAAAAGAATGGATGAAGGAGAAACAGACGTCAAGTCAAAGGCGTCAATCTTATAATTTCAGACCAAACAAGAATTTTCAGTCTAAACCCAATCGGACTTAGTTGGGAATTATGCAAAAGAATTGGGATGATAATGCCGCTAGATTTAGAAGTCCTATCCTACAAGGATAGAAGATGCTGACTCTGTGAATAAAAGGGAGATCTTGGTTGCAAAATGAATCCAAAGATGGGTTACCAAAGAAGTTTATCACTTTAAACCCCGCAAAACCATGGAGCAAGGAAATCCTCTCACTCCAGGCAAAACCTTATGAAAATCCTAGAAATTCAAAAATCCTAAAAAGATGACTAGTATTGTATTTTCTAAAAAGAAGCAAGCAAAAGAGCAACATAATCCATAAATCTTCCACTCATTTTGATAATCTGAAATATAAAAACTGAGAAAAATTCATATCAAAGTAGATATGACTGGAGCAATCAATTTCTTGTCTGGTCTCTGAACAGACCTGAGCCATATTATTAGTTTCTTAAAAACCTAAAACTGAACCAATGTACCCAGTGCGTAGCTTAATAATTTACATATTTTTATGAGATAAACATTTATATCATGTACGCAAGCCAAGTGTCCCAACATTGGATTACCAACCAATACTTTGATGACTTTTTGGAAATTGTAGATGGTGGCATAAACTTTTCATTAAATAAAACAATTCTAAAAACTCTTCAATCATTTTCTTTTTGAAACAAGCTCTCAACCAGATTATTCATGAAGAAAATAAATAGTAGCCTGCATGTGGCTTTCACAAATACTTTAGATCGCAATGAATAGTTTGTACTGTCCAACTCCAAAATAAGCTTTCTGAATCAAGGAATGATTCAATTGATTTATTCAGTTTAATAGGTAGGCTGTCTCAGTTGGAAGATTAAAGCATGAGTGTCAACAACTAGACTATGCCATAATTATTGAATTACTGAATGACGAGTAATAAAAAACAAAAACAAAAACCTTGTAGTTTGGGGGACTGAAGAGCACAAGATCCCAAACATCTCACAAAGTAGAAACTACATCAGTTACTATAAAGAGCATTCCCAAAATTATAAAGTACAATTTGAGCTTATAACAAGCAATGAACTGACTACTATACTGGTCATTTTACTTCATATTCATAAAGCATTAAGTCCGATGAATTGAAGGCAATCAATTGATAAGTTGTGTTAAACACGATTATGACTGATGTCTAGCATTCTATGAAGAATATCGAGAGCACACAAGTACAAATGATTCTTTGTTTGCATTGAACACGTTAATAAGTAAAACAGATACCAAAAGCATCCACATAGGGCATACGCATAAATCATTGCATTACCTTGTATGGATGGAAGGTAGGAATCATGACTGATGGTGCATATAGATTAATAATCTCCTGCTTGCTAAACTTCCTGTTGCATTGAGGACACTGCAACATCAAAGGCAAGAAACAATATAAGAAACTAACCTTTAATCAAGTATGAGCTCAAAACATCAATTGTAACACAAATTCCAGTTACCCAGTACATACACTATATAACTTATTTACCTTCCCATTTGTCTCTCCGCATCGTTGAAGCCATATCTCTAAGCAAGATCTACCATGAACATGTCCACAGGGGAAACAGCTACATAATAGATGATAATCAGTGACATTTGAACCAATATTGTAATAGTTTAAGGGCAACACCACTAAAAAGAAATAAGGAAAAGCCTACATATCCATTAAAGGTGGTTATGGAAGTGCTAAATATACAAAACTATGATAGATCACATTAATTAATAGTCTTCTAACATGTCCACCAACAATACTTGTACACATTACCCATTACACAACAATTAAAATTATTGAATAAACCCATATGATTTTCTAGTCGGTGTAGTAATTTACTCGATAGATCAAGTTCGCATCCGAAGCAAAAGCTCAATAGAATGATTAAAGTCCATGCAATTGCACCAAAACTCTGAAATTACAATGATGGTTGCGGGTTATATTTTTATATACTAACATGCCGCAGTAGACCGCGCATCATTCGTTATGGGCAGAAACCTCAGCTATTGCGCAACGGTTTTCATTTATTTATTATTTCAATTTGCTTTCTGATCAATGCCCGATGGAATTTGAGCATGAGTTGCTCTGATGTTGTGATGGGTGTTGAGGATTATATTTTTACAATCTAACAACAATGATAACACTGTATAAATAAATCTAATACAAAATCCATAATTTAAAGAAAACAATATCATTCTACAACATAAAGAAAATTAAAGCTGAATTTTGGATGGAAGAAGCTGCTCGAGCAGGTGAAACACAAATGGCGAGATATTTGATTAGGGGTTTGTACATGGATGGAGAAATATAGAATAAAGAGTTGTAATCAAACAGGAAGGTCATAAATCATACGGCAACCTTACATATGCTTTCAAATAACTCACTGCCTTATCAATCAGATGGAATGAAAGCAAATGCGGGGAACAAAATTTTCTATCTAATAAATGACATAGCCAGTGCGAGCAGAACCCATGCCAGGAAGAGCGAATGGAGACAGTGTGAAATAGACAAGAAACCTAGACTACAAGAGTAGAAGAGAATAGAAATGGAGTAAAAGTTTTGAAATCGGCAATGAAGAACATCATCATGGACTAGGCCTCTTTGGGTCACAATGGCACAGTCAGGGGAGCGTAGCTCCGAATTTAACAGTATCAAAAACTCAGGCTGTCAAATCTATAACCTGCAAATATTTAGCATCGATAATAAATAAATATTAAAGGAGCAACTTTTGAACAAGCCAGGGTCCTGCTACAGCTACAGACATCCAACTACCAAAAGTGGAGTTCTGTTGTTTCTAATACTCACAGCCACGATAACTTGAAACATCGCCAATAAGGTAACGATTAAAGCCACGGACACCCAAAAAAATAATCTGAAAGATGGTAATTTGATAGGGCTGCGACTTACCAAACCCGATGAGGGCCG
The DNA here is from genome assembly GCA_030789695.1 of Scilla litardierei. NCBI lineage: Eukaryota > Viridiplantae > Streptophyta > Magnoliopsida > Asparagales > Asparagaceae > Scilla > Scilla litardierei. Next base: position 48,397,995 of record CM061138.1, on the reverse strand, counting down.
TCAGCAGTCCAGGGCCTGAAGCAGATGGGACAATCAGGCGAATTCGATCGATCGGACTCGGCTGGGTTCCCCAACCCCGAATCACCGTTGGCGATCTCCGCCGCCGCCCGTTCCCCTTCGTCGCCCGGATCCATCTCCGTCTCATTAGCTTCTCCTTCTCCTCCTTCTCCGTCGTCGTCGTCGTCGTTGTTGATATCAGCGTCGTGGTTGTCATCGATTAAAGGGATCTCTTCGTCTTCGTCTTCGTGTAGTTCTCCTTCATCTTCGTCTGAGTCGAAGAGCCACCAGCTTTCATAATCATCAAAACAATCGTCGTCGCTGTTGCTATGTTCATCGACATCTTCGTCCCAAAAATCTTCTTCGTCTTCTGACGCCATTATTGTTCAAAAGAAGGAGAACGAAATATAAGAGAGAGGGGGTAGATAGACGGGGGCCGGGGGGCGTATCTTTATACTCTAGGGTTTTAGATAGATACTAGTCATAACCCGTGTCCGCAGGCACGGTTCATTTAAGATTTTCCCCGCGAAATTTTTGTTCCTCAAAAAATTATTTTCACATCCAAAACTTAACGGAACAATAAATTAGCGTAAAAATATTTAGCGGTACGGGTACCTTCTGCGCGGGCGTCTTTGGTGCGGGACAACAAATTCGACGTCGAACAACAAATTTGACGCACGCGCCTTCGGTACGAAACACCAAATAAAAATTTAGCAGGTGCCCTCAGGACAGGCGCCTTCGGCGCCTGGTGGCGCGCCGCAGGCGCCACAACAAACCAGAGGGTATTTTTGCGCTAGTTTGTTATTCCGCTAAATTTTTTTACGCTAAATTTTTTATTTTGTTTAATTTAATGGATCATGCTTCCCCATAATATTTTCCCAATGCACTTTTAATTTCAAAGTTTAGGTTCCCAAGGCACTTTTTCCCCCAAATTTAATCTCCACAATCTTTACCAAGGCACTTCTAATTTCAAAGTTTAGGTTCCCAAGGCACTTTTCCACCAAATTTAATCTCCACAATCTTTCCCAAAACACTTCTAATTTCAAAGTTTTGGTTCCCAAGACACTTTTCCCACCAAAATTTAAGTTTTCACACTAAAATTTTCATAAAATCCAATCTCAACCATTGATTTACCAAGATCAAATCTCAGCCACTCTTTATCTTGTCCTAGTCAGCCCTAGGATTCAAAAAACGCTGTCAAATGTATAATAGATACATAATGGGAGTTGCTACGCACCCGTAACGAATTGCTCATGCGCCCAACTATTTATTCCCAAGTCTGTCATTAAAAATTTCTCTGTTGAGAATCAATCCTCTAGGGTGAAAAGTGAAAACCATAGTTCATGTATATTTGAATTAGCGGTTACAAAGGGATTAATAACAAGGGTCTCCACAATGATGGTGGATACCAAGGGTCTTTAGTACCTATTCATAATACGTCCATTTATCTATCCATCTTTGTAAACTCGTTATATGAATACTTCAGGATTCATAGTACTTATGAGTATCACAAGGGGTAGATACTTCTGGATTCTGAGCTAGAGAGCATAACTCTCTTTAACTTCCCATGTACTGTGGATATCACTAGGGGGTGAATACTTCTTGATCTAGAGTTAATGAGGTTGCCTCGTTAAAAACTTTTGGCTATGGAAAACCTAGCGGGAAACCCATAGCTAAGGAAAAAGAGTATAACTCTACATTTAACCCCCTCGACCTGTACAATCTTCAGGCTTGTAGATCTCCTATGCATCTATACATCAATCTCATCTACAACATTCTGAGAAAAAAAATACAAAATACAAGCATCGCTCATCTATACAAGTGTCACACAAACATGGCAATTATTGAATCCAAGGGAGCTCCTCTGAAGAGATGTGCTCTGTCTCATCACCTTTGATGTAGACATCTCAAGGATGGGCTAGGAAAGTGGCATGGTCTGCAGACTGGGTAGATAGCTCCATGGCTCTCGTCTCTGACTCAGTCGTCACTGTGTCTGCGAGGTACTTCAAGGCGTAGCTATGCATACTCACGATTTGCTTCTTGGATGATGAGCTTCTCGGAATGGTAGGATGATGTTGCCTTAATCGCATGTTGTGCGATGATTTGTTACCTGCATCTGCAAATAAATTTAATATGAAGGATGATCCTTTATAATATTGACCTTGGAGGTAGCGCAAAAGATGTGTAGCTCCGGTCTATGGCGCGCTACAGGCGCTGCACTGTATCTAGCTAACATATTTATTGCCAACACTATATAGAGAAGCGTGCAGTTGGTCAGAAAAAGAAGATTACCAAAGACACTCAAATAAGGTACTTCAGGACCTATGATACCATTCCCCTCTTCCAGCGAATGGAAATGGTCTTTAGCTGTATCCATACAACCAGTAGGTGTATTTGGCGGGATTCAATTGTTCATGTTTCTTCATCAACTTCGGGTGTAAGAAATTAAATGTAAAATGATTTTCATCTTCTAGATGATATTGTTTTCTTCAGTATGGTGTTTTCATATACATGATGATAGTTTCATCTACTATATATTACCATCTACTGGATGAAATTTTCATCTACTAGATGATAGTTTCATCATCTAGATTATATTATCATCTGCTGGATGATATTTTCATCTTCTAGATGATGTGTTCATCTACATGATGATATTTTCATCTTCAGGATGATAAGTCTGTAAGCCAAGATTTTTGCATAGGTCTTTCATATCATATTTGATAGTTAGGCTTAAACAAATAGTTTGGATTTCTCTTTAGGAGATCCGATGAGATTTGACTCAATTTAAGATATAATCTCAAATCAATTTATTTGCTCTTTTAAAGATGCAAAGACAACCTTTAGTAAGAGTCCTTATTTTGATAAGAAACTTTATTGGTTGAATTTTATATATTTCATAGAATAGACGAGTCAAAGTCTATTCAGGCAAGTAAGGAAATTAGGAATAAATCCATAAGGTTATGCTATCACAACATCCATAGCAGTAAAAACCAAATTTTCCTTTGCCCATCGCAGGAATTTCACAAACATTATCAGGGAGCCTGATGCATCAATTTTATTTCGTAAGTGAGTCAAGCTCATCTTGCTTGCTTCCTGGTTTTAGCGAAATGAACCTCTAAGGTATAGCATGTCGCTTTTAGCATACGATTTTATTTATTTTATTTGTATTTATATAATACTCATTATGCCCACAGGTTTGATATCTTTTGATATCAGGACTTCAGGTCCAAACACTTCACATTTCATAAGTGAGTCCAGCTCAACTTATTATTCCCTCGTTCCACATTTTTGGCCAATATCTATGTTTGCTTCAGGAAACGGAGTATGGAACTATATTTATAATTATCAATTAAACGGCAAAATGGAATGTGAGTAATTGTTGACAAGTGTGTTTTTTATTCAAACACCCCCATGTACATACATTATTCAATAATATTTCAATTTATTCCAGATTCATCTCTTCTAGAGGTTCTGGACAGGGAGAGGATATGGAGATGAGCTCACTTTCCTGTGGTGGTGTTGTTTAAAGGTCTCCATGAGTTTTTCTCTCTTTGGAGCCTCGTGGTATGTCCTCGCATGCATTTAGGACATCCACTTCTGCTACTGGTGGATTGCATCCATTATTTTGGATATGTCAATACTAGCTGGATTTTTAGCAGCAGGATGTTTGATTTTGACAATATTCAAATTGTCAATAAATTTTTCCGAAAATCTGTTTAACAGTTTTATAAGTGTGGATCTTCAGGACTTCAGGATCTCATCACGATTTAGATATTTGAAATGGTCAACTGAGCTTCTAGCTCAGGGACGATGGTAATATCCATGTTGGACCTAATACTGGAAAATAGAAGAGTTCTGAATGTGAAGGATCTACAGGATCTAATCTTGACAATCGATTCTTTATATGATGACCCATCAAGGCAGAATCTATGAGATGTGCTCTAAATACTTCCCCCGTTTAGAGTGCTCAGAATCTATTTATCTGGGTTAATTACTTCCGATAAATAGTTCTAAGACGACATTCTGATGGTTTATAGAGGTGTTATGAGGATGTGGATATTGTTAGGTTTAGAGGGACCCTTAGGGTACAAATCTTTATGCTTGTCCAATGTCGGACGAACGATATAGGCAAAATGAAAGCAGCGGAAAAAAACTCGTTAAACTATTTAACGAAACCCTAAGGATTCAAGACCCTAGCAGGATCTCTGCCAACTTGAGGTGGATCTGACCACCCCAAGAAGGATCTAAGCTACTGCAATATATTAAAAGAAAGCAATAAACTACGTACCCGGAACCTTGCTTGCACCGGCAAGGTGTACCGAACCGCGTCTCGAGCTGCTCCCCATCCCGAGTTGAACCGCTTCCCGAACTGCTCCTGGACCCGATCCGAACCGCTTCCCGAATCGCACGCGTCCCGAGGTGAACAACCCCCTTGTCGCTGAGCCAACCACGCGTCGAAGAAAGTTTCACTTGAGTGGATCCTCTGTCAAGACTTCGGATCCGATCCGAGCCCCTTCGTGACTTTGCTAGAGCCCTTCAGGAGCAAGGCAGAAATTTATGTAATGCCCTGATAGCTACTGCACAAGTACTAGAGGGGGGGTTGAATAGTACTTTAAAATAATTAAGAAGATAATTCCTAATTATCTTGCAAACTCAACCATAAATGCGGAAATGTAAAAGTGACAACAATAAAAACACAATCGCAAACAAACGATATAACGGGTTCGGATCCACCCAAGTCTCTCCGACTTGTTCCCGGTGATCCTACGTCCCAAACACCCGGATACCCTCCGGATACTTGAGTTAGAAACCTCTAACTCAAATTTGCACTATGAAATACTTGTAGAAAACCTCTACAAGATCAAATCATACACAAATGAAATTGTGACTCTCACAACCCGGGATCACAAACAAACTCTCACAACCGAGAGTAAAACTTGCAATATTCAAAGTAAATGAAATACGAAATGCTTACCAACAAAATCCTATGCCTTGAGTAAAACTTGCGATTTAGGACAAGAAGGATTTTGGGGAAGATGAAGGCACCAAACCCTAGCTCCAAGATTTTGACCAGTAATGGGAGGCTAGGAAGATGTTGGTGACCTAGGATCAAGCTCTTGGCTTGGAAGGCTCACAATCAATGAATCTCTCTTTTGAAATAATAGTGATGGAGAGATTCAAGTGAGAAATGAATGAGCTTTGAATGAGAATTAATTGCTTCTCTTTGATCTCTAAACTTCAATTAATATCAGCCTTGAATGCTATGAAAGCAGCCCTTCAAGTATATATAGGATAGAGGAAAAGAGAGCAAAATTCGTGGCATTTAATGCTCCAACGGCTCTATTCTGAAGCAGACTAGTCGGTCAAAGAAGGATCACTAACCGACTAGTTTCTCAACTAGTCGGTCGGTGATTCAACATGAACCGACTAACAAGAGAACAGCCAAAAGGTGAAGTTCAGAAAATGGAGAACTAGTCGGTCTAAGAAGACTTGCCAACCGACTAGTTTCATAACTAGTCGGTCGGTGAGTGTTCTTTGACCGACTAACAGATGAAATCAAAGTAGCTGAATCCAAAGACAGCTAGTCGGTTTAAGAACAACTTCCAACCGACTAGTTTCTCAACTAGTCGGTCGGTCGTTGTGCTTTGACCGACTAACTGTAAACAGTAAGTTAGGCTGAAAAATGGAAGCTCAACTAGTCGGTCTAAGAAGGATTCTTAACCGACTAGTTTGACAACTAGTCGGTCGGTGAACCTTCTTGGACCGACTAACTGTAAACAGTAACTGAGCTGAAATTGAGAAGGCATTCTAGTCGGTCCAAGAAGCATTGTCGACCGACTAGATTGACATCTAGTCGGTTGGTTCTTCTTCTTGAACCAACTAACATGCACAAGAAGCCGCGATAAGAAGCGTTAGGCTTCGGGAAAGATTCTATGGGCTTCTAATAAGATCCTAACTCTAAGATATGAGTGTTATGAAGATTAAAACGTAATACCTACTCAAGGCTTAACAATCTACGAAACGAAGCTAGAAGACTATAAATACAACTTGACGAACCGTCTTCAAAAGCTTCAATCGAATCTTCTTGACTTTAATAATGGTCCTTGAGCTTCAACGAAGCTTTAAGCACACGATCACGCGCTTTGAGAAGTCTTGAGACGTCGCTTTTTGATGTTCATAGAAATTTGGCGACGATCTCCATAAATGCGTTCACAAAGAGTTAGTTCATGATATTTATGTTTGTTCATCATCAAAACCAAATCCGGAGAATCAGTACTCTACATTCTCCCCCTTTTTGGTGATGACAAACCAACATAAATAATAATAAAAAATAATGATTCAAATGAAATTTACTTACTCCCACTGCATTGATAACACGTTAATTCCAAATTAAATAATAATCATAAGCAGCAAGCAGACGAGTAAAGTATAAAATGTGAATCAATTATTGAAATATCGGATTTGAAATCCATTTTTATATCTTAACACACCCTGAATCTAACATATCAATCTAGATTCACGGTAAATTGCTTTGAATTATCATGTAGCACATCGTCATTATTAATTCTCTCCCCCTTTGGCATAATCAAAAAGAGCGGGAGGAGATCAACGACAACAACAATGGCTAAAATAAAAGCACAGGAGTTGTAGAATACGACCACGGTCCAAATGACACCAAAGGAAAATACGAAGTAAATCAAAGCGTGCCAACGAGACCATAATCGAAAATCGAAAAAAAATAAAATTATCAAAACTCAAATCAATTTCACGTATTGAGTTATGGAACATACATTCCAATATCAACATTCTTGATGAATTAAGTGCATGGAAAACAATTCTATGTTTTCATAGAAATAATTTCTATTAAATCAGATGTAATCGTCGAGCGACGAAATCAACATCAGAGACAATAATATAATGTGCACAAAGAAGTAAATGGCAACTCGATGTATATATATATATATGTATATATATATATATAAGAACATGGATACATCAAAAGTATACATCTACCAACAATAATATAAACGATCCTCAGATCGGGGCACATCATACAACATATATCTCTCACACATCAAAATGATCATACAACAGAAGGGTAGCATCAAAACACCAAAAATATATCAAAAATCCAGAACCACCCAAACTATCCTACCCCACACTCTCACTACAAAATATATCATCCAATGTGCATAGGGAGAGTCCTCCAACGCAAGCTCAGGAGGTGGAGGCAGGGTCAGCAGCAGCAGCAGGCTCTGCAGGAGGAGTGGTGGTCTCAGGAACGACCGGAGTGTCAACTGATGGGAGAGTGGCAACGGGAGTGGTCTCGGGAGCAGCAACAGACGAAGTATCCACCGGAGGAATGGTGGCAGCAGGTGTGCTCTCAGGATCACCAGCAGAAGTAGCAGCAGCACGAGCAGACGTACCCTCAGGGGCACGAGCAGCAGATCCAACGAGCTCCTGGAGCTCGGTCTCATCCATCTCTTCCTCGTCAGAAACTGACGGAGGAATCTCAATGCCCAAGTGAGAGCAGATGCGAGCTAGCATCGCCTCAGAACGAGCAACACGAGACTCAACACGTCGCAGGGAAACTGCAAACTCAGCGAGAGTAGGAGCAGGTGGAGGAGCTAAAGTGATCGCTCCTTATTTTACACCTTTTTTCTGCATGTTTGCATGCCATTTTGATCGCTCGTATCGCGTTTTTCACGATTATTCGACAATATTGCGATGCTTTTCACGATTTCTTGTTTTTGTCGAATTTCAGGAGATTTGGAGCGATTTGGAGTGATTCTGAGATGCACCCACTCCGGAGTGTCACCCGTGACTCTTTTGAGGGGAATTCTACGATTGGAGAGGGGTGGAAGAAGAAAGAACGTCGTAGGAGCGACGAGGAAGCAAAAATACAAAGATTGGACATTTTCTGCATGTCACTCGGCCGAGTGAAGGAGTCAATCGGTCGACCGTCGACAGCCCGCTCGGCCGGCCAGATCGGACACGCGACAGATAGAGTATCAGCATGCACTCGGCCGACCATCGCCAGCCTGTTGAATATTGGACTCCCCGGATTTGGTTTTGATGATGAGCAAACATAAATAATCCATGAACTAACAATTTGTGAGCGCAGTTTTTGGAGATCGTCGCCAATTTCACGAGAATATTCAAAGCGACATCTCAACACTTCCAAAAGCTCGTATTCAAGCCTAAAGCTTCGTTGAAGCTCCTGCAACGCTTTGGAAGTTATGAAGATTCAATCGAAGCTCTCAAAGACCGTTTATTAAGGTTTTATTTATAGTCTTTTAGTTTCGATTGATAGAATGTTAAGCCTTGAGTATATCTTACGTTTCTATCTTCATTACGCTCATTTCGTAGCTCTAGGATCCTTGCACAAGTTCATTCTAACTTCCTCGAAGCGTCGCGCTTCGATTCTGACTTTGTTGTGCATGCTAGTTGGTACAAGAACAAGTACTGACCGACTAGATGGTGATCTAGTCGGTCGACAACTGTTCTTGGACCGACTAGTTTGATTCCTTAATTTCTTGGACTTTACTGTTTACAGTTAGTCGGTCTACGTTGACTCACCGACCGACTAGTTTGTGAACTAGTCGGTCAGTGATGCTTCTTTGACTGACTAGTTGTGACTTACTGTTCACTCTAAATTTCTCCTAAGCTACTGTTTACCGTTAGTCGGTCTAAGAACGTTTGATGACCGACTAGTTGACAATCTAGTCGGTCAACGTTTGTTCTTGGACCGACTAAGTCACTTGCTTTCAGACTAAGTTATTTTTGCCTCTTAGTCGGTCTACGTTCATTGGATGACCGACTAGTTGTGAAACTAGTCGGTCAGACGGTCTTCTTGGACCGACTAGTTTTCTAGGTCTGAAATTCTATCTCTTCTCAGATCTACTCTTAGTCGGTCCACGTTGTTTGACTGACCGACTAGTTGATGATCTAGTCGGTCAGTGATTGTTCTTTGACCGACTAACTCTCACAGATTTCTATCCGTTGGTGAATGACCTAACTTGTTTTTATGGGACCCTATAAATACGAACCTAGGTCTTTTCTATCTTCAATAGAGCTGCCATTAAGAGATTCATTGAGTTCAAAAGAGATAGCTATTCTCCCTCAAATCTAAAGCTCTCTTCCTCACAAGAAACCCATTCTCTCTCATTTCTAGATCTAGAGAGAAGGTTGTTCTTGGTGAGCTCTTCAAGCTATTGCTTGATCCAAGTCTCCAACTCTTCCCTAGGCACCCATTGCTGCTCATTTCCTTGGTGCTAGGGCTTGGTGACTTCATCTTCCTCAAATCCTTCATTCCACCTATTGGGTAAGAAAAACTCAAGGTATAGGATTTTGTGGTAAGCTTGTTTATTTCATATAAACTCTTTTATATTGCTTATTGGTTCTCTCGGTTGTGAGAGAAGTTTGTGATCCCGGGTTGTGGGATTCACTTTGCCATTGCATGTATGATTTGATCTTGTGAAGGTTTTTCACAAGATATTCATAGTGGAAATCTTGAGTTAGGGTTTCTAACTCAAGTATCCGGAGGGGATCCGGGTGGTTGGGACGTAGGATCACCGGGAACAAGTCGGGGAGACTTGGGTGGATCCGAACCCATTAACTTCGTTTGTTAGCATTGTTAATTTCGTTGTCGTCATTCAATTTAAGCTTCCGCAAATTGATTTGGTAGTTGATTGCAATTTAATTTGGAATTATACTCCTTATTATTTTAAAGTACTATTCACCCCCCCCTCTAGTACTTGTGCAGTAGCTGGTAGGGCATTACATTTGGTATCAGAGCCAGATACTCAGCTATGTCTACCAACGACAACAAGACCGTGCCTCCACCTTCCAACTATGACACCTTCAGGAACCGTGAAGGAGTGTCATCGGTGATGGAAGGACATTCCTATACAAGGCCTCCATTCTTCAACAGTACCAACTACGGGTACTGGAAATGTCGGATGGAAACCTTCCTCCGAAGTGCATCTTTATGGAGGACTACAATGAAGGAGTACATCGAGCCCAAAGAAGAAGATTTTGAGAAATGGACTACCGCGGAGGTCGCCGCGGAGGTAAGCAATGCCAAGGCAATGAACGCCTTGCAATGCGCATTGGAGCCCGAGGACTTCAATAAGATATGCACATGTAAGAGTGCATATCAAATTTGGAACTCTCTCCTCATACTACATGAAGGGACGAGTCGGGTAAGAGACTCTAAACTCGTAGTCGTAACCAAAGATTACGAAATGTTTCATATGCAACAGGGCGAGAAGATGAAAGAATATTACGCTCGCTTCGTTGACATAATAAACGAGTTAGAGGCCCTCGGCAAGATCTACACTCAAAAGGAGAAGTGCTTAAAGCTTATTGAAGGACTTCCCTCTTCTTGGGAAAAACGTACCTTCGCCATCGAGGAAGGTAATGACATGAACAAATATACCGTAGTTCAACTAATGGGTACTTTGATGTCATACGAGGTACGCAAAGATAGCAAGGTGAAGCTACAAGAAAAGATGAAGTCATATTTGAACCTAGATGCGCCTAAGAAAAAGGCGATTGCATTCAAGACGGCTTCATCCACATCTTCCGATGATGAAGACTCGGAAAACGAGTTGGACTTGGAGTCCATGGCACTCATGGCCAAGAAGTTCAACCGTTTCTTCCGGAAAGGTAACTTCAAGACCAAAGGTAAATTTGGTTCTTCTAACGCCTCTTCCTCTCCTTTGTGTTTCAAGTGTAATAAGCCGGGACACATGAAAGCGGAGTGTCCCCTCAATAAGCACAAGGAGAAGTGGAAGGCGCCAAAATTCGATAAGTCCAAGAAATACAAAAAGGGGTACAAGAAAGGACTTGTCGGAGCAACATTCACCGACTCCGAGGATTCCTCAAGCGGAGAGTCGGATGATGAGAAAGTGGAGCAAGCACATATGTGCTTCATGGCAAGAGAGGAGAACGATCAAGGATCCTCCTCTTCCGATGATAGTAATGACGAAAGCGATGAGGTAACGATGGATGATCTTAGAAATGCTAACTCTCAACTTTGGTCAAAATACACTAAGTTAGTAAATAGATATACTAAGGTAAAAGATGACCTAGCTAGCATTCAAACATCGCCTAAGACTATCATCACCAACAACGACACCGTTGTTGAAGAGTTAAGAAATGAGATTGTGAATCTCAAATCTAAACTTGAACATGCTAGCATTGAGGATGCGGAAGAACATGAGATAGCGGATTTAACTTCTCAAAACTCGACTTTGAGTATTGTGAACGAGAATCTTAAATCTCGTGTTTATGTGCTCACTTCGCAAGTATCCAATTTGGATACTTCTATGCGTTCTCTCAAAGAGAAATATGAGAACACATTGGGCCGAATTAACAAATTCAACAAAGGTAAGGACCATTTGGATAAAATCCTAAGTGACTTACTTCCGGCCAATCACCACATTGGTTTGGGGTATACGATGGGATGTCCATCCAAAGCGGCCACTACTTTTGTTAGGCCAACTTCCGGTGACTCTACGAGTGGTAGCAAACACTCTATTGATAGTTCATCTATCAATGGTGCTTCCACCTCGTCCACGCCCTCTTTTGGAAAGAAACCCACTTTGGGTGGACCTCCAAAGAAGGGGCATGCTTATATGTACACCAATACCATGCCACGAAGGAACACACGTCCTACTCCACCATCTCACACATATGATGATTTTTATGCAACACATTCTCGGGCACGTGCACACCATGTGAGACACCCTCACGCACGTGTTCCCACACATGCATATGTTCACCCACCGCATCATATGAATAATTCTCGTCGTGCACCATTCCATCATGTCCCGTATGCCTATCCACAACATGCATCACGTAGAAATCAACGTCGCATGCATGCACCCAATAGGATGATGGCTCCCAAAATATTCACTATTTGGAGCCCAAAGGACACAAGCATGGACGAAAAACAAATGTACATGAATGCTTATTTTTCGGATGTTGTGCATAGTAAGAATTATGTGGGGAAGTCTAAGTCCACTTGGACTTGGCTTCCAAAGGTCTAATCCCTTGGACCCAATGACCTTGGGTACCATGATATGAAAGTTTCTATCTTTAGGTACTCAAGGAAAAGAAAAAGGAAAGGAGCAACAAATTTAAATTTAGCTCCAAAGGGAATTGGATACTCGATAGCGGGTGTTCAAAACACATGACGGGTGACGCTCGATTGCTCTCCGGAATGGTTCCCATTGCGAATGGAAACCGTGTCGTATTTGGAGGCAACGAGAGCGGAACCATCATAGGTGTTGGTAAAGTCGGTAACCCCTCTAAACCATTAATTAGTGATGTTTATCTTGTTAGTGGTTTAAATCATAATCTTATTTCAATAAGCCAACTTTGTGACAAAGGTTACAAAGTTAGCTTTGCGAAAGGATTGTGTCATATTTTAAGAAAGGATAATGAAAAATTATTATTTTCCGGAACTCGTCGTAAAGACATTTATATTTTGGATCTTCCTAAGTCATATGAACAATGTCTCGTTGCCAACACAAGTGAACAACACTTATGGCATCGACGCTTTGGACATGTGAACTTTGGAACACTATATAAGCTTTCAAAATTGAATTCTATTAAAGGTTTTCCGAAGCTTGTTTTTGAAAAGAAAAGTTTTTGTGATTGTTGTCAACGCGGCAAGCTTCCTAAATCTTCATTTAAACCTAAGAAAAGCATCTCTACTAAAAGGCCACTAGAGCTATTACATCTAGATTTATTTGGGCCAACTAGAGTAGCTTCCTTAGGAAATGCAAGGTATGGACTTGTCATCGTAGATGACTATTCAAGATTTACTTGGGTATTTTCATTGTGTAATAAAAATGAAGCTTTTGAAAACTTCACAATTTTTGTTAAGAAAGTACAAAATCTCTTAGGAACCACCATTGTCACTATTCGTAGTGATCATGGAGGTGAATTTGAGAATGAGTCTTTTGAGACATTTTGTGATGAAGTTGGTATTACTCACACCTTCTCTTTCCCTCGTGCACCTCCTCAAAATGGTGTAGTTGAGAGAAAGAATAGGATGCTAGTGGAGTGTGCTCGCACTATGCTTGATGATAGCCAACTTGGCCATCAATTTTGGGCGGAAGCGGTACACACCGCTTGCTATGTGTTTAATAGAATACTTTTGAGGCCCGGCACTAAACAAACTTGTTATGAATTGTTGTTTGGTAGGTTGCCTCAAGTTAAACATTTTCGTGTTTTCGGTTCGAAATGTTTTATTAAGAACACATATGGTAGTTTGGACAAATTCGATCCAAGATCCGATGAGGGGATCTTTGTTGGATACTCTACGCGTAGCAAAGCCTACCGGATATTCAACAAACGAACCTCAACGATCGAGGAGTCGCTTCATGTCTCATTTAATGAAGGATTTGTTCCAACTAGAATTTCAAATGATAATGATTCTATGGATGTTTTATGTGATTCGTTTGATAATTCTAATTCTAATGATTCTATTGATTCTATTGAGACTAACCCAACTAATGAAGTTGTTGAGAATGTTCCTAGTGATCAAGGTATTCCCAAACGGCTTCATTCGGTTCGTGACCATCCCCATGAGCAAGTCATTGGCAATATCTATGATAGTGTCAAGACGAGATCGCAAGTTCACCACTTCGCAAATTGTGCCTTTGCCTCATCGATAGAGCCAAAGAATATTAATGAAGCATGCGAAGATAGCGCTTGGATCTTAGCTATGGAGGAGGAGCTCATTCAATTCGAGAGGAATGAAGTTTGGGAGCTTGTTCCATTACCATCGAAGAACCACACCGTCATAGGGACAAAGTGGATCTTCAAGAACAAAACCGACGAAAACCAAGTCGTCGTCCGGAACAAAGCCCGGTTAGTAGCTCAAGGCTATCGTCAAGAGGAAGGTATCGATTTCGAAGAATCTTTCGCTCCGGTAGCTAGATTAGAATCAATTAGATTACTTTTGTCTTTTGCATGCCATAAGAATTTTAAATTATTTCAAATGGATGTTAAAAGTGCATTTTTAAACGGAGATGTCGTTGAGGAAGTTTACGTTTCTCAACCTCCGGGCTTCATAAATGAAAAATTTCCAAATCACGTTTTTAAACTAAAGAAAGCTCTTTATGGTTTGAGACAAGCTCCTCGAGCTTGGTATGATCGCCTAAAGAATTTTCTTTTGGATTTGAATTTTAAAATGGGCGAAGCCGATTCAACACTTTTTATTAAGCATGCGAACAATGATATTTTATTAGTTCAAATTTATGTTGATGATATCATTTTCGGTGCTACTAACTTCACTCTTTGCGAAGAGTTTTCTAATGTTATGAAGGAACAATTTGAGATGAGCCATATGGGCGAACTCAAATATTTCTTAGGTCTCCAAATTCGCCAAATGAACGATTCAATCTTCATCCACCAAACGAAGTACACGGTGGAGTTGCTAAAGCGATTTGGAATGGAGAATGCCTCCGGGAAAAAGACTCCGATGAGCACGACTACGCATCTTGACAAGGATACGGACGGTAAGGATGTAGACATTCGTCTATATCGAGGTATGATAGGTAGTTTGCTTTATCTTACCGCAAGTAGGCCCGATATTATGTTTGCCGTATGTATATGTGCTCGTTATCAGTCTCAACCTAAGGATTCTCACTTAGTAGCGGTAAAGCGTATTTTCCGCTATCTAAGTTACACTTTAGATTTTGGATTACTTTATCCGAAATCTAGCACGTATGAGTTAGTCTCATACAGTGATGCCGATTATGCGGGATGCAAATCCGACAGGAAAAGTACTAGTGGCACTTGCCATTTTCTAGGAAATTCTCTTGTCTCTTGGTTTTCCAAGAAGCAAAATTCCGTATCACTTTCAACCACCGAGGCGGAATATATTGCCGCTGGTGCCGCTTGTGCCTAGGTTCTTTGGATGAGACACACATTGAAGGATTTTGGTATTCATTGTGATACTAGCCCTATCATGGTGGATAACCAAAGTGCTATTTGTCTTTCAAAGAATCCGGTGCACCATTCCCGATCGAAACACATAGATGTCCGACACCATTTCTTAGATGATCATGTTGCTAAAAAGGACATCATTTTAGTGTACGTTGAAACCCAAAAGCAAATCGCCGATATTTTCACGAAACCCGTAAAGGAGGACTCCTTTGTGCGGTTGCGTCGAGAATTGAGGATTATGGGTGAATCCGAGATATAGGATTCATATTTAAATTCAATCATCTTGCATGCTAATATATTTCGCGATATTTCATTCATGCTAGATTAATTGAATTTTTGGGAATTTTATGTGATTTATTTGAATTTATTGCTCGAATTCGTATTTCAATGTCGTATTTAAGATTTCGACGTTTTATGGGGTAATTTAGATGACTAATGAGTGAGTTCGGATGTTTCATCCAAGTGGTTTGTGAAGAGAAATCAAATTTCTACTTTTGGACTCTTCTAGTCGGTTTCAGTACACTTGTCAACCGACTAGATGCTCATCTAGTCGGTCAGCAAATGTTCTTGGACCGACTAGATCATGCAAATATCCATCTCCTATCATTTTCTTTCGTTAGTCGGTCATAGTATACTTTCCGACCGACTAGATTGAAAACTAGTCGGTCAGTGAATATACTGCGACCGACTAATTCTTGCCCTAGAAATTCATCTGAGCTACTGTTTCGACTTAGTCGGTTCAAGCTCATTGACCGACCGACTAGATCGTAATCTAGTCGGTCAGTGCTTGAACTGAGACCAACTAAGTGTGTTAGGGCTGTTACGTCTTTTTGATTCCAGACCGACTTATACTCATTTTTCGTTCGACTAATCTCTCTTTTAGTCGGTCTTCTCACTTGCTCCAGCCCGAAAACCCCAAAACCCCCTCTCGAGCCCCTTTCAACTTCCGTCGTCTCCGGCCGTTTCTCCGGCCATCGCCGCCGTCCGCCGCCGTCGACTCCACCTCCTAGGTATCTCCCTCCCTCTCCTAGGTCGATTTCTTGCCCTAGGGTTCGATTTCTCCTCCTAGGTATTCTAGGGTTTCGGATTCTAGTTTTCTAACCTAGGGCTTGTGATTTTTCGATTTTTCTTGATCTCTAGGGTTGTTAGCTTGTGATCTCTAGGTTGCTTGTGATTTTCTTTGATTGATTGTGCTCGTAGTACTATGGCTAAGACTCGAATTCCTATCACCTCTTCCGGGGCCTCTCCTATGACCGTAGAACAACCTTCGGACCCTAGGAATCCCCCGAAGCCTAAGCGTCGTGCCAAGTCTACCCTAGCCTCTCCATCATCGCCTCCTCTTAAGAAGCCTAGGACTGCCACAGCCAAACCCCGTAAATCCAAGACCAAAAAGCCTATTCTCCAATCTCCGGCTACTCCTCCCGATTCCGATACTGATTTTATCCCTGAGGATGAGCCTACTATGGAACCTACCCCACCTCCGAAGACCCGTAAGGCCAAGGGTAAAGCTCCTATGCCAGTTGGCGGTGTAGACATATCGTTGTGCCGCGATGACTCTCAGTGTCTCGCCGCGTACAACCGTATAGAACACTGTCCACTGTTGTTAGAGCATTACGTTCAGTTCTCTGATTTTCTCGGCCTTGCTGATCTTCTGTCTTATAGTGGCCTTCTAGATTATCTCCGATACGACCCCAAGGCCAATCCCAAACCGTTTCCTCGCCTCGTGAAATTGTTCTATGCCAATCGCATTCGGGGACAGTACGATGCCAGCCACTCCATTGAGACGACTGTCTTGGGAACTCCTATAGTTCTCACGGCAGAAATCTTGGGGGAGATTCTTGGTTGTTCATCGTCCGGTCTCCTTCCTTCGGACATTTCCGTAGACGATATCTCTTCCTTGGATCAGACTGTTCTTTCTGAGATTTTCCAGGTTATCCCCTCCGCATTCATTGGTGTTCCTTCGAAATCCTTTAAGCCGAATGCGTGGGTTCTTAACCTAATTTTGAAGTCTTGTCTTCTTCCTAAGTATGGATCCTCTTCACTTCCCTCTCAGCCGTTTTTGAAGCTCATATACGCTCTTTTCTTGGGTTGCGAGATTAATTGGGCTCACGTGATACTCGATAAGATGGATTCTTTCGAGTGTATACGCAAGACCAATAAGTCTGCGCACATTCCATACCCTTGCCTGTTGACTCTCGTATTTCGTCATTTCCGAGTCCCTCTCCCTCCTGACGATGAGCGTCCCTTGGGTACGCCTCTGAACGCGACGGCCGTGAAGAAATCTCTAGCGGCTCTTCGTCACGTGCAGAGGTCTACCGCATCTGCTTCTCAGGCTTCTCCGTCAGCTGCTGCAGCCCCCTCTCGTCCTGCTACATTGGACGATGTCGTACGCCTTCTTCGTCGGCACGAGTCACGTTTGGCTCGTACCGAGGAGGTCGTTTGTCGTATGGCTCGTCTGATGGGGATCGATCTTCCTCCTTCAGTTTCTGAGGCCGAGGAGATGGACGATGAGGAGATTGACGAGCTTGTCACTTCTTTTGCCCGTGGCGATGAGGCCACTGCTGCTGCTGCTGCTGGTACTTCTACTTCTGCTCCTGGAGATGGCACCACTTCCGGTGTTCCAGAGCCATCTGCTTCAGCACTTCAGACTTCTGAGCCTGCTGCTGACCCTGCTGCCGTGCCTGCTGATCTTCCTGCTGACACATCTGCTGTCGAGACCCCTGCTGCTGTAGAGCCTGTTCCTGAGATCTCGACTCCTGCCCCGACGATTCCATCTGTTGAGACACCTCTACTCCCTGCAGAGCCTGAGTCCACTCCGTCGACTGGACCCACAGACGCTGCAGATCCAGCCTCCTCCTCGTGATCGCGTGTTTCGAGGACTCTCCACTACGTTTGGGTGATTTTCTTTAGTGAGAGTGTTTTGGGTTAGGATGGGGTTGAGAGATGCTTTGATGTATTTTTTTTTGTGCTTTCTGGATGTCGGTTATGGATTTTATGATATGACGATGTTGATGATGATGGTGTACTTTTTTGTTGTTTATATAGATGGTGTGTCTCACTTCATATGATGTACCTCATATATTCGATGTGATATCTTTTTGGATGTACTCATGTTGTCTATATATATATATATATATGTTCATCATCGTTCACTTTGTCTTTTATTCGTCGTGCAAATTTTAATATTCGTTGAATACATTTGAAATGTGATTTCGTCGCTCGACGCATAAAAACTTGGTTAAATAGATTTAAATTCTATAATTGTATAGAATTGTTTTCCATGCACAAAATTAACCAAGAATATTGAATATTGAAGAGTATGTTTCTTTATTCAATTAATGAATAATTATTTGGTATTTTTGATGATTTTGATTTTCACTTTGTGATAATGGACAATTGGCACACTTTGATTTGATTTAATCGTTTTTCCTTTGGTGTCAATTAGCTCCATCGTCATTGTCTACGACTCCCGATGTTGGATTTTCCATTTCCTAGTTGTTGTCGTTGTATGCCCCCCATTTTTGGGCTAATGCCAAAGGGGGAGAGATAATGATAATAAATAGCGCAAATGAAAATTTAACTCATTTTCCACGAATCTAATTTGATATGTTAGATTCAGGGGGAGTTAAGATACATATAAGGATTTTCAAAATCCGATATTTCAAAAATCAATTCTCATTATATATCTTACTCGTCTGATTGATGCAATTCATATATATTCATTTTGGAATTAACGTGTCATCAATGCAGGGGGAGTAAGTATTTTACATTTGAATTATTATTTTTGATTATTATTTATGTTGGTTTGTCATCACCAAAAAGGGGGAGAATGTTGAATATTGGACTCCCCGGATTTGGTTTTGATGATGAGCAAACATAAATAATCCATGAACTAACAATTTGTGAGCGCAGTTTTTGGAGATCGTCGCCAATTTCACGAGAATATTCAAAGCGACATCTCAACACTTCCAAAAGCTCGTATTCAAGCCTAAAGCTTCGTTGAAGCTCCTACAACGCTTTGGAAGTTATGAAGATTCAATCGAAGCTCTCAAAGACCGTTTATTAAGGTTTTATTTATAGTCTTTTAGTTTCGATTGATAGAATGTTAAGCCTTGAGTATATCTTACGTTTCTATCTTCATTACGCTCATTTCGTAGCTCTAGGATCCTTGCACAAGTTCATTCTAACTTCCTCGAAGCGTCGCGCTTCGATTCTGACTTTGTTGTGCATGCTAGTTGGTACAAGAACAAGTACTGACCGACTAGATGGTGATCTAGTCGGTCGACAACTGTTCTTGGACCGACTAGTTTGATTCCTTAATTTCTTGGACTTTACTGTTTACAGTTAGTCGGTCTACGTTGACTCACCGACCGACTAGTTTGTGAACTAGTCGGTCAGTGATGCTTCTTTGACCGACTAGTTGTGACTTACTGTTCACTCTAAATTTCTCCTAAGCTACTGTTTACCGTTAGTCGGTCTAAGAACGTTTGATGACCGACTAGTTGACAATCTAGTCGGTCAACGTTTGTTCTTGGACCGACTAAGTCACTTGCTTTCAGACTAAGTTATTTTTGCCTCTTAGTCGGTCTACGTTCATTGGATGACCGACTAGTTGTGAAACTAGTCGGTCAGACAGTCTTCTTGGACCGACTAGTTTTCTAGGTCTGAAATTCTATCTCTTCTCAGATCTACTCTTAGTCGGTCCACGTTGTTTGACTGACCGACTAGTTGATGATCTAGTCGGTCAGTGATTGTTCTTTGACCGACTAACTCTCACAGATTTCTATCCGTTGGTGAATGACCTAACTTGTTTTTATGGGACCCTATAAATACGAACCTAGGTCATTTCTATCTTCAATAGAGCTGCCATTAAGAGATTCATTGAGTTCAAAAGAGATAGCTATTCTCCCTCAAATCTAAAGCTCTCTTCCTCACAAGAAACCCATTCTCTCTCATTTCTAGATCTAGAGAGAAGGTTGTTCTTGGTGAGCTCTTCAAGCTATTGCTTGATCCAAGTCTCCAACTCTTCCCTAGGCACCCATTGCTGCTCATTTCCTTGGTGCTAGGGCTTGGTGACTTCATCTTCCTCAAATCCTTCATTCCACCTATTGGGTAAGAAAAACTCAAGGTATAGGATTTTGTGGTAAGCTTGTTTATTTCATATAAACTCTTTTATATTGCTTATTGGTTCTCTCGGTTGTGAGAGAAGTTTGTGATCCCGGGTTGTGGGATTCACTTTGCCATTGCATGTATGATTTGATCTTGTGAAGGTTTTTCACAAGATATTCATAGTGGAAATCTTGAGTTAGGGTTTCTAACTCAAGTATCCGGAGGGGATCCGGGTGGTTGGGACGTAGGATCACCGGGAACAAGTCGGGGAGACTTGGGTGGATCCGAACCCATTAACTTCGTTTGTTAGCATTGTTAATTTCGTTGTCGTCATTCAATTTAAGCTTCTGCAAATTGATTTGGTAGTTGATTGCAATTTAATTTGGAATTATACTCCTTATTATTTTAAAGTACTATTCACACCCCCTCTAGTACTTGTGCAGTAGCTGGTAGGGCATTACACAGCCCACTCGACCGAACCACGGAGACACCACTCGCTCGAGTGGCATCAAGACGACGGCAAGAAAAATCCCAGACTTACTGTAATCCGTCAGTCAGCTCCCGAGTTCCGACTCGGCCGAGTGAAGAAGTCCCCTCGGCCGAAGCAAAGAAAGTCACTCAGCCGAGTGACTCCCGAGGAGCCAACCCCCAAAAGTCCGAAGTTACTGGAATTTGTCAGGGTTTGTCACTCGGCCGACTGACATTTGTCACTCGGCCGAGTGAGCCGCGCTGCCTGTAGCGTAAATTGTGATTTTCAGGCTGCGCAGGGGCACTTTTGTCACAGTTTTTTGGGCGATTTTGGGGGGTATTTAACCCCAGTTTTTAACCTAGTTTAGAGAGCTTTTTCAGAACTTTTTGCAGCCTTTTTTAGATTACTTTTTAGGAGATTAGATTGAGCTTTTTGGAGGGAGACAAAAGTGTTATTTTGTTGGATGCTATTGAATCTTCATTGGTTTGTCTCTCTCTCTCTCTCTCTCTCTCTCTCTCTCTCTTAAAAACCTCATTTTTTTGATATATTGTCTATTGCAATGAGTTCTATTGATTCTATTATTGAATTTCTAATGATTTGCATTATGAATTGTGAGTAGTTTTATCGTCTTAGGGCGTAGGGATGAACCCTACGAACCCTATTTCTAATTTGTGATGAATTGGTGAAATTATTGCTAGAATTGATTATGGTTAGTTTGGGATTGATTTAATACGAATAGCTAGGGATTCATACCGATTGGGATTTGCAAGAGATTGGATCCCAATTCGATAGGAAGCCCTAGAAATTCGAATTGGGTTACAATTGGATTTCTCTGGAATCGGTTTGCAAGAGATTGGACCGAAACTAGGATTTTCGATTGCAATTCTATACCAATATCCGTTTGCAAGAGATTGGATGGGTAGAAACTATCCCAACCTAGGTCGTAGCTCGAGTTTGCACGAGAGTGGGCTCGAGATACGATTGAACGATGATGTTGTTCTTCATGCTAGCTTGCCTAGGTTAGGGTTTGCAAGAGATTGGACCCTACCCTAGGTTTGCTATAGACCAGCAATAGCGCGAGAGCATGAGTTTTGTTCTACATTTAGTTGCAACTAGTTCACCTGAATTGCAAGTCTAGCAATTGTGAAACCTACTAATCACAATGACGAGATACGGTTTGTAGCGGGGATTCCCTATCCCTAGGCGTCTTTATTAATTTGATATTTCCTTTATACAATTGAACGACTGTGACCACTTTATTGCGAATATTTCTCGACTGTTCTTATAGCCAGGTGAATTGAAGACGACACTGTCATTAGCCCTCCTCGTGTTCGATACCCGCTCGCCGCTACACCGTTTTCTTGCGGTAAGACTAGCGAGTCGTTAGCCCCGGTTGCGTGTGCATAGCGGGGCGCGATCAAGTTTTTGGCGCCGTTGCCGGGGAGGCGATAGTGTTTGATTCTACCTACCTAGCTATTTTTCTTTTTGTTTTATTATATCTATTTTTATTTTACCATTCCTTTGTGCTAACAATTTCTTTGAAACTCTAATTTCCCTTGCATGTACACGAGATCCACGGTAGACCCCGAAGAAATACTATACGATTCGGAGATCGAACGTACATTGAGGAGGATCAGAGCGGAGAGGAGACTCGATACGGAAGAGAATTTTATGACCAATCCTGAGACACCCGAAGAATTGGCAGTGCGAATGGCGAGGATCATTTCCATTAGAGATAGGCTTCGGCCTAAGACTTCCTCCACGACCTCGTCCATAGCTATGCCGGAGTTGGCGGCCGACAAAAATTTCGAATTGAAGACCGGATTGGTAGTTCTGATGCAGCAATACCCTTTTCATGGGAATTCCCATGAGAACCCTCATTAGCACATCCAGCTCTTCCTATCAAAATGTGCCACCTTCCAAATGCCGGGCGTCTCCATAGATGCTACCAGACTGGGCCTCTTCCTCTTCACATTCAAGGACAATGCTTTATATTGGTTGAGGACGCAAGCTAAAGGAATCTTCACCACTTGGGATGAATTGGCGAGTGCCTTCATCGACAAATTTTATCCGCCCTCCAAGACGGTGAAGATAAGAAGTGCTCTTATGTCCTTCAAGCAAGGACCGCAGGAGGCTCTCTATGAGGTGTGTGAGCACTTCAAAGACTTGCAACATCAATGCCCCCATCACAGCATAGAGGATTGGGAGCTTGTCCACAGTTTCTACAATGGACTCCAACCGGGCACAAAACAGATTATTGATGCTACCGCCAACGGAGCCATTTTGTCAAAGACCCCCGATGAAGCTACGGCCTTGCTAGAGGAGATGGCCTCCAACAACCAACAGTGGGGCGACGAGCGAGGACATTATTCATCCTCCTTGAAGCCCACGAGTATTTATGAGGCCAAGGCGTGGCGGAGCTTGCTAGCAAATTTGACTCTCTCCACAAGGTAGTGGAGAGGTTGGAGAAATACATTACCGAGCCGCAAGGAGCCCCTACTACATCCGCACCGACAAACCATATGAGTGATTGGCAAGACCAATCCCAAGCCATGTATGTAGGAGGAGAGCATGGAGAAGGAGCTTTGGAGCAAATTCAGTATGTTGCGGGGAATTCCGGATATTGGGCCAACCCGGCCGCTAGAAACCATCCGGGTTTTTTCTATGCTAATAATGATGGTGCCTTGAACCCCCCGCCTCAACAACCTCCTCAAGCTCGGGCTCCACCACCACAACCGAATTATCAACTAAGGGGGCCACCGCAACAAAACTTCCCACCTAGGTAACAAGTGGGACCTTATAAGCCACCTGGGTATAATCAAGGTTGGAGAAATCCCAACCCTCCGCAAGCTCAACCACGTTCGAATTTTGAAGCTAATGTGGAGGAGTTTATGGCGGAGCAGAGAAAGATTAACGCCACGTTGAAGGCGGGGCAAGATTCTCTCACCACAGTCGTCGCTCAAATTGGGGAGCAACTTGCGTTGCTCAATAGAAACAACCAACAATTGTCGGCTCAACCCGAGCCAAATCCACGGGCCAACACCGGCCATATCAATGCGGTGGTTGCGGTTACAACAAGAGGTGGGAAGGATACCACTCCCCCCATGACTCAAATCAAGGAACATGTGGTGGAGATTCTAGAAGAGAGCGAGCCGGTAATTGAGGTGGAAAAAGAGAAGGAGCCGCAAGAAGGAGCAAAATCTAGAGTGGAGGAACCTATTGATGAGCGCCGATTCATACCACCGGTGCCTTTCCCTCAACGGCTAGCTAGAGCCAAGATCGAGAAGAGGCTAGCCAAGTTCCTCGAATACTTGAGAGGGGTGAGCCTCAATAACCCTTTTCTTGATGCCATAGTGGAAATCCCATCCTACACGAAGTTCTTAAAGGACTTGATTACGGGGAGAAAAAATAAAGAAAAGATCATGCTCGCGGAACAAGGAACTTGGTTCACTAGGAAGGAAAAGGAGCCCCCCAAATTTAATGATCCCGGGAGTGTCTGGATTCCTTGCACACTCGGAGGCGTCCCCTTACAAAAAGCATTGGTTGATTTGGGCGCTAGTGTGAGCCTCATGCCTCTCACCATGTTCCGGAAGTTGAATACCGGCACGGATTTAAAGCCAATCGACATGAGGATTCAACTCGCGGACGGTCGGATTACAAGGCCGGTTGGGATCGCGGAGAATATCCTACTCCAAGTTTCGGGAGGCATATGCTTGCCTTGTGATTTTGTGATCATGGACATCAAGGAGGAGTGTGACACATCGCTCATACTTGGACGCCCATTCCTCGCCACCGCCGGTGTAATCGTCGATGTGCGGGAAGGGACTCTTACCTTGAATGTCGGCAACATTGAAGTCGAGCTCCATATACCAAAGGCTATGAAGCACATGCCATATCATGAGGAGCTAGATTATTTGGACCTCCTTGATGAGGTCATTGAGGAGGCTATCCCCTACTCCATCGGTGCACTCCATGATGACGGCTTCGAAGAGGGCCAAGATTCGGTCGAAGAAGAGAAGATGGAGGACTCTCCCAATAGCTCCACGGCGAATGATGATGGCGACGCTGATGTCGCGAGAATACGAGAGCTTTGTAAGCTCTCGACATTGAAGAATCCGAAGAAAGCTCCACCGATTCGAAGATAAGTGTCACCGGCGAAGTCAAGGACCGGAACAAGCTCAAGCTTGGGGGAGCCATCCCCCAACATTGCTCATGATGAAGGGGCGCTGAGGAAGGCCACGCACCACCACGATCCAAATCCGAGCGGTCTTCCCGGTAAGTTCGACGGGTGCATCTCGTATGCACCCAACATCACGCGTTAATTGAAAATCCAAAGGGGTCGAGCTCAAGACCTTAAACGAGCGCTTGTCGGGAGGCAACCCGATGGTTTTTGCATTATTTTTTATTTGATTTTCATTTTTGGTTTAGACTTTATTAGTGTTTTGAGTCTTTTTGCCCATAAAAATCGTGACAACGGGTCTTAATTCTTATGACAGGAAAGGAGAAAAGGAGATCTCTCATATGGAGGAAGATAGAGGCAAGGAAGAGCGCTCCAGGAATGCGCTCGAGGCTTAGGAAGAGGAAGAAACCAACTGGAGGAAGAAAAACAGAGAGTAGAGCGAAAATGGAGCCCCGAAGCAGAAAACAGCCTGCCACTCGGCCGAGTATCATATGCGACTCGACCGAGCAAAGGACCCCATTCAGCCGAGTGGGGCACCAACCAGAGAAGTCTACGGAACCAACTCTCTGTCTTTTTTGCGCATTTCTGTATTAAGTGCCACTCGGCCGAGTACGTTTAGTCACTCGGCCGAGGGAAACGGATACCCTCCTAGGGCGAAAATTACCGAGTACCTTGTGCCACTCGGCCGAAGGAGTTTTCTCCCTTCGGCCGAGTGGAACATAGCCACTCGGCTGAGTCGTAAGTGGGGGGAGAAATTTTAAAAAACTTTTTCGCTTACGCCACTCGGCCGAGTGACATTATCACTCGGCCGAGTCGTAACTTCACCTATATATACGCGGCGGGCTCGGCGCGATTTTTGAAACACCTAATTCCCAAATTTTTGTCCGAGTCTCGCCTGTTCATCTCCCCTCGCCCGCGACCGCTGCCCCCTCGCCCGAATCGCCTTGCCGCCGGCCCCACTCGACCGACCACCGCCGACGAGCACCTCCCATCGACGCCCCGACCTCCGGCGAGTACCCTCGCCGCCGGCCGACCGCCTGCAACCCCAATTTTGCCCCTTAGCTCCATTTTCTCCCATTTTTGACGATCCGTACGCCCATTGATCCACTAACCCAAATTAACTTCTTTATCTATCTATTATACCCCATCTCCCCCATGTATTTTGAATATTATCCGCTGATATCGTTGTTTGATTTGTAGGCTATCTTGGGGGAGCTTTGGGGAGCTTCAGGACGCACTTTTAGCTTCGCGGAGGCGGCGCTCTTCGCACGCACTTGCTGATTTGCTCTCGTGGCATGTTCAGGTACACTCGTCCCTTTTATTGAGCACGCCACATTATATTTTTGTTAGGGGAGCACTCGCGGCACACATGCCACCCCGTACTAGGCCACACACGCGGGGAGCCTCTTCCAAGCGGAAGAGGACCGATGATGTCGGTCCCTCTCACGCTAGGGAGGACTCCCCTCCACCTAGTCCACCTCCACCCACACAGCCGCTTCCTGCTGATCCCATCCGCGCACAGCTCATACCCGCCGATCCTGTCCCACCACCGGCTCCTGCTGTCGGGCCACTGGGGATCACGTTCAGAGACGACGCATAGCGCGTCCGATTTAAGCGTATCGCCCAGCGCTTGATAGTGCCCTCTAGGTTCGCACACTTAGCAGACCTTGATCGCCTAGGGGTACTAGAGGGGATGCTCATGTTGTACGACAACGTGGGTTGGCACGACTTCTTGTCTGTATCGGCGGACACCTACGTCCGTCCGACACTTGAGGTTCTTAGCTCGATAGCCCGGACCCCTGGAGGATGCACATTCTGCCTTATGGATCAAGAGTGCAAGGTCACTCTCGACATGCTTCGTGCATTCTTCCAGTGGCCTGATGTCCCTGTCCCCGACCGAGCCTACGCACCCACTCACATCCCACCGCCGTCGTTCGACACTTCCACATTCTGGACACGAATCACTGGTTCACCACTTGGCTTTGACCCTAGTAGGGCCAAGGCCTCAGCCATCCTGCACCCCTGCCTCCGCATAGCCCAGCGCCTCATGGCGACCACTTTCTTGGTGAGGTACGAGCCTGGGACGATGTCTACGCCTGAGCTCTACATGCTCTACATGCTCTACGCGATGACTCGCCCCAGAGTTCTGGATAGGGGTAGCGACGACCTGGTCCCTGCCATTGAGATTGATATTGCTAGCTGGTTTTTAAATGGCATCATCATTTCGGTGGGCGCTCGCTCACCTATTTGCTTCGGCGGTCTGATTACTTTGCTAGCCCTGATGACCGGTGTGGACCTACCTGCTGACCTGCGACGAGCCCCGGGCCCCACTTCACTCTCGATAGACGTCATGGCCCGGATGAAGATGCTTCGTCCCCCACGGCCAGCGGCACTGGGTGTGGTTGCACGGTCCCTTTGGTGCCGATTACATGGTTCTCCCGAGCCCCGCTCGGACACATATAGGACCGTCACACGTGGACTGGCTTCCGGCGATGGATCTCCTGATCCCCGCCGCCTACGTGCTAGAGGCCGAGGGAGCTGAGCAGGCACCACCTGTACCCGTCGATCCTGTGATCCCTCAGCCCGAGCCTGCACTTTCTGCACCTCCCGGTACTTCTGTCCCTACTTTTGTCAGTGTCGGGAGTACCCTTGCTGAGTCGTCCACCACGTCCACCACGTCTACCACCACCAACACCACTGCTGTGCTTATCTCGGTTGAGCCTATTTCCTCACTTCTCCCCGAGCGTCCACCCACTATCCTTGAGAGCAACGAGTCTTCCTTCCCTGTTGTTGTGCGGTCCCTATCCAGCTTGCTGTCCGCTGGGGTGTCACCTTTTGGTCCTTACACTTCCTCCCCAATGGCCGACCTTTCTGTATCCACCGTAGTTGTCCTATCCGAGAGTGTCGTGACGTCTGTCCTCACACCTGTGTCACCGACCTCTCTTGCTGTCTCGTCATCGATTTTGTCTTCCACCACTACTGCTGCTACCTCTTCATCCCAGCCTGCGTCCCAGCCTCGCACTGAGGCTGGGCATCCACTAGTGAGCACAGCCCCCTTCCTGCACTTTCCTGCTGGGCCGATTACTTACACTGCCCGTGTCCTACAGCCCCGTCCTTCACAGCCTAAACCTGTTCGTCCCTCCGCTCCACTACCCCCTGACACTCTACTTCAGAGCCTTCATGCTCTTGAGGGGGCGGTGAGTGGCCTCAGAGGCGATTTTAGGGCTCTCTCTGCCACGGTCAGTTCCGTGGAGTCCCGCGCCGCCATGCTTCTCGATATTCAGGCTTGCCTGAATCAGATCCTGGCGCGACTCCCTCCACTACACCCACCCACCCAGCTGACACCTCGACCACCACCTCCACCACCACCTCCGCCACAGGACGGAGATGGTGCAGCACCACCAGCTTAGGCACACCCTTGATGCCATTGATCTTTTTTGTCGTTATACTGCCCATTCTCTGCTGGTCTTGGAGATATTTTTTGCCCCCCTCCTCCTCCCCTCACTATTTTGGTCCCTGTTCCGATTGCATCATTTTATATCCTTTTTGGGAGAGAGGAAGAGTATTTTTGGTGACACATTACCTGCATCACTCTGATCTTTCCATGCATCATTCATATCCGCATCATATTTTTTTGTTTATTTTTCCTTTTTTGTATCATGCATGCATCCTCACCCACCCCACCCATTTCACGTCTCTCGGTGTGCCACACTTTGCACATTGAGGACACTGCGCACTTTAGCTTGGGGGAGTGAGTTCTCACACTTTTTGCTTTCATCACCTTTATTTTTAGTTTTTGCACGTTTTTCCACTTTTGCACCCATTTTTCATCACTTTTTCATTTTTTACCATGCATCACGTTTTTCTTATTTTCTTTGTGTGCTGCATTGTAAATAGTTCTATTTTCTTTTATCTTTATTTCTTTCATCTTTTGCTAGAGATGATTTTTCTGTGATGACGATGACGTGGTGTTAGCTTTTCTCTATATGCATGCTAATTTTGTCATGTCATAGCTTTTGTTTTTGATATCATATGCTATGTTCTGCTTTGCATTTGGAAATAGTAACCCACTTCTTTTTCCGTATGAAAATGGATGAAATTCTATTATTAGCTGATGTCTGATGATTCATATGTATGCTATCGTAGAAAACCCACCAAGATTCACGCATTGATTGCTTATATCTGGAGTACTGCTTTCTTTTCTCATATCACTTCTTATTGCATGATTTGTACGCTTCACTTCAGGTTGATTGAATGTTTGCTAGCATTGATATATCTGGACTAGTTTGCTTTTTGAGATTAAACTGAGTAGATTAAATTACCCTGCTGAAGTTGTCATGCACGTCCTATAGAGTGAATCGAGAGATACATTTATTTCTTTTTCCACATATCTTGAACATTATTTCTCTATTTTAAATTCATTGGTGAATCTCCCCTTAGCAATTCTACTATTGTCATCCCCCCGTTACTATATCTCATGCTCCAAATTCCCCAAAACCAAAAAGAAAAAAATACTTGTATATCCTTCTCTTTTGATTTGGGATCATTTGTGTATATATGTTATTCGGAAAAAAAGAGAAAAAGAAAAAGATTTGAGAAAAGGAAAAGAAAAGAGAAAAGAAATTCGAAAACGATCCCATCTCATACCCTTTCTCTCTTTCTTCCCCTTTTCGCTTTTATTTTTATTTCTTTTACTTTTGGAGCTTCAAAAGAAACGGGGAATGTAAACATTGTTTTGTTTATGCCACCACGCTTATGGATAAACTTGGGGGGAGAGGATCCAATGATGTGTGAGAGAGTGACTACTTGACGGTGCATGACAACCTAGGCTAAGTAATATTTTATACTCGGTGAGATTGCTAAGCTTCACGAAATCCAGAAATCTACGCTTAGCATTCATTTCATGAAAACCACTCTTTTCTATTCTTACTACTCTATTGTGTGATATCTCTTATACTCCTTATAGAAAGCATTCAATTGAAAAGTGTGTGATCTACGATTTTGTATACCGCTTTAGATGCTTCAGACGATGTTAATTCTAGAATTATTCCATTTTTCATGCTATATTGATATTCTTGGGTTTTCTATTTCAAATGCACCATTATGCTATGATATCGAGATAAAAGTCTTTGACATGTGTTTTGTATTCAATGCGTGCTATATGAGTAAGCAAAACCCACGTCCTGAGAAAAATGATCTAGCAGCTTCCTTCTTCGTTTTCTATTTTTTTTCTTTTTTTTCCTTTCACTTTTCCATCGTTTCTATTATCTTTATCCACCGGGTTCGCCTTTTACTCATCTTCCTTAAGGACGAGTGTAACGACCCGCTCTCGGGGGCCCGTTACTTATTTGATATTTGTGCAGGTCCTGCAGGTTACCAGTGAAAACAAAATAGCCACGATGCAGAGATGTACAAAAATACTCAAATAGTGTCCAATTATTACAATCCATACTACACAAGATGTCCCAACAAATATACATGAAAGAAGAAAAGTACACAACTGAAAATAGCTCTGGAAGCTGCTGTCTCATGGTCGAATTCTGGCGCTATTAGCTCAAGAGCATCTACCTCCATATGTACGTTGTCTGCGGTGCCACGAAGATGGAACCGTAGGTAAGTCACAACAATTCTAAATATAGAAAAGAAGCAGTGCACAAGTATGACAAAAATAACTACGTACAAGCAGATCAGAGTGAAAAGTAAAGTACTGAGCAACAACTGTACATAGCTGAGTAGTAAAGGTAAACAAAACTGAAAGAAGAGAACAACTGTACGGTGATAGTGCAAGTGTAAAGCAGGCTAGGCAAGTGAAACATACTACTGCTGTAGCTAAAAGTACGACAAGTAAAGTACTGGTGACTGTACAAGTAACGTGCATGGAACGTGTAAAGTAAAGGTGACTGTAGTGTGTAAAGTAAAAGTGAATGTGCAAAAATAACTACACTACGTGACTCAAGTCGGAGAGTACAATATGTGACCATTAAGTCCATCTCTTGCCTGGGCGCGACCCAGACAAATGCCGAAACACAGGCACGGTACATGTATTTTACCGAAACACAGGCATCGGGACGGGATGCCGAAACTCAGGCAGCGGGATGGGAAGATCGAACTCCAGTCACTCCCATACTCTCTCAAACTATGAGTTACCCCAAAACCCCAGTGAAGTGTCAAGTGTTCTATGTACATGTTCCTTTCATGATGTTCCACGAGATGTTCCACACGATATTCCACAAGATATTCCACAAGATATTACACAACAAGTTTCACAAGATGTTCCATACGGTGTATCACATGTTAGTCAATCCAAGTCCAATGGTTGACTTTCTCATAGAAAACCAGAGGGTGGTGACTCATTCCAAAGCTGACTGTGCTAAAACGAACTGAGGATAAAGACAAGTCCAACAACAGTAATACCGATTCCATGCTTCGAGCATGTAGAAGTATTGTTTAGCACACAATTTACCCAAGTTGATATTTGTGTTTAACAACCACCAAAGTTGAAAGTTGGCAAAGTAATCTATAGTTGATTACTTTCCTATTAGATTAGGTTTCTAGTTCGGTTCAAGTCAAGTAGCAGTTCTGAGGTTATAGTGATGTCCTAAGTTCATACGGGGGGCACTTATCTAATTTTCTAATTTTAGAATTAGTCGTGACTTACTGATTTCGAGATCGTCGTGGCAAGATGAGGTTAGGGCAAAGAAGCTAGTGCACGAGGATTGGTACCTGCAAACACAAGAAACAACCGGTTAAAGAGCACACTATTTTATACCTATTTAACCTGATCGTTTTGATTTTCTAAACTAGTTGAAACGTTGTCGAAAAACGTTCTAAAATTTTCTATAGGCTAGATATGATGAAAATAATTTTATCGTAGAAGGAAATAATTTTCTGAAGCTTACATTAATTTTTATAATTTTTAAGAGCTCAAAAATAATTTAAAAACTATTTTTCAATTTGTGACGTAATTATTCAAACATTTCTTCTGGGTGCAATCGGTATCGGAAAGCAAATAAGCTGTCAAAATGACCGTTTCGAAGAGTACTTTAACATATATTTTTATCATATACTACTTTACGTGAAAATAACACGTTACTGATTTTTGATTGAAAATAACGGATTTAACTTTTAGGCTTAAAAATTAATTCTGTAAAAACTAAGCATCCGATTGAGATGAAACTAGTGCCATTGGGTCCAGAACGTCATTTCTGATTTTCTGGAGCTAGCCTTGTATTTTTCTGACCCATTTATTTTTACTTATGAATTTAAAACAATTTTACCCTTATATAATATTTTACAAAAATACTATAATACCCAAACTCACGTATACGTATGCGTATTTACTATTAGCAACCATATTACACTTACCCTCCATCGTCGTATGCTGCATGCGGGGGCTTCTTCACGTCGACGACGTCGTGGCGGGGGACGGCGGCGGAGGCGGAGCGGCAGCGTCGACGGCGGCGAGGCTCACGGCGGCGGCAGGAGGCGGAGACTGGGAACGGCGGTCGACGGCGTCGGGCTGGGCCGGAGCAGGCGGTAGTGGGGGCGTAGCTCGAGGGAGGTCGGTGACAGTGGCCGGAGCGTTTCGAGGGCGGTGGTCGAGCAGCTCTGAGTGGGGAGGAGGCGCTCGGAGTGGGGTCGAGCGAGGAGGGCGGAAGGTGACGGTGGTGTTGGCAGTGAAGTCGGAGGAGGGCACTCCGAGCTGCTTCGTCGACGGGCGTGCAGTGTCTCCACCGGAGGGGAGCTCGAAGACGCTACGGGCTATCGGAGGGCACGGGGTATCGTCGAAGCTTCGAGCTGGGTGGCTCGACGTGGCGTTCGTGAGGCGAGCTCGTCGTCATGGAGGTGTCTGGAGCTCGCAAAGGCAGCTGCAGGCGGGTGGCGACGGCCTCGACGGAGGTGGGCGGAGGGGTCTGCGATGTGGGGGGCTCCGTGACTCGTCGGAGCTTGGTGGCAGGCGAGTGGCGATGGATGGGCTGCGGGTGCTTCGCCGGTCGTGTCGACGGCGTCGAGCGGAGGTTGCTCCGACGAGGGAAGGAAGGACGGCGAACGTGGGGGAGGGTGTAGGCTTACAGACGATGGCGAGGCGATGGCGGAGCTCGCCGGCGTTGCAATGGGTTGGTCGATGTCGGAGAGAGAGAGGAGGAAGTGGGAGAGAGAGAGAGCGGGAGTGAGAGAGAGAGACCCCTGTGTGTGTGTAATGAAGTGAGGCGGAGAGATGATGGTGCGTGGGTTTAAGAGCCTGAGGGGGTGAGTAATCGGAGAAGATGGTTGGCGTTCGGGTTGATAGCCTGGGTTTGCATGGGTTAGGGGCTTAATTATATAGGTTATTAGGATTAATTTAATCTAACACAATAAATACTTAGTCAAACAAAAATTAATTGAGTTAGGTAGATGTTAGGTATGTGAATTGGACTAAGGGTAGACTAAAATCGCACGGTGAGTTTCACATGGGCAACTAAACATCGGGGTTAGGTGAGAGGTAAGTTAATTTAAAATAGTTAATAGGGTAAAAAGTAATTAACGTAATTAGTAGGTAATGTCAGAAATACAAAATTACGATTTTGCCCCTACTAGTAAACGTGTCCGAAAAATTACGAAAACATACCCACTGGTTCGTATCGTCGAGAGAATCGCGAATACGAGATCCGTTTCAGGGGTTGAGCTACGGAAATACTAGTTTTGGCCAAAACGTTCAGAAAGCGGGTTTGCGGGTTCTCTGCTAATTTGACTTCAGAAAATTACGAAATTAATGTGGGAGGCCCTAAATGATCATAGAATGTTACCGAAGAAGTTTGAAAACATTTTGACGATGTTTGTATAGAAAATAAATTCGTTAAGCCAAAACAGCAATATCTGAAAATGAATTTTTATCAGATCTTTTAGAGGTATTTGATGAAACCCGATCTTACTAAAATACTTCATGACTAGTCTGGTACTTCAAAATATTTTTATAAGAAAATTTTGAAATCGTAAAATTCCTAACAAACCATTATAAAATAGTTTAAAAATTGAAAATACGTGAATAGTTGTATTGGAAAAATACGGACCGTTACAACGAGTACGAGGTAAGCTTGGGGGATTTTGATCGCTCCTTATTTTACACCTTTTTTCTGCATGTTTGCATGCCATTTGATCGCTCGTATCGCGTTTTTCACGATTATTCGACAATATTGCGATGCTTTTCACGATTTCTTGTTTTTGTCGAATTTCAGGAGATTTGGAGTGATTCGGAGATGCACCCACTCCGGAGTGTCACCCGTGACTCTTTTGAGGGGAATTCTGCGATTGGAGAGGGGTGGAAGAAGAAAGAACGTCGTAGGAGCGACGAGGAAGCAAAAATACGAAGATTGGGCATTTTCAGCATGTCACTCGGCCGAGTGAAGGAGTCACTCGGCCGACCGTCGACAGCCTGCTCGGCCGGTCAGATCGGACACGAGACAGATAGAGTATCAGCGTGCACTCGGCCGACCATCGCCAGCCCACTCGGCCGAACCACAGAGACACCACTCGCCCGAGTGGCATCAAGACGACGGCAAGAAAAATCCCAGACTTACTGTAATCCGTCAGTCAGCTCCCGAGTTCCGACTCGGCCGAGTGAAGAAGTCCCCTCGGCCGAAGCAAAGAAAGTCACTCGGCCGAGTGACTCCCGAGGAGCCGACCCCCAAAAGTCCGAAGTTACTGGAATTTGTCAGGGTTTGTCACTCGGCCGACTGACATTTGTCACTCGGCCGAGTGAGCCGCGCTGCCTGTAGCGTAAATTGCGATTTTCAGGCTGCGCAGGGGCACTTTTGTCACAGTTTTTTGGGCGATTTTGGGGGGTATTTAACCCCAAGTATTAACCTAGTTTAGAGAGCTTTTTCAGAACTTTTTGCAGCCTTTTTTAGATTACTTTTTAGGAGATTTGATTGAGCTTTTTGGAGGGAGACAAAAGTGTTATTTTGTTGGATGCTATTGAATCTTCATTGGTTTGTCTCTCTCTCTCTCTATTAAAAACCTCATTTTTATTGATATATTGTCTATTGCAATGAATTCTATTGGTTTTATTGTTGAATTTCTAATGATTTGCATTATGAATTATGAGTAGTTTTATCATCTTAGGGCGTAGGGATGAACCCTACAAACCCTATTTCTAATTTGTGATGAATTGGTGAAATTATTGCTAGAATTGATTAGGGTTAGTTTGGGATT
Source organism: Scilla litardierei (assembly GCA_030789695.1). Lineage (NCBI taxonomy): Eukaryota > Viridiplantae > Streptophyta > Magnoliopsida > Asparagales > Asparagaceae > Scilla > Scilla litardierei. Next base: position 48,363,079 of record CM061138.1, on the reverse strand, counting down.
GATTTAATATGAATAGCTAGGGATTCATACCGATTGGGATTTACAAGAGATTGGATCCCAATTCGATAGGAAGCCCTAGAAATTCGAATTGGGTTACAATTGGATTTCTCTGGAATCGGTTTGCTAGAGATTGGACCGAAACTAGGATTTTCGATTGCAATTGTATACCAATATCCATTTGCAAGAGATTGGACGGGTAGGAACTATCCCAACCTAGGTCGTAGCTCGAGTTTGCACGAGAGTGTGCTCGAGATACGATTGAACGATGATGTTGTTCTTCACGCTAGCTTGCCTAGGTTAGGGTTTGCAAGAGATTGGACCCTACCCTAGGTTTGCTATAGACCGGCAATAGCGCGAGAGCGTGAGTTTGGTTCTACATTTAGTTGCAACTAGTTCACCTGAATTGCAAGTCTAGCAATTGTGAAACCTACTAATCATAATGACGAGATACGGTTTGTAGCGGGGATTCCCTATCCCTAGGCGTCTTTATTAATTTGATATTTCCTTTATACAATTGAACGACTGTGACCGCTTTATTGCGAATATTTCTCGACTGTTCTTATAGCCAGGTGAATTGAAGAAGACACTGTCATTAGCCCTCCTCGTGTTCGATACCCGCTCACCGCTACACCGTGCACTTGCGGTAAGACTAGCGGGTCGTTAGCCCCGGTTGCGTGTGCATACCAGGGCGCGATCATGAAGCAGAAGCAGAAGCAGAAGCAGAAGCTGAAGCTGAAGCTGAAGGAGTCGTCCTCTGAACGTGACGAAGCGTCGCAAGAGACTTCTTGACGGCTGTCGCATTCAGGGGAGGACCAAGAGGACGCTCATCATCGAGAGGAAGAGGGACTCCTAAACTACGAAAAACGAGAGTCAATAGGCATGGATATGGAATGTGGGCTGACTTGGTGGACTTTCGAATACATTCGAAAGAGTCCATCTTATCAAGAATATTCCGTGCCTAATTGATCTCGCTCCCCATGAAAAGAGCGTAGATCAGCTTAAGAAATGGATGGGAGGGTAAGCTAGATGAGCCGTACTTCGGAAGGAGGCACGAATTCAAGATAAGATTTAAAACCCAGGCATTCGGCTTAAAAGACTTTGAAGGTACGCCAATCATGACGGGAGGGATCACATGAAACATTTCGGCGAGCATCGCCTGATCAAGATCAGAAATATCATCAACAGAGATATCGGTAGGAAGAAGGCCAGAAAAGGAGACACCTAACAACTCCCCTAAGATTTCTACCGTGAGGACAATAGGTGTCCCCAAGACAGTCGTCTCAATGGAGTGAGTGTCATCATACTGACCCCGGATACGATTCGCATAGAATAGCTTGACGAGACGGGGATACGGGTGTGTGTTCGCCTTAGGGTCATGGCGAAGATAATCTATAAGGCCACTATACGAAAGACGATCGACGAGATGAGGGAAGTCAGAGAACTGAACGAAGTGCTCCAATAGCAATGGACAGTGCTCAATACGGTTGTAAGCCACGAGACACAACGGGTCGTCGCGACACAACGATATATCTACACCGCCCAATGGCATGGGAGCCTTCCCCTTAGATGGACGAGTGCTAGAACGAGGAGGAGGAGGAGGAGCCCTAGCGGTATGCTCGGTCTCCGGAATATACTCAGTTTCGGAGTCATCGGGAGGAGTGGGAGCACGGAAAGAGCTGGGCTTAGATTGAGTAGATCGAGCTCTAGGTTTAGCGATCGTTGTCCTCTTCTTCTTAAGAGGAGGCGAAGAAGATGATGGATGGGTCGATTTGGCTCGGTGCTTGGGAGGAGTTCGTTTGGGTTGAGGGGGGTCCGTAGGAGGCGACTCTACAGTCATGGGTGATGGACTCGAGGGTCGGATGGGGATGCGTGTCTTCGCCATAATCAGGATGATACACGCGTAATCGACGCACAAGGTCGACACAAACGAAATCGAAAAAAGACCTAGGTCGAAACCCTAATACGAATGAACACAAAAATCGGCCTAGAATCAAAGCCTGAACACACAGAGAGAGGGAGAGAGTTACCCTAGGTGGAGGAGAGAGTGAGATCGACGGCAACCTAGGAGGAGATGGCCGGAAATGGACGCAATCGACGGAGGAAGTCAAAAAGGTTGAAGGGGTTTTCGGGGATGAGAGACTTTCGCACCGATTAGAATTGAATCTAATCGGTGCGGGAGTGAATAAGTCGATTGGGAGGCCAAAAGATGCAACATCCCCCGACGCACTTAGTCGGTCACAGTTCAAGCGCTGACCGACTAGATTGCAATCTAGTCGGTCGGCCAATGAACATGAACCGAGTAAGTGCAAACAGTAACTGAAGCCAAAATTAGGGCTTGAGTTAGTCGGTATGAGTTCATTCACTGACCGACTAGAACTCAATCTAGTCGGTCGGTCAATTAACATGAACCGACTAAGAGAGTCCAAAAATTTGAAATTTTGAAATTTTGTGTTCTCTCCTACGCGCACTTGGACGAAACAACCAAATACTCTCATATAACATTAAACTACCCCATAAAACATCGAAAATCTTAAATACGACGTTCATGAATAATTCGAGCATAAATTCCGAAAATTCAACCAAAAATCCAGAAAATCTCAATTAATCTAGCATGAGCAAATATAACGAAAATAATTAGCATGCAAGATTAATGAACAAAAAAAGAATCCTAAATATCGGATTCACCCATAATCCCCAATTCTCGACGTAACCGCACAAATGAGTCTTCCTTGAGTGGTTTCGTGAAAATATCGGCGATTTGCTTCTGAGTTTCAACGTACACTAAAATGATGTCCTTTTTAGCAACATGATCATCTAAGAAATGGTGACTGACATCTATGTGTTTAGAACGGGAATGGTGTACTGAATTCTTAGAGAGACAAATTGCACTTTGGTTGTCCACCATGATAGGGGCAAGTATCACAGTTTATACCAAAGTCTTTAAGAGTGTGTCTCATCCAAAGAACCTGAGCACACGCAGCACCGGCGGCAATATATTCCGCCTCGGTGATTGAAAGTGATATGGAATTCTGCTTCTTGGAAAACCAAGAGACAAGAGAATTTCCTGTAAAATGGCAAGTGCCACTAGTACTTTTCCTGTCGGATTTGCCTCCCGCATAATCTGCGTCACTATATGAGAAATTAACTCATATGTGCTAGACTTTGGATAAAGTAATCCGAAGTCGAGTGTGTAACTTAAATAACGGAAAATACGTCTTACCGCTACTAAGTGAGATTCCTTAGGTTGAGACTGATAACGAGCACATACACATACGGCAAACATAATATCGGGCCTACTAGCAGTAAGATATAATAAACTACCTATCATACCTCGATATAGACGAATGTCTTCATCTTTGCTGGCCGTATCTTTATCAAGATGTGTAGTCGTGCTCATTGAAGTCTTCTTGCTCGAGGCATTCTCCATTCCAAACCGCTTTAGCAACTCCACCGTGTACTTGGTTTGGTGGATGAAGATTGCATCGTTCATTTGGCGAATTTGGAGATCTAAGAAATATTTGAGCTCACCCATGTGGCTCATCTCAAATTGATCCTTCATAACATTAGAAAACTCTTCACAAAGAGTGAAGTTAGTAGCACCGAAAATGATATCATCAACATAAATTTGAACTAAAATAATATCATTATTCGAATACTTAACAAGTAATGTAGAATCAACTTCACCCATTTTAAAACCCAAATCCAAAAGAAAATTCTTTAGACGGTCATACCAAGCTCGATGAGCTTGTCTCAAACCGTAAAGTGCTTTCTTAAGTTTGAAAACGTGATTTGGAAATTTTTCATTTATAAAACCCGGAGGTTGAGAAACATAAACTTCCTCAACAACATCTCCGTTTAAAAACGCACTTTTTACATCCATTTGAAAGAGTTTAAAATCTTTATGGCATGCAAGAGATAACAATAATCTAATAGATTCTAATCTAGCCACCGGAGCAAAGGATTCTTCGAAATCTATACATTCCTCTTGTCGGTTGCCTTGAGCTACTAACCGAGCTTTGTTTCAGACGACGATTTGGTTCTCGTCGGTTTTGTTCTTGAAAATCCACTTCGTTCCTATAATGGTGTGGTTCTTCGAAGGCAATGGAACAAGCTCCCAAACCTCATTCCTCTCAAATTGAATGAGTTCTTCCTCCATGGCTAAGATCCAAGCACTATCTTCGCACGCTTCGTTAATATTCTTTGGCTCTATTGATGAGGCAAATGCACAATGAGCGAAGTAGTTGACTTGTGATCTCGTCTTGACACTATCATGAATGTTGCCAATGACTTGCTCATGGGGATGGTCACGAACTGTATGAAGCCGTTTGGGAATTCTCTGATCACTAGGAACATTCTCAAAAGACTCATTAGTAGGGTTAGTATCAATAGAATCAATAGAATTAGAATTACCAATAGAATCACATAAGACATCCATGGAGTCATCATCATTAGTAATTCTAGTCGGGACAAAACCTTCATTGAATGAAACATGAAGAGATTCCTCGATCGTTGAGGTTCGTTTGTTGTATATCCGGTAGGCTTTGCTACAGGAGGAATATCCAACAAATATCCCCTCATCGGATCTTGGATCAAATTTGTCCAAACTACCATATGTGTTTTTAATAAAACATTTTGCGCCGAAAACTCGAAAATGTTTAACTTGAGGCAATCTACCAAACAACAATTCATAAGAAGTTTGTGTGGTGCCGGGCCTCAAAAGTATTCTATTAAACACATAGCAAGCGGTATGTACCGCTTCCGCCCAAAATGGATGGCCAAGTTGGCTATCATCAAGCATAGTGCGAGCACATTCCACTAGCGTCCTATTCTTTCTCTCAACAACACCATTTTGAGGAGGTGCGTGAGAGAAGGAAAAGGTGCGAGTAATACCAACATCATCACAAAAAGTTGAGAAAGACTCATTCTCAAATTCCCCTCCATGATCACTACGAATAGTGACAATGGTGGTTCCAATGAGATTTTGTACTTTCTTAACAAATATTGTGAAGTTTTCAAAAGCATCATTTTTATTACTTAAGGAAAATACCCAAGTAAATCTAGAAAAGTCATCAACGATGACAGGTCCATATCGTGCATTTCCTAATGAAGCAACTCTAGTTGGCCCAAAAAGATCTAGATGTAATAGCTCTAGAGGCCGCTTAGATGAAATGCTTTTCTTAGGTTTAAAAGACGATTTAGGAAGCTTGCTTCGTTGACACGAGTCACAAAAGCTTTTCTTTTGAAAGACAAGCTTAGGAAAGCCTCTAATAGAATTTAACTTGGAAAACTTAAAAAGTGTTCCAAAGTTCACATGACCAAAACGTCGATGCCATAAGTGTTGTTCACTTGTGTTGGCAATGAGACATTGTTCATGTGATTTTGGGAGATCTAATATATAAATATCCTTATGGCGTGTGCCAGAAAATAATAAATCATTATTATCTTTTCTCAAAATATGGCACATTCCTTTCGCAAAGCTAACTTTGTAACATTTGTCACAAAGTTGGCTTATTGAAATAAGATTGTGGTTTAATCCTTTAACAAGGTAAACATCACTTATTAGTGGTTTAGAAGGATTACCTACTTTACCAACACCTATGATGATTCCGCTCTCGTTGCCTCCAAAGACTACCCGGTTCCCATTTGCAATGGGCACCACTCCGGAGAGCAATTGAGCATCACCCGTCATGTGTTTTGAACACCCGCTATCGAGTATCCAATTATTCTTAGAGCTAAATTTGGATTTGTTGCTCCGTTTCTTTTTCTTGAGTACCTAAAGATAAACATATCATTCCATGGTACCCAAGGTCATTGGGTCCTAAAAGATTAGACCTTTGGAAGCCAAGTCCAATTGGACTTAGACTTCCCCACATAATCATCATTATGCACTATATTCATGAAATAAGAATTCATATAAGCTTGTTTTTCATGCATTCTTGTGTCCTTCGGGCTCCAAATAGTGAAGATTTTGGTAGCCCTATTCCTATTGGGAGCATGCATGCGCTGTTGATTTCTACGTGATGCATGTCGTGGATAGGTATATGGCACATGATGAAATGGTGCATGATGATAATTGTTCATATGATGGTGTGGGTGAACATATGCATGTGGAGGAACACGTGTGTGAGGGTGTCTCACATGGTGTGCACGTGCCCGTGGATGTGGTGCATAGAAATCATCATATGTGTGAACATGTGGAGTAGGATGTGTGTTCCTACGTGGCATGGTATTGGTGTACATAAATGCATGACCCTTCTTTGGAGGTCCACCCAAAGTGGGTTTCTTTCCAAACGAGGGTGTGTACGAAGTGGAAGCACCATTGGTAGATGAACTACCAATAGAGTGTTTGCTCCCACTCGTTGAGGCATCGAAAGTTGGCCTAACAAAGGTAGTAGAAGATTTGGATGAATTTCACATCTTATACCCCAAGCCAATGTGGTGATTGGCCGGAAGTAAGTCATTTAGAATTTTATCCAAATGATCCTTACCTTTATTAAATTTATTAATTCGGCCTAATGGGCACTCATACTTCTCGGTGAGAGAACGCATAGAAGCATCCAAAGTGGACACTTGCGATGTGAGCACATAAACACGAGATTTGAGATTCTCATTCTCAATACTCAAAGTAGAGTTTTGAGAAGTCAAATCCGCTATCTTGTGTTCCTCCGAATCCTCAATATGAACATGCTCAAGTTGAGATTTGAGATTCACAATCTCATTTCTCAAGTCTTCAACAACGGTGTCGTTGTTGATGACGATAGGCATACGTGAGGTTTGGAGACTAACTAACTTATCTTTGGTCTTAGTATATCTATTTACTAATTTAGAATATTTAGACCAAATTTGCTCGTTAGCTAATCTAAGGTCATCCATAGTTACCTCATCGCCTTCATCCTCGCTATCATCAGAGGAGGATCCTTGATCATGTTCCTCTCTAGCCATGAAGCACACGTGTGCTTGCTCCACTTGTTCATCGTACGACTCTCCACTTGAGGAGTCCTCATCGGAGTCGGTGAAAGTGCCGACAAGCCCCTTCTTGTACCCTTTCTTGTACTTCTTTGACTTGTCGAACTTTGGCGCCTTCCACTTCTCTTTTTGCTTGTTTTGAGGACAATCCGCTTTCATGTGTCTTGGCTTGTTGCATTTAAAGCACAAAGGAGCGGAGGCGTTAGAAGAACTAAACTTAGATTTGTTCTTGAAGTTACCTTTCCGGAAGAATCGGTTGAACTTCTTTACCATGATGGCAATGGATTCCAAGTCCAACTCATCTTCCGAGTCTTCATCATCGGTAGATGTAGATGTAGATGGAGCGGCCTTGAACGCAATCGCCTTTTTTCTTTGGCTCGTCTTGCTTCAAGTAAGACTTCATCTTGTCCTGCAACTTTAGTTTGCTATCCTTGCGTACCTCATAAGACATCAAGGTACCCATTAGGTGAATGACAGTATACTTACTCATATCATTACCTTCCTCGATGGCGAAGGTACGTTTCTCCCAACAAGAAGGAAGTCTGTCAATGATCTTTGAGACTTTCTCTTTTTGGGTGTAGGTTTTACCAAGAGCCTCCAACTCGTTGGTGATGTCGACAAAACGGCATAGTACTCCTTCGTCTTCTCACCCTGTTGCATATGAAATAATTCGAAATCTTTATTTACAACAACGAGTTTGGAGTCTCTTACCCTACTCGTTCCTTCATGCAAGATGAGGAGTGAGTTCCAGATTTGATATGCAATCTTACATGTGCATATCTTATTGAAGTCTTCGGGCTCCAAAGCGCATTGCAAGGCATTCATTGCCTTGGCATGGCTTACCTCCACGACGACCTCCGCGGTAGTCCACTTAGCGAAATCTTCTTCTTCGGGCTCGACGTACTCCGTCAACGTGGCTCTCCACAGTGAAGCACTCCGGAGGAACGTTTCCATCCAGCATTTCCAGTACCCATAGTTGGTACCATTGAAGAAGGGAGGCCTAGTCGAGGAGTGTCCTTCCATCACCGAAGAAGCTCCTTCACGGTTCCTGAAGGTGCTATAGTCTGAAGGTGGACGAACGTTCTTGTTGTCGTTGATAGACATAGCTATGAACTTGGCTTTGATACCAAATGTAATGTCCTGATAGCTACTGCACAAGTACTAGAGGGGGGTGAATAGTACTTTAAAATAATTAAGAAGATAATTCCTAATTATCTTGCAAACTCAACCATAAATGCAGAAATGTAAAAGTGACAACAATAAAAACACAATCGCAAACAAACGATATAACGGGTTCGGATCCATCCAAGTCTCCCCGACTTGTTCCCGGTGATCCTACATCCCAAACACCCGGATCCCCTCCGGATACGTGAGTTAGAAACCTCTAACTCAAATTTGCACTATGAAATACTTGTAGAAAACCTCTAGAAGATCAAATCATACACAAATGAAATTGTGACTCCCACAACCCGGGATCACAAACAAACTCTCACAACCGAGAGTAAAACTTGCAATGTTCAAAGTAAATGAAATACGAAATGCTTACCAACAAAATCCTATGCCTTGAGTAAAACTTGCGATTTAGGGCAAGAAGGATTTTAGGGAAGATGAAGGCACCAAACCCTAGCTCCAAGATTTTGACCAGCAATGGGAGACTAGGAAGATGTTGGTGACCTAGGATCAATCTCTTGGCTTGGAAGGCTCACAATCAATGAATCTCTCTTTTGAAATAAGAGTGAGGGAGAGATTCAAGTGAGAAATGAATGAGCTTTGAATGAGAATTAATTTCTTCTCTTTGATATCTAAACTTCAATTAATATCAGCCTTGAATGCTATGAAAGCTGCCCTTCAAGTATATATAGGATAGAGGAAAGAGAGAGCAAAATTCGTGGCATTTAATGCTCCAACGGCTCTATTCTGAAGCAGACTAGTCGGTCAAAGAAGGATCACTGACCGACTAGTTTCTCAACTAGTCGGTCGGTGATTCAACATGAACCGACTAACAAGAGAATAGCCAAAAGGTGAAGTTCAGGGAATGGAGAACTAGTCGGTCTAAGAAGACTTGCCAACCGACTAGTTTCACAACTAGTCCGTCGGTGAGTGTTCTTTGACCGACTAACAGATAAAATCAAAGTAGCTGAATCCAAAGACAGCTAGTCGATTTAAGAACAACTTCCAACCGACTAGTTTCTCAACTAGTCGGTCGGTCGTTGTGCTTTGACCGACTAACTGTAAACAGTAAGTTAGGCTGAAAAATGGAAGCTCAACTAGTCGGTCTAAGAAGGATTCTTAACCGACTAGTTTGACAACTAGTCGGTCGGTGAACCTTCTTGGACCGACTAACTGTAAACTGTAACTGAGCTGAAATTGAGAAGGCATTCTAGTCGGTCCAAGAAGCATTACCGACCGACTAGATTGCCATCTAGTCGGTTGGTTCTTCTTCTTGAACCAACTAACATGCACAAGAAGCCGCGATAAGAAGCGTTAGGCTTCGGGAAAGATTCTATGGGCTTCTAATAAGATCCTAGATCTAAGATATGAGCGTTATGAAGATTAAAACGTAAGACCTACTCAAGGCTTAACAATCTACGAAACGAAGCTAGAAGACTATAAATAAAACTTGACGAAACGTCTTCAAAAGATTCAATCGAATCTCCTTGACTTCAATAATGGTCCTTGAGCTTCAACGAAGCTTCAAGCACACGATCACGCGCTTTGAGAAGTCTTGAGACGTCGCTTTTGATGTTCATAGAAATTTGGCGACGATCTCCATAACTGCGCTCACAAAGAGTTAGTTCATGATATTTATGTTTGTTCATCATCAAAACTAAATCCGGAGAATCAATACTCAACAATTTAGGGATAGGAGAAAAATATTTATTTTAAGCCTAGATCCGAGCGTGCTCCAAACTTTTGGAAGCCGCTCAGATCTAGAGCTTGGGACAAGTTTAGAAAAGGGCAGGAGACCCCTGTTTATATAAGCGGCTGACCCCTCCCCTTTACTCCACTTCCGATGTGGGACTAATTATTTGGAGTTAATAATTCAAGTTAGTTTGCCTTTCATAAAGGCTAAACTTCCATGAATTTTAACTCCATCACCATTGAGCTTCACATTTGATACAAGCTATCAAATGGAAGAGCGATGAACGGTGAACGCGCAGGAAAAAACGACGAGTCAATCTGAGTCCGTTTGACCCCTAAATTGATCGTCCAAATATCAGCCCAAAGCTAGTTTTTTCGAAAAAACTGGGGAGTCAAAAAATCTGCTAGGGTTCCAAAAAACCCTGCTTGTGGGGCCCACCTGTGCCAGCCTGGGCGGGACCCAGGCCAGGTTGGACGCCAGGCCCAGGTCTGGGCGCACCCAGGCTGGGCATCTGGGCCTAGACCTTGGCCAGGCTCCCAGGGCGCTGGGCCCGCCTGGGCCCAGGCCCATGCGCCCAGGGCCTGGGCTTGCCCAGGCTGCCCCATTTTGACCTTTTTTTCTTAGAAAATACAGCTTTACTCTTAAAGCCTTTTGGGCTTAATTCCCTTTTGGGCTCTTTATTTAAAACACTTTTAAATAGACTTATTGGGCTCGTTTGGACTACGATTTTGACGTGGTTTGAACCTGCGTTTAGAGCGGGACGATCCCGTCATCCAGGTAATCTTTTCAACGTGTTTATTATATTAAATATTGTCGTAAATAATTTACGACACATTTAATTTAATTTGCATCATATGCAAAATAGTCCACTATCTAAGCTTAAAAAATCATTTGCATCAAATGCAGTTTTCTATCCCTTGCATCAAATGCACATTCTCCTTAATGTTTCTACCTATTACTAGACGAAAGGTCGCACTCTGTGTGAAATCCTACAGCCTGACCATACTACAGGTGGGGCTCGAAGCCCCAGACGGCAGTGACCACGAGCAGCAGGTGCCGTCCCTGTTTCGATATCATACTTATGTGGTTAACTCATTGACATGAGTGTTGTCGGGACCACCCTGACTGTGTCCGTGATGAATTTCGCAGTTTTAGTCTCTTTGTCAAAACTATGTCGTTTAACCCAAGCCTAGGGTACGGTCAAACTGTTAACCCCAATAGTTCGAAAACCGTTTAGTCTCTATCGATCTTTAGTCAAATAATGTTGGACATCTTCCAATATACTCTGGCCAGAGTTTTCACTAAAGACCGAACTAACACTACGCCACTAACACCCATTGACCAGGGAGACACGAATCCGATCTTGGTCATTACTCTCCTCACACGCTTCAAATGTCACCCAACCAAAAAACCTTTCGACAGGCCCCGCCTCAAAGCTAGGTTAGGGGTCTGAGTGACACCATTCACCTACAGGTTCGTACAATGACCTAAATTCAAAAGACCAACTTGCCTATCATCACTAAGAATTATCATTGACAGATTGGTCAATCATAACCATATGATAACTCTCGTTGGGTCGTTCAGTGAACTCATTCTTCAATGAGCACATGTGTCTCGTCTTTGACTTCACAAAGTTGAACGACCATGAGATCATCGTCACCGCTACACGGTAAAGACTAAGACACAATGGTCTATCCGATGTTTCGATATCCTTTTCTCGAAACATCTAAGACCACGAACATTTCTAGACTTATGCTACAAACGGTCAAGCACTTCACATGATCGAGATCCTCATCTCGATATATGTTTGACCTTGCATTAAGTCTCAGGACTTTACCTAAGTTTCTAATGATAACTACATTATGAATTAACTTAGATAAATTACTTACCATACAGCTTACTGTAATTTTGAACAAGATGTTTGTACAGAGATAAATTGCCTTGAGGGCGTACATCTCCCAACAGATACATCATGGCACAATATTTAAGATGTGCTCTAAACGCTTCCTCCGTTAGGTGTTCTCAGAAACTGTTTATATGGGGTGATCAGGCCCAGATAAATAGGTTCTAAAGAAGTGTTTTGATGGTCTGCAGTGTAATTTGCATGTCCCCATGCAGTCACCAGCAACTGGATTTTTAACGGATGAGCAATGCGTATAAATTATTTTAATGATTAATTCATATAACCCATTTTGGTTGGGAACACAGACGTCAGGATGTTCAACTTTATTCCAGTTGCAAACTATGGTTGATTTCCAAGTATTATCCAATGTTACTGCCATTTAATAATATATTCAATATGCTTTGAAAAAGCGGGACTGCAGTTGGATAATAGGCTTGATTATGACCATTTTTAGAGGATAGATAGATCAGTACACTAAGGTACATCATCAGCCCTATGTAGGGAGTGGATAAGTCCACTTATATCCCTCAAATACTCTCAAGAAACCTAGAGGTCTTATTAATTTAACGATGATAGTAAATATATTATCTTAAATCTTATTAGAGTAAGTTTTGACAGTAAATGTTCACGCGTAGTGGATATGAGCTCGTAATCATTTTTCACGTTAAATAGGACAATGATAACGCACCATTCTGAAGAAACTTTGTGTTATTCAGAATTATAGGATGGGTTAATGATGTCTTGCCTCATAAATCTATGGTGACATATTATATCGTTCCAAATTTTAAACTTGGACGATTCTGGACACTTCAGGTGTTCCATTTGATGGGTTTTGAGGGATCCTTAGGGCACATTTCTATGCCCGTCCTACGTCGGACGGACGATAGAGGCAAAAGGAAAAGCAAGCAGTGAAAAACGTTAAACTATTTAACGAGCAAGCCCTAAGGATTTTAAGACCCTACCCAGGATCTCTACTATCTTGAGGTGGGTCCGACCACCCCAAGATAGATCTAAGCTACTTCAATATAATAAATGAAATGCTTAATTAAACCACATACCCAGAACTTTGCTTGCACCGACAAAGTGTGCCGAACCGCGTCCTGCGTCGCTCCTCGTCCCGATCTGAACCGCTTCCCGGACCACACTGCGTCCCGAGGCGAGCAATCCCCATGTCGCTGAGCCAACCACGTGTCGAAGAAAGTTTCACATTGAGTGGATCCTTCGCCAAGACTCCGGATCGAATCCGAGCTCCTTCGTGGCTTTGTTAGAGCCCTTCAGGAGCAAGGGAGAAATATAGGGAAAAGAGAATATTTATTTTTAAGCTTAGGTCCGAGCGTGCTCTAAACTTTTGGGAGATGCTCAGAACTAGAGCTTGGGACAAGTTTTGAGGAGAGGGTAGGCCCCTATTTATATATGCGGCTGTCCCTCCCCTTTACTCCACTTTCGATGTGGGACTAAAGGTTTTGGAGTAAAGAATTCAAGTTAGTTTGCATTAAAGAAAGGCCAAACATCTACGAATTTTAACTCCCACACCGTTGAGCTTCACATTTGATACCTATCAAGAGCGCTGAATGATGAACGTGTAGGGAAAAAAGGCGAGGCATTTCGAGTCCGTTGACCCCTCAAACGTGTGTCCAAAGATCAGCCCAAAAGCAATTTTCGCTGAACAATTCAGCCGTCACAGAAAAAACAGGCCTAGGGTTCGAAACCCATGGTGTGGGGCCCACCGTGTGGGCCCCACTGCTCTGGCGCGCCCATCTGGGCGGACCCTAGGCAGGTTGGGCGCAGCGCCCGGGCGTGGAGACAAGGCACTCTCGAAGCCCTAAATCTCTACCGCCCTTGCATCAATCTCGTGATCGCGTCCTCCATCTCAAAGTGAATTTTTTCATGCGTCTCCTACATCTCAAAATGCTCGACTATGCTTTAGGGTTTCGTGGAGAAGAAGACGGCAGCTGTCGGCATAGTAGCGGGGCTGGCGGTGTCGTCGTGGCTGGCAGGTCGCGTTTTACTCACCGCACATAATGGGGGGCAGTTTGTGGGTTAATTTTTGTCATGCGCGGATGAAAAATGTTGAATGGCAAATTTGTAAATTAGTCGAACTTTGGTCGTGTGTGTTAGTTCTTGGGTTCAAGACTAACATTGTTTTGATGATGATCAATACATTATGTTAGTATGCTAATCAATCTTATGTTTTAGTCTCAGTTTATCTTAATGATTATATGTTGATGAGACAAATCATAATGCTTGGAGGATATTACAAATGCTTGGAGGATATTACAAGGAATATCTTAAAGACCTCCAAGAGTGATGGTGTGCTCAAGCTTGGATGAAGACATGAAGATCATCTAATGAAGCCAAAGCTTGGAGCTTGATGAAGGGAAGCTCATCAAGGAGTGCCAAAGCTTGGAGATGATGGGGAGCATTAAGGTATTGTGAGCTTGAAGACTTAGACTCTAGGAGATGCAATTTGTAATCCATGTAATTTCAATTACTTGCATTTCTCTTTTTGAGTCTAGGATTATTGTAATGCCTTGATAGATGGTCATACTCTCATGCATTTGCATTTAACCATCTTAGTGAGCCTTAGGATTATCATAGAATCCAATCCAATAGGTTCATCTAGCCCAAAGACTCATTTGGAGTCTCTTGCTCTCCTGCAGTCGCCTGCTGAAGGGTTTACAGTCGACTTGGTGATTTCCTGTCGCCTGTCGAGCCTTCTATAGTCGACTGTGATACACAGCTCAAGTCAACTTTTCTATTGACTCATTTTGAGCTTTTCGCATCAGTCGACTGATGTTCAATTTACAGTTGCATGTATGCTTACAGTCGCTAGTGAATTGGTCGACAGTCGCCTGTGCGCTTCTTGCATTTTCTGGGCTTCATCCCAATTTGCAAGACAGTCGCCTGTTGCTGTTTTCACAGTCGCATGTATATTTACAGTCGCCTGTGAAATGGCCATCAGTCGTCTGAAAGGCATAAGTGCGAAATATGCATCTCTCTCTATCTTTTCTCCATCTTATACAACAGACGACTGATGAAGGAATTACAGTCGCCTGACTATATGACAGTCGACTGTATTATTAACATCAGTCGCCTGTCTGCTTATCTGGAGAAAGAGTACAACTCTCTGTTTCTTGTCCATCCCTACTGCAGTCGCCTGATGAAGGATATACAGTCGACTGTCTGTTTTTCAGTCGCCTGTGTAGTCTTCTACAGTCGACTGTCTCGGCTCAGATTATAGCCGTTGGGATATTTTCTAGCCGTTGATCAGTCGACTGTCTAATGATCATCAGTTGATTGTTCTTGCCGTAAACTGCCAAAATCTAGCCGTTGCAGATTTCTTCCCTTTGGGTTTTTGGCTGTGTTTAGTGGCTCTTCTTGGCTTCCTTTATATAGGAGTTGGCTTCGTTCATTTAGATCTCTTGAAAGGGTTAGGAAATCATAGAAGATCATTTAATCTCTTCTCTAAGCCACTCCTCCCTCATTCCCTCATTAGAGCTTCAATCTTATGCTACAACATCAAAGCTCTAGGGAATTTCTCCAAGGGATTTCAATCTCATTTCTTTCTTGGTGATCATCTTTCTTCTCTTCATTTTCATACACTCAAGTGAGAAGTGTTAGGATTCATTCCTAGAAGAGAGAAAGATCATCAAGTGTAATCAAAGCTAATCTCAAGCACTTAGTCATTCACTTGCATGCATTCTTCTTCATATTGGTAAGATCATATCAAGGCATAGGTAAGTGTTATTTCGTTTTGTTTTTTGTTTCGAAACCCTAATTCTCTGTGGGGGAATTAGTTACTCTCTTTGTGGGAGTTACTCTCTTTGTGAGAGTTTGGTTCTTTCTGTGTGAAAGAACAAATCCTCTGTGTGAGGTCTCTCTGTGTGGGAGTGAGGATATCTCTTTGTGGGAATTCTAAATCCTCTGTGTGAGGTATCCCTTTGTGGGATTTTGTATTCACTTCTCTTTGTGGGATTATAGTGAATACTGGTGTGGCTGGACGTACCCAAGTTTTGGGGAACCAGGGTAAAATCCTTGTGTTTGCGATTGTTGTTATTGAGCACTCTGTTTAAATTCCGATGCTTATTGTGCTTTAATTTTAGTAACTTTTAATTAAGCACTTTGCTTACCATTACACCATTCACCCCCCTCTAGTGTATGTGTAGCCCCGCAGGGTCCCTTATAGTGCACAGAGCAATTCGGTACGTGCGCGTAGCAACTCCCATACATAATATATGCCTCTGAAATATTTCTTTATTTGACAGGGAGTTGCTACGTGCACCCACTGTTTTACTCGTGCGCACTGCCATCATACCACTTATTTACATGTTTGCCACTCAAAGTTACTCATAGCGCAAACCAAATTTAAACTCCGAAAATGCCCCGTTGTGCGCTGTGAGTAAAACAGCCAACCGTCGGAGGGCGGCGATGCCGCCACCTCCGCTGACCACCCCAGACCCACCACCTCCGCCACCTCTGTCGCCACCTCTGCTGACACTCTTCGTATTCCCCAGACCCTCTGCTGCCCCCTCCTCCGCCCATCCACCGACAACCCCGCCCCCTTCCCCTCCACTGCCCATCCTACGACAACCTAGCCTCTCCCCCTCCCCTTTGCTGCCCATCTTCCTCACCGCGCATTCCAAACCCTAAAACCCCGGGGACGAAGTCGGTGCTGGGGGCGGGGGTGGTGACAAGGGTAAAAGAGTTGTAAATTTTGAATGGCAAACACGTAAATAAGTGGTTATGCGTGCGAGTAAAATGGTAGGTGCACGAAGCAACTCCCATTTTGGCATGATATAGTCCTAAATTTTGTTCATATACGACATTATGAGAATTCCTTGACACACATGGCAAAATTTTGTCCGCCACCTTGGAAATTCCATCCTTAGGTATTTTTTCGGACGATCAGTATTGTCCATATCTTCATATTCTAAAACTCTAAAACACTTGATTATCGGGTGAACACAAATAGTTTTGTTCGTATATTCACCCATAGAAAATTTAAGAATTCCACACGAATATAACTTTTTGCGACGGGTGATGTCACGCCCCGTTCCCAAAATATCTGAGAATACGAAACTTTCCACGGCATTCGTAGAGAACGGAGATGACAAGGCCCGTTGCAGTATTTAGACCCAAGGGTTTGACCCCTTGACTTTAAATACTACCCAACGTAGATGGAATATAATGGTAGATTTCCACAGTCCACTGCAAATGCTGGAATAGTACAAACAACAGATAAAAGAATTTCTATAAATGCTCCAACATAGATAAATCCACAGATACAACATAGAGTCATAACATATTTATAAATAAATATATTATGTTTGAAGGATCCAAAAGTACATACTGTATAAAGGACAAGGGGGAATACAACAGGTAAGATCCCCAAACCCACAAAATGATGTCCACACATCAAGTACAATTCACTCTCTATTCTAACCATATGAAGCCAGCTCCACAAAATCTCCCTCAGAGGGCTCCACCTCTAGCTCGAAGCTCTGGATAGTCTCCTGAATGTGGTCTGGTCCTGCAGTCTTAGGCTCTAATCTTGGGAAAGGGGGGATGGACACGTTAACGCGTGCCCAACTGGAATTAACAACCTTAGGTGGAGATGACAATCTCAAAATTGTCCTACCTAGCTAAGGGTCTGGTTACAAATGATTATAATGGCAAGCTAACTAATTTTATAATTTTAAGTAGGAACGTCAATAGACATGGTTTGAAGGAAACATGGCAGAAGTAGTGCACATAAGGAAATTCAGGAAAAAAAATAAGTGAATGACTGCAGATAATAATTCAGTGAATTACTAGAACAACATTTTCCACAATTAATTTGTTATGGTTATTATTTGGAAATTCGGGAAGAAGGTAACACATAAGGCACTGGACCTCACCCAGGGTGGGTGGAAAAGTAGTATCTCGCCAGTGGAACACATGCACTGATCAATTTTAATGGGGCCTCTCGTAACTCTCCCATTTCAGGAGTGAGAATATTATGTCATACATATCAATTACCTCATGGGGCATTACGAGTAAACCATGTGCCTCTCCAACTCTGCCTAACTCACCATGCTGGTTACCGAAAGTGCGAGTGATATCCATATCCAGTCTAGTTTAGTCTTACACATACATTTTACCTGGTTTTCCCCAAACCCTGTGTTTGGAATCATCACCTACCTCAGGGTAGATCGAGTCATCCAGATTGTTTAACACTCATAATTCCTCACTCTTAACATGTAACAATGTCCATCATTCTCAACATTTACACAGTCTCATTTACCACTATTAATGTCATTTCATTTTCACCATTATTTCATCAATGTCATGATTTAACGACTATCATCGCATTACAATCTCATAAAGAAGAATATCACAATAATTCATTTCTATCATTAGTACATCAATGCTCTGATTAGGCTATCATCATTTCATCCAAATTTAACAACATGAAACTAACATAACATGAAGCATAGCACATGGCCATTTACATGGAACATAGCACATGTCCATTAGCATGGAACATAGCACATGGCCATTAATATTAACATGAACTAATCATTAAGCTTAACATGAATTAGCACATGGCTATTAATATGTTATCATGAACTAACATGAAACATAGAAGTGATTTAACATAGAAACGTAGAAATATATCAATGTTAGCAAATTAATATTAACATGAACCAACCTAGCCAAGAAATTTAACATAGAAACATAGAAACATCTTACACTAACATGCTAACATTGATCATAGAAACATGTGGAACAATTTGCATACAGACATATTAACATTAGCACATGGACATTTTAATGTTAGCATATGGAACATATTAGCATACATATTAGTATATGGACATAATTATGGCATAAATGTGATTTCTAACTTGAACTAACATAGCCAGGGAATTTAACATAGAAAACATATTAAACTAACATGCTAACATGGATCATAGAAACATATGAAACAATTAGCATACGGACACATTAACATGAAGGCATGGACATTAGATCATATTGGCAAGAACATTAGCATGTGCATTAACATATTGGCAAGAACATTAGCATATTCAGTTTACATGGAAATTAGCCTATTAACAAACTACTACTAGCAAGATCATTAACACATTCATTTTAGCACAACATGGAGCATGATAACCACTCTAGCACAACATGGAACTTGGCATGGACTACATCTCCATATAAACAATGGTAAGATTGGTACCCTAACTAAAATTGGTAGTTACTACCTTAATGAAGTCTCTCTTCTCCAATCTACTCCTTATCCTAGAGCTCCTTCTCCAAGAGTTCTTCTTCTTCAAGCTCCAATGTGCACCAAGAGGAAGGGGCGTGTTTGATGGCAAATGGGGTCAATAGGAGGAGAAGAGAGGGTGTATGATTCGGCCTCGGTGGTGTGAGGGGTGGTGCAAGGTGGTGTGAGGGGTGGTTCGGTCTAGGCTATGGGAAAGAGAGAGGGAGATGAAAACATTTTGGATTTTCTCTTTTCTTTCTTACTTCTTCTCCTTTTTCTTTTCTTTTCTTTTTCCCTTTAATCCTGCATCCCATCCTAATCACCATGTCAATGCTAAGAAAATGCCAAGGGAGGGCTAAGGTGTGACATTAGGTTGTTGTTAGGCTAAATGAGTGACATGCATATGGAAATTAGGATTTTCTAATTCTGGAAAATGAAAATACACCTAATAATACTAGTAGCCATACCCATATACTATGTATACATTTAAATACAATCATATTATGCTATCTAAAAATGATTTAAAATATATAAAAATAGATTTTATAGTATTATAATTTTAAAATTAGGGAAAAAATCTCCAAAATACGTGAAAAATATACGCGTATTAAATACGACAAAAATACATAGTACAATACACGTACATATGAAAACATGGTATTACATCCTACCCACCTTAAAACAAATTCCATCATATGTATCAAACCAAAACATCTATATAAGGGAACAAAATCACTATACAAATAAATGATGGTATCTCTACCATTAGGAATTCGGCATATAATTTCCGCCTACAAATCTTCACGGAACAACGATGACAACCGAAAAGAGGTTCGGAGCACTCCATTCCCAGTATAAATTTTCCAACTGGTAGTGATGGAATCTACTGATACCGAATGCTTGACTACGAATCTATGGGACAAGAAACAATCCTAATAAGGGAAGGACATGCATAATTCAAGAAAAAGTTGAAGATATACCAGTGATAATCTGACCGGCGTTCTTTATCTCTACAATAGACATAGTAAAAGCCTGACACCCCTGGGAGCACGGGCTGCCTTGTTGAAGGTACACTACTGAGTAGGTAGACTGGGTCCTCTGGAAGCTGGAGGACTCAGTTCTGGTGGCACTAGCCTGGAAGTGGCAGCCTTTATGGAGCAGGTGGAAGAGTTCTATGCTACGTAGGCCTAGTTGCCACATGTGCTTAGATACTGGAGAGCTTCTCTGTTGTGGACAAAACCTGCTGATATGTCCTGACTCACCCTATGCAAAGCATCGCCTGAGTAAGAATCTGCAGTCCTTTTTCTCGTGCCCACACTTGCTACAATACTAGTAAGACAACTATTTCTGGGGAGCCAGAGGAACTCCTAGCCTCTTAAACTGGACAGTCTACACGAACTGAGAGGAGTTCTCCCGCTGCACTGCTAGAAGTCCATCAGTAACCTCTGGAGTCTTTCCTGTAATTCTAGCCTGTAAGGATCAAATACACTAGAGGGGGGGGGGGGGGGGTGAATAGTGTATATTAAAAAAATTAACAGTTGCAATTAAAGAGTTACTTCTAATTGCTTAAGATGTGCAGAAAGTAAAGTATGTAGAAAATGTAAATCAAACGCAAACACAGAGATTTATCCTGGTTCGGATCCTCTTGATCCTACTCCAGTCCTCTATCCCGTAGAGATTTTCAATCCACTATAATCACTTGCCCTACAAGCACCAACTTACAAAAATGGCGACACTCCCCGTGTCCCAAACTTTGTACAATCTCAAAAGAGATTCAAACCTGTTAAATAAGAAATAGAAAAAAAACACCTATAGCCTTGTTATGAATTTAGAATGAAATTCAAGGATGGTGTTTTCAAAAGAGACTTCAAGATATATAAGATATGAAATGAAGAACAATACTTGAAGTTCTCTGGTTCATAAAAGAAGAGAGAGATCAATTGATTTCTTCTTACAATTATGAACACAAACAACTTTCTAAAATGATGTTGAAAAAAGATCAAAATTGCTTCAAGGAAGAAAACTTCAATTTCCAAAAGATCTATGATTAAGAATCTTGAAGTTCTTTCGTTCTCATAAGAAGAGAGAAATCTATGGATTTCTTCTTGCAAATGAGAAAAGAGCAACTAAGGCAAGATTGCTTAGAATCAACAATTCTAGGAAGAAAGAGAGAAGAAAGTTGTGTGGAAAGAATGAGGGGTATGCCCACTTATTTATAGTATTTTTGGGCAGTTATTCTGAGGGAAAATGGGGGGAAAATGAGGTTCCTACTGTTCAGAAACGGTCTGGAAAGTTTCAGTTAAAACGGACACAAAAACTTCATTAGTCGACTAAAGAAGGCTTAGTCGACTAAAAGTCAAACTTTGGAATTTTTGACTGAAATTTTAACGGTAAGTTTCTGATGTTGACTGAAGACTACTCAGAAATTTTCAGGTCAAAATTCGAAAAAAAAGTTTTTAGTCGACTAATGGTTGACTTAGTCGACCAGGACAGAAAAACGTGAATTTTGACTTTTCTGAAAAAGGGTTGGTAGGATATGTTATTAGGAACCTAGGACTTAGATGGATTTCATATTCAAGGCTCTGAAATTTATAAAGTATAAAAATACATCAGTCCGTAGATTTCCGTAGATATATATGATGAGCTTCATGTGAGTATTTGAGATGCCTTTGTGCAGGGATTCCTTATCAAGTGATTATTGTCCAAGCGTGGATATATTAGGAAACTGCACATCTGCATTAATAGAGTGAGTAGCAATAATAATAGTTGTCACATCAAAATCATATGGAATAGAATAGGAAAGTGAACATGGGATTATGAAATCCCAATATTCTCCCCCCTTTTGATGATGACCAATATTTATAAAAAGTGAAGTGTCATACTCAGTTATATGCAGATATCATATCATATGCTATACTTAGTTTATGAACTTAGTTTATGATGATAAATATGTATGCTCCCCCTTAAAATATGCCTAAATATTCTCCCCCTTTGTCATTGACAAAAAGATGGGGAAAAATAAAAATTAGTCGATTAAGGAACCTGTTAGTCGACTAAGAGTAAAAATAACACAGAATGATTACGAAACAGGGAACATAATGTTTACGACACAGAACAAAACAGAGCTTTACTAAACAGAACATATATGAAGGATACAAAGTGACTAGCAAACATACATTCCCACATACCCAGTACTAAGGCCCTATGGCCTGTGACAAAAAATAACTGAAAACACATTGATCCAAAAGCCCATCACTAAAAGCCCGAAGGCCTACAACCCAAAAGCAAAATACCACAACATTCAAGAAACAGCAAACACCGGCGACATGCGACAAAAACTATGATAATGACGACAACGAACGGCTAGGTCTAACGTCTGGAAGGAGAACCATAATCCTGAGAATTGCGACGCGATTTCCGACGATGGGGTTGCGATGCGAGCAGGCGGATGGAAATGAACGACAGAGAGTTTGTGTACCCAGGGGGTTGCGATTTTCGCAAGGATACGCGGATCGGTCATGGTGCAGTTGAGGGAACCCGAAAAATGTGAAGGAAGATCTATCAACTCACAGATCCGACGAAGGGTAAGACAAATCGGAAGACTCTTGACGTGGGTTAGGATATGGGTATCACGACCGACGACGCAAGGCTCTAGGTTGGTGTAGAACTCGCGAACAAGGAGTGGGTAGTAGGGTTTCTTGTTCCCAAGAGCCCAAATCTTTTCGAGGCCGGTGGCTGAAAGGATGGAGAGGATGTTGAACGAAGCAAGAGCGGAGTAATCGATGAATCGCTCAGGATGAAACTTCGCACTTGCGGAGGCTTGGAAGCGATTCTCGGCCGCGACATCACGTAATTGAGGGAGAGCCATTGAAGAAGAAGATGAAAGGAAGGTTCGGTTGGGAAGAAAGGTTGAATAGAAGAAGATAAAAGAAATGAAAAGAAAAGGCCGAAAATAAATAGGCAGAATTTGAAGCAGTTATCCAAGCGAACGGGTGCCATGATCAGTTCGAGAGCAGTTTTAGAAACTGAATGGGTGAGATAGAACTAAAAAGTGTT
Source organism: Scilla litardierei (assembly GCA_030789695.1). Taxonomy (NCBI): domain Eukaryota; kingdom Viridiplantae; phylum Streptophyta; class Magnoliopsida; order Asparagales; family Asparagaceae; genus Scilla; species Scilla litardierei. The sequence goes on along the minus strand of CM061138.1, from coordinate 48,340,039 downwards.
CAAAAAATATGTGGAGAGGCGGAAAGAAGAAGAAGCGAAAACGCGAAAAGACGTAAGTTAGATCGGAAACGGTTGAAAAAACCGAGTTAGTCGGCTAATAGATTGGTTAGTCGACTAAGGTTACCGAAATAAAAAATATCTAGATCGCACCGTTCGGATTTTAATAATAAAAAAAATAAAATATTAAAAAATTTGAAAAGATTAAAAATAGGGATGAAAGGACGGTAGTGGGTGAAGGAGAGTTAAAACTTGTAAGAAAATTGGTCAAGGCAATGAATAGGGTAGGTGAAGTACACTTTCCAAGGTGAAATAATTAAATAAAAGTGTGATTGCCAAGGTGAAATGATTACAAGTTCTCATTCTAAAGTGAGATAAATTTGAGTTTTCTAGGCAAGAAGGGGGCCGACGCAAGAAGCCCAAAAGCCTATGTCAGGTAAAAATTTAAGATCTTTAAATAAAGTAAGTAAGAGTTTAAAAAAGATCATAAATAATTTGATCTAACCAAATGCACACAAAGATAATGACAGAAGGAAGATGTACCGAATTATTGAACAGTCTTAAGAGATAGAAATAAAAATAAAATAAATAATAATTATATAAACCGAATGAAAAGCAACAGATCTCTTAGTTGATAGAAAGTCTTATAAAAGAAATCTAGATATATTAGTCGATTAAACAAAACTTTAGTCGACTAAAGAAAAGTATTATCAAAAAATTATAAGAAAATTCCAGAAATTCACACAAATTTGAAAACATTAAATGGTAAATTCAGATTCACTGATGATGCCTAGATCTCTTCTAAGTTTGATGAAAGATTTTTCTTTCAAAGGCTTAGTTAAGATATCGGCAATCTGATGTTCAGTGGAAATGAATTTCAAAACTATATCCCCTTTTTAAACATGATCATCTAAAAAATGATGACGGACATCTATATGCTTAGTACGTGAATGATGAACTGGATTCTTAGATAAATTAATTGCACTAGTGTTATCACACATTATAGGACATGTGGAACATTCAATGCCATAATCTAAGATAGTTTGTTTCATCCATAAAATTTGTGCACATGCTAACCCAGCGGCAATATATTCTGCCTCTGTGGTAGATAAGGAAACAGAATTTTGCTTTTTGCTAAACCATGAAACCAAAGCATGTCCAAGAAAATGACATGTACCACTGGTACTTTTTCGGTCTGATTTGCAACCAGCAAAATCTACGTCACTATATGATAATAAATCATATGCGCTAGTTTTAGGATAAAATAATCCAAAATCAGAAGTATGTTTAACATATCTAATTATCCGTTTTACAGCAGTAAGATGTGACATTTTTGGATCTGCTTGAAAACGTGCGCATAAACAAACTGAAAACATAATATCTGGTCTACTATCAGTTAAATAAAGTAGAGAGCCAATCATACCTTTGTAAAGATGTTGATCAACACTCTTACCATTTAAGTCTTTGTCTAAAGATGTAGATGTACTCATTGGAGTATGTTTATCAGCAGAAGTCTCTAAACCAAAACGTTTGATGAGTTCTTTGGCGTACTTTGATTGATGGATGAAGATACCTTCCTTCATTTGTTTGATTTGAAGTCCAAGGAAGTAGTTGAGTTCGCCCATATGACTCATTTCAAATTCCTTCTGCATAATCTTAGAAAAATCTGAACAAAGAGTTTCATTAGTAGAACCAAATATAATATCGTCAACATATATTTGAATAATAATGATGTCAGATTTTATATTTTTAATGAACAAAGTTGAATCAATTTTACCAATTTTATAACCAGAATTTAAAAGATAATTTTTCAATCTATCATACCAAGCACGAGGTGCTTGTTTAAGACCATATAAAGCTTTCTTTAGTTTGAAAACATGATTTTCTAAATTCTCATGAGTAAAACGAGGAGGTTGTTCAACATAAACTTCCTCCTTGAGAAAACCATTTTAAAAAGCACTTTTAACATCCATTTGAAATAATTTAAAATCTTTAAAACATGCAAATGATAAAAGCATTCAATAGTTCAAGACGAGCAACTGGTGCATAGGTTTCTTCATAATCAATTCCTTCTTCTTGATTATAACCTTGTGCAACCAATCGTGCCTTGTTTCTAATTGCCTGACCAGATTCATCCAATTTATTTTTGAATACCCACTTGGTACCAATAATTGAATGATCTGTTGGTCTGGGAACTAATTCCCAAACATAATTTCTCTGAAATTGATTGAGTTCTTCCTGCATAGCAATGATCCAAGAACTGTCTTTGCATGCTTCATTGATGTTCTTTGGTTCAATGGTTGAGAGGAAAGCACAATGCACCATTTGTTCTATTTGACGACGAGTTCTTACTCCATCTGTAATATCTCCAATGATTAATTCTGATGGATGGTTTGGAACTTGTGCAAATGCCTTAGGAAGATCTGCATTATCTGAAACAGACTCAACAGAAGGTTTAGTAGCATCAATTTCATCAAGATTAATATTATCTAAAGAATTAGATAAAGGTAATATATTCTCTTCATCATCAATGATGATGGGAGAATTAGATGAAGGGTTTTCATCAAATGTGACATGTAAAGATTCTTCAACTGTTGAAGTTCTTTTGTTAAATACTCTGTAGGCTTTGCTACGTGTTGAGTATCCAACAAAAATACCTGCATCAGATTTTGAATCAAATTTATCTAATGCATTTTTAGTATTGAGAATGAAACATTTACATCCAAACACTTTAAAATAAGATACACGGGGAATGCGATTAAAGAATAATTCAAAACAAGTTTTATTAAGTAAAGGCCTTATAAGAACTTTATTCATAATGTAGCAAGCAATTGCGACAGCTTCTGCCCAAAAATATTTTGGTAGATTACTATCACAAAGCATTGTTCTAGCACATTCTTGTAAAGTTCTATTTTTCCTTTCTACTACTCCATTTTGTGGAGGAGCACGAGGAAAAGAAAAATTGTGTGTAATGCCATTTTCATTACAAAACTTGGTAAAAGATTCATTTTCAAATTCTCCCCCATGATCACTACGAATAGTGACAATGTTAGAGGATTTGATCTTTTGTATCTTTTTAAAAAATATTGAAAATTCTTCAAAAGCATCATTCTTATTTTGTAAGAATATAACCCAAGTATATCTAGAATAATCATCAACAATGATAAATGCATATATACTTCTATTCAAAGAGGCTACTCTTGAAGGACCAAACAGATCTAAGTGTAGAAGTTCTAATGGTCTCTTTGTTGAGATAATACCTTTTGATTTAAAAGAAGATTTATGCATTTTTCCTTGTTGACAAGCATCACAAAAATATTTGTGTTTGAAAGAAATATTTGGCATTCCATTTACTAATTTGTGTTTTGAAATATGTGCAAGATTTTTGAAATTTGTGTGTCCAAAACGTTTATGCCATAAAAGAGATTCATCTGAAGTAATCATTAAACAATGATTGTGAGTGGTAATAGACATGCATAAGATATAAATGTTATTCTTAGGCTTACCACGGAATAAAACAGATGACATATCAGAATCATAAATGATGCAATCATTTTGTTCAAAAACTATTTTATAATTTTTATCGCATAATTGACTAATGGAAAGTAAGTTGTGTTTCAAACCGTCAACCAGGTGAACATTCTCAATGATAGGCTGATTTGCATTACCAACTGTTCCAGTGCATATGATTTTGCCCTTTTTGTTGTCACCAAAGGTAACTGTGCCTCCATCTTTATATATAAGGTTAGAAAGCAAGTTGATATTTCCCGTCATATGTTTGGAACATCCACTGTCCAAAATCCATCTTTCCCTTTTAGGTACCTGAAAGATAAAACATTAAGCATTGGTACCCCTTTTTGAAGGTCCTTGGGATTAGATTTTTGGAAGCCAAACCCAAGTGGAATTTGGCTTTCTAATGTAATCATCAGAATAAACAATAGAATGCATATAAGTAGAAATATAATTATTTCTATCTTTTAAACATGAATCCTTAGGAACCCATATACTAATTGTAGTATGTTTCCTAGGAAATGTTTTTGAAATGTTAGTAACATTTCTTTGTGAAGAAGAAATAGGAATGTTTACTTTCTTCGTGTATATGAATGCGTGATTCTTCTTTTGTGGTTTAACAAAGATAGTTTTTTCATAAGAAGGAGAAGTGTTATAGGACTTGGGTTCATCCTTATGAGAATATCCCAATCCTTGTCTATGATTTGCTGGATATTGAATTCTTAGCAAATCATTGAGATTAGTCTTTCCTTTGTTAAATTTATCAACATTGGAAGACATCTCATCGTATTTCATCTTTAGTGATGAAATATTTTTATCCATTTCGGATATTTGTGTATGAAGTTCTAGATTCTTAGTTTTGAGAATATCATTCTCTTTACTAAGATCCAAATTTTGAGAAGATGTATTCTCAATATGTATGGAATTTGGTGTAGTGTTTTTAGAAGAAGATAATTCATGATATTTAATAAGGGGATTGTCATTATTCTGTTTCAAAGATTTATGTTGACCATTCAACTTTTTGAAACGAGAATAAAGATCTTTCAATGCTTCTAATAATTCTTCATTATTAAAGGAACTTACCTCTTCTTCTTCTTGTGCCCTAAAACACATATTAGCTTTTTCATCATTGTCATCTTCATCATCTGAAGATTCATCCCAAGTTGCTGCAAATGCTTTCTTCATCTTGTCAAACTTCCTTTCTCTTCTGGATTGATCGTTTTTGTTGGAAGTTTTAAACTTTGATTTGAGAAGTGGACAATCTTTCTTCATATGTCCTGGCTTATTACAATTGAAGCAAAGAGAAGAATCCGTATTTTTAAACTTATTATTATACTTACATTTTTGAAAGAACTTTCTGAAGTTCTTGGCAAAGAATGCCATATCATCATCTGAATCTTCACTATCTGATGTTGCGTTGAAGGCGAGTACTTTCTTCTTCTGATCTGATTCTTCTTTCGCATCTTGCAATGTAACTTCATGTGCCATTAAGTTACCAATTAGATCTTCCATGGATAATTTGGAAAGATCATTGGCTTCCTCAATAGCAGTGATCTTTGGACGCCATTCTGGGGAGAGTACCTTAAGAATCTTGCGTACCTGATCAAGAGAAGAATAAACTTTTCCAAGAGCATTAAGAGAATTAATAATGTTAGTGAACCTGGTGTTCATTTCTCTAATAGTCTCTTTTTCTTGCATCTTGAACAACTCATACTTATGAACCAAGGAAGCAATCTTGGTTTCCTTTACTTTACTGGTTCCTTCATGAGTTACCTTGAGTATGTGCCAAATTTCCTTTGCACTTTTGGCCTGAGATACTCGATTAAACTCATGTTTATCCATGGCACAGAATAAAGCATTCATGGCCTTTGAGTTGTTGGTCTTTTCAGATTTGTCGTTGGTGGTCCAATCAGCAACAGGTGTTTCTGGCTTTCTGTATCATGTCTCTATGATGTCCCAAATCTCATAATTCATACTTTAGAGATGAATCTTCATTCGTATTTTCCAATATGAGTAATTTGAACCATCAAATAGAGGAGGACGAGTTTGAGAGTGCCCTTCAGGATGCTGATTGTAGTTGTGTGGAACTGCGTTCATGTTTGATGTTGAGGAACTTGCTGCCATCTTAGCCTTGCTTTGATACCAAATGTAATTCTAGCCTGTAAGGATCAAATACACTAGGGGGGTGAATAGTGTATATTAAAAAAATTAACAGTTGCAATTAAAGAGTTACTTCTAATTGCTTAAGATGTGCAGAAAGTAAAGTATATAGAAAATGTAAATCAAACGCAAACACAGAGATTTATCCTGGTTCGGATCCTCTTGATCCTACTCCAGTCCTCTACCCCGTAGAGATTTTCAATCCACTATAATCACTTGTCCCACAAACACCAATTTACAAAAATGGCGACACTCCCCGTGTCCCAAACTTTGTACAATTTCAAAAGAGATTCAAACCTGTTAAATAAGAAATAGAAAAAAACACCTATAGCCTTGTTATGAATTTAGAATGAAATTCAAGGATGGTGTTTTCAAAAGAGACTTCAAGATATATAAGATATGAAATGAAGAACAATACTTGAAGTTCTCTGGTTCATAAAAGAAGAGAGAGATCAATTGATTTCTTCTTACAATTATGAACACAAACAACTTTCTAAAATGATGTTGAAAAAAGATCAAAATTGCTTCAAGGAAGAAAACTTCAATTTTCAAAAGATCTATGATTAAGAATCTTGAAGTTCTTCCGTTCTCGTAAGAAGAGAGAAATCTATGGATTTCTTCTTGCAAATGAGAAAAGAGCAACGAAGGCAAGATTGCTTAGAATCAACAATTCTAGGAAGAAAGAGAGAAGAAAGTTGTGTGGAAAGAATGAGGGGTATGCCCACTTATTTATAGTATTTTTGGGCAGTTATTCTGAGGGAAAATGGGGGGAAAAGGAGGTTCCTACCGTTCAGAAACGGTCTGGAAAGTTTCAGTTAAAACGGACACAAAAACTTCATTAGTCGACTAAAGAAGGCTTAGTCGACTAAAAGTCAAACTTTGGAATTTTTGACTGAAATTTTAACGGTAAGTTTCTGATGTTGACTGAAGACTACTCAGAAATTTTCAGGTCAAAATTTGAAAAAAAAGTTTTTAGTCGACTAATGGTTGACTTAGTCGACCAGGACAGAAAAACGTGAATTTTGAATTTTCTGAAAAAGGGTTGGTAGGATATGTTATTAGGAACCTAGGACTTAGATGGATTTCATATTCAAGGTTCTGAAATCTATAAAGTATAAAAATACATCAGTCCGTAGATTTCCGTAGATATATATGATGAGCTTCATGTGAGTATTTGAGATGCCTTTGTGCAGGGATTCCTTATCAAGTGATTATTGTCCAAGCGTGGATATATTAGGAAACTGCACATCTGCATAGATAGAGTGAGTAGCAATAATAATAGTTGTCACATCAAAATCATATGGAATAGAATAGGAAAGTAAACATGAGATTATGAAATCCCAACATTTCCTACGCTCTTCAAATAAGTCTCATGCATTCTCACCGCCTTCAACACCGCCTCATAAGTGGGTAGGTCAAGTGTAGACATGGCTCATATGTACTTAGGACCGAGGCCCATGCGGAAATGACAGGCTCGAGTAGTATCAGATGTAACCAGCTCTGGAGCAAACTTGCTCCGTAAGGAAAACTCGGCATCATAGGCGTCAATACTCCGACGGCCCTGGGTCAAACGCTCGAAGTGCTGCCTCAACTCATCATTCACTGTCTCTGGGAGGAACTTGAACTCAAAGCATGCCTTGAACTTTCCCATGAGACATGCTTGGTAAAATGACGATCCTCTTCGTCCCACCAATCTCGAGCCTGATGAGTCAACTGTCTTCATGCAGCATCTACCCAGCAATCCTGAGGATATCCAACTATGAGTAGATCATCCTCTGTGTGCACCAGCCACTCATCAACCTCCATGGGACTCTCATTGCCCAAGAAGAACCTCAGATGCATCTCCCTCAACTTCTTGAAGCTGGAAGTCTTCTGAGTCTGGACATTGGTCAACAACAACTCAGTCTGCTAACTCAGACTCGCTTGAACTCCCAATAAAATCTTCTCCAATAGAGAAGGCTCAGGGTAAGCTACCTCGGAAGAAGATGTCCTGTTCTCAGCGTCCATTCTGCAGGGAGAGATCAGGACAACATGGATCAATACAAAATAAAGTGATATAGTATTGGAGCATCATCCATACGATCCATACGCATATCATAGTGTGAGTTGACCTGCATGGGCCACCATAAAAACCATGTCACGCATTGTTCTCCAAAATAACCGAGAATACGAAACTTTCCACGGCATTCGTAGAGAACAGAGATGACAGGGCCCGCGGCAGTATTTAGACCCAAGGGTTTGACCTCTTAACTGTAAATACTACATAGCGTAGATGGAATATAATGGTAGATTTCCACAGGCCACGACGAATGATAGAATAGTACAGATGATAGATAAAAGAATTTTTGTAAATGCTCCAATATAGATAAATCCACAGAAACAACATAGAGTCACAACATATTATATATAAATATATTAAGTCTGAAGGATACAAAAGTACATACTGTGACTGTACAAAGTACACGGGGAAATACAACATGTAAGATCCCTAAACCAACAAAATGATGTCCAAACATCAAGTACAACTCACTCCCTATTCTATCCATGTGAAGCCAACTCTACGAAATAACCATCAGAGGGCTCCACCTCTAGCTTGAATATCTGGATTGTCGATAGGGTCCGGTCCTGCAGTCTCAGGCTCTAATCCTGGGAAAAGAGGGATGGACATGTCAATGCGTGCCCAGCAGGAACTAACAACCCTAGGTGGATATGCCAATCTCAAAATTGTCCTACCTAGCTAAAGGTCAGGTTACAAATGATAATAATGGCAAGCAAACTAATTTCATAATTTTAAGCAGGAACATCAACAGACATGGTTATAAAGGAAACACAGTAGAAATAGTGCATATAAAGAAATTCAGGCAAAAAATAAGTGAAAGACTGCAGATACTAATTCAGGTAATTACTAGAACAACATTTTCCACAATTAATTTGTTATGGTTATGATTTGAAATTCAGGTAGAAGGTAATACATAAGGCACTGGACCTTACCCAATACACAGGATGAGTGGAAAAGTGGTACCCCGCCAGTGGAACAGGATCCTGATCAATTTAATTTGACCTCTGGTAACTCTCCTATTTCGAGAGTGAGAATAGCATGTCATACAAATCAAGTACCTTATGGTGCATCATGAGTACACCATGGGCCTCTCCAATTCTGCCCAACTCCCTCTTTCGGCTACCAGGAGTGTAAGTGAGATACATATCCAATCTAGTCCAGTCCTTATGCGTTCATTTTACCCGATTTTCCCCTAAATCCAGCGTCTGGAATCCTCACCTACCTCAGGGTATATCGAATCATCCAGGTTGTTTAACACTCATAATTCCTCACTCTTAACATGTATCAATGTCCATCATTCTGAACATTTATGCGGTCTCATTTACCGCTATTCATGTCATTTCATTTTCACCATTATTTCATCAATGTCGTGATTTAACGACTATAATCGCATTACAATCTCATAAAGAAGAGTATCACAATACTTCATTTCTACCATTAGTACATCAATGCCCTAATTAGGCTACCATCATTTCATCCAAATGTAACAACATGAAACTAACATAACATGAAGCATAGAAGATGGCCATTTACATGGAACATAGCACATGGCCATTAGCATGGAACTAACATATCTATTAATATTAACATGAACTAATCATTAAGCTTAACATGAATTAGCACATGGCTATTAATATGTTAACATGAACTAACATGAAACATAGAAGTGATTTAACATAGAAACGTAGAAACATATCAATGTTAGCAAATTAATATTAACATGAACTAACCTAGCAAGGGAATTTAACATAGAAACATAGAAACATATTAAACTAACATGCTACCATGGATCATAGAAACATGTGGAATAATTAGCATATGGACATAATAACATTGGCACATGGACATATTAATGTTAGTATATGAAACATATTAGCATACATATTAGTAAATGGACATAATTATGGCATAAATGTGATTACTAACATGAACTAACATAGCCATTGAATTTACCACAAAAAACATATTAAACTAACATGCTAACATGGCTCATAGAAACATATGGAACAATTAGTAAATGGACACATTAACATGAAGGCATGGACATTAGATCATATTGGCAAGAACATTAGCATGTGCATTAACATATTGGCAAGAACATTAGCATATTCAGTTTGCATGGAAATTAGCCTATTAGCATACTACTATTAGCAAGAACATTAACACATTCATCTTAGCACACCATGGAGCATGATAAGCACTCTAGCACAACATGTAATATGGCGTGGACTACATCTCCATATAAACAATGTTAAGTTTGGTATCCTAACTAAAATTGGTAGTTCCTAGCTTGATGACGTCTATCTTCTCCAACCTACTCCTTTTCCTACAGCTCCTTCTACAAGAGTCCTTCTTCTTCAAGCTCCAATGTGCACCAAGAGGAAGGGGCGTGTTTGATGGCAAATGGGGTCAATGAAGGAGGAGAGAGGGTGCATAGTTCGTCCTTGGTGGTGCAAGGGGCGGTGCAAGGTGGTGTGAGGGGTGGTTCGTCCTAGGCTATGGGAAGGAGAGAGGGAGATGAAAACATTTTGGATTTTCTCTTTTCCTTTCTTATTTCTTCTCTTTTTTCTTTTCTTTTCTTTTTCCATTTAATCCTTCATCCCATCCTAATCACCATGTCAATGACTAAGAAAATGTCAAGTGGGGGCTAAGATGTCACACTTAGGTTGTTGTTAGGATAAATGAGTGCCACATAAAGGATGAGGTGACATGCATATAGAAATTAGGATTTTCTAATTTTGGAAAATGAAAATACACCTAATAATACTAGTAGTCATACCCATATACTATTTATATCATTAAATACAATCATATTATGCTATCTAAAAATGATTTAAAATATTTAAAGATAGATTTTATATTATTATAATTTTAAAAATTAGGAGAAAATCTCCAAAATACGTGAAAAATATATGCGTATTAAATATGACCAAAAATACCTAGTACAATACACGTACATATGAAAACATGGTATACAGGTGAATCAATTGTTGAGTATTGGACTCTCCACCTTGATTTTGATGATGATCAAACACAAATCATTGTGACTAACTCTTGTGATTGCAGTTAGTTAAGAAGTCACCAATCAGATTCAAGAAGATCAAAAGTGACTACACGTGTTGATTCAAGTGGAGGACTTGGTAGATCAACAACGGTGATGCATTGGCTTGAAGAACTCAAAGGCTTCATCTAATCTCAAGCAAATGGCATCAACAAATGAATGGAGATTCCATCCAAAGAGAAGAAAGGATTGGATGAGTCAAAAGCTTCGAAGACTATGACGTTGAAGATATTCAAGTCATTCATCTAAAAGACTCAAGACATTGAAGCTTTGAAGACGGTTCGTCTTGGTATTTATATTGTCTTCTAGCTTCATTTCTTAGAATGTTAAGCCTTGAGTAGGTCTTACATTATTAGAGCTAGGATTATCATAGAAGCCCATAGAATCTTTTCCGAAGCCTTACGCTTCTCATCGCGGCTTCCTGTGCATGTTAGTTGGTTCAAGAAGAAGAACCAACCGACTAGATGGCAATCTAGTCGGTCGGCAATCCTTCTTGAACCGACTAGAATGCTTTATCAATTTCAGCTCATTTACTGTTTGCAGTTAGTCGGTCCAAAAAGGTTCACCGATCGACTAGTTGTCAAACTAGTCGGTTAGGAATCCTTCTTAGACCGACTAGTTATGTCATTCATTTCACAGCCTGAGCTACTGTTTATCATTAGTCGGTCAAAGAACAACAGTCGACCGACTAGTTGAGAAACTAGTCGGTTGGAATTTGTTCTCAGACCGACTAGTGCTGCTTTGTGTTCAGCCAATTGTATTTCGACTCTTAGTCGGTCAAAGAACAATCACCGACCGACTAGTTGAGAAACTAGTCGGTTGGCAAGTCTTCTTAGACCGACTATTTCTAGTTCTCCTGAACTATCTTTATTGGCTGTCATCCTCTTAGTCGGTTCATGTTGAATCACCGACCGACTAGTTGATGAACTAGTCGGTCAGTGATCCTTCTTTGACCGACTAGTCTGCTTTAGAAATAGATCCGTTGGAGCATTTATTGCACGAATCTTGTGACCATTTTCTCTCTTCCCTATATAAGCTTGAGGGCTTCTAACCAGGGATTCAAGGCTGATATTTGAGAGATTTTCACATCTAAGAGAGGAGCCATTAAACTCTATTTCCAAGCTCTTTCTTCTCACATGAATCTCTCCCTCACTCTTATTCCTCAAGAGAGATTCATTGATTGTGAGCCTTCCAAGCTAAGAGCTTGATCCAAGGACACCAACCTCATCCTAGCCACCTATTGCTATCCATCTTGGTGGAGCTAGGGCTTGGTGTCATCATCTTCCCCAAAATCCTTCTTGCCCTAATATTTGGTAAGTTTACTCAAGGCATAGGATTTTGTAGGTAAGTGTTTATTTCATTGTTTCATTTACTTTGATTTAGTTGTACTCTCGGTTGATGAGAGGTTTGGCTTGATCCCAAGTTGTGGGAGTCAAGATTTCGTTTTGCTCTCGGTTGTGAGAGTTTGCTAAGTTCCAGGTTGTGGGACTAAGGTCTTTGCGTGTTCCCGGGTTGTGGGATACACGGACATCGATTGTAGGTCGATTGCACTTGTGGGGTTTCCTCAAGTGGGCTAAGGAAATCTCTAGCAGTTTGCTAGAGTATCCGGAGGTGATCCGGGTGTTGCTGGATTATGGCACCGGTAACAAGTCGGGGAGACTTGGGTGGCACCGAATCAGGGTAGATTGCTTGTTAGCATTGCATTCTTGTTTGCGTTGTTGTTCAATTATTGTATTCCGCATTTGTTGGTTAAGTAGGGTTTTATTTGGCGTAAATTACTTATAATTCTTTAAAGCACTATTCACCCCCCCTCTAGTGTTTGTTCCTCATAGCACAGGAGCACTACATCAATGAGCAAATCCATTGGGTTCACCCGATATTCGTTGTTTCTGGGTTTTAGAATATAAAGATTGAAATAAATGGTTCTGATCGTCGGGAAAAATACATTGGGGTTGAAGTCTTCGATGGAGCATATGAGGCCGTAGCTCATTTGTCATGTGATACACATTATTCTCTTATATGGCATATGATACATATTATTCTTTGATATGAAGAGAATAATAGGCGTCATATGACATAAGGGCCTAAGCATCGTATGCGGTCTCGAAAATTTTACCTTTTCGTATTTTTTTTTTCAAAAGCTCGGAATCATTTGTCTCGGTCTTCATATTCTAATACTCCAAAATACTGAGTAGCGGATGAACTTAATGGGTTTTGTTCGTTCGTTTACAGTCGCAAATTTAATGGTTATGTAAGAATAGAACCATTTTGTGATGGATGGATGACCGAACAAAATTTCTTCGATTCACTCGATATTCAGTGTTTTGAGATTTTAGAATACGAAGATAAAAATAAATTGTTTTGATCGTCTGGAAAAATACCGAAGTATTGATTTTTTGGAACCACGTATATAGCAAAACCTTATCTCACATGGCATATGATAATCATTATTCTCTAATGTGAAGATGTGAATTATGTTTCTCATATCGGTCTTGCATCAGACATATGACAGTTCACAAGTTTTAAGATTGGCGAAGTCTCATAAATTCCTTTAATAAGTATTGTAGTCATAGAAATAATCAAGATACATTAAAACCCCATCTAATTTATTTATATTACAATTGAGGGGGGTTTATATGATGTTTGTTCCATGTGACACATTTGTCCCATGTGGCAAGGAGGTAGGGGTGCCACATGGGCACTGTAAGACACACTTGGGGGTGGATAGGGTGCTGGTTGTGTTGTTGGGTGAGAGATGTGAAAATCTCAAACAAAAGCCATTTTCATTCCCATTGTTTGCAAACTTGACATTGTTTTTTCATCAAACCTAAATGCCCCTCATTCTTTCCCATATTTACGGATTTGTTATCGTCCTTTTTTCACTTTGACCCCTTCTTTTTGCACTTTGACATATATTGTCCCCCCCCTTTACCACCGGACGGTACACAACCACACTTTTCTCGTTTTCAGTTGCATGCGGGTCCCACATACTTTGTGCATGTTTTTTTCTCGGGTCCCGTACACCGTGCAAATGGTGCAATCAGTTTTCAAAGTTCAAGTTCCAAACCATGCTATGCAGGAGAAATAGACGTTCAACAAAAATAAGATGACAGTAATCGCGCATGCTTAAAAGAGATATTCACTAAGCTAAAGAGAACTAGGGGCTCAAAAAGCTAACGACACCCATGAAAGCAACAAGTTCCTCATCATGGGAAGCCGAGAAAAGATGAAGTGTCCGTGAGATTAGGAAGGAGGAGCTGGTCTCGATATGCCAGATGGGTTCCCAAAGAGCTCGAAAACCTTGTTGAAACCCTCGTCAATCTTCTTTTCGATTTGTTCTTCCATTGCATGGAACATTTTCTCAACCATCCCCTCGACCGGAGGAGCTGACCCGGAGTTGGCACCAGAGATACCAAATGGATTCTCGGAGAACTGGGCCGGGTTCTTATGAAGCTCCAACAGCTTCTTGAAGCTCTCGTCGATCTTGTTTCCGATCCGTTCTCCTGTGGCATCCAGCATCTTTTCGATCCTTTCTCCTGAGGTCTTGAACAAGTCGATCTGCATTCCGAGTACTTGAAGCCTCCTATCCACCTCTTCGTTTAGCATCCTACGCAAGGCATCCTCCAAAGCCTCTTTGGTGCGCTGCCACCTTTGTTGCCCGCGCTGAGTTTGGACCCTTTCTCCACCTCCTCTGTCCCCATCTTCTCTTCCATCGCCGCCGTCTTTGCTGACTACTTCACGGGGACCAACAGGACCATCATTTGTTGCAGCAGGCAGTTGTACATATAGATTGATAATATCATTGTGTTTAAAGTTTCTATTGCACTGCGGGCACTGCAAAATCACAGCAGCAGCAAGATCACAGAAGAAGCCGTGAAATGAGAAATAGGCACTGCTATAAAAGAACAGAAGTCCAATTTATAGTATCTTAATGTGTATTCGTTTGTACCTTATCAGAATTCTTCCGACGCAGTCGAAGCCAACTTTCTATGCAAGATCTACCATACACATGTCCGCAAGGAATGCAACTGCAAAACAGAGATGACAATTGAACAAAGTCTAAATAATATGAGAAAAATGGGTATCATTTGACCTCATATGCGGCTCCAAAACTCCAACCCCCGCTATTTTTTTTGGAGAAACGGAACCGTTCATTTTGATCTACATATTCTAATACCCCAAAACAACAAATATGGGATCATTTGACCTCATATGAGAAACGGAACCGTTCATTTTGATCTACATATTCTAATACCCCAAAACAACAAATATGGGATGAACTCAAGAGGTTTTGCTTGTTCATCTACCCTTCACAAATTTATCGGTTTTGCATTAATAGAACTTTTGCGATGGGTGGATGAACGGGCAAACCCCCTTAGGTTGAGCCGAAATTCGGTGTTTTGGGGTTTTAGAATATAAACATCAAAATGAACGGTTCCGATTATCCGAAAAATAGCACAGGATGGAGTTTTTGAGGTCACATATGAGGATTAGCATCATTATTCTCAAATAATAAATGCATATTTACACGTAGTAAACATTGTCTATTGACCATTCATTGAAAGGAAAAAAAAAAGCAGTAAAAGCAATGAGAAACTAATCCAATTTTTTCAGCCTAAAGTTACTGCCCTAGTCTTCATGCTCACCATGCTTATTTTGTTGGACATGTCAATAACAGTAAGAGGGACGACTTAACTATTTCTAATGACTGGGTCACCACATTATTAAGTTCCTCTACATAACCATTTCATGTACTAATTAGTTTATGGGACATGTTGCTTTGAGCTGAATATTAATGAGATTAATGGTCTGTATCACAATGTATGCGGTCTTTCTTGTTATTCTAGCAAATCATAACATTTCCCCTCATTTATGGACGTTTAATCTGGGCATGTTTTCAAGGATTGCTCCTTCATTCTACAAGCTTAATAAATTGAACGATTCGTGAGTTACTTTCAACCAGTTGTTAGTCTACCCATAAGATGTCCCTGAATATGGCAAGTCCTTCTCTTGCCTTTCGGTTCCTAAGTCTGAAATGTGACAACCTGTTGCGAAAGATTGTAAGGTTATAAAGTTTAAAGTACAGTGCATTCGCAGTCCACAACTGTGCTCCCGTATTCAACGTTGGGACCAAAGCAAGGGCATGTCACAAGTATTGGTACATGCTTAGCAGTGCCCGGACTCGACCAAATAGATGCTCGATAGAGTTGAAATTTCCAATATAATCTGTTTGGGTTCAATTGAATGACGTTACAACTGAAATACTTAAAGATGCCTAGATGAAAGGCAAGAAGGTAGAGGAGTCTACACCCACAAAAATAAAAAGGTCAATGTCTCACACACACACACACACACACACACACACACACACACACACACACAGAGAGAGAGAGAGAGAGAGAGAGAGAGAGAGAGAGAGAGAGAGAGAGAGGAAAAAAACATCTTGAGAAACAATAAGAATTAAGGATAGCAATCAGTTGGAAATAGAGGTAAAGAAGAAAATTTCAATACAACTGAGGAAAACAAGAATAAAAAATATATCATTGTGCATGATATACAATGTATACGTAAAAACTAGGGAGAAAGGCAGCCGATTAGATGGGCGATATGTTTAATTGATTAAACATGCCAAAGTCAGCTTCTGAATGGCTCACACGATTGACATTTACTTATATTCATAAGAAATAAGAATATATTTGTTCACCCATGAGCTCCTTAAATTTAAAAAAAAAACCTTTTTAGCTATTCACAATGACAACACATGTAATAGTCTTTCGTTTATGTAGACGAACTACTTATAACCCGTGACCATATGTCACGGGACACTCAAAATATTCACCAAAAAATTTCAACCCATTCCAAAAAATTTAATGCCCCCCCAAGCTTTTCCGTCAACCCATTCAAAATCTCTCCCCTCCACTAAAATTTAGCGCCCCTAGAATTTATTTCACCCCAAAATTTAGTTTCATCTAGATACAGTTCACATCAAAAATGTAAAATTTTAGTTTCTCAGAATTTAGTTCCTGCCAGATTTAGTTTCCCCTGAAATTTTTAATTAAAGTTAGTTTCCCCTAATCAGTTTAGTTCCCCTTTAGTTCCACTCAACGAATTTAGTTCTCCCAGATTTTAAAATCTTATTTCTTCCGAAATTTAGTTCCTCCAAAATTTTAAGGTTTTTCCTAAAATTTTCACAATCTCTTATCCTATCCATTAATTCCTCCAGATTCAATTCCAGCCATGTTTCTACCCATCATTTTGTTCTATTCAGCAATCCAATTCAAAAACATCACTCAATTGTATAATAGATGGTACAGTGGCAAGTTAGATGATTTTACAATATGGTCAGTACTTGTATCTTACCCCCCATGGAATTTGCATTAAGGTGCACTTAGTGGACAAATCCTAACATTCTTATCTGGCATCATATATGTATGACTTTAATTCCTAGATTCATAGAAATGTTGTGTGACCATGTCGGGTAAGATTAAAAATCTCTAAAACATGCTCTTTCTATGCTTGGCGCATTAGATGATTTCCTAGAACATGACATCTGTGTTGGGGTTTTTGCAACCCCTGCAAAAAACCAATCAGACAAGGAAAGAAAAAAATCACACCATATCAAGAAGAAAATACCAAGATATGTTGTTCGATCGACTAACCGAAGCATATATCGATGGAGTGTTGATAGAGAAATTCACTGTGCAAAGAGAAATAAAATTGCAAGATTAGCTCTTATCTCATAGATAATCTCTCTTATCACCTATATACATACAATCTCCATCACATGATCTCCTCTCGACTAACCATGAGAGGAATGGCCCCTAAAAACCTATCTCTCATCTAACTATATATATAATGGTACAAAGAATTTATATCCTAGCATAACTCTTATACAAGGAAATCTATCCTAATACAACTCTTATTTAGTTATAGCCAACATAACTAAAAAACCTAAGTCCTAATCCTAATAGGATTTCTATCTTATACATAGTTTCTAACAAAAAAATTCGATCCGGGTTCAAACTCATGTGTTTGTATCATAATTCTCAACAATCCATCTAGATACTACAACAAAAAATTCCTTAGACGTAATACCTCAATACAAGACATAATCACAATACTCTACTATGTCTCGTATTTAGTGACCAACATAAAACCGAAGTTATACCCGATGTTCTTGATATCATTCTTTTTGGTAAATCCGCACATACACTATACTTCACTTCTTGAAAACATCTAGTATGCTCATCATAATTTCCAACCAATCACCCATGATTGCTCTGTTACTACGTTTTGTACAATCACAATCATTACATCATGCTCCATCTGGATATCCAAGCGAGCACTCAAGATGCTCTCATATCACGCTTCGAACACTCGTGATCAATGTGTCATGACTAGTAATTGAGACGAATCTAATGACGTGCAAAAACATTTGCCACACCACGCCTCGAAGCACACCAATATCCAAATCATAATGTTACATCACCTCACCCTTACCGTCAATAACATTTTTAATCTTTTGATCATCCGATCTGCATCCGATCTTGGTGATCCATATCGATCTTTCAATTAACCTCTGGCACCCACACCAAATAATAGAATCCCCCAGTCTGCTTTCACCATTGCATCCAGAGAGCTTAAAATAGGTTTTGACTCCTGGATTGCTTTAATCGGCCCTAAATATGCTCATATCATCTAACCGTTAGATCACCAACAAAAATCCCGCTATTTTTCAACCAAACAACTATTCGCGGTTACTGTAACGGTACTATAGCTACAATAATCGATAACCTTTTTGAATTTTTTTTCTTTTTTCTTTTTCTTCTTCTTAAATCTCGTGATGCTAACGATCTCCGTATAATCTCATCCATAAATCTTGCGAGCAAAGACGGATCGAACATTGTGAAGCTCTGATACCAATTGTTAAAATTTTCATGACCATTATGAAAAATCAAGCATGCAATGGAAAGAAAAAATCATACAAGATCAAGAAGAACACCGACATATGCATGATTTGACCTATCAATCTCAATATATATTCATGGAACACCAATAGAGAAATCCATTAAACAAAAAAGAAACAAGATTGAAAGTTGAAATCCATTAAACAAAAAAGAAACAAGATTATAAAATAAACTTTCATCTCACAAACTCCCTCTCCCACATACATCCAATCTCTATTCTGAAGTTTTCTCTTAACCGGCCATAAGAAAGAGGGCTCCCAAAAGTATCTCTCCCATCTCACCGACTCCCATCTCCGACATACATCTAATCTTTATCCCGGAATCTTCTCTCAACCAGCCATAAGAAGGACTCCCAAAAACATCTCTCATCTAACAATGAGAAAGATACATAATGGTACTAGAAATTTTTATCCTAATATAGCTCTTATACAAGAAAACCTATCCTAGCACAATTCTTATTTAGTTGCAACGCACGTAACTAAATAACCGAAGTCCTAAACCAATATGCCTTCTATCTTGTTCTAATTCCTTGCTAAAATGAATTCTAATTTGAATCTAATTCTTGAGTCCGATTCGGGTTAAAAGTCCTACATGTTTCTACATGTTTCTATCATAATTCTCAACAATCTGATCGTACATCACCTAGCAATGGGGATAGCAACACTGCTGGAAAGAAGAATGGAATGGCTTTGGGGTAGTTGGGGTGTACCAAAGTGACAAGGAAGAAGGCAGGGAAGTGACAAGGAAGAAGCGAAATGGATTCTGGAGGTTTTATGTTCAATAGGTTTCCCACTAATAGAAATGCACAATGTTCATCTCTTATGCAGCAAAACAGAGGAAATGCAGGGCAAATGGAAACCAAATGTTCCCAGGATTGTTGACTTGTGCTTAATGCCAATCATAGTAATCTTCATTCGGATCCCAAATTACCAAATAGATTCCTAAATTTTTGTTTACCTTAGTTACTTGAGTTAAGGTCCATTTGTAGGGGGCATAAAAGACTTAGGTTCAAATCTTGTTAGAATTAGTTCTCATAAGAGGGCTTAACATAGTAAACATATCTTTGAGTTGTATTAAAAGTTTACATATTTGTAAACTAAGGGGCATATATGGACACGAAAAATGATGGAGATTCAATTAACTGAGAGCACAAGACGAAGAAAACCACACAATCAAATACAATAACACACCAAATTTCTGTGTTTCAACTGCCCAACTTTGACCCACGTCTACAGGGCACACCATGAGATACTTCACTATGATTGGCACACCTACAAGATTACACAAGACTCTCACACACTCTTTAATCTCAACATATCATCTCATGGTCCTTTCTTGCTCCAAGCATAAAAGAGTCAGAAGCCACCTTTCATCTCACTACGAGAAAGATTTATAATGGTACAAGGAAACCCTGGCCTAGCACTATTCATCATTTAGTTGTAACCTTCACAACTAAGCGATTTGGTCCATAAGCCCAATGCCATCAAATAGATTTCCAGGCCATCGATCGTTATTGAACAAAAAGTTGCCTAGATGCTCAACCAGATGCGAGACAGAACTTCAAAATTTTTCACCTTGGCTCATATACTACCTGCCACACAACCTAGCGATGCTTTGCTGCTCTCGCCATCCCATTTCACAGACAAATTAGCACTTGCATTATATGTTTCACCTCCTAAAACATCTCGTATAATCATTATTGTCTCCAATTGAGCATCCAGTACCACTTCTCATGTCCCACACCAAATAACCATGGCCACTTCATCATGCATTACCTCAGCCAAATCATCAAAATCACCAAGCACACATGATCACTTCATATGTCTCACACTGCACAACTATGACCACTACACTGTGCTCCACCTTAATCAAACCATCTAACCGGCTGTAAAAACAGCCAATGAATGGACAACACCATATGCGACACAAGTTTGAAAGCAACCAACATCCATCAAACACGAGGCTGCATACCAACACATCACCAGTACCATTAGGTCCATCATCAATCTCTCAATCAATCTGACTCGCATTGGCCTCTTCAAGTACTGTTGAATCTGTATTTATCTTTAAATAGCCCTGCATCAATGGAGTTCTTCCAATCCGCATTCATCGTAACATCAATAACATAGAAAAATATAAGATTCAACTCTTGGATTTGTTGGGTCCCTTGGGAATGGACAACTTAAATACTAAACAGTTACGATTAATGATAAGCTAACAACAAAAATAATTGCAACTGAAAGTAAATAAAATGTTCGCAAAAATAAAAATAGAGAAACAAGCAAACCAGAAGAAGACAATCACTATCACCAGAGATTTATTCTGGTTCGATCTTCCTGACCTACTCCAGACTCTGGTCCACATGCTCACTGTTTAAGATTTTTCACTAATCCTTCTTGCAAATTTACAAGAGAAAATCTTACACCTTGACAAATACCCTAGGCCCTAGCCAATAGTAAACCCCAATTACAACACCTTGAGATTGAAAACACTCTCACATTGAGAGCAAAATCAAAGTCTACAAAAGAGGAAAAAGATCTTGAAGTGGAAAAGAATCGTACAAATCTCCTACAGACTTGAAGATATGTGAATGTGCATTTAATTGAGGCTAAGGAAATAGATTTCTATTCTATAAGATATAAGCTTTGGAGAATATAAATTTGGACTTTCTGGCTAAAAAAGATAAGAAATCAAAGCATAAGAATTGTCTAAGATTGGGTTTTTCTTTTTGTATTCTTCTCTAATTCTTATGTCAACATCTGAGAATCATCCCATATTTATAGAGGAGAAAAAATCTTTAAAAAAAATTACAAAAACACCTCTTCCAACGGCTAGTTAACAGCTATGTAACGACTAGAAGAATGACGCTCATAATTTCACTTTTAAATTGTTTATTATTGCTTATTTATAGGTGAAAATTTTGAAATGACCAATAAATATTGGTTGTATAAATTTATTTTTTATTACCAGGATTTTTCTACAAATTTTCAGTTTTTAATTATATTTTCCAAATTTACTAATTAAAAAACCTTGCAGGCTTCAAGCTGGCGAGGTGCACAGTGCCACCCTGGCACCTCACCTTTGCCTTCTATAACCTTACCTCAATGTTTCTTACCCTAGTAAAGCCCAACCTATCATGATTTTAAGTTTTTAGCAATAGAAGATTCACAACTTTCACATTTCAGCCCCTCGTTTTTTCTTATATCGTTGATGCCTACACTACAAAAGATGTCGAATTTAATCTTCAAATCATCCGAAGTCAACTTTTACAACACAATAGGAACAAGTGTATGGTCAGTGGTAGACTAGAAGAAGAAGAAGACGAGAAAGAAGAACAAAACTTCTATTCAATCATCAAACCCCCCCCCCCCCCCCCCCCCCCCCTTTCAAATGGGTTGGTTATGGCATTAAATATAAGACAAGAAAGATCTAGAAAAGAATTTACAAACTTATCTCACCTATTACTTGCATAACATCAACATTCTACATGTTGATGCCAGATCCAAATCCTCTAATGACAACTATGAAGGTAAGAGGACCATATTGTAGGACATTACATTGAAAAGCAATCATCTAGTAAAGATCTAGCTTTTCACTTTATGCAATTTAAGCTCATGCAACCAAGATATATCCTCCAAATCAAGGTTTGAAATCATAATTTGGGTCCTAGTATTAGCCAATGCTTTGTAGTATAGATATCGACTCTATTAGACGAATTATTGAGTGATACATATCAGAAGTATCTCGAATGTTATTGGATTGCATATCTGAACATGGGTGTGAAGCTGAGATTTATTTTTAGGAAATAATTCATTCAACCATAAATTATCTATTATACCATTTGAGACATTGTCCTATCTTTCTGAAACCCAATAGATTAATCAGTCATCGTAATGAAAGATATTACCACCATTTGTCAAACCCAGTTAGCTTATGTTTTCGGGGTACATCATCCACATACTCCACTTTCATGTTTATCTACACACTGAACTTTCATGTTTATGTTGCATGGAATACACAATGTAAATACAAATTTAACAAATAGCTTTAGACTACAAGTGACCAAGATCCTCCAAGTGATCCAACATATCACCACAAACTTCTTATATCGTGAGTTCATGACTCAACCTTTTCAATTGAGAGTTCTTGGCATGAAACAACTTTGGCATTTTTCTCTCTTTGCCCATGTGGTACAGAGGTTCTAGTTTTTCACAGTTCTCGTACTGTATTTTCTTCCACTCATAAGGTAAGCGAACAACAGCACTTATCGCCATCTTTGTGTGCGTGCACGCGCGCACGCGCATGTTTGTGTGTGTGTGTGTGGGGGGGGGGGGGGGGGGGGGGGGGGGGGGTTGGGACTATACATTTAAATTCAATGACAAAATATGTTATTAGATAGAATTCTGATGTAAATTGAAAATAAATAAATAAATAAAGGGAGTTGCTCGCGTACCTACCGTTTTACCCGTGTGCACAACCACATATTTACAAGTTTGACATTCAAAATTTAAACCTCTTTTACTCTCGTCGCCGCCCCAGCCCCAGACCCGCCCCCTAACCGACCGTCACCCCCCTAGTCGACAAGTTTTTAGGATTTGGAATTGGCGATGGTGGCGTGGGAGGTCGGAGGAGGGGTCGGAGGGGTGGGGGAGGTTAGAGGGGGGGCAGAGGAGGGTGCTGGGAGGGGTTGGGTTGTTGGAGGAGGGAGCAAAGGATGAGGAGGGGGCTGGGGAGTTCGTCGGAGGGGGTGGCGAAGAGCGAAGGGGGCTGTGGAAGATGAAGAGGGTCGGAGGAGTGGGGCGGAGGAGGGAGAGGTGTTAGGTGGTCGGAGGAGTGGGGCGGCGGAGGGAGAGGTGTTAGGTAGTCGGAGGAGGGGGAGACGGAGGGGATGTGGAGGTCGGCGGAGGGGGCAGGAAAAGATGAAGAGGGGCGAAGGAGAAGGGGGCGGGGCGGGGTTGTCAGATGAGGTCGCGGTAGAGGGTCTGGGGAGGATGGAGGAGGGCAGCAGAGGGGGTTGGGACTGGGGAGATCAGCGTTGGAGGTAGCGTCGTCGCCCGCCGGCGGTCATGCGTTTTACTCGCACAACCGGGGTATTTTCGGTATTTTCAAATGGTTATTTGTGGTGAGTAATTTTGAGTGGCAAACTTGTAAATAAACGGTATCTCAGTTGTGTGCGAGAGTAAAACGGTGGGTGTTCAAAGCAACTCCTTAAATAAAAATAGAGAATAATGTAAAAAGATGGCACCTGACCAACTTGGGTCAGATGTGCTGACGTGGCAACCTTCCATTGGCCTTCCAAAAAGCAATTGCTTTTTCGGCGGCCAATGGGAGGTCGCCACTTCAGTGCACCTGACCCAAGTTGCTTTTTGGAAGGCCAATAAGAGGCCGTCGTGCACCATCTGATACCAATTAATCACATAAAAATAAGCACAGTATGAATTTCAGTTATGTAAAATTTGGAGAGCTTGACAATAGCAATCATGCTTGAGCAATTCAAGCTTATCCCCCCACCCCCCCAAAAAAAAATCAAAAATCTCAATTTTTTTCTAGTTTTAAACTTACCAAATTCGATGTGGGCCGTTGGAATTGCAGGATTTGAAGCAGATGGGGCAATCGCCAACGCCACTCTGTTCGGAGCTTTCCACGTCGTCTCCTCTATTCTCCGTTATCCCATTGCCTACTTCCTCTTCTTCTTCATCTAACTCTTCTTCTTCTTCTTCGTCATCAACAACAACATCGCCATCGTCATCATCAGATTGACTATCATCATCATAGCTATCGGCATTGTTGTCCTCATCCATGGCATCATCATCATCATCAGATGCTGAGATTGGGTCGACAATGGCTCCAGAATCTTCAAAGACACTGATCACACCCTGTACTTCCTGTGCCGCGGCCGCGGGAAGGTATTCTGGTTCATGTCGCGGATCGGAATTAAGGTTCGTCGCCACTATTAATGAGACAATGACGGGGTCGACAAAGACTCCATAATCTTCAAAGACACTGATCACACGCTCTACTTCCTGTGCCGCGGCCGCGGGAAGGTATTCTGGTTCATGTCGCGGATCGGAATTAGGGTTCGACGCAACTATTAATGAGACAATGACTGGGTCGACAAAGACTCCATAATCTTCAAAGACACAGATCACACGCTCTACTTCCTGTGCCGTGGCCGCGGGGAGGCATTCTGGTTCATCCCGCAGATCGGAATTAGGGTTCGACGCCATTATTGATGTGATTTAGAGAGAGAGAGAGGGTGGGGAGAGGGAGAACAGTTCCTTTTGGGGTTGGTTTGCGCCGATACCGTTTTACTCACGCGCAGAACCCTAATTCCATGCATTCTGCGCACATACCACTTATTCCTCTTTTACTCTCTTTTTTTGCCCCCCAATCCCTCTCCTCCCAAAAAAAATACCGCCTTTACCACCCGCCCACCCTACCGCCACCCTCGACGACGACGATGACAATTTACAAGGGTTTGAAATGGGCGGTGGGGAAGATGGAGAGGGGGTTGGAGAGGTCGGAAGGGGAGGGGGGAGGTCGGAGGACGACGACGACGATTGTCCTTTGAGGGGAAGATGGGAATATGGCTGAGGAGGTCGGAAGAGAGAGAGGGGGCTGGGGAGGTCGGTAGAGGGGGAGGGGTCTGGGTTTGGGAGGTCTGAAGATGGGGCGGAGGAGGGCAGAGGAGGGGGCGGAGGAGGGGGCGGAGGAGGGGGCAGGGATGTGGAAGTCCGAGGAGGGGGAGGTGGGGCTGGGAGGTCGGAGGAGCAGGCGGAGGAGGAGGCGGGGCTGTGGAAGTCGGAGGAGGGGGAGGTGGGACTGGGAGGTCCGAGGAGGCGGCGACGGAGGCGGTGGCGACTGTTGGAAACTATTGAATTTTTCAAAAGGATTTGGGCTCATTTGGTTTTCCCTCCTTTTTCTTTAGTCCCTAATTGGTTGGGCAAAAAGACTTGGAGGAGTTTATAAAGAGCTTGTTGTGCCTTAAGGGTGTGCCCCTTGGGGTATGGCTCTTTTGTGAAGGGGAGATGACTTAGTTGAACTTGGGTTCAACACGCGCGCGCCGCCGCCGCCCGTCGGCCGGCCGTGACGTGCGCGCGGTGATTATATTTTTTGATAAAATAATTATTATATATATATATAATTATTTTAATAAACCGGATTTCAAATTTCAAACGGTTTTAAAACGTTTCAAATTCAAACGTTTACAAATCTAAACGTTTTTTAATCCAGATTTTATTACCGCCTTTAATCCCAGATATGAAATTAACACGCATTAATTCCAGATCTAGAATTAAATCGGTTTAATTCTTTTCCGTTACACATTTTCATTATAAAAGGACATCGTTTGGTTTACATTTAGTAAAAGCGAAAATTTTTCTCTGCCACCTCTTCCTCTGCCTGCGAAAATTCTTCCCCTTAAAAAGTTTTTTCTGTTCTTCCTTGATCCCGAGCAGTGTTTTTTGGTGTTTGTTCTTCCTCGATCTTTTCCAGTGCAGATTTGATCGATCACAGAGGTTCATCTGGGCTGTTTTATCCTGGGGCCGCCGGGGCTATCCACTGCTTGCACAAATTTGGGCAGAGCCGCGAAACGTCTTAAAGAAAGCGACCTAGTCCGCGACTCAGCCCCTTTTCATTCATTTTGGTAACATCGTTCCTACCTTCTCTCGGTTTTCTTCATCAACTATTTTCAACAAATTTAAGACGTATCTTCTGCCATGACTTCTGAAACCGAAACTGTGATTGTTGCATCTGACCTAAACAAACCCTTCCGCTTTTCTGGATCCCATTTCAAACGTTGGCAACAGAAAATGTTGTTTTTCCTTACCACCAAAACTGTTGCCTACGTCTGTAAAACTGAAAAGCCTCTTCTGCTTCTACCCGAAAATCCTTCTGATGCTCAGCTCAAAGAATTCCAAACCAGGGATGATCATGACTTCCTGTGCAAAAACTATATCCTTAATGGTCTTTCTGACGATCTCTATGATTACTATAGTTCACACAAAACAGCAAAGGAAGTCTGGGAAGCACTGCAGAAGATGTACGACACAGAAGAGGCTGGCTCAAAGAAATACGCAGTCAGTCGCTACCTGAAGTTCCAGATGACAGACGAAAAGTCTGTGGAGGTTCAGTCTCATGAGCTACAGAAGATAGCTCATGAAATTGTTTCTGAAGGTATGACTCTAGACGAACAATTTCAAGTCGCTGTACTCATAGACAAATTACCCCCTGCTTGGAAAGATTTTAAAAATACCCTTAGGCACAAAACTAAGGAATTTTCCTTAGAAAGTTTGATAACTCGTCTTCGGATTGAGGAGGAGGCCCGTAAACAAGACAAAAAGGAAGAAATTAATGCTGTTTCTAACAGTAAGAAATCTGTTATTCTGAAACCTAAAGGTAAATTCATGAAGAATCAGAATCAGAATCGAAATCGATTCAACCAGAACAAAAATGTTCCTAGAACTCAGAATGGACCAAAACCCCCTTCAAAGAATGTTTCGGTACAGTTTATTTGCTATAACTGTAACAAGCCTGGCCATTTGGCTCGGAACTGTCGGAATAAGCGTCGTCCTGCACTGCAGGCGAACCTTACCGAAGAGGATTTGATTGCAATGATTTCTGAAGTCAATGCAATTGGAGGTACTGAAGGGTGGTGGATAGACACTGGTGCTTCGCGCCATGTCTGTTATGATCGTGGACAATTCAAGTCCTATTCTGAAACAAAGGACAAGAAAGTGTTGTTGGGAGATTCCCACTCCACTATTGTTGCTGGTATAGGCGATGTAGATTTGAAGTTTACCTCTGGAAAGACTGTAACTCTTAAAGAGGTCATGCATACTCCAGAGATGAGGAAGAATCTGGTTTCGGGCTACCTTCTCAACAAGTCTGGGTTCACTCAAACTATAGGTGCTGATATATATACCATTGCTAAAAACAATGTTTTTGTTGGAAAAGGATATGCCACTGATGGTATGTTTAAGTTGAACATTGATATTAATAAAGGTTCAGCTTCTGCTTATATGTTGTGTTCTTTTAATATCTGGCATGCTAGACTCTGTCATGTTAACAAACGCCTTATTAAAAATATGAGTAACTTAGAACTTATTCCTAAATTGTCTTTGGATGATTTTGAGAAATGTGAATTCTGTAGTCAAGCCAAAATAACCAAGACACCACATAAATCTGTTTCAAGAGAATCAGAGCCACTTGATTTAATTCATTCTGACATATGTGAATTTGATGGTGTCTTGACTAGAAATGGAAAAAGATATTTTATAACTTTTATTGATGATTGTTCTGATTATACTGTTGTATATCTAATGAAAAATAAAAGTGATGCATTTGATATGTTTAAATCTTTTGTTACTGAAATTGAAAATCGGTGTAATAAAAAGATAAAGAGATTACGTAGTGATCGAGGAACTGAATATGACTCAACAATTTTTAAATAATTTTATAATTCACATGGTATTATTCATGAGAAGACTGCTCCTTATTCTCCTGAAATGAATGGTAAAGCTGAACGAAAAAATAGAACTTTAGCTGAATCTGTTGTTGCTATTATGCTTAACTCTGGAGCTGCTTCTCATTGGTGGGGAGAAATTTTATTAACTGCATGCTATGTGTTTAACAGGATTCCTAAATCTAAAAGTAAAATTTCTCCATATGAAGTTTTTAAGAGTAAAAAACCAAATCTGTCCTATCTTAAAACTTGGGGATGTTTATCTTATGTTAGGATTCCTGATCCTAAAAGGAGAAAACTTGCTAGTAGAGCTTATGAATGTGTTTTCATTGGTTATGCTGTAAATAGCAAAGCATATAGATTTTATGATTTGAAAGAACATGTTATTATTGAATCTAATGATGCTGATTTCTTTGAAGATAAGTTTCCTTTTAAATCTAAGAATAGTGGGGGCTCTAGTTCATGTCCTATACCAGACATTAGTCTTCCTGAGTCTGATAAAGGATTAGAAATTGATTCTAGAAAGAGTAAGAGGGCTCGTGTTGCTAAGGACTTTGGTCCTGACTATTACACTTATAACTTAGAAGAAGATCCTAGGAATCTTACCGAGGCCTTATCTTCTTTGGATGCCAATTTATGGCAAGAGGCTATTAATGATGAGATGGACTCTCTAGAGTCTAATAGAACTTGGCATCTAGTTGACTTACCTCCTGGATGTAAATCTATATGATGTACGTGGATACTTAAGAAGAAGTTAAAACCTGATGGAACTATTGATAAGTATAAAGCTCATCTCGTAGCCAAAGGATTTAGACAACGAGAAAACATAGATTTCTTTGATACTTTTTCACCTGTATCTAGAATTACTTCCATTCGTGTACTATTAGCTATTGCTGCTATACATAACTTAGTAGTACACCAAATGGATGTTAAAACAGCCTTTTTAAATGGTGAATTAGAAGAAGAAATCTATATGGATCAACCTGAAGGTTTCGTTGTTCCAGGTCAAGAAGATAAAGTATGCAAATTAGATAAGTCACTTTATGGTTTGAAACAAGCACCTAAGCAATGGCATGAAAAATTTGATAACCTTGTTATTTCTGATGGTTTCAATGTTAATGAAAGTGGCAAATGCATATATTATAAATCTGATAATGGTATTTGCACCATTATATGTCTTTATGTTGATGATATGCTGATATTTGGTTCAAACATTCATGTTGTGAACAAAGTTAAAACCAAGTTAAGTGCAAACTTTGACATGAAAGATATTGGTGAAGCTAATGTAATCCTTGGAATTAAAATAACTAGGTCTGAACATGGAATTTCTTTGAATCAATCTCATTACGTTGAAAAGATTCTAAAGAAATATAATTATTTTGATCGTAAACCAGCTTGTACTCCTTATGATCCTAGTGTTAAATTGTTCAAGAACACTGGCGAAGGTGTTAGACAAACTGAGTATGCGAGCATTATTGGCAGTCTGAGATATGCTGCTGATTGCACTAGACCTGATATAGCTTATGCTGTAGGATTACTATGCAGGTTTACAAGCAGACCTAGTATTGAGCATTGGTATGCTATTGAAAGAGTCATGAGATACCTTAAGAGGACCATGAATCTCGGATTACATTATCAGAAGTTTCCCGCTGTCCTTGAAGGATATAGCGATGCTGATTGGAACACCCTTTCAGATGACTCCAAGGCAACTAGTGGCTATATTTTTAGCATAGCTGGTGGAGCTGTATCTTGGAAATCCAAGAAACAGACTAACTTAGCTCAATCCACCATGGAGTCTGAGATGATTGCACTAGATTCAGCTAGTGAAGAAGCAGGTTGGCTTAGAAACCTGTTATCAGAACATCCGTTATGGGATAGACCGATACCAGCTATCTTGATCCATTGTGATAGTACTGCAGCTATTGCAAAAATTCAGAACCGTTATTATAACGGAAAAAGGCGACAAATACGTCGTAAGCACAGCACTATTAGAGAGTATATGAACTCTGGAGCTGTGAGAGTGGATCATGTACGTACTGATGATAACTTAGCTGATCCTCTGACGAAAGGATTAGCTTGAGAAAAGGTCTTTAAAACCTCGAAAGGAATGGGACTCATGCCCTTAGAATGATGAGTCACTTGTGAGGGAAACCCAACCTATAGACCGGAGATCCCGAGAAATAGGTGCAAAGGGTAGTAACAAATCATGAAGTGATATGTGGAGAATCATGCTAGTATAATTATTAGTCCTATTCCAGAAGAATCATATTGAGCATGATATCCTGAAGCGAAAAAAAGGATGAGTTTATATTAACTCTTAATGAATTCTATACTCTATGTGGAGTGGGGTACCTAGCTACAGGAGTACTCTTGATAGAATCACCTATGTGAATGTGGAAGTGTGGCCGCTTCCGATGGAATTTTGGGCAAAATTATCTAGAGCATTCACTATACTGGGATACACGTGCAAGGCCGTAAAGCACGGGCTTATGAACAACACCGTGATAAGGTTGTGTGTGTGATGATGTTAGAGATAGAGTTCAAAACTACGAGTTACTCTAGTTAAATCTGTAGGATCCTGCCAAAACAGAGTTAGGATCGATAATATGAAGTTTAGACTTACGCTTGCGTATGCGGCACGGTAGTCTACGAACTTCGCCTTCGGATTCGCCACGACGGATCGAGTCTTCTCACGAACGGAGTAAGGCTACTAATCCACAATCTAAATCTCTACTTTAGATTAAGAACTTGGATAGAGGGAGAGGAAGGATTTCTGCAGAGCTTCGCTATGAAGAAGATGCATGCATGAATTTCATGCAAAAGGTGTAAGAAATGGCTTACCCTTGGGTCTTATTTATAGCCCCCAAGGTAGTTATTTTAGGGTAAGTTGTTCCTTTGGAACAACTTACTTAAGGTGTACCATGATACATGGCACATTATAAGCTTAAGTTGTACCATATGCATGGTACAACATAAGCTTAAGATATTCCCCCTTTATAAGCCATATGTCGCATGCACTTATGCATATATAATGCGACTTTCCCACTCATCCAGAGATCCTCTCCGCAAGGGAACCGATTCCCTTTGTACACGACTTCGTGTACGCGACGTTCGAGGTCCGTATTCCCTCGTACATCCCCCACAAGGGTGTACAAACGTCTTCCATATCCAACATCTCCCACTCACACTTGAGGGGATTGTAAGAGAACGTCTTTCCCTTAGTTCTTTCATCTATCATACCGAGAAATAGACCGTGCGACCGTCATGCGCGTATAGTCTGTTGTTGTGCACTTGTTAGAGATACACAACGACCTCGAAGGTGCAAAGTTGAGTAGTTCAACGCATGCTTTACCCTAGATTATTTCTTCACATTTCTTGTACTTTATATTCAACAATTGAATCCCATCTGGATTACAATTGGCTGGCCAGCTTTGAATCATTAAAGTCCAAATGCGAATATGAAATCAATCTTCCTCTTCTTGCGAACCTTCTGATCTTGACTTGATTCGCTTTTCTAACGTGCCCCGCCGAGCCGAATTACCATAGCCCATTAGTAACACGCTAAGATAGCGATCATCTCGTCAAATCTAAAGGAACCAATTGGAGTCCTTGAGGGTAAGAGTTAAGACCCGTATGGCCTTTGAGTCTCACATAATAGCAAACACTATTGCTACTAACTCAGTGGTCGAAATGCATACGTGGTATGAACACGTACTACAACATCACTCCTTTCCCAGGGAGAGTATGTCTTAATGATGTTGTACGGATGAAAAGATCAGACACCACTGTGCCTATCTTTTTGAGTCCCCTTACTACTCGTGAAATATTCACGGACTCTCATCCTGCATAAGACAGATAGGATTTAAAATCCTACGAGATCTCTTTCAAATATCCTTGTGATACAGATCTCAGATCTTTTGTAAGCATCCATATGATGCAGATCTTTAATTCGACTATCTTGTTTAAGTCATGACTCTAAATCATTTGTCTAATGATTTTGACTTTAAACTAGTCTCATCTCTATCTTATCCTTCTGATAAGATAAGGCGGTTGCTCATGTGAGAGAGCCAACCTTAATCTGTCCGACATACACACAATAAAATAGCTGAGACTTAAACACAAATGTATAAAATCATTTGTAAGAAACTTGTATGCAATATATAAAAGAACTTCTTTCTTTTATTAAACTTTGATCTTCTATAGACATGGGAAATATTACAAGATACAGCTCAGCATCTACGCATTCCCATAGATGATAAGTGTTTGTAAAACACATCTCTGGGGATCGCCTTGGTAAGGGGATCCGCTATCATCTCATGCGTGGATATGTATCCTATGTCTACTTCCTTCCGTTTGTCATAGTCCTTCGCAAACTTGAATCGAATGTCAATGTGTTTGGTCTTACAATGAAATTTAGGATCTTTGACGTAGGCAATCGAAGCTTGACTATCACTGTATATAGGAACAATGCTTGAGTCAGTGGCATTCGTCAGCCTGTCTAAGAATTTCCTAAGCCAAACAGCTTCTTGGACCGCCATGCTGAATGCTACGAACTCGGCTTCCATGGTTGATAGAGCGATGCAGGTTTGTTTCTTGCTGCTCCAGGATATTGCACCATTCCCGAGTAAGAAAACAAAGCCTGAGGTAGATCTTCGCTCGTCGAGATCACCTGCCCAATCAGCATCGGTATAGCCTTCGAGTCTCAAGGTATTGCCTTGATAGCATAACGCATAGTCCGCAGTCCCTTTGAGGTACCTTAATATCCTCTTTACCGCTTTCCAGTGTGCTTGTCCTGGGTTGGATTGGTAACGGCTTACCATACCAACAGCATAGCAAATGTCCGGTCTGGTACACATCATGGCGTACATCAGACTCCCGACAGCACTTGAGTATGGAACTTTTTCCATAGCTTTCTTTTCTTTTGGATCTTTGGGACACATCTCCAAACATAGACCCTCGCCTTTGCTTATTGGAGTATCAATTGGCTTGCAGTCCTGCATATTAAACCGTTCTAAAACTTTCTTTATATATGTCTCTTGAGAGAGAGAAAGAAGTTTCTTAGAACGATTCCTTGAGATCTTAACCCCAAGGATATATGCAGCTTCACCCATGTCTTTCATCTCAAAGACGGATGAAAGCCAAGCTTTGATATCCAAGATAAGACGCTTATCATTTCCGGCTATAAGTATGTCATCTACATAAAGAGACATAATTACATACTTGTTTTTAATCCTCTTAATATATACGCAGTTGTCTTCGTCGAGCATGGAGAAACCATACGACAAAACGACTTCTTGAAAGCGCATATACCACTGCCTTGAGGATTGTTTAAGACCATATATGGATTTACGAAGTTTACAAACCTTATGTTTGTTTTCTTCTTGTACGAACCCGTTTGGTTGTTCCATGTAGATCTCCTCATCTAGTTCTCCGTTAAGAAAAGCAGTCTTTACATCCATCTGATGTAACTCGAGGTCCAAACAAGCCACCATTGCCAGAATTAAGCGAATGGAGGTAAAACGCACGACAGGAGAGAAAGTCTCTTCGTAGTCTATTCCTTCCTGTTGCGTGAAACCTTTCGCAACAAGGCGAGCTTTATATTTCTCGATGGAGCCATCAGCCTTATGCTTGATTTTGAGAACCCACTTGTTCCCAATGGCTCTACGTCCCTTAGGTAAATCAACCAAGTCCCAGACTTGGTTTGTTTTCAAGGATTGAAGTTCTTCTTCCATAGCCGCTATCCATTTATCTTTAGCAGGGCATGT
This sequence comes from Scilla litardierei, assembly GCA_030789695.1. Taxonomy (NCBI): domain Eukaryota; kingdom Viridiplantae; phylum Streptophyta; class Magnoliopsida; order Asparagales; family Asparagaceae; genus Scilla; species Scilla litardierei. The sequence goes on along the minus strand of CM061138.1, from coordinate 48,306,057 downwards.
GACGGCCTGTTTGAAATTTGCAGGTTCGTCATCATCTTGCAGTAATGTCATGAATGTTTGAGGAAATTCATCCTCAAATCTCAGAGGTGTTAGCCTCGTTCGATTACTACGTCTTGTTTGAGTTTGATCACTCCCACTTGGAATGACATCACTCCCACTTGGAATAATATCACTCCCACTCGGAATAGGATTGGTATCGTTCGTATCATCCATTGGTGAAGTTTGAAACGTATTTTCTTCTTCACCAAGAATTCTCCCACTCGAACGTTCCGATCCTTCTTGATCCCAAGTCTCAAACAAGGATAAGTCTTGACTTATCTCACCCTGTCTTGGAAACTCGTTTTCCAAGAAGACAACATCCCTCGAATCGAATTCTATTAGACCCCCATTGTCCTCTTGACCGACGAAAACATATCCTTTGGAGTTTTCAGCGTATCGGATGAAGATACACTTCCTCCCACGTGGCCCAAGTTTGCCATATTTGTGAGAGGACAAATGTGCGTAAGAGGCACAACCCCAAGGTTTTAGAATGTTTAAGTCTGGAGTTCTATTGTTCCACAACTCATAAGGAGTAGAACTTACCGACTTCGAAGGTACACGGTTTAAGATGAATGCTGCCGTCAATAATGCGTCACCCCAAAAGGTGATAGGCAAATTTGCCTGAGACATCATTGATCGGACCATTTTCATCAATGTCCTATTTCTTCTTTCCGCAACACTGTTTTGTTGCGGAGTATAAGACATAGTTATTTGATGAACTATGCCGTTTTCATCACAAAGTTCCTTAAAACTTATTGATTGATATTCACCGCCCCTATCGGTTCGCAAAACCTTAATCTTGCGATCTAATTGATTCTCCACTAAACTCATATAGTTTTTAAAGCAAGCCAAAGCTTCACTTTTGTGGGATATCAAATAGATATGTCCGAAACGGGTGAAGTCATCAATGAATGTGATGAAATAGGACTTCCCACGTCTTGTCTTAACATTCATTGGACCGCAAATGTCCGAATGGATAAGCTGTAATGGAACTTCGGCCCTTGTGCCAGTTCCAAACGGCTTGCGACAAGTTTTCCCTACAAGACAATGTCCGCAAGTTGACATTTCAACTTTTGAAACATTAGATAGCAAGCCACTTTTGGCAAGTCTATCCATTCTAGTTGGTCCAATATGACCAAGTCTTGCATGCCAACAAATGATCTCAGATTTAGAGTTAGAAGCATTTGTCAAATGGAAACTTTCATTAATGGAAGAAGAATCATCATACATTGTATTTAAAACAATTAATCCATTACTAACATTACCAGAACCAATCAAAGAATTATTACAAACAAGGTCAACATATTGTTTATAGAACCTCCACTCATAATCTAAAGACATTAACATGACCACGGAAACGATATTCCTTCTAATATCTGGAGCAAAGAGGACGTCGTGTAATAATAAAGTCCGGCCGTTGTCGAGAACTAGCTTGCATGTTCCGACGCCTTTGACTTCAACACGAGTGTTGTTACCGACGTATATCCACTTTGTTCCTTGAGTTATCCTTCGATACTCTATGAAGAACCTTCTGTCCTTCGCAACGTGGTCTGTGGCCCCTGAATCAATCAACCAAAAATAGTTAGATTCAGCAAGAAACATGGAACTAGAAACACATATGTAACTAGCCCTACAAGTTACCTTATCACTTCCATCCGTACACTTACGGGCGAAGTGACCGTACTTGTTGCACTTAAAGCACTTGATTTTCTTCAAGTTTTTCTTCTTTGAGTGCACATTCTTTTGCCACTTTTTGTTCTTAGTCTTCTTTGAGGTTTCCGGTTCTTGCTTTCGTTCGTTCACAAACCTTAAGCGTTTATTCTTCCGCTTATTTCCCCCATGTGAGGAACTAGCGGCCACGTGCACTTCTGCACTTGGTTTTGCGGCTTGAATCCGCTCTTCCTCGAGTTCGAGGTGTTTCGATACATCGCTTAAAGTTTTAATGCACTCATTATGAGTGAGATGCATTTTCATGTTATCCCAGCTATCTGGGAGTGAACGAATGACTGCTTGGATCTGCTGTTCGTCAGACAGCGTAACACCCGCATCCTTTAATTTAGATATAAGATTCGCCATGTGGCGGAGATGCTTCTTCATAGAATGATCTCGCCGCATCTTGTACGAATCAAATTGAATATTCAAGGAGCGGAGTTTGGTAACCGAAGTTCCACCAAACTTTACTTCTAGCTCAGACCATATGTCTTTGGCTAGATCGAATTCCCGAAATAGACGCATTATGTCATTGTCCATCGCGGACAGTAACGTAATGCGTGCTATTTTGTTCTTTCGAGTCCAAGTATCATAAGCTTCCCGGTCCCTCTTGTGTTGGGCCGTATTGCCCAACTCAGGTTCTACCATTATGTTTTGGAGTGTCTCGAGCACATCTTGCTCCTCCAAAACATATTGGATCTTTATTGACCAAAGTTTATAATTGTCGCCGTTGAGCTTTTCACCTTTGTTAAGCTCTGCGACAATGTTCTTAGAAGCGGTAGACATATTCGATTCAAAAAACTGCAAAGAGAATGAAAAACACGATCAAAATTCTATGCATAAAGTTTCGATTCTTTAAACACTTGATAAGTTCCTTGGATGCGTTGAAATGTTACTCTAGAATCGAGAAGTTCACTACGTTCCCAACTACCATCTTGAAGTAACTTTCAAAGTATCCCTCTTACTTATCTTTAAGTAAAAAGAAATCAGAAATACCCGTATGGTATTAGCAGCGGAAATTTACTTTGAAAAACATATCTTTCAAAATAGAATAGGTGAGAATTAGCGCAAAGAATTTTAACGCAACAATTGCCAAGCCACGAGACCTGTTCTACACACCCATGGGTTAGATAACCATGGCCGGATCGTGGTAGGACTTGGAATTCTAAATTGCGCTATCCCGATTTAAGGACGGGACATAACCTATTTGAAAAACATCTTTTTCCAAATTTTTTTTTGAAAGCACGTTGGCTAATCTCCGTAGAGTAGAGCACAACGTCACAAGTACATTGGCTAATCTCCGTAGAGTAGAGCACAATGACATGGCTAATCTCGCATGAAGTAGAGCACTATGGCTAATCTTCAAGGAGTAGAGCCCAAAAAACTTCATTAAAACGTTAGTTCCGTATGAACTAGTCGGCACTGTGGTTAGCCCCGTATGGGCTAATCGGCACATTCGAGTTTGGCCAATGCCTTTTGTCACCCCGTATGGGTCAGTAGGCAAGTTTGCAATCGACCCAGGCCTTCTGCCAGATTGGTCGACCAAAAACACAAAATTGGTCGACCAATTTTTCGAAATGCAACTTCTCCCGGCCAGGGCCTCTGCCCTGGCCGGGGCTTGGCCAAGGGCCGGCCAGGGCCTCTGCCCTGGCCGGCCAGGGGCCCTGGCCCCCTCGGCCAGGGCCGGCCAGGCCCTGGCCTCTGCCAGGGCCGGCCGGCCAGGCCACTGGCCGGGGCCAGGGCGGCCTGGCCGCTGGCCGGGGCCAGGGCTCCTGCCCTGGCCTCGGCCAGGCCCTGGCCTGAGGCCAGGGCGCCGCCCTGGCCGCTGGCCGGGGCCAGGGCTCCGGCCCTGGCCTCGGCCAGGCCCTGGCCTGAGGCCAGGGCGCCGGCCCTGGCCACTGCCAGGGCCGGCCTGGACGGCAGGCCTTGGCCAAGGCCGGCCTGGCCATGGCCGGCCATGGCTTGGCCATGGCCGGTCATGGCCAAGGCCATTTGGCGTTGGCCGGCCATGGCCCCTTTGGCCATGGCCGGCCACCCCCTTTGAATGGGGTTGCCGCACTTATTCCTCCCCCTTGATGGGGTGGTCGCCGGTGGTTATTGGCCGTAGCCAACCCCCTCCGCATGGGGAGGGGGGGTGCATGGCCTTCATAGCCCATTTGGCCATGTTGCACATGCACCAAATTTCCTCTTACCCGATGGAAATAACTTCCATCATCTTCCTCGATGAAGCACCCGTTCGTCGATGAAGTTAGTTATTTCCTAATGGCCGTGTGCCAAAAATGAATAACGTACTACGTGAACGGTCGGTTCTTCCCGTCACGGAGAGTTCCTACCATATCCGTAATGATAGGAGACCCTAACGTGAAAAGAACAACCGCTGCGTTCTCTCCGTCACGAAGCGTTCCTACCATATCCGTAATGGTAGGAGACCCATTCGTGAAAAAGACAACGACTCGTTCGTAGTTTCGACGGGGCGATGGTTTGACCGGGGCGAACCCATATGGCTCTGATACCAATGTAGGATCCTGCCAAAACAGAGTTAGGATCGATAATATGAAGTTTAGACTTACGCTTGCGTATGCGGCACGGTAGTCTACGAACTTCGCCTTCGGATTCGCCACGACGGATCGAGTCTTCTCACGAACGGAGTAAGGCTACTAATCCACAATCTAAATCTCTACTTTAGATTAAGAACTTGGATAGAGGGAGAGGAAGGATTTCTGCAGAGCTTCGCTATGAAGAAGATGCATGCATGAATTTCATGCAAAAGGTGTAAGAAATGGCTTACCCTTGGGTCTTATTTATAGCCCCCAAGATAGTTATTTTAGGGTAAGTTGTTCCTTTGGAACAACTTACTTAAGGTGTACCATGATACATGGCACATTATAAGCTTAAGTTGTACCATATGCATGGTACAACATAAGCTTAAGATATTCCCCCTTTATAAGCCATATGTCGCATGCACTTATGCATATATAATGCGACTTTCCCACTCATCCAGAGATCCTCTCCGCAAGGGAACAGATTCCCTTTGTACACGACTTCGTGTATGCGACGTTCGAGGTCCGTATTCCCTCGTACATCCCCCACAAGGGTGTACAAACGTCTTCCATATCCAACAAAATCTAAATCATCAACACTATATAAAGGTTCAAGTCGATAGACACCTTTATTTATGCACAAGTCTTATATTATATACTGCTCGATGAAATATACTTTTGTTTTATTTTTTTAAAAATTCTAGTGGGGGATTGTTGGAAACTATTGAATTTTTCAAAAGGATTTGGGCTCATTTGGTTTTCCCTTCTTTTTCTTTAGTCCCACTTTGGTTGGGCAAAAAGACTTGGAGGAGTTTATAAAGAGCTTGTTGTGCCTTAAGGGTGTGCCCCTTGGGGTATGGCTCTTTTGTGAAGGGGAGAGGACTTAGTTGAACTTGGGTTCAACACGCGCGCGCCGCCGCCGCCCCGCCCGCCCGCCGGCCGTGACGTGCGTGCGCGCGGTGATTATATTTTTGGATAAAATAATTATTATTTATATATATAATTATTTTAATAAACCGGATTTCAAATTTCAAACGGTTTTAAAACGTTTCAAATTCAAACGTTTACAAATCTAAACGTTTTTTAATCCAGATTTTATTACCGCCTTTAATCCCAGATCTGAAATTAACACGCATTAATTCCAGATCTAGAATTAAATCGGTTTAATTCTTTTCCGTTACACATTTTCATTATAAAAGGACATCGTTTGGTTTACATTTAGTAAAAGCGAAAATTTTTCTCTGACACCTCTTCCTCTGCCTGCGAAAATTCTTCCCCTTAAAAAGTTTTTTCTGTTCTTCCTTGATCCCGAGCAGTGTTTTTTGGTGTTTGTTCTTCCTCGATCTTTTCCAGTGCAGATTTGATCGATCACAAAGGTTCATCTTGGCTGTTTTATCCTGGGGACGTCGGGGCTATCCACTGCTTGCACAAATTTGGGCAGAGCCGCGAAACGTCTTAAAAAAAGCGACCTAGTCCGCGACTCAGCCCCTTTTCATTCATTTTGGTAACATCGTTCCTACCTTCTTTCGGTTTTCTTCATCAATTATTTTCAACAGCGACAGAGGTGGCGGGGCTGTGGCGGTCAGAGTAGGGGGATCTAGGTGTGGCTGGGGAGGTCGGAGGATGGGGCGGCATCGCCACCCTCCACAGTTCGGCCGTTTTACTCACCGTGCATACCTCGGGGCATTTTCGGAACTTTGGCCCTAGGAGTGCATGACGAGTAATTTCAGTGGCATACTTATAAATAAGTGGTATGTGCGCGGGAGTAATGACAAACTTGTCAATAAGTGGTACGTGTGCAGAGTAAAGCGGCAGGTGCGCAAAGAAGTTCCCTTTTTTCTTCGAACAAGTGTCTCCCACAGGGCCCTATTTCATGGAAATTCTATACACTGAGACCAAACTGCTTTACACGCAGTCCATTTTACACACCTAAAATTATTTAAAATTATTACACATATTCATTTCCCCAAATTACCATTATCTCTTCCACGTTTATCCTCTTTATCCTCTTTATCCACCATCTACGTCACCTCTGTTGCCAATCGTCGCATCCTGCCTCGCTCCTCATCATACTCATCCTGGTCATCTGTATTTGTTCATAATTTTTGAATAATTTTTTGGAAAAATGACAAAAGTTAAAATTAATTAGTAAAATCGACCAAAAATTAGCGAAATCGGCCAACTATCACCATGTCAGCGACCGGGGGTGACTGGGTGCTGCCTGGGTTTGTTTCCATTTGGCCAGGGTTGGGTTGTCAACCCCAGCCAAATTGAACAACGCATGTGACTCCACAGACTCCAACCTATGACTCCCTATGGAGTCGCACGCATTGTACCAATTGGCCGGGGTTGTCAAACCTGATCAATTCCAACATAAAGGTCTACTCACTGAAGCCTCTTCTTTTCCTAACACAAAAACCTAGGCACATCAAACAACTTTGCCTCCTCCTCCTCTTCTTCTCATATCACAAACACCTTTTACTTCTACTTCTCCAGCTCATCTTCTTTTGTTTCTCCTCTTCTTCTCCTACCACAACAACTTCTTCTCCTCCACACCTTCTTCTTATATCACAAACACCTTCTTCTTCTTATATTATTCTTCTCCCTATCCAACCCACCAAAAAACCTTAAATCAACCCCTTACAAAAATCCCCAGATCTGAGATGTTAATCACCGTAGAAGCCACACAACAACCAGATCCAGCTTGGTATTGATCATGTCTCGTCATTGTAATGTTTTCACATCGATATATTTAATGAAAATTATTATGAGATTTAGGTGAAATTTTTTATTTTTGTGTGTTCTTTGAATATATATATCACTACAAGAAAAACTGTCTTTGCAGACGAAACCTTTACTGATGGCCTGCTTTTCCGTCAGTAAAGGTCAGATTTTATTTGGTTTTACGGACGGCAAGAGAAGCACATCAATGATAATGTACAGTCACTGACAGCTTTTTCAGCCGTCAGTCAAAGCCGACATTCACCGACGGAGCCGTCAGAGCAATGAGGCGATGACTAACGATCCATCAATGATATGTTGGCAATATATCAGATTCTCTGACGGACAAAACTTCCATCAGCACTATCTGGGCATTGCTTACGGGATGGCTGTCAGCGAAAATTTAAATTTTCTGCTAATTTTATTATTATGGTATAATTACTTTCACTGAAAGAAGTCGTCAGCATTATCCCCATTTTCGCTGACGGGAAAATCCCATCAGTAAATGTTGGGATATTTTTGCTGAATTTACTGATGGGCTGTCAGTGATGGGTAGTTGGTTCGTGCCTTTTTTCCCATAAGCTGCGTAACCATCGTTGATGGGAATTTTTCCCGTCAGTGATTATTTAATTTACTGATGGTTCCATCAGTAAAACCCCATACTAAAGTGTTGGATCCTGTGCATGGCAAATAACACTAGAAGGGGGGTTGAATAGGGTTGTTAACAATTATAATCTTTTTCGATAAACAACGATCCTTCTATGTATTGCCTAAGTTACAAATTGAGTTACCGCAAATTTGAACTTAATCAACATTTATATGCTTGTAAAAGATTAAGAGTTAAGAACAGCGCAAATGAAAGCATACAAGCAATAATAATAAAAGAATAAATGAGTCAAAGTCACAACGTAAACACATGGTGATTTACCCTGGTTTAGATACGCAAGTCCCACTTGCCCACTGTATCCTACTCCAGCAACCAATCCATTAGCTCTCAATGAGAGCAAACCTTGCCTAAAACAAAGAGGACTTCGTACAACCATCTAGCTTCCATCGCTAGAAATTTCAGCACCTAGTTACAACAAAACTAGGACTTCCACTATTCCATTATAACACGGGAATTTACAATTCAAAGTCTTCTTCAAAGACTTACAACAAATATAAAATAAAAGTACATGATTTTCCTATAGCCAATAGTATACGTGAGTGAAACCTGGCTAAAGAAAAAAATCAATTCCTTTTGATCAAATATATGATATAGAGTAAAAAACGATTTGATCAAAATTCTGTCTTGAAAACCGATTCTCTAAAATATAGCTCTTGGGCTTTAGAGAGCAAAAGATCAAGTATTCTAATCTTTGAAAAAGTATGAACTTTAAAATCAGTACAAAGATTAAAATAATAGAAACTTGTATTTTGAATCTCAAAAGAAAGCGATTTAAGCTTGGAGATCAAAATAACAAGTATAAAGAAACGGCTAAATAAGATTACTGAAATAGATCTTTAGAAAATATTATAGAAATCAGATTAAAACAGTAGCCTTTGAACTTTTGAATCACAAAGAATAGAGTGAGAGATTTTGAGCAATATATAGAGTTTTTCAAATAAGAATAATGCAAGCGAGGTGGGATAGAATGAGGTTTCAGAAGAGAGAGTATAGGACACAAGCGTCGTCACTCTCCACTAATGATTCCTCATCATATCCCCCCCTACGCAAAAGAGCAATGAAACCAATATGGTATCACAACAAAGACACATCATAAACAGTAAACCAAACTCCAAAGAGCTCAACCATTATCTCTGAATGTCCAGTTGGCGCAGACCCTAGCCTCACCATCATTTGTAGGTTCAAGATCTCCCACAACCACCCTGACATCAGCAGCAATCTCCTCAAAAAGTATTGCCTTGCATATTTCTTTAGTCTCAAAGATTCTCCTATTTCTCTCCCTCCAAATATGCCATACACATGCCGCCAGAACAGTTTTACCAAGTGTACCGAGGCAATTTTTCCCACCAAAATGTAAAAGGAAATAGTCCCCAACATCCACCAGAGAGGACCCAATATCCGTTAGTATATTGAGTTTGAGAAGGGCCCTCTTCAGAATGTATCGAGAATAGCTGCAATCAAAGAACAGATGCCCCACATTTTCATCAATATTTCCGCACACAAAACACAGTGTGTCGGATGGTTGAGACCCCATCTGCTAATGATATCTCTAGTTAACAATTTTCCTCTGAAAGCACGCAGAAGTGCCAAAGACATCTTTGGTATATGATTTCTATACCAAACAAGCTTGTGGTAGGGAAAGATATTACCTGGAGATCGAGCCCCATCCCAAGCTTGAGAGAACAGGAAGGGATCCCCTGGGATCCATGCCCAGCGATCAGCCCCAGGCTGCAATTTAATGCCCTGCAAAACCCGGTTTTAGATGTTGTATGGCCGAATCTTCAATCCAAGAGCCAGCCGCCCAATACTCATGCACTTTCTTCTTCATGCAGTCCGGTGGAACATCATAGAAGTTATTTAGAGGCCCACAATCAAGCCAATTGTCGATCCAAAATAAAGTAGATTTCCCATCTCTCACATTTCTTTTAATTAATTTCTGCGAGATATCACGACATTTCAACATATGTTTCCAGGTTCCTGAATGTGTAGCCTTCACATGTGCCGCATAAAATTCACCCAAATCATCATACCTGATCTTCATTTGCTCTGCCCAGATACTATCAGAAGTTAGGTATCTCCAAGTAAGTCTAATACCAGATGCAACATTAAGGTCCTCAAGCAATCTAATACCAACCCCACCCTCCTCTTTAGGAGTACAAATCTCCTTCCATGCCCAAACTTAGAATTGCCCCAGATGAAGCGTCTGCATAAAGTAGAGATAGTACGCAAAATAGTGTGGGGGATTTTAAAGGCTTGCATCCAAAATGCAACCATGCCATAAATGACGGTCCTTACAAGCTCGATGCGGCCCGAGATGGATAGCAAGGTTGAAGTCCAGCCCATTAAACGTTTCTTGCATTTATCAATAAGCCTGTTGTACATAGGAGTCTTCGGGTATTTAGAAGAAAGAGGCAAGCCCAAGTAAGTGGTAATGGTGGTAGCAATTTTAATGCCCAAAAAATCTGCTAACTCATTCTTAGATTTTACTCCCTTGCTGAACAGAGCAGAGCTTTTCTCCCAGTTTACTTGTAAACCCGAATAACTTGAGAACTCAGTAAGGAGGGTTTTAATACCTGAAATGGACTTTCGATTCGCCCGGCAAAAGACAAGAAGGTCATCAGCAAAAAAGGAGGTGGGAGATGGTACCGTGGCGCCTCATAGGATCGATATGCCGTCTAGTAATTGATTTAGCATAAGTACAGAGAATGCCTCCATAACGATGACGAACAAGTACGGGGATAGTGGATCTCCTTGCCGAATACCTCTGTTGCCAGTAAAGAAGCCTACAGGTGATCCATTTACAATAACTAAGAAGCTAGCCGTTGATATACATTCACGGATCAGCCAATAAAAATATTTGGAAACCCCATCTGATCTAGAAAATAATAAATAAACTCCCGATTCACATTGTCGAAAGCTTTCCTCAGATCCAATTTAAGACATGCTCTCCCTCCCATGGGATTACTGAAGTCTCTAATATGTTCATGGGCAAGGAGACAGGAATCAGATAATAACCTTCCCTTTAGAAATGCAGCCTGATTAGGGGATATCAGCTCATGTATCACCACTTTCAACCTGTTACAGAGGATTTTGCTAATAATCTTGTAGAGGATATTACAGCAAGAAATGGCCTGTAGTCAGCTAGACTCGAAGCATTTAACTTTTTAGGGACAAGAGTCAGGAAAGTGTGATTTATTTGGCGCAGCAAGTGACCAGACCAAAAGAAAGATTTTACTGCAACGGTCACCTCCTTACCAAGAAGATCCCAATGTTGCTGAAAAAAATAACCATTATAACCGTCTGGCCCCGGGGCCTTGTCAGGCCCAATTTGGAATACATCTTCCTTGATCTCAGCATCAGAAACCCTTCTATCTAGCCACACAGCAGCCTCAGCAGAAAGGATGCGTTTAGGAATCAATTTTTGAAAGTGACAATTATAGTCATCCTGATTGTAGAGTTTTTCAAAATATTTGGGAGCATCCTCTTTCAGATTATCATAAGTTGTATTTTCCTGCCCGAAGCATCCACCAAATGCCCAAGACTGTTATAGCCTTCCCTTGCCTCATAGAAGAGTAGAAAATTTTGTATTACGATCGCCCAGGGAAATCCAATTTGACGACTTTTCTGACGGTACATATCTTCCTCAAGAAACATTGCACATGACAATTCTTTGATAAGCCGTTGTTCCTCATTTTGAAGTTCAACATCAGAATGTAAGAGGGCCTGCAACCGGATTGATTCAAGTTGGCGCCGGAGATTATTTACTTGGGTGCTAGCATGTTGATTTGCAGCCCAGGTCCGGATGACCATTTTAAGCCTTTTAAGCTTAGAAGCAGGCAAAACATAGGGGTGCCTGTTACACTATGAGTCCAACTCTCCAAGACAATATCTCTGAATCCTGGGCATTTAGTCCAATAGTTGAAAATTTTGAAAGGTCGTGGGTTTGGGGGTACCTGAGAGTGAAGATATACCACCATTGGCGAATGGTCGCTCGTGAGGGGGTCGAGATAATGAATATAGGTTTCAGGAAGCTTATGAGTCCAGTCTGTATTGCAGAAGCATCTGTCAAGTAGGGCCCCAACTCTAGCATCCCCCTTTCGATGGTTACACCAACTTATATTTGTGCCTGTGCTTTTGATCTCCTGAAGTTTGCAGGCCATAATGCATTGAAAAAAATCTTTGACCATATTATCCTCCAATTTCCGGCCTCCAACCTTGTCGCTCGAGTATAGGACATTGTTGAAATCGCCTCCCACAAGCCACGGACCTGCAATATTGACACATCTATCCTTCCATAGAACCTCCCAGAGATCCTTACGCATTGCCAATGGGTTTTGACCATACACAGCCGAAATATTGCATTCAAACCCATCAGAATTAGTACACAGCACGGAGATGTGCTGAGGTGAGGCAGAGAGAAATCTGGTCTTCCAAACAGCAGGGTTGAAACCCATGATTATTCGGCCACCAGGAGCAAGATCAAAATTGTCGAGAGAAATCCATTTTTTGGAAAACAGATTTATTATTTGTAAAGGAGATTTCATCTTAGTCTCCAAGAGAATCATGGCAGACGGATTTATTGACTTAACTCTGTCACGAAGGTCACGCCTTCGGACTGTATTATTTAGGCCTCTTGTATTCCAAATGAAAATAGTCATTAAGACGGGTTTTTAGCATTCTGCCCTGGCACATTTCCCTGCAGCCTTGTGCTTCTCCTTGTAGAACTCATCAAATGGCCAACATCCTTCCTTCTAATAGACTTCCTCTCCTCAGCATCAATGAATAAAGTTTCCTCCTCCCGATCCCATTCAGGGTTGTCAATGGCGAGCTGATCAGGAATCATGTCCGTTTCATGTCCCAAGCTATCAAACAAGAGGGAGGGTAGGGGCAAACTGGGACCATGACCCGCTGTAGGGGACATGCCAATGTGGTGTGCTCCAGCACTGCACAGGACTTCAGGTTGGAGCTTCAACAAGTCAGTACCCAAACAATCCTTCCCATCAACTTGTAAGCCGCCGCCTGTAGTGTGAGATGATCCCACAGTTGGTGAACACTTGCTAGCATTTATCTCCGCAAGAGTTGGTACATGATTTTCATCTGTGTTCACCTCACCATTGGGAGTGAGAAGGGTATGTACCTCACATTAGGCCTGATTGGTCATGAAGAATACCCGCTCCTGAGACAATGTCATTGCCTGCAAAGATCTGAATAGAACCTGTGGTAATCTCCTTCAAGTTGCCTAGTGACGGTATAGGAACACCTTCTATAAAACCGGACTGAATAGACCCAGTGGTAGACTCCTTCAAGTGGACTTGAGCATGAATAGATTCAGTAGTTCTATTAGGCAGCTCACCGCTATCCCGGCCCTCTCTGCCAGGGACTTGAGAAGTTAAAGTGTTCAGCCCAGTGATATCCTCATGTAACACAGGGTCCTTATCAAGAGATTTCTCTATAGAAATAGGGGCGCCATCGTGTAATTTATCTTGATTGAAGGGAGCGAAGTTGGACATTGGGAATTATCATGTCCAAAGCAAACGCATTGGGAGCATCGGGGGGATCATTCTCAAACTTTGGTACAATGGTCATGATCTTCCCTTCATCCAATTCCACTTCAATAGACTTTGGAAAAGCATTATTTGCTGAGACTTCAACCAGACATCTCGCGTAAGTTAAGCGCTCATTGTACGCAGTAGCACGATCCAAGCATATGGGTTTGCCAATAACAGAAGCCAATAATATTAAGGGCTTCGAGATTCCATAGGTATAGGGAACACCATGAAGCTGGACCCAAACTGGGACGGAAGAAAGGATGTCACGATCATGGCAAAGAATCGGACTCCATCTCTCAGGACAACCAATCTGCCTTCAAAAAGCCAAGGACCACCTTGCAAAATCCGCTCGCATTCTTCTGGGGATCAACCTAAAATAGAAAAATCCATTTTCCTTGCTGAAAATTTGGATCTTCCTCTTGAGCTTTCATAGGCGATCAACCCATCCCACAATCTGGCCATAGAAGGGGATATCCCCAATAACATAACCCACTAAGGTGTGTTTCCATTTCTCAGCGCCCCTCTCGACTATCCCCTTAGGCATTCTTGCGCAAATTGATCCATCCAATCTGATCATGGGGGGGACATGAGTCATGGACATGGCATCATCATAGGATCTCCTTTGCGTGCAAACATCCAGCCAAGTTCGCTTCGAACCGGAACTATCAAGTTTTTACAGTTGGCATTTGTCTTTGGGGAGTTTTTGCAAACACCTTTGGGGCGGGAGGTGCAGTACGGTCAGTCGCAACATAGCCTGGATGGATGTGTCTGGGCCGTCGTAGATTTCCCCCACGAGGAGGCACGTTGGCCTGAATGCTCCACGATTGAATACCTTGTCCCTACGCTTGACCTCCACCCAAGAACCATCAACTTCATGTGGGCTTTGACAGGAGTGCATATGCTTTCCCTGGCAGTAGCACGAGGATTTGGGACCACAGAAGAAACCCCAGAACTTCCGGCGCCAGAGTCACCAACTCCTCCGGCAAGTATCCACCGTTGAGGGCCCGGCCGACCACCAATAAGGCCGCCGCCGGTGGAGCCCTTCTTAGAGACCAAAGTATCCCCAAGAGATGTCTTACGTCTTCCATTGTCACCTAGGTCTCCAATTGAAACCTCCACTTGGGTCCTCAGATCCCCGCCGTTAAAACCCTTGCATATGTTGCCATCGGACCCTTGCCTAGGGCATCCAGATCTACGCACTTCAGCACTAATCCTTCAGAGTCCTCAGATGAACCTCCGATTCCTCTCTCAGGACCCCGATCATCAACCTTCTCTCCTCCAGTGCCGCCAATTGAGCCGCCACCAGGATCGCCCGTATCGCCCGTAGCCGCCTCCATCGTTTATTAGCTTTGCAGCAATATATAGAGTTTTTCAAATAAGAATAACGATGTTTAAAACTTCTGAAATCCTCTTATATTTATAGACAAATAAAAGCTTGAATTCTTCTTAAAATCAGCTTAAAATCAGCTCTCAAAGTCAACTCTAACGACAAGCTAACGGTTAGCAAAAATCAAGGCAGATTTCCAAATCTGGCCTGAGTTGACCAAGATAGTCGGCTATCCTCCCAGATAGTCAGCTATCAGCTCCAGATAGTCGGCTATAATTCTAGATAGTCGGCTATTATTTTGATAGAGAGTTTTTACAAAATCTCTGTAGGAAATAGTCGGCTATCAATCAAAATAGTCGACTATTTTAGGATACCCTCATATATATACTTAAAAATCTTTCAAAATTATTTCTAAAAATTATTTTTAAGAAATATATTAAGTAAGTAATTTAAAGACATTTTTAGAAGATTCTTGAATATGTGTGTGTGTGTGTGTGTGATGTGATATACGATGGCTTTTACATTCTATGAAGATACTCACACAAATCTAGCTTTAGCTCTTCATTTTCATTCTTGATCTTGAGCTAACTCCTCTTGTTCTCAAATCTTCATTTGCTTCACGATCCAAGATCATCATGTGCTTCAATTTGTAGTGTTCTTGATCGTAGCTTTAAATACTTCGATTTGCGTCATAATGGCTCCAATCATTAAACATATCTATACACACTTGAGATGAGATTGTTAGTCCTTATATCACCTGTGCACATCATCAAACCCACTGGGGCGGGTCTCAATATCCCAACATCGCCGTATTCGTAGCATTAAGAACTATCCCTCACTTTACTGATGGTTCCGTCAGTGAACTCTAACATTGCTGATGGAACCCTCAGTGAAACTCAACGTCCGAAGCGAGGTGACGTCCACTATCGGTGCCTTCACTGACGGTACCATCAGTAATACCCCCATTAAATCCCTAAATTACTCTTTCATTCCATACGATCATACGAACTCTTCGCTTTGCTTCGTCTTCTCCTAAGCGCTTATCTCTTCCCTCAATCATCGGTTTTCAGTCTACGATAGTTTGTCGACCAATCGTCGTCTTCGCTCTTATGTACTATGTGTAGTAGATTTCCTTCGGTAGTATGTGTGTGTCACTTTTATAGTTTTTTGTATGTAGCCCGACTCGTAGATCGTAGATCATTGTGTAATCGTTGCTAAAATGAATTTGGTATGAGAACTGAACAGAATTTAGGATGTAATCATTGTGTGTGTGGTCTCTCTGTGTGTGTCGTCTGTGTATGTGTCGTCTGTGGTGTGTGGGTGGTTTGTGTGTGTTGTCTGTGTATATGTGGTCTGCAGGTGTGGTCTCTCTCTCTCTCTCTCTCTCTCTCTCTCTCTCTCTCTCTCTCTCTCTCTGTGTGTGTGTGTGTGTGTGTGTGTGTGTGTGTGTGTGTGTTCTGTGTGTGTGGTCAGTGTGTGGGGCCTGTGTGTGTGTGGTCTGTGTGTGTGTGGTCTCTCTCTCTCTCTCTCTCTCTCTGTGTGTGTGTGTGTGTGTGTGTGTGTGGTCTCTCTCTGCGTGTGCGTGGTCTCTTTGTGTATGTGTGGTCTGTAGGGCCGGTCCTGACATTCTCGGGGCCCTTGGCAAAAATAAAAAATGGGGCCCTTAATACAAATGATAAGTTTTCAAATTTGTAATAACTATATTTTATTAAAATGAAATATAAGATTACATCATTACAATATTACAAAAAATAATTTCTTCGAGCATTGTGTGATGCAAAGTCGTTAATAATAGAATCAACATCTATGTTTTGTAACATCTCATTCTCGATGCATAGAATTGCCAAGTTGTTCAATCTTTCTTGTGCCATTGTTGAACGCAAGTAATTTTTGACCAACTTCAGTTTTGAAAAACTTCTCTCCGTTGAGGCTACAGACACAGGCACAGTTAACAAGATTCGATATGCAATTGAAACATTTGGATAACAATCAGCATGTTTAACAAATTCCAAAATTTAGACCGCTGTCATTGACACTTCTGGTAAAGTCCTTTGCAACACTCTCAATTCAGAAAACATATCATTAAGATCAACATCAAATGAATCATTATGAGAGAAAACATTTGCAAAGTGATTGCAACAATCTTTTAATTTACTGTCATCCAATGATATCAAATTATCTGTATCACATAAAAATCCAAAAATACTTTCAAATGTCTTTAGTTGTTCAAACCTCTCTTCTAATGAAGCAATTGCCATATCCACAACAACTAAAAAATAATTAATTCTAAAAGACTCCTCCGCAGATTGTATTTCTTCATTATGATCACTTTCATCATATTGTTTTTTCCTAATTATACGACATTTGGTTGGAAATGTAGGATCCACATCCATATTAGATGCAATACTTCGAGCAATATCCAAACTCTTTTCAAACCCATCATCTCTAAAATTTTCAAAATATAACATCACATCTCTCACTTGATTCATAGTAGTGTTAATGTTCATACTTTTATTTTGTAATTTTTTGCTCACCATGTTAATTGCGAACAAAATGTCATACCAAATAATCATACCAAGTAAAAATTCAAAGTTCTCAATTGCAATGACCAAACTTTCAGCCTCACTCTTCGTTTTTGTATCTTCTGAAGAATTATATAATTCTAACAAAGCCAATCTTATTTAAGGAGATTGAAATCTAATCGCTTTTACACTTTTAACTCTACTCTCCCAGCGAGTATTACACAAAGATTTCACAGTAAGTGAAGAAACATTATCAATTAGGATCTTCGACCGCTTAGTAGAACTCGAAAATAATGAATATATACGTTGCACAACTCCAAAAAATGAAATAGCTTTAACACAAGAATGTGCCATATCACTAAGAGTAAGATTGAGACTATGACACGCACATGGCATATATAATGCTCTCGGATTAGTTTCAAGTAATCTTTTTTGAACACCTTGGTGTTTACCTTTCATATTAGAACCATTATCATAACCTTGTCCTCTAATATCATCAACATTAAGATCAAGTAACTTTAATGCATTTAACAATTCATTAAAGAGCCACAATCCAGATGTATCATCTACCTTCAAAAATTCTAAGAAGTACTCATCTACTTTTATTTGATTACTTGACATATTTACACATCTTACAACTAGGACCATTTGTTCTTGATGACTTATATCTGGAGTACAATCAAGAATTACTGAAAAATATTTTGCTTCTTTAATTGTCTTTATGATAGAACTTCTAACAGTGAGGCCCAAACGAGAAATTAACTCATTTTGTATTTTGTGGCTAAGATAATGATAATGAACTTCATGATTTTGAATACGCCTAACATGATCTTGCATTATTGCATCAAATTCAGCAATCATCTCAACAATTCCCAAAAAGTTACCATTATTATTTTGATAGAGTTTCTCATTGGATCCTCGAAAAGCCAAATTATTTTTAGCAAGACATTTTATGACGGCTACTATTCTAATCAAAACTTGTCGCCATCGTTCTTTTTCCTTCATAATTTGTTTTTGCAAATTATTATCAATTGTTTGATTTTTTTTCCCAACCTTAATCTTAACTCATTCCAAGAGTTCATGTTAGTCATATGTTCAATACTATTTTCATGCTCAGATAGTCTTGTGCTAATATGTCTCCAGTCTTTCAATCCTTCATTTGCTAACAACATTGTATTGCTATTAGATTTGAACAATTTACAACAAAAGCAAAATACTTTATCGACACGCTTAGAGTAAACTAACCATTTTCGATCACTAAATTCTCCATTACTCAATTTTCTTGAATAGTATGTATATGAAAAATGTCTACGATCTTCGTCTAAAGGAAATTTAAGTTCCAATTCTCTTTCAAATCCCTTCTCAACTAAAATGTCTCTTGCTTTGTTTTTGACTCGTGTTTTTAGCCCATTTTATTTTTTCAGAATTCTAAAAGCCCAGTACGTTTAATTCTTGTCTAGAGTTTTTTCTAAGACATTGCGAAAAAACATTTCATTCCTCATCCTGGGTATCAATCTCTGTGCAAGCTCCACGCTTCTGGCCGCGAGTGGACGCGTTCAGATGCGACTGCGTTAACCTTGGGGAGCAGCCGACATCATCCGATTACCACCACGGTCGGGCCGTAGTTGTTTTCAAGGCAGTGGCACATCCACGGCGCAGTTCTTCTTATCTGTCTCGGATTTCCCCCTTCCTTCTTATTCGTATTTTGTTTTTACTCGTATCTTAACTCTTTGTTTTTCTTCTGCAGTCATAGATATTATCTTTCAGGTCTAACAATTTGAAAACAACTACTCACTTTGCTATGGCTGTCACTCCTTCCAAGTTTTTCCTCGAACTGTCCAAGTTGGCACCCCTCGATGGTACCACCTACAAACGTTGGTCGCAAAAACTCTTGATGTTTTTTGAACAGCTTGAAATTGACTACGTCCTTTTCAAAGACTATCCCCCTCTTCCTCCTCCTTCTGTCACTCCACCAACTTCTGTTGCTGGTGCTGCTATTGCTGTCATTCCTCCTGCCAACTCTTCTGCTTCTGCAGAAATTATAAAATATGATAAAGACAACAAGACTGTTCGTTGTCACATCCTTCATCATATGAAGGATTCTTTATTTGATTTATACATGATTCATAAATCTGCTAAACTAATCTGGGATTCCCTAGAAAAGAAGTATGGATCTGATGATGCAGGAAAAAAGAAATATGTTGTTGGCAAGTGGCTCCACTTCCAAATGCTCGACGACAAGCCCATCATGGAACAAGTACACATCTACGAGAACCTTTGCGCAGATGTTCTCAACGAAGGCATGAAGATGTGCGAGATCTTTTAAGCGAACCTACTGTTGGAGCGGTTCCCACCTTCCTGGGCAGAGTACAGGAACCATCTCAAACACAAGAAGAAAGATCTGTCCCTGCAGGAGCTCATCAGTCATATGCGAACCGAAGAGGCTAATCGCCTCAAAGATAAGCCTGACTCTTCTCCTGTCATTTCTGTCAAAGATAATATCGTTGAATCCACTGGCCCCTTCAACAAAACCAGGTTCAACAATAAAGGGAAGAAGCCCTTTAAACAAGGACAGAACAAGAAGTCAAGTCACTTCACCAAACCAGACAGCAAGGTCCAGAAGCCGAACGTTGTCTGCTATGTGTGCGACAAACCTGGCCATAAAGCCTACCAATGCTTTCAACGCCAGGGAACCCAAAAGCCGCCCAGAAACAAGGTGGCCCTGCTGCTTAAGCCAACCTTGCTGAACCAGATGAAGTCATTGCTGCTGTCATCGTTGAAGCTAACATGGTGGCCAATAACGTTGATTGGATCCTAGACACTGGCACGACAAGACATCTCTGCGCAAACAAGGATCTGTTCCACGACTTCAAGGATGCTGCGGACACAGACTGCGTCTTCATGGGAAATTCTGCTGCTTCCCGAGTTGCTGGTAAAGGTACTATCATGATGAAACTAACATCAGGAAAGACTCTCTCCCTCAACAACGTCCTTTATATCCCATCTCTGCATCGCAACCTCGTGTCTGGTGCCTTACTAAACAAAGCAGGTCTAAAACTTGTCTTTGAGGCTGACAAGGTTGTTATTTCTCGCAGTGGAGACTTTGTTGGGAAGGGCTATCTGAGTGATGGACTCTTCATTCTGAATGTAGCTTCTGATTCAATGAATAAATCTGATGTTGCTTATATGGCTGAATCTTTAGATTTATGACATTGCCGACTAGGGCATGTCAATTTTGCTTCTATTAAAAGATTAAATAACTTAGATCTAATATCTGCTACAAGTTCTTCTGAATTCTCTAAATGTCAAATCTGTGTAGAATCCAAATACACTAAAAAACCGTGTTAACCTGTTGATGTTAGGCAGTCAGAACTTCTTGGTTTAATTCATTCAGACCTAGCAGATTTTAAATCTACTAGAAGCAAAGGAGGAAAACATAACTACATCACTTTTGTAGATGATTACTCTAGATTCACTAGGGTATATCTTCTAAAAACTAAGGATGAGGCTGAAGAAATGTTCATTAAATATAAGTCAGAAGTAGAAAACCAACTTGATAGAAAAATCAAAAGGTTTAGGTCTGACAGAGGTGGAGAATATATCTCCCATACCTTAAAAGACTTCTGTGAGAAGAATGGAATCATACATGAGTTCAGTGCTCCTTATGTCCCTCAACAAAATGGTATAGCTGAACGAAAGAACAGGACTCTGAACGAAATGATGAATGCCATGCTATTAAGTTCAGGATTATCTGATGACATGTGGGGGGAAGCCATTCTCTCTGCTTGCCATGTCCTTAATAGAGTACCCCATAAGCAACTAGACAAAACACCTTATGAATTGTGGAAAGGTTATCCCCCTAACCTTAAATTTCTTAGAGTGTGGGGGTGTTTGGCAAAAGTAGGGCTACCTGACTTTAAGAAGTCAAACATTGGGTCTAAAACCTATGATACTGTTTTTATAGGGTATGCTCATAATAGTGACGCATATAGATTCATGTCCTTAACAGATAACACTATTTCTGAGTCTAGAGATGCAGAGTTTTTTGAGCATGTTTTTCCTTTGAAAAAGGAATTAACAGAACCTTTGTCCCTTGTACCTCCTATTGAATCTCTTCCTTCTTTTTCACCTATATCTTCTGATATGCATACATGTAGTTCTACTTTTAGTGAAGAACCTAGAAGGAGTAAGAGGCAAAGGACTGAAACCAATTTTGGACCTGACTTTATAACCGCCTTTCTGTCAGAAAATGGTTGTATAGATATGCTTAGTGATGAGATAGTGTCTACCTTTTTAATAGAAGAAGACCCAAAAACCTATGATGAGGCAATGAGACCCATTGATGCTAGTTTTTGGAAAGAAGCTATTAAAAGTGAACTTGATTCTATTGTATCCAATCAAACTTGGGAATTAGCCGAGTTACCTAAAGGTAATAAGCCCATTAGTAATAAATGGATTTTCAAGAAAAAGATGAGACCTGACGGATCGATAGAAAAATTCAAAGCTAGACTTGTGATCAGGGGTTTTACTCAAAAGAAAGGATTAGACTACTTTGACACATATTCTCATGTGACCAAGATTGCAACCATTATGACTTTAATTGCCTTAGCTGCAATTCATGAGTTAGTCATACATCAAATGGATGTTAAGACAGCCTTCCTAAATGGCGATCTAGAAGAAGAAATCTACATGTCCCAACCCGAGGGTTTTGTAGTTGCTGGTGAAGAGAATAAGGTTTGCAGGCTTAGAAAGTCTTTATACGGCTTAAACCAAGCTCCTAAGCAATGGTATGAGAAATTCAACAGCACCTTAATAAGGATGGCTTTGTTGTAAACACATCTGATTCTTGTGTTTTTTCTAAACTTATAGGATCAGATTGTGTAATTATTTGTCTCTATGTCGATGCCATGTTACTTTTTGGGAATAATCTAGATTATGTAAATGAAACCAAAAATTTCTTGTCATCTCAATTTGAGATGAAAGACCTAGGAGAAGCTGATGTCATTTTAGGAGTTAAATTGTTAGAAACTCTTATGGCATCTCCTTGAGTCAATCTCATTACGTAGAGAAGGTGCTGAAGAAATTCAACTGCTTTGATGTTGTTCCTGCTAGAACTCCCTATGACCTAGCATACATTTGAAAATGAATTTAGGAGAGAGTATTTCTCAATCTGAATATGCTAAGATCATAGGAAGTGTGATGTTCCTTATGAACTGTACTCGACCCGATATAGCCTATGCTGTTAGCAGGCTAAGTCGGTACACTCATAACCCTAGTAATGAACATTGGACTGCTCTTCATCGTTTATTAAAGTACCTGAAAGGGACTGTTGATTGGTGTTTGCATTTCAGCAAATTTCCTGCTGTGTTAGAAGGATTTTGTGATGCAAACTGGGTTTCAGATAACGATGAAGTTAGTTCAACTAGTGGTTTTTATTCTCCTTGGGTGGAGGTGCTATATCTTGGAAGTCTTCCAAACAGACATGTATAGCACGCTCCACCATGGAATCTGAATTTATTGCTCTTGAGTTGGCAGGGCAAAAGGCTGAATGGCTGAGGAACCTGTTAGTAGACGTGCCTTTGTGGGGAGGAAAAACTGCTCCAGTTTCCCTTCATTTTGATTCTCAGGCAGCCATTGGTGTTGCTAAAAATAGTGTCTAAAACGGAAAGAAGAGACACATTCGGATCAGGCACGGTGTGGTTAAACAACTCCTGGAAAATAGAGTAATTTCTTTGGAATATGTAAGGTCTGAAAGAAATCTTGCAGATCCACTAACCAAAGGATTGCCAAGGAAAGTGGTTCTTGATTCGTCGAGGGGGATGTGGCTAAAGCCCATGAGTTAAGGTTATATGGTTGATACCCAGTGTGGTCTAACGAAGCCATATGATCCTTAACAAACACTACATTCCCATCCCTATGGCGTGTGGTAGTGTTCTTTGAATCCATAGCCAAGTTTGGTGGTGCTAGTGAGAAGCACTTGATGGATTCACTTTGAGACAAGTCCATTACCAGTTTTGGTGGTGCTATTGAGAAGCACTTGATGGACTTAAGCAGAGGTTGAGCTGTATGATCTTAATGGTTTCAGAACCAGTTTTGGTGGTGCTATGGAGAAGCACTTGATAAACCACCTATGTGGGTGTGAGGGTTTGGCCGCCCTCTATGAAAGACAAGGGCAGTCTTTCTAGGCACTCACGAGACCCAAGGTATGCGCATGGCCTATAGCGATTGTTATGTATCGCGGAGTTTGCACAAACTCAAGTGAACAATATGTGTTGTGGGGGTTCTCAATCGAACTCTAATGAGTTCAAGAGAAATTCACTCATTAGAAAGTAAGTTGTTACCTCACTTCACTACGTATCAATTCAATCTAAAGACATTGATACTTAAGTATTCATCCCTCTTTACCCAGGATCTTTCTCTTCTCTTTCTTGAGCCATTAAGTGGGGGATTGTTGGAATTAATGGCTCTTTTGGCCATTTGTTCACTCCCACTCTCTCTTTTTAGTCCCACATTGGATAGGCAATCACCCTTGTGTGGGTATATAATAGGATTCTCTCTTATGGGCTATTGGACTTGTTAATGGGCTAGGACTTGGGGGTAGCTTGCATGCGCATGAGCCCAAGTGAGGGGCCAAGCCCAAAACGGGTTGAGCCGAATGGAAAATCTGGGCGACGGATCCGGAAACCTTAGCGTGTGTGTGCTGGCGTCGTGCCTGCGCAAGGGGGTTCACGGGTGGGCGGCGGAGTGCCCGAGTTTTGACTCGTGTTTTTAGCCCATTTTATTTTTTCAGAATTCTAAAAGCCCAGCACGTTTAATTTTTCCCAACAGCCATTTTTTCATTTAATTGCAACAGCTATTTTTCTTTTAATGGCTGTTTATGGCTGCGTTGTTAATGGCATTCATGGCCGAATTCCAACAGCCATATTTTTTTCCTCTTTATAAACTCTTGTCTAGAGTTTTTTCTAAGACATTGCGAAAAAACATTCCACGAAAATCCTCTTCTCCTCCATTCCTCATCATGGGTATCGATCTCTGTGCAAGCTCCACGCTTCTAGCCGCGAGTGGACACGTTTAGACGCGACTGCGTTAACCTTGGGGAGCAGCTGGTATCATCCGATTACCACCACGGTTGGGCCGTAGTTATTTTCAAGGCAGTGGCTCATCCACGGCGCAGTTCTTCTTCTTTGTCTCGGATTTCCCCCTTCCTTCTTATTCATATTTTGTTTTTACTCGTATCTTAACTCTCTGTTTTTCTTCTGCAGTCATAGATCTTATCTTTCATGTCTAACAAGTTCCAATTCTCTTTCAAATCCCTTCTCAACTAAAATGTCTCTTGCTTTGTTATCAAGATTTTCCCAAGTGCTAGGTTCATAGATATCAAAATGTGGTAAAGATTGACTATCATCCCCTAAATTTTCATTGTTAAATTCACTAGGTTCACTAGGCATACAATTTTCATTATTAAATTCACTAGGTTCACTAGGCATAATATTTTCATTATTGAGTTCACTAGGTTCACCAGACATAATATTTTCATTATTGAGTTCACTTGAAACAATAATTTCATCACATAATTCATTATTGTTTGAACTTGTTGAGAAAAATTTGTCAATAGCTCCTTTTTGTGATTCAACTAGTTCTTCTACTCGTTTTTTCTTTTTCTTTTTTCATATCCGGATAAATATTTTCGAGGAGCCATTTTTAAAATAAATAAATAACTAAGCAAGTCTATAATTCTATGAAAGTTAAAACAAATAACACATGTAATTCGCAAAAAACAATTTAATAACTCAAGAATAGAAAAGAATAATAGCACCTGATTTAGATGTATGACAATGCTCAAATCGCCATTCGCCAATCAAATTGTTGCAATGTATCAAGCTTATTTGAGAAGGAATAGTGGATGACAAAATATAATTTTGATAGGTAAAAACCTTTATTGATTCTTTGGAACATATTGTCCTTTTATAGTAGTATAAGATGAGGATGGTATGATTTAATATTAAATGAGTAATTAATATAATT
This sequence comes from Scilla litardierei, assembly GCA_030789695.1. Taxonomy (NCBI): domain Eukaryota; kingdom Viridiplantae; phylum Streptophyta; class Magnoliopsida; order Asparagales; family Asparagaceae; genus Scilla; species Scilla litardierei. The sequence continues at coordinate 48,280,957 of CM061138.1, read as the reverse complement.
AGTTTGTTATTACTTAAATAAAGGCTATAAACTAGTTAATTGAACAAATGTAAACGGCTATAAACCAATTGCTACTTAAACGAACAAATTAGTAATTAATATAATGAGTAAATTGCCAATTAAATGAACAAATGTAAATGTAAACGGTTGCTGCTAGGGAAGTCAACTAGTCCAGCAATAATGCCAACATTTAAGGCTTAATTTAAGAGGTTGTTTTGATTTTTCAAATTTCAAGCACAATCACATTTAAATATTTAATGGGTATTATATTCAACTCTTATATGGACTAGTGGACTTTTTGAAAATTTGGGGCCCCCTTCCAGCGGGGGCCCTGTGCGGTTGCCCACCCAGTCATAGCCCAGGGCCGGCCCTGTGGTCTGCATCTAGATTTGAGAGTTCTTATATATACTAAAATTGAATAAGAGATATGTATGCAACTAGTAGTTGCACTAGTAAAAAAATATTAATGTTGTATCCTATTTTATGCGGTTGTGTGTACTTTCTTTTTGTTACATTATCAGGGTAATCAAGGATTCATACCTCGGTTTTTGTCAGAAAATAGCATTTATCATGCGTGGATACATGGTACATGTTGATTGTGAAGTTTGAAATCGATACGTGCATCCTTGATGTCCATGATAATGAAGGCACACATGGCAAATGTGGTTACATGGTAATATCTACTCTACTAAGCAGTTTGTATTTAGCTCTATACATGTGGTATTTGTACCGAGGAATTTTGTATATGTGGTGTATAACTACATACATATGGGAGTGACCATAAATTCAAGATACCAAATTCTAAGCTTCCAAGAAACCAAATTCATGATACAAAATTCAGGATGTAAAATGTAGGATACCACATTCATGATGCAAATATGTGCAAAATCAACAAAATAAGAACACATCCAAATTCCAATTAATAATTAATCCAACAAAGTTATACAAATCCTAATACATATGCATCAAACAAAAGAATTAAATGTACAAACATAGATCAATTTGCTCTCTCCTATACTACACACACGCACACACACACACACACACACACACACACACAATAACATAGATATATTCGAGCCGTTTCAGTTCAATAAATGATATATGTAGTTTGCTTGAATTACATGCGTGCACAGATCAGTGGACGATATCGAACCCCTTGTGTTCGGGTCGGCCGACTAATTCGTGGCCGCATGTGATTAGGAAATTACAGGTAAATATTTATTGGATCTGTCCAGAGTGGACGGGTTAGATATGCAAATGTATCACGTATTAATCGTGTAACCTATTTTATACATTTGGTGTGTACTTCTAGTACAAATGCGGGAAGTAAATGCAAATGCATGCTCTTTCTGCTGCATTGTACTTGGAGAATAGCGGGTAGGTGCTGCCAAAATTTTCACGAAATGAAAGTTCACACAAATGTATAAAATAGGATACAAGATTACACGATGCAGTGCATATCTAATGGGATAGAAGCCTTCCTATTTACAGTCGGTAAGGTAATGAAATGAAAATTTCGTGGCCGAAAGTGCCTTAGCCAGCACATTATCAGCCATAGACCAATGTTTTAGGTATCGTCGAAACCTAATATGTGTTTCATACATATTAGATATATTTCATAACTGCTTACAAAATTTTAGATGTTATTACAGGATTACAAATTTACAAGTTAACCATCGATGTGATGACATGTTTCGAAGCACCGAAAGATGGGCATGTAGAGATTTTTCAAAGTGAAGGTGTCTTGCAAGCCCAGCAATAAAGTGTTCTTATTCCCTTAAAAGATGGCACCGTTAAATACCTAGTCATGACATATTCTTTATAGATTATCTCTCATTCCTTCAATTCAAAAGAAGAATTTCAATGGGAGGTCACCAGAATACCTCAGTGATACCGTAAAAAAGGCCATTATGATGCATATAGACAACAGAATTATGAAGTATGCTATCTAAAGTTTGAATGAGGCTTGCACATGGACATCTATAGTGCTTATGATACCGGCCTTTAACCTAATTAATGTAGAAATCAACCGAGTTGTTTTTTCTATAAATCAGGTTAAAGACTAGTATCATGATCACTGTATATGTCCACATGCATGCCTCATTCAAACTACATATTACATACTTCAGAATTTTGTTTTCTATACACATCATATTGGCCATTTTTATTGTATTACTGGCATTCTAGAGGCTACCGTTGAAACTTGTGCCTTTGAATTGAATGGACGAGAGATTATCACATATAAAAAAAGACTCGGTCATACTTTGAATTAGCTTTTTTATGACCTCATATTACAAACTGATCTAATTTATTTATTTTTTTTGTAATATGATGTCATATTTATGCCTCATCGGTTTTTATTGTCATTCTTTTATATTAATAAAATAATGAAGGGACGGTAGGATTACTATATGAGTTACAGCTAAAATTTTTGTACAAATGTATTTGTATAAAATACAATAGAATTGTATATGTAATACGTCACTTTGTGTATATGCAATATATTATATACATATTTAAAGTATCTCCGAAACAGATTCTGACACACGACTGTACATGTAATACGTCATTGTGTGTATATAGTATATGGTTTATACATATTTAAAGTATATCCGAAACCAATACCGATACCCGAAAAGAAACTGCCAAAACTACCAATACGGACGAAACCGAAACTTGCTTGAACTGGTCGATGTCCTCTTGAACTTGTCATATGACACAAACCAGTAAGCCGCATAACACAAAATAGTAAGTTTAGGAAATTACACGGTTCTCAATGATATGGTCTCACTTTGATGTAAGTTGTGGTCTCCTCATTTTGCAAATACCTTATGTCTTGCTCTTGTGAAATTAATTAGGTCAATTTGATTGGAGTCATGTCAGAAATATATAAGAGTTGGATAAATCGTTTCAAGGGATCTATAGGATATCGTTATAATGATGAGTATAGAGAAGGGGTCGAAATATTCTTGGACTTCACATACTCTTATCCCGAAGCAGTATCACCCAACGGCCTGCTCTCCCAACAGCCTGCTCATAAAATGTCCTTGCAAGAGGTGTCAAAACTTAAACTGGTGGGTACTGGATATGATGGCATATTATTTGTGCATAAAAGGGTTTTACAAGAACTATACGACAACTTGGTTTTTACATGGTTAAAGACCTCGTACTTAGTTGGTTCCGCTTGTTTCAATTGAGCAAGCAGAATCAGATGTGGCCGAGAGCACATATAATTTTTGTGACATGGTTGTGGATGTTGACGTGCCTGCAATCTTAAATCCGCTAAATACAGAGTGTTCAACAGCTGGAGAACAACTTAACAATGAAGCTCAAAAGTTATATTATTTGTTAAAGCGGTAGAAGAACCATTATATGAAGGATGTCAAGAGTTTAAATTGTCTGTTATGGCAAGCCTGCTAAACATTAAATCAGAAGTCATATGTCCAATGATGCGTTCGATTACAAGATGCAATTGAAGGGGCTCGTTCGACGAGCGACTAAGGCTCACAAAGCCCACGAAAGAAGCCTGAAGCTAACTCAGTCAAAGCCCACATACCATTCACCCGATGCACTCCCACCAATTGAACGTGGGATTGAAGGTGAGCTCATAAATAGCAGGGACGTGGGGCGACGCTTACCCCTATTAAGTGGGAAAAATCGTGGCACCATAATTGGTGACCGTTATCCTCCCAACGTCATTGAAGAGGCTTCGAAGGTCTATAAATACAGGGAGATGAACAGAATAGAGGAGGTACTAGATCTGATACTCTGACATTCTATGCTTCAACTTATATTTCTTCCTCAAAAGAGCTTGCCACGCTAGACCTGAGACGAGCCTCTGTGGGTCGATCTCAGCAGCTCCACGCTCCCTTCCTCTCTTAAGTCCGGTTCTAACTTAAGCATTGGAAGGGATTTGGGTTGGGACCCAAATCCGACCCCCTCGACGCTTCCTTATGGTGCAGATCATCGAGGCCCGATCAGCGAGAAGGTCGTGTCGGTGCTTCTCAATATCAATTGACCGAGGCTCGAACCATTCGAGGGTCGAACGAGCATCGCAAGTCGACTACAAACCGTTAACGATCCTGGTTCTACTAACCTTGGGTCCCACTCAACCTGCTGATGAGGTTCCAACCAAGCAAGAAAGGGTCCACGTCAACATCATTATTGTTTCGGCCATTTTAGCCTTAACAGTTGGGGCCGTCTGTGGGAAACATTCATTAGTTCGACATCCCAGAGCAATTAACAAGCTATGTCAGTTGGACCCAACAACATCAGACCAAATACTGGTGCAAACGAGAATTAGAATGCGAACAACGTCCAGGTGAAGGATGCCGCAGACTCCTCATCCTCATCAAAAGGACCCAGAAGGGCAACCAAGGTGCCTAAGGTGTCCCAGGAGCAATTCGACCGATTTACAGAGCGGGTCGACAAGAGCATCAGCATATTGGCGGCTGTGGTGTGCCAAAGCATGGGGGGCCCACCGCTCGCAAATGAGAAACTACCGCCTCCAAATCCAACTCTGCCATTAACGAGGGATGCTGGCATGCTTAGGGATCCAAGAGATCCAAGAGTGGATCGACAGAAGAATGCACCACTCAATACAACACCTACATCTCACCGTAATGGAAAAATTGGGAATGATAACCGTGCTTTCGGCTTCTAAGGAGGACCCAGTCCCGTTAACTATAAACGCACAACTCGCATCATCCTAGATTAGGTAATAAATGGGGTCACTCAAGGCCACATCCCTCTCGATTTTGCTGGTGGAAATGAGAGGAGAGAGGCGGAAGAATTCCTAACCGATCCTCAAGAGCTACTTACCTGCAAGGCAAGAATGAGCGATTCCAACTTACCCATCCCGCAATTAGATGGACCCCATTGAAGGAGAACATCATGTCTGCCCCTATCCTCCCAAAGGTCAAACTCACTTCCCTACCGACGTATGATGGCAAAGGCGACTCGTGGGCATACGTCCGTAAAAACCTAAACGCGATCCTGCTTCATGGAGCAGACGAGCCATACCTCTGTCGAGCTTTCCATACTACACTAATTAAGATGACAGAAGGATGGTACAATGGATTACCCAATGACTGTGTCGGGTCATTCGACGAATTGGACGATTTGTTTTACAAGAAATTTCTCGCGGGTCGCACCCCAAGAGAAAGTCCTCACACCTCTTCACTTTTAAGCAGAAGGAAAAAGAGTCAATCTGAGCCCACGTCCAGCGGTTCAACAACAAAAGGCTCGAGGTAGAGGACACGCCGGATGTGACTATCATCACGGCTTTTACTCAAGTAGTGTGGAACAAGCATTCGCGAAGGGCCCTCCACCAGTTTCCACCTAACAACCTCATGAAGTTGTTCAATATAAAAAATTGGTTCACCGTCTCTGAAGAAGCGGGGGAGACAACTGAAATTGCTGAAAAAGGCCCGGCCCGTCGTGGAGACACCAAACGAGAAAAGCAATCCCAGTGAACCTCTCGCCAGGAGTCTCAGGATAAGAGACAGAGGGATAGGAGCCCTCGAAGCAAGGAGCGCCTATGCAAGACCAAACACTCCCAATGCAGAGGTCCTAACTTATGCCCAGTGAGAGAAACTTGTTCAAGAGTCCTCTAAAAAGGGCAAATATGAAAAAAGGGATGACCTCAAATTCTGCAAGTACCATAATGATTATGGGCATGAAACCAATGATTGTTGGATACTTAAAAAATAAAACAACACAGTGGTCAGGCGTGGGCACCCCAAGAACCCAGTCGTCGACCAGCCAAGCAAAGAAGGGGCCTCAAAGCAAAAGGGTAAGATGACAGGGTCACCTGTCACTAAAGTGGTCAATTAGCGAGCTTCTAAGTCCAAGATCAAATAAATGCGTGAAAAGAAAATGATCCCTGGGGAAAATCGAAAATGCAAGTACGCTTTTTTTCTTCCTTTATTGAACATGTTTGTCTTTCATAAATACAAGTATGCTTCCTTTTCGAAACAACTTTCTTCGATAGAGCTTTTATGAATTTTGTGGGAATTTCCCCATCAAGTTCTTCGTTACAAGGATCCAATCCTTAGGAAAATCTAGATGGGTCACGTTCATTTAACAATTATATTGGTGAATACTGACTTATGCACTTTAACAGGCATCAACCGTAAGTTGAAGGGGCCACCCCTCGCCATTGAACGACTCTTTCGAGTGGTTAGACATAAGTCGAAGGGGCCACCCGCTCGTCGCTGAACGACCCTTTTGAGTGGTCAGACGTATGTCGAAGGGGCCACCCCCTTGCCACTGAACGACCCTTTCGAGTCGTCAGACGTAAGTCTAAGAGGCCACACCTTGCCACTGAACAACCGTTTCGAGTCGTCAGACATACGTCGAAGGGGCCACCCCTCGCCATAGAACGAACCTTTTGAGTCGTCAGCCATAAGACGAGGAGACTACCCCCTCACCACTGAACGACCCTTTCATGTCGTTAGACGTAAGTCGAAGGAGCCACCCACTCACCACTGAACGACCCTTTCGAGTCGTCTGACGTAAGTCGAAGGGGCCACCCCCTCGCCACTAAACGACCCTTTCAAGTCGTCAGCCGTAAGACGAGGGGGCCACCACCTCGCCATTAAACGACCATTTCATATCGTCAGACGTAAGTCGAGGGGGCCACCACCTCGTCACTGAACGACTCTTTCGTATCTCAGACGTAAGTCGAGGGGGCCACCCCCTCGCCACTGAACGACCCTTTCATGTCGTCAGCCGTAAGACGAAGGGGCCACCCCCTCGCCACCGAACGACCCCTTCGTGTCGTCAGTCGTAAGATGAGGGGGCCACTGATTCGGGATATAAATTGCATATTTTCCCCCTATTTCTGGACATTTTATGTGTATATCATGTTTTTTGGCTTTAATACGGGCGTATTTGTGATATTGCGTAATATTGAAGCTTATTCGTATTTTATACATAAAATGTGGTTTTCATGGACTAATTTTTGCTCTCCGTATTTTTCAGGTACTTCTGGGATTTTTCTGGATTTTCTGGAATTTTTCCAGAATTTTTGGGAATTTCCAGCTATTTTGGGGATTATTGGAGCAAGAAAGGCTATTTCTGGAATTTTCAAAAGAAAAAAAAGAAATTTAAAAATAAAAAACCCTGTATGCGGGCCGGCCCGCTTTCTAATCTCCAAGAAGGCCGCTGCTGGGTTTAAATATAAATTTAAAAAAATATAAAACTTTTGCTTGCGGGCCGGCCGCTGGGCCGGCCCGCTGCGCGCGCATACATTAAAGAAAATAATATTAAAAAAAAGGAAAGGCGGGCCTTCGCCCGCTTTATTATTTTTTTTGCGGCTCCCAGCGCGCGCAAAAGGATGCGGGGCGGGCAGCGGGCGCCCGCCCCCCCAAGACCCGACCCGCAGCTCTAATAGTGAGCTGATGTGAATTTGTGCAGGTCGGGCGTGATTTCCCCGACCCACAAGCCTGATAACTTGATTTAAGGGCCTGGTTGCGAAATTTGCCAGGGGCTTCGTTTTTTCTCGGCCAGCTACGGTTCTTCTTGTTTTTTTGGTTTTTCTAGGGCTTGGAGGGGGGAGGCCATGGAAGCTTGAGGAAGCTTGGTGGAGCTTGGAGAAGCTTGGAGGAAGGCAAATGGGAGGATGGAAGTGCTCATTTGGGAGAATTCTTGGGTGAAATCTCCCCTTTTTCCTATTGTATTTTGATACCCCTCTTTTGTATGAAACTTGTGATGAATTGTTATATGATTCTCGTCTTGTTTAGTATGATTGGATAGTGTTATTGTGCTTGGGTTGTGATTCATTAGGTTGGATGTTAATTCTTGCCCTAATTACCTCTTGCTCATTTTGAATGTTAATTTTGGATGTGTAATTAGGGTACAATTTTATTGGCTAAGTCCCGAGATGGCAATTTGAGAAAATCCATGCTCCTAACTTGATTAGTGTCGTGATAATAAATCCATCCCTATTGCAAAATTTCATGTTCATGAACGCTAAATATTCCGATTGGGCTTCCTTAGCCGAATGACCGATTGTGTTATATGCGGTAATTAGAGCTTAATTAGCGCCAAACTTAATGAACCCTCAACCCATGCTTTCTCTCCTAGCGATCCTACTCCACCTTTGGCTCTCTAACCCTACCCACTTAGGATAGATTTTTAGTTTCACCACACTTTTTCATACGCTCATCCACCGTTAAGTGAGGTAGTTGAATCACGCTTTTTTTTCTTTATCCATCAAACTTGTGAACGTAGAACGACTTGTCCCTGTGATCTGACCCGGTACTCACCGATTATTTTTATTGCATTGACACTCCTGCGCTTGGGAGGTGAACGTGTGCATCCTACTTGGATTGTGCACGTCTCGCAGTCAACCAATTGGCGCCGCTGCCGGGGACAACGGTTTCTATTATTAGCATTTTTTGATTGATTTTGAAAGCTTTAGTGTGATACTTCTATCTCTTAGTGTGTGTCTCTTCATTTTATTTATTTCCCACTTATTGAGTCTTTTGGTTGTTTATTTTCATTTTCTTTGAATTTTTTTTAAAAACATGGCATCTTCTTCAAATTTTTCGGACATTGATTTGGAGGATATGCCACTCCCGCCATACTTTCATGGCACGGAGTGGGAGAACCCTCATTTACATATAAAAAATTTGAAGAGTGGATGTTTTCATGTCTTGGTGGGAATATTGATGATGATTGCATATATTTTAGATTTTTTCCCTCTTCTTTACTTGATGATGCTAGATTGTGGTTTGATTCTTTGTCTCTCGACTCACATTTTACCTGGTTGTCGTTTCAGGCCGAATTTCTCCGAGTGTTTTTGCCTATCTTTTTGGAGCAGGTACATGGGCGGCAGGCCATGGAGCATATAGCGAGCTTTATCCAGGCTGAGTGGGAGGCCTACCATCAGGCTTAGCAGAGGTTCACTGATTTGGTGCTTGCGTGCCCACACCAGAGCTTTCAAGAGGATCATCTTCTGCAGATCTTCTACACAGGGTTATCGCCATCTGGGCGAGATTTGGTGCAGATGAGCTGCGGTGGAGAGTTCTTTGATTATTCGACCGAGGATTCCTGGTGTTACCTGAGGGACCTTGCAGCGTGGGCACAGACTGTGCCATCTGGAGAGCCGTCATTTGGATATGAGGATGATGGCCAGTCCCAGTTTCCATTTCAGGATGTGGAGCAGCAGGACCAGTACCAGCCTGAGGAGCCAGCTGAGGGCTCATTCCAATGCGACCCTATGGAATACATAGAGAAACTAGTGAAGAGGGTGCATTGGGGCCAAGTAGAGGAATTTGAATATATACATTTGGATGAGTCAGAGGAAATGGATGATGGCGTGCGTGTCGACCACGACGGTGACACGATGCATTTTCACTTTGAGGTTGAGGATGAAGCGAATGTGCATGATGGCCGAGAGCAGATTGAGGACACCATGGAGCCTGAGCCACGATCCACTTCAGAATTAGCTTCACTGGTCGAGGCGGTTGAGTACTTAGGGAGGACGACTGAGATGAACTATTTCTGGGATGACGAGGGTGATGCGTGCTTGGATTTGCCCGAGACGAGTCTACCTCCAGTCCTGTCACATATGTCACTTCCCTTGCCTCAGGATGCGCACTTGCCAGTCATCGAGGAGGTTTGTCAGGAGCAGTTACCATTTGTGGGGAGTGCCGTAGAGATTGTTGATGTTGACGTCGAGGAAAAGGATAGTGACGGGGATTGCGAGATGGTATATATTGAGCCAGAGCTCCCTCTTACTCCAGTTTTCTCTCTGCAGCCACTTCCGCCTCCTCTTGAGGCAGAGTATCATGCCACACCTAGCGACATTTTTCAGGGAAGTTCCCACCATCTCATGCCTTGCATTTCTGAAGCCAAATTTTCACTTCCATATACATTTGCTTCAGATTGTCGTCCATTGCATTTACATTCTTTTATTTGTTTTGACGACCCGTTTTGGAATGCTTTTGCAGGGCATGAGGACATGGCTTGGATTGATGCAGCTCGTCTCCCACATTATCCATATTATCCAAAGGGGACGCTGGGAGTTGCATTGCTGGAATCCAAGGAGGCCGGTGGAGGCATAGCTCCAAGTACGCTCGCGGAGGAGCGTAAGGATATGATCGAGCAGTTGCCACCACCGTTACACATTCGGGATCCGCCATTTGCTAAGGTGTATTCTTTCCTTTAAGTAGTGTAAATAAATAAAAAATTAGTTAGTTTGCTTTTGCATGTTTGCTTTCGTGTTTTTCTCTCTCTTTTCAAGGATCTTTTGCCGAGATCTAATACTCTTCCATCATTGAGGACAATGCTTATTTTAAGTTGGGGGGAGAGTGTTAGAATCTTTAGATTGTTTGGATTTTGGTGTTAGCCTAAATTTTTTTTGAGATCCCTCCATGTTTCGCCTCATTCCATGAATTTCATTGCATATCATATTTTGGCCTCCTTGTCCCTACGTCGTTAGCTTTATGTAGTCCCTACATGCTTTCATTCTATGCAATTTTTTCGGATTATTATTTTGGTATCAATTCATCGATGTTTGATTGGCACGTTTTCATTTCTTTTCCATTTTGGAGTCAAATGCTAATATGCCATGTATGAATCTATTTTATACATCATGATATCTATTTGAAATAATTTTGGAAAAGTTTGGTGTAAGTGGTCGCATGAATTGGGATGAATGGTGTAGTTTTTGGTTGGATTGGATTTGGCCAATTGTGCATGCTTTGTTTTCTTCTTAGAAGTGGGTGGATGAGTTGATAATTCATGTTGGAGAATGAAAAAGAGAGTTAGTATAAGTGAATGATTTTTCTAATCAAATTGAGTAGTCGGTGCCCCACGAAACATTGGGGAGGACGCCAAAAATGAGAATTAGGAGATCATTCCATCCATTTGCATATATAGCGTCATCGCGTGTATGCAAATGTGCCGGTGTTTGCATTTATGGCGTTATCGCGTGAATGCAAAACATAAACATCAAAAACAAAAAAAATAGAAAAGAAAAGAAAAGAAAAGAAAAATGAAAGTATATATGAAGGAATAAGCAACATGAGTGACGCAATCTCATCTCCCACAACTTAGAGGAATTTCTTTGGTTTTGGCCACCTTCATGAAAATTGGAAATTTTGACATTGTGATATTTCCCAACCTATGTGATACGGTGCTTATTATCTTACTTTTCTTTGAATTGGATTGAAGGGAGTGTCATTTGTTATTTACTTTCATACATTGGGTATATTGGCTTTGGAACCAAGTGGAAATACTATTTTGTGTATGCCATGATGATATCGTGAGTGTTGGTGCATGCTTTCAATTTAATCCGAATTTATCGCATATTTTGCTAGGGACTAGCAAAAAGCTAGTTGGGGGTGTGATTCGGGATATAAATTGCATATTTTCCCCCCTATTTTTGGACATTTTATGTGTATATCATGTTATTTTGGCTTTAATACGGGCGTATTTGTGATATTGCGTAATATTGAAGCTTATTCATATTTTATACATAAAATGTGGTTTTCATGGACTAATTTTTGCTCTCCGTATTTTTAAGGTACTTCTGGGATTTTTCTGGATTTTCTGGAATTTTTCTAGAATTTTTGAGAATTTCCAGCTATTTTTGGGGATTATTGGAGCAAGAAAGGCTATTTATGGAATTTTCAAAAGAAAAAAAAGAAATTTAAAAATAAACAAAACCCTATATGAGGGCCGGCTCGCTGGCCGGCCCGCTTTCTAATCTCCAAGAAGGCCGCCCCTGGGTTTAATTATAAATTTAAAAAAAAAATATAAAACCTTTGCTTGCTGGGTCGGCCCGCTGCGTGCGCATACATTAAAAAAATAATAATATTAAAAAAAAGGGAAAGCGGGCGGCCCGCTTTATTATTTTTTTGCAGCTCCCAGCGCGCGCAAAAGGATGCGGGGGCGGGCAGCGGGCGCCCGCCCCCCCAAGACCCGACCCGCAGCTCTAATAGTGAGCTGATGCGGATTTGTGTGGGTCGGGCATGATTTCCCCGACCCGCAAGCCCGATAACTTGATTTAAGGGCCTGGTTGCGAAATTTGCCAGGGGCTTCGTTTTTTCTCGGCCAGCTGTGGTTCTTCTTTTTTTTTGGTTTTTCTAGGGCTTGGAGGTGGGAGGAGGCCATGGAAGCTTGAGGAAGCTTGGTGGAGCTTGGAGAAGCTTGGAGGAAGGCAAATAGGAGGAGGGAAGTGCTCATTTGGGAGAATTCTTGGGTGAAATCTCCCCTTTTTCCTATTGTATTTTGATACCCCTCTTTTGTATGAAACTTGTGATGAATTGTTATATGATTCTCATCTTGTTTAGTATGATTGGATAGTGTTATTGTGCTTGGGTTGTGATTCATTAGGTTGGATGTTAATTCTTGCCCTAATTGCCTCTTGCTCATTTTGAATGTTAATCTTGGATGTGTAATTAGGGCACAATTTTATTGGCTAAGTCCCGAGAGGGCAATTTGAGAAAATCCATGCTCCTAACTTGATTAGTGTCGTGATAATAAATCCATCCCTATTGCAAAATTTCATGTTCATGAACGCTAAATATTCCGATTGGGCTTCCTTAGCCGGATGACCGATTGTGTTATATGCGGTAATTAGAGCTTAATTAACGCCAAACTTAATGAACCCTCAACCCATGCTTTCTCTCCTAGCGATCCTACTCCACCTTTGGCTCTCTAACCCTACCCACTTAGGATAGATTTTTAGTTTCACCACACTTTTTCATACGCTCATCCACCGTTAAGTGAGGTAGTTGAATCACGCTTTTTTTTCTTTATCCATCAAACTTGTGAACGTAGAACGACTTGTCCCTGTGATCCGACCCGGTACTCAAGATTGGTTGACTGCGAGACGTGCACAATCCGAGTAGGATGCACCCGTTCACCTCCCAAGCACAGGAGTGTCAATGCAATAAAAATAACCGGTGAGTACCGGGTCGGATCACAGGGACAAGTCGTTCTACGTTCACAAGTTTGATGGATAAAGAAAAAAAAGCGTGATTCAACTACCTCACTTAACGGTGGATGAGCGTATGAAAAAGTGTGGTGAAACTAAAAATCTATCCTAAGTGGGTAGGGTTAGAGATCCAAAGGTGGAGTAGGATCGCTAGGAGAGAAAGCATGGGTTGAGGGTTCATTAAGTTTGGCGTTAATTAAGCTCTAATTACCGCATATAACACAATCGGTCATCCGGCTAAGGAAGCCCAATCAGAATATTTAGCGTTCATGAACATGAAATTTTGCAATAGGGATGGATTTATTATCACGACACTAATCAAGTTAGGAGCATGGATTTTCTCAAATTGCCCTCTCGGGACTTAGCCAATAAAATTGTGCCCTAATTACACATCCAAGATTAACATTCAAAATGAGCAAGAGGCAATTAGGGCAAGAATTAACATCCAACCTAATGAATCACAACCCAAGCACAATAACACTATCCAATCATACTAAACAAGATGAGAATCATATAACAATTCATCACAAGTTTCATACAAAAGAGGGGTATCAAAATACAATAGGAAAAAGGGGAGATTTCACCCAAGAATTCTCCCAAATGAGCACTTCCCTCCTCCTATTTGCCTTCCTCCAAGCTTCTCCAAGCTCCACCAAGCTTCCTCAAGCTTCCATGGCCTCCTCTCCCCTCCAAGCCCTAGAAAACCCAAAAAAAAAGAAGAACCACAGCTGGCCGAGAAAAAACGAAGCCCCTGGCAAATTTCGCAACCAGGCCCTTAAATCAAGTTATCGGGCTTGCGGGTCGGGGAAATCATGCCCGACCCGCACAAATCCGCATCAGCTCACTATTAGAGCTGCGGGTCGGGTCTTGGGGGGGGGGGGGGCGGGCGCCTGCTGCCCGCCCCCGCATCCTTTTGCACGCGCTGGGAGCCACAAAAAAAATAATAAAGCGGGCGAAGGCCCGCTCGAAAATTCGAGCGGGCCGCCCGCTTTCCCTTTTTTTTAATATTATTATTTTTTTAATGTATGCGCACGCAGCGGGCCGGCCCAGCGGCCGGCCCGCAAGCAAATGTTTTATATATTTTTTTAAAATTATAATTAAACCCAGCGGCCGCCTTCTTGGAGATTAGAAAGCGGGCCGGCCCGCATAAATGGTTTTTTTTTAAATTTCTTTTATTTTTCTTTTGAAAATTCCAGAAATAGCCTTTCTTGTTCCAATAATCCCCAAAAAATAGCTGGAAATTCCCAAAAATTCTGGAAAAATTCTAGAAAATCCAGAAAAATCCCAGAAGTACCTGAAAAATACTGAGAGCAAAAATTAGTCCATGAAAACCACATTTTATGTATAAAATACGAATAAGCTTCAATATTACGCAATATCACAAATACGCCCGTATTAAAGCCAAAATAACATGATATACACATAAAATGTCCAGAAATAGGGGGGAAAATATGCAATTTATATCCCGAATCACACCCCCAACTAGCTTTTTGCTAGTCCCTAGCAAAATATGCGATAAATTCGGATTAAATTGAAAGCATGCACCAACACTCACGATTTCATCATGGCATACACAAAATAGTATTTCCACTTGGTTCCAAAGCCAATATACCCAATGTATGAAAGTAAATAACAAATGACACTCCCTTCAATCCAATTCAAAGAAAAGTAAGATAATAAGCACCGTATCACATAGGTTGGGAAATATCACAATGTCAAAATTTCCAATTTTCATGAAGATGGCCAAAACAAAAGAAATTCCTCTAAGTTGTGGGAGATGAGATTGCGTCACTCATGTTGCTTATTCCTTCATATATACTTTCATTTTTCTTTTCTTTTCTTCTCTTTTCTATTTTTTTTGATGTTTATGTTTTGCATTCACGCGATAACGCCATAAATGCAAACACCGGCACATTTGCATACATGCGATGACGCTATATATGCAAATGGATGGAATGATCTCCTAATTCTCATTTTTGGCATCCTCCCCAATGTTTCGTGGGGCACCGGCTACTCAATTTGATTAGAAAAATCATTCACTTATACTAACTCTCTTTTTCATTCTCCAACATGAATTATCAACTCATCCACCCACTTCTAAGAAGAAAACAAAGCATGGACAATTGGCCAAATCCAATCCAACCAAAAACTACACCATTCATCCCAATCCATTCATCCCACTTTTCCAAAATTATTTCAAAGAGATATTACGACGTATAAAATAGATTCATACATGTCATATTAGCATTTGACTCCAAAATGGAAAAGAAATGAAAACGTGCCAATCAAACATCAATGAATTGATACCAAAATAATAATCCGAAAAAATTGCATAGAATGAAAGCATGTAGGGACTACATAAAGCTAACGACGTAGGGACAATGAGGCTAAAATATGATATGCAATGAAATTCATGGAATGAGGCGAAACATGGAGGGATCTCAAAAAAAAATTTAGGCTAACACCAAAATCCAAACAATCTAAAGATTCTAACAGCAACCCCTAGTCACTAAACGACCCATTCGTGTCGTCAGACGTAAGTCGAGGGGCCATCCCCTCGCCACTGAACAACCTTTTCGTTTCGTCAAACGTAAGTCGAGGGGGCCACACCTCGCCACTGAACGACCCTGTCGAGTCGACAGACGTAAGTCGAAGGGGCCACCTCCTCGTCACTGAACCACCCTTTCAAGTCATCAGACATAAGTCTAAGGGGCCACCCCTCGTCAATGAATGACCCTTTTGAGTCGTCAGTCGTAAGACGAGGGGACCACCCCCTCTCCAATGAACGACCCTTTCGTGTCGTCAGACGTAAGTCTTTCGTGTCGTCAGACGTAAATCGAAGGTGCCACCCCTCCCACTGAACGAACCTTTCGAGTCGTCGGCCGTAAGACAAGGGAACCATCCCCTCGCCACTGAACGACCCTTTCATGTCGTCAGATGTAAGTCGAAGGGGCCACCCCCTCGCCATTAAACGACACTTCTGTGTCGTCAGCTGTAAGTCAAAGGGGCAACCCCACCCCCTCGCCACTGAACGATCCTTCTGTGTCGTCAGCCGTAAGTCGAAGGGGCCACCCCCCTCGCCATTGAGCGACCCTTTTGTGTCGTCAGACGTAAGTCAAAAGGGCCACCCCCTCGCCACTGGACGACCATTTCAAGTCGTCAGACTTAAGTTGAAGGGGCCACCCCCTCGCCACTGAACGACCCTTTCAAGTCATCAGCTGTAAGTCGAAGGGTTTAACCCTTCGCATGGAACGAGGTGGTCTAGATTGGTCATGGTGCAATGACTTAACTCCGGCCATCTTGAGCAAGGGTTTAACCAGTCGAAAGGGGCCATCAGGCACTACGACCACCCGTATGAGCGATGACAAACAAAGAGATATAAGTCAACTTTTCTGGCATTATGCTACATTACAAAATTGTCATTGTTTATATGGAAATTACCCCACTATACATTTGAAAATTTTGGTGGGATAAGAAGAGCATCAAGATACTGCAACGAGTCACGATGCCCTTGGTTTCCCTCAAGCGTAGCAACGTGCTCTTGATCCCCCGATGCACCAACATCCGCATTGTCACCTGTCGTGGTGACAACTTCACTAATCCCCTCCGTGCCTTAACTTAAATCATCGCCATCAATGACTGGGAACAACATGGGGATCTGGTCAATCTCAGCGGTGATATCAGGGAATTAATCCTTCACTTCCAACCGACATCGCTCATATCCATGCGTATACAGCGTCAAAGTTGGACAATGAATCCTTATAATCTTGGATCGCCTTCTTCGCTACGGCCTCTGCGCCAACTCTCCGAAAGCTATCGGTAAGTCGGGCAAGGAGCTCATTCTCCCTAACTTCCTACCTGGCTTTCTCCTCCAACAGCGTCTTTTCCGCTCGCTCTCTCGAGGTGGCTTGGGCATCTTCCTTCTGTTCGGCATCCCGTGCTCACGCCCGGGAGCGCGAATCACTACAAGTGCACAGTGGTAGTAGTATATAAAGATTTTCGTTCTCTAGGAAGGCGGTTGTTTAGTGTTCAGCTTTTCGAAAGGGTGAAAATGCGTGGTCGGGGTTTGTCACGCGAAATTGGATTGATTGTTGGTTGAAATGAGGTCTACTGAATATTAAAAGTCTAAGGCATTTGGGATTCTCCGCTAGGCCTTTCAATCTTGGATGTCAGGTCAATGGGTCATTCGTTGGACGATGGGTGAGGGTAGGAGTGTCACATCCAAGGATGGAAACGAGCGTTTGACTTCTGTCGTTACGCTCGTCTAACGCATCCCTATGCGGGGCCGTGCTTTCGCAGTCGACTTCGCATGGGAATGCATGCATTAAGCTTGACACTTGGTCCCGCCTCGCTATCCATATCCACTCGCGTGATCTACAGACTGCGACGTCACGCTATGGTTGGTTCTAGCGGTCGGGCCACTTTCGTAGTCATCGACTATTGGATCGAGAATTAGTGGTCGCACCTAGCTCTCGAGTCACTCTCGTGATCATGAGCCCTAGAAATGGCCACTAAGCCCAAATCGGATCCATGGGGATTCTCCCTAGGATATGGAGCCGCTTTTGGGATCCTCCGATCCTAAGGCTAATCCTCCAAAACCCTTGTTAAAACTACTATAGGGAGACCCTAGATTCATCCAGCTAAGATTAACCTAACATCCAATCCCTAGGATCCTAAGGATCATCCCTAAGCCCTAGAAACACACTACTATAACATGACAATAGCTACAAATATGAGAGCAATGGAGATATTCATCATGAGTTAGGCAAACATAACAAAACTAATCTCAATACGAAGTGTAATACCCCGTCTCCTTACGTACGAATGTTACGTACGTATTTTCGATCGTATTTATACGCATGTACAGTTAGTGATATATGTATGTACATATGTATGAATATGCGTGTACATCTGCCCCATATGTATATATAGGCATATATCTATTTATGTACTTCTGGTTGTATATATATGTGTGTATTGTATATCTGTGTACAACTATGTATATATCTGTGTACAGCTATGCATATATCTGTGTACAGTTTCTTATATATGCTTGTGTAGTATCTGTGGGTACAGATCTTCATCTATCTATGTACAGATCTTTGTATATGTATCTGTGTACAGATTGTTATGTATGTATGTTCAGGTACTTGTACATGTTTGTACTACAGTTGTGCACACATATAATACAATCCGAACACACATATAATGCAATCCGAACACACATATAATACAATCCGATGAACACACATATATATGAGAAGGCTTCATGGAGTTAGGTACACTTAGTATTAATGCATGTTAACCATGTTATGCCACCTCATGCTTGTTAGGTGTCACTTGGAGAATGAACTTCACCTAACCCCTAATATGTGTCATGCCATGGTTAAACCCCACCTAACTCTCATCCACATGTCATTTGAAGAAGAGTTTAAGGGGATGAGGTGGAGGATGGAATAATTATCAAAAGAAAAAGAAAAAGAAAAAGAAAAATATTTCTCATTCTCTCACTCTCTCCCTTCCCTCACTCCCCCTCCTTGGTCGAACCTCTCCCTTCCGACTTCAAGGAGGCTGAGCACTCAAAGGGCCACTCCACCCTCACTCTGCACACTTCTGTAGCAACCATTCGTCTCTGGGGTGCCGTTGCTCATTCTAGGAGCTTGTGGGAGAGAGGAAGCTAGGAGGAAGATTAGAGCTTGTAGAAGGAGGATTATCTTGAGGTAGGATTTCCTAACAACTCTAGTTAGGAATCATTCTTTAAGTTGTATAGGAAAGAGGATGTTTCATTATGTTAATTATGCCAAGGAAATAATGATGCATGCTATAGTTTAATGTTCTTGCAAAAATTAGTGCTGATGTTGTAATAATGTTAACCATGCTAATAACGTAGTAATGTTATGTTAGTATGTTCAGATTATAATACAAGTATGTTCAGTTTACAATACAACCATGTTCAGGATATGCTACAAGTATGTTCAGTTCATAATACAAGTATGTTCAGGATATGCTACAAGTATGTTCAGTTTATGATATAAGTATGTTCAGTTTATAATACAAGTATGTTCAGGATATGCTACAAGTATGTTCAGTTTATAATACAAGTATGTTCAGGATATGCTACAAGTATGTTCAGTTTATAATACAAGTATGTTTAGGATATGCTACAAGTATGTTCAGTTTATGATACAACTGTGTACAGTGCAATGTATATGTGTGTACAGAACTTTATATATGTGTATACAGTGCAGTATATATGTGTGTACAGTGTAGTGTATATGTGTGTACAGTGCAGCGTATATGTGTGTATAGAACTTTACATATGTGTATACAGAGTTTCATTTGCTAATAACTTGTCATATGTCATATGCCATGCCATACCATGTTATATCATGATTAGTAGTTATGTTGTGCATGCATAAGCTATGATGTTGCTCATGTTCATGATGATGTTAATTATGCTCAATCTATGGATGCTTATGTGATGGTGTGAGGTTGACTTGGTTGAGGCATGGCCTTTTGCTGTGATATATGAAATTGGAAAAGGGAATGCACAAGGAGATGCATGTCCCAAGTATATTGTGAAATGTGGAAAGGAAAGAATAGAAAGAAATTGAAAAAAAAGTGATATGACCATGCCAACTTGATTTCTTTCATATTCATGCATGTATTTTATATCAGTAAACAAAAGATTAAGTCCTCTTAAAGGAGGGTGACATGGGGTTGGAGGGAAAACGTGCAAAAAGTAGGCTTTTAAGGAGCGGACAGAGGATATGAATTCTCACCCGATGTTTCACTCCCGGAAGGGGGAGTTGAAAGGGTTGGAGAGGCCGCTGGTGTACTCGTGATGCACCATGATGGTAAATGATGGTTTTCTCCGTTTGTCCGACAGAAAAACCGAGATGAGTCTCGCTCCTGTACCTTGCCCCGTTCGGGTACGGAGTTACGAAAGGCCCCTCCAGTGCTCGTGTCGCTAGTTGCGGTACCACTTTTCACCCACCCTGGGTGAAGTCCTGCTCCTTGAGTGTCCTATTATTTGCACGGGTTTCCAACCATGTAAATTGATAATCTAAAGTAATTTTCGTTTAATTCATAAATGCTGCTACCACGTGTTAACTGGTTCTTCTGATATGTAAATGCTGTTATCTTCTGTTTACTTGTTCATCTGATTATTTAAATGTTGTTATCTCATGTTGACCTGCACTTCTGTTTTACTTCAATGTTACTACCCCATGTTAACATGTTCCTATGTTTACTTCCAGCACTTGCATGTCATAGTGTAGTTACTTATGCACATTTGCTAAATTTCCCTTTAATACATGCATGTAATGTCGTGAATACTTTCATATATACATTGTGACTTTTACTTGTTAGACCACCCTTCTTAGATATGTAGTCCCCTTGTAATATTGATCTACTCAGAGACTGATCCCTACCTAGCGGTGTTAGGATTTTCCTACTGGGTCTCGCGTTGACGTGTCCCACTTTGTGGTTTCAGGATTGATTTGATAACAAGAGCTATGTCAGAGGGCCGAAACAGTAGAGCTCATGTGAAGATGGTGTAAGAGATGTTTTGGGTTGGTGAGTGAGAAGAGTCAAGAGTGTGTTGTACCTTTTGGGTTTATGCTTGGTAAGAGTTGCGAGATGCTACATATAATGTTGTATATGAGAATATTGTAAGAATGAGATGATGTAAATCTTTGTTGTATAAATGTAATTATGTTTTTGTCTCTTGTTCGTCTTTTACTGCTGTGATGTTTGAGGTGTTTGTGTTGGAGTATTGTCTGTACCAGCATGTGCATAGTGGCCTACGGAATTGTCTGATGTACTTCCATTCTCTCTTCGTCTTCTTTTTTCACACCCGTAGCTCTGGGAATACCTGATACGGATTCGTACTTATCGGGTATCTTTGGGATCGGGTCGTGACACGAAGAGAATGCAAAATTAAAGCAATGTATAATAAAATCAAAGAGCAACAGTGATTCACCAAAGTTTAGATTGCAAAACAATAGCTCAAGAAACCTCTCCATCCACAATAGCTCAAGGGTTTCTGGATTAAAAGAAAGTTTAACCTAACTAAAACCTGAGTTTAGTTTATATACAACCCATTAGGTTTCGGGTTAAACAAAGAAACCAACCTGAAACCCATTAAAACCCCTAAAAAGTAGTTTACCGACGCCGCGCTCGGTCGAGCGAAGTGGTCGCTCGACCGAGTGCGACCCTTTGTCACCTCGCTTTAGGCATTTGGAGAAGGGGCTGCTCGGTCGAGCGAGGAAGCCGCTCAACCGAGCGACTTCTTGGAGAATTGATATTGCTTGGTTGACGTTAACGTCGCTCGGTCGAGCTAGAGGGGTCACTCGGTTGAGCTAGCTTAAGTGCAAATTTTACAGCTAGGTCGCTCGACCGAGCTTAAGTGCAAATTTTACAGAGAGTTCGAAGGCAAATTTGGAGCTCTCTGTAGGGGATAGCTCAGTCGAGCGAGATGGGTCACTCGGTCGATCGAGATGGGTCGCTCGGCCGAGCGACCCCTTGCCATTTTGCTCCTCTTCTACGGAGTCATAGCTCGGTTGAGCGCATCATGCGCTCGACCAAGCGATCTGGGAATCCTTTTCTTATCCTTCTTCTCTCTTCTCTTTCTTCCCCTCCTTCTCTTCTCCACTTCTTTCTTTCTTCCCTTAGCTCCCTTGAGTTGTCGTGGCGAGGCGACACGAGCTCCGGCTTCCAACATTGTGTCCATAGTATAGTATCGCTCCGAATCATGCCGAATTCCATGAAAGTATACAAAACGTCGCACGAATCAAATATATCAAGAACAGTGCGACATAATACGAAAATATGAACTCGGGCGATCGAAATGATATGGAAATATGTGATAAAAATATAGAAAATATGGACACAACAAAATCCCCCAAGCTTACCTCTTACTCGTTCTCGAGGAAGACGAATAAGAAGTTCACCGGAGAGTGAAAATAATAAAGCGCAAAAGAAGTTAGAGATACGAGAAAGCGTCTAAATTATCTCCTCATCTCATAAGCACGCGGCAACATCAACTTAATAATTAAAAACGCACAACTCACGAGAATTTATCAAGTCTAGTATGGATTATATAGAATGGATTTTCAACGAAGCAAGCGAACTCAAAATCGAATATATGATATGAAATTAGAAGGAAATTCCTATCATAGCATATAATTAATATACCAAATCCATAATTCGAATTCAAATCTCCACAACTCATTCTCTAACTAGCGTATAGTATCATGATCAATCATTTCAAGCATGCAAGATAAATTTAATTGACTTTTCATAAATGAAGATAATGAATTCAATTGAATTTGGAAATCACCACGCTAAAATCTTTCGTGAATCCTAGAAATCATCGACATTGACATGTCCCTATTCTATATAGAAAGTGGGGGTAAGGATGTGGGATTTTTCTTTTTACAATTGTTTTTGGCTATGCAAATTTTTTTATATTCATATTTTTCTTTCTTTATATACACGAGATTACTCAATATATATATAATGCGGCCTATGCATCCCAGACCAGACGGTCTGAGGGCATCGGGTTACGAAGAACCCCTCGGGCCTTTTATTTATGTAATATATTTTTGATTTTTTTATTTTCTCTTTTTTGGGATTTTTGCAAGCTCACGTAAATGCGATGGAATGCAAAGCACGATCGAAGATCGTTATTGGCTATATACAAAAAATAAAGAGAAAAGGATAGAATTTGTAACATAGCTTGGTGTCAGAATATCTAGTCAACGCTACTCAAGTGTCGTGGGTTATCCAAACTCTATTGAATTACCATTCACTATGAACATGTATCGTTATCACACAATCAAGCAAATTTTCAATTAATCATGCAATTTTCAGCTTAACTGTTTCGAGAATACTCATTGTGGAGAAATGAAATCTATTCATGGAAAAGCATATTAAATTACATTCTAATCGAGGAGATATCTCTAATTCATGAAAGCACAGAGTTCAAAATTAAAATCCATTATATAATTGCAATGAAGCGCAATAGACTTGATAAAATTCCGTGTGAGCTTGTAAAGCAATAAGTGGAGTGTGCACAGCTTATAGTGCAATCATAGGAGAATCATCTTTAGTCTAATAAAAAGGAAAAAGAACAGAAATGAAAAACATGCATGCAAACACTCAAAAAGAGAAAAAAAAATAAAATGATGCTAAAAAGAGGAAAATGGGGTGGAAAATGAAAGAAATGAGGATAAAAAATGAAAATAAAAGAAAAAAATTGAAAATAAGCGATAGCGCTGATCTCCCAAGCTAAACATAGCAGTGTCCTCACTGCTGAGAACACACGCGTGAGATGGAGAATGACGTAAAGGGTGGGATGGGTGGGATGAGGTGAAAAATAAAAATCCTAGAAAGCAAAATAAAGATGAAATGCATATGTACATGGTATGCAGATGATGATGATGATGATGGACATTATGATGGACAACACAAAATGTGTCTCCCCCAAGTTGGACTAAGCTGGGCCCCGTGAGGACAAATTGGCACCAAAATAAAAGGGGGAGACACGGGAACATCGAGAACTGATAATCAGGCATCACCGCTATAAGGTTGGGTGAGATAAAATGTAAATGGAGTTAGAGTGGGAGTACCAAATTGGTGCGATGATCTCCCCCAACCTAGAGTGGAGTTATGCAGGAGAGAAATCGGTGAGGGTGAGAGCTGCTCTCCTGCCAATCGGCTCGCCAGCCGTGTTGGGCTTCATTCTTTGCCTATTGACCTTGAATGGTCCATTCTTGCCTCCCTCAAGCTCCATTGCCCCACTTGGGAATCTCTGAAGGACTTTAAATGGGCCGTACCACCGGGACTTCAACTTCACTGAAAATATTCACAGTCTAGAGTTATAAAGGAGCACCTGATATCCTACGTCAAAATGCTTTACCGTGACAACTTGTCGTGATAGATCTTAGTCTTTTCCTTATATATCTTGGCTTTTTCGTAGGCGTCTCTCCTGAACTCCTCTAATTCATTGATATCTAAGAGGCGACGTAATCCCACACTCTTGTCTTCATAGTTGGGCTTCTTGATAGCCCAAAAAGCTCTATGCTCTAGTTCCACCGGTAGGTGGCATGCCTTCCCGTAAACCAATTTGTAAGGGGTGGTTCCAATGGGGGTTTTGAAGGACGTGCGACATGTCCATATCGCATCATTCAGCTTCTTGGACCAGTCCTTCCTTGATGAGTGCACTGTCTTCTCGAGGATATTTTTTATCTCCCTATTGGAGATCTCTACATGTCCACTCGTCTGTGGGTGATAGAAGAGTCCGACCTTATGGTATACCCTGTAACTTTTGAGCAAGGCCTCAAACTTCCTTTCGATGAAGTGACTGTGATTAGGGTTCAATATTGCATATTTTACCCTTCATTAGATGGCATTTTGTGCATAATTTGGTTTCTTTTTGTCTCCGATACATGCATTTTGATGATATCACTTAATATTGGAGCTTACCGTTTACATATGCATAAAACATAATTTTTACAGCTTATTGCCATCTTCATCTTGGTCTCCGATTATTTTTCAGTTGATGTTCATGAAGTCCCAATTCCAATGCATATTTTTCCAGAATTTTTGGAGGTCAGAGCAATTTACTACATTTTTTGAAGATAGTGTGACGGTGCTGAAAATTTCTGGACTGGAAATTCTGCTATTCACCTCTTGTGCAGAATTCTTCTATCATTTCAGTATATATTCCGGCCTAGTGATATTTTTAGTTGTAGTACACTTTATTATGGTTCCATCTCCGTTTGGAACACGTCATTTCGAGGTCGGATGATTTTTCTAGAATTTTCGCAAGACAGGGTGACAGTGCTGAAATTTCTGCTGATTTGGCATTGCTTGCGGGTTTTGGGCCAGAATCCGATCCGTTTAACTTATTTCCAGACCCATTTTGGCTGAGGACTTTTGGGGCTGCTATTTAGGCCCTTGGACAGCCCTCATTACCCCCAAGCCCCATTGCACACCCAATTGATTGAACCGAAAAACGTGCAAGGGAAGCGTGCCTTCCACTCCCAAGTGTAGGAGCGTCAATGCAATATAAAATTATAACCAGTGAGTACCGGGTCGGATCACGAGAAAGAGTCGTTTGAAATCACACGTTTGGTCAAAAATGGATGCGGGATGGAGAAAAATCGCTCGCTATGTTTATGGGTGTTTTTGGTAGAGGAGAGAATGTGAGAATGACTAGTGGAGGCCACCTACCAACCCTACACGCTATGGACAAGGGTTCGAAAGCTCAATCAAGCGAAGAGGCGAGCTTGGCATTCAACCAAACACTTGGCGTGCGGAAATGGTGAAGGGTGTAGGAGGAGCTCTACCGAGTTATTCCTCACTACGGAGTGAGGGCAACGCGGTGAGTAGTGGGCGACTAAGCTACTTGCCCACCACGGGTTTCTTGTTAGGCCTACCAACGAGTGACGACCTGGGTTTGGGTTCGAATCACCCGCATGAACTCACAACCCAACATAAACTAAACCGCCCAAGCACGAAGAAAGCAATGAAAACATCCAAGCATTGAATCGTAAGCACAACACCAAAGATCAAGAGTAAAACTTGAAAATGAGTCAATTATATCTAAAATCATCCATTTCATGAATAAACCCTAGATCTAAGTACAAGAGAGAGGGATCAAAATCACCGAGGTGTCACTCCCGAGCAACCACGAGCATCTCCGCCTTGAGCTCCTCCTTGCTCCGATGATCTCCCCCAAAACTTAGCCCTAAGTTGAGAGAGGTGTGCAATGGGGCTTGGGGGTAATGAGGGCTGCCCAAGCCCAAGAAATAGCAGCCCCAAAAGTCCTCAGCTGAACTGGGTCTGGAAATAAGTTAAACGGGTTGGATTCTGGCCCAAAACCTGCAAGCAATGCCTAAATCAGCAGAAATTTCAGCACCGTCACCCTGTCTTGCGAAAATTCTAGAAAAATCATACGACCTCAGAATGACGTGTTCCAAACTGCGATGGAATCGTAACAGAGTGTACGACAACTAAAAAATATAACTAGGCCGGAATATATACTGGAATGATAGCAGAATTCTGCACAGGAGGGGAATAACAGAATTTCCATCCCAGAAATTTTCAGCACCGGCACCATGTCTTCAAAAAATGTAGTAAATTGCTCCGACCTCCAAAAATTCTGGAACAATATGCGTTGGAATTGGGACTTCACGAACTTCAACTGAAAAATAATCAAAGACCAAGATGAAGATGCCAATAAGCTGTAAAAATTACGTTTTATGCATATGTAAACGGTAAGCTCCAAAATTAGGTGATATCATCGAAATGCATGTATCAGAGCCAAAATGAACACACATTATGCACAAAATTCCATCTAATGAGGGATTAAAATACGCAATATTGAACCCTAATCACACCCCAACTAGCTTTTTGCTAGTCCCTGACAAAACAAGCGATATATTCGGATTCTCAATCAAAGCACATATCAAACTCAAAATTATTCATGTCGAAAATAAAGTTTTCAACAAAATTTCAAATTCAATATACCAATCCATGAATGCGATCAAACCCATGAACAACACTTCAATTTGGTTCAAATAAAGGAGAACAAGCAATGTTTTGCACGAATGAGGATTAAAACACAACGTTGTATTATAGTTTCACAAATCTTAGGGTTTTGCCAAAACAACACTTTCCTAATTTGTGGAGGTTGGATGTGTGAATTTATTCTTATTTTTCTTTGTATGAAACTTAGGATGACATATGTAATGAGTTTTCGGTCAATGACTCCCAAATCAGACGATTTCAGGGCATTGGGCCAAAAAGGACCCTGCGGACCTAATAACCCGAATCACCTAAGATTCATTTATTCTTTTCTCATGCACTCCCCTAAATCCTATCTTTCGACGCGAATCCCCAATGCTTCTTGAGGCACGAGGACCCAGCTACTCGACAAAACAAGAAGAACGATGCACTTATTCTTTTTCTTTCTCTCTTTTTCTTTTGCTTGCTTTCTTTCTTTCGTTCTCTTTTTTTTTTCAACACACCAACCAACCACACTAGGCACATAATCAAAACCCATCGAATTGAAAACTACTCTACTCAATTGGCTTAATCCATACTCATGCATCGCAAAGCTTATTCAAAACTAATTTAACCCATTTTGAAGACAAAATTCATGGAGTTATGCACTCACATCATAAAGGGCATATTAATATTGATTTCATGAAGAAAAAGCAATCAAATGCATGCCAATCACAATTTAGGATTTGAAAATAGAATTTGAATTCGAAAACATGCACGAAGATGAAACATGCAAGGGACTAAGCAAATAACTAGCAAGAGAGCAAGGAGGGCATATGAAGGGTGTGGTGATGACAAAATTGAGATGATGACTCCACAAAAGTCCTAAGAAATGAAAAACATGCATGAAGAAAAAAAAGTGAAAGCAAATGAAATTTAAAACACTATTTACACTAATTAAGGAAAGAACACACCGTGGCAAACGACGGATCTCGTTTGTACATAGGGTATGGCAACTGCTCGACCATATCTTTACGCTCCTCTGCGAGCGTCGCCACATCCAATGTTGTACCTCCATTGCGAGCATTATAGCAAGCGACACAACCCTGAGCATCTCCTTATGATGGGTTCCTGCCAAATAGGGGAGATAGGCCGTGTCAAAAATAATTGGGCGAGAGCGCCCGTCCAAGTTTAAAGCTTGCCAAAATGGGTTGTCGAAATGAATAAATGAATTTACGATCAAATTACGGCAATCCGAATCATTATGATATGGAATTAAATAATTTGATTCGGAGGTGGAGGGAAAAGAAAGATGGGAACTTCCCTGAGATATGATGCTAGGCTCGGGATGATGCACGGCCTCAGGAGGAGGTGGAAGTGGATGCAGAGAGAAAACTGGAGTAGAAGGGAGCTCGGGCTCAACATATACCATGTCGCAATCCCCATCGCTATCATCTTCCTCGACGTCAACATCAACATCAACGATCTCTGCGGCACTCCCCATAATTGGTAACTGCTCCTGACAAATCTCCTCAATGACTGGCAAGTACGCATCCTGAGGCGAGGGAAGTGACATCTAAGACGTGACTGGAGGTAGACTTGTCTCGGGCAAATCCAAGCACACATCATCCTCGTCACCCCAGAAATAATTCATCTCAGTCGTCCTCCTTAAGTACTCAACCGCCTCGACCTGTGAAGCTAACTCTGAAGTGGATTGTGGCTCAGGCTCTATGGTGTCCTCAATCTGCTCTTGGCCATCATGCACATCCGCTTCATCCTCAACCTCAAACTGAAAATGCATCGGGTCACCATCGTGGTCGACACGCACTCCGCCATCGCGCTCCTCGTGCTCATAAAAACATGGCATCTCCAATTCTCCTACTCGGCTCCACTGCACCCCCGAACTATGTAGAGGGTGATCCTCAATGGGGTCACAATGGAAATAGCCTCCAGATGGCTCCTTAGGCTGCAGCTGATGTCCTGGCACGTATACTCCAATAGACAAAAACTGGGGTCGGCGTCTGGAAGTAAGAGTGAAAATTCTTCGCACAGCCGCTCGAACTCTGCTATGTCCATCAAGAATATCCAAGCATCCTCAGGAGTCATGTCAAAGAAAGTGCCCTCGCTCGTTGTCTATATGTACTCCTGCACCTACAGTTGCATTCCTCCATAGAAGAAACCAATAAGCTCATGCACCGCATATCCGTGCTCTGTACATTCGAGCAAAATATCATTGAACTTGTCCCAAGCCTGGTAGAAGTAATTTCCCTCGACCTGGGCGAAGCTCGAAATCCGCTGCTGAAGTGCTCGCTGTCGAACCGCATGAATCCTGCAATTAGGAAAGAAAACTTGAACAAACTCAGCCTGAAAAGATACCCAAGTAGGAAATGATCCGTGAGGCAACGAATCAAACCAAGCAAAAGCATCGTCATGCAAAGAATAAGGGAAATATTTAAGATATAAATAATGAAGTTGCTCGTCCCCATCGAGCCCTTGCAAATGTGGGAAAAGAGGGGCACAAATATTTTCAAACTCCCGGACGTGTAAAAACAGGTTCTCCTCCCCCGTACCATGGAAAGTAGGTAGGGATTAGATCAACCAAGTATGAAATCCGAATATATAGTATCCTCGTCCATATTTGCAAAGAAAACGAAAAATAAGAACGAAAAAATCCAAAAATCGAAAAATGAAGAAATGTGAAATAATAAGTGAAAATTTAAGAATCGGAAAAGACTCACACTAATAGAAAGAAATTCCTCGCCAAAACATCCAAGTTCGATCAAAAATACGGAAAGTTTCACAACCGTCTTCCCCGGCAACAGCACCAATTGATTGAACCGAAAAACGCGCAAGGGAAGCGTGCCTTCCATACCCAAGTGTAGGAGCGTCAATGCAATATAAAATTATAACCGGTGAATACCGGGTCAGATCACGGGGAAGAGTCGCCGTCACTTATGACTGTCATTGGCACTCCGAAGCGGGGGAAGATGGTATTTTTGAAAATTTTGCGACGACTCGAACGTCATTCGTCGGGGTCGCCATGGCTTCCACTCATTTGGAAACGTAATCCAATGCCACTAGGATGTATGTATTCCCACAGCTCGTGGATAATGGGCCCATAAAATTAATCCCCCAGCAGTCAAATAGCTCGATCTCCAAAATGCCCTTGAGGGCCATCTCATCCCTCCTTGTAATATTCCCAGTCTTTTGACACATGTCGAACCGTTTGATATAGTCATGGGTGTCCTTGAAGAGTGTCGACCAGTAGAACCTGCATTGGAGGATCTTTGTCGTGGTCTTCGTCACCGCAGCGTGGCCCCGACATGGTTGGTCATGGCAATGAGAGATAACAGAAGCAGTTTCTTCCTTTGGGATGCACCGTCTAATGTTTCCGTCTGGGCATGATTTATAGAGATGCGGATCTTCCCAGAAATAATGTTTGGCATCGCTTAGAAACTTCCTTCGCTGGTAAGTGATCAATCCACGGGGCAAGATCCTGCTGACCAAAAAATTTACTATGTCGACGTACCATAGTGTGTCGGTGGAATCGATTGCAAGCAACTGCTCTCCAGCGAAGGAACCGTCTATGGCCAAACTGTCGTCCGTGTCCCCACAAATGAGCCGAGACAAAAGGTCAACTACCACATTCTCCGCACCCTTCTTATCCTTGATTTTGACGTCAAATTTCTGAAGGAGAAGGATCCACCGTATCAGTCGAGGTTTAGCCTCTTTCTTGCTTAGCAGGCACTTAAGGGCGGCGTGATTCGTGTGAATTATAACTTTCGATCTTAGGAGGTATTGTCGGAATTTCTCAATGGAGTACATGATTCGGGGTAAATATTGCATATTTAACACCTCATTTAGCCCTATTTTGTGCATATATGGTACGTATTGGGTCTTTAATATAATCGTATTTTGAATATCGTCATTTATTAGAGCAATCACTTGATTAAGCCCAAAACAGAATTTTATTGAGTATTTTGGCATTCTCATATTTTTCATGCGAAGATTTTGATCTCACAATTCCAACGACTATTTATTCGTATTTTTCTGAGATCTGTGCTAATTACTACGAATTTTTGAATGCAGAATACCATATAAAAGGCATTTATGCCATCATGACGACGTCAGCATGTGCAGAAGCGGGTCTGGGCATGGTTTTTAGCGGATTTTGGCACGTTTCGAGTCCAAAACCTCATAGGAATCCTTCGCATATATATACACGGTTTTGAGGACTTTTGGGGCATCAAACGACGTCGAAAAAAATTCGTATAAATACTCAAACTTTGGGTATTTCCGAGGAGCACGTCAGGGAGTAGGTTTTAGCAGCAGGAAAAATCGGCAGTAGCCTCTGATGTTGATTTTAGGGTTCAATTATTGCTTTGGTGATAACAATCTCAACTTTCTTATTGTATTGGATTATATTCTTGTATTAGAGATTGAAGATGATGTTTTTATTTATAAAGATAGAATCTTTTTTCTCAATGCTTGGCTAATTCTTATATGTGTTGGTTGTGATGTAGTTAGGGCTATGTAATCTTTGATTTTGATATCTTTTCGCTCTATGTTCACGTCATATAGCGTATTTTATCGTTTTATACATATACTATATTTGGGTATGTTCTTCAGAGACGTGGGCATGCTTGAATCGAATATGACCTGAGTAAGACTTATTTGTGATGCGATCCTAGCAGATGTATCGTGACCTGAGAGGGCACTTGTACATATTTTCATCATGAAATTGATAATATACGTGATTACTCATTGGCACTATTTTATGCACTTTATCTTTATATTTTCCGACGGTTTTCATGCCCTAGCCGGATGAAACTTTGAGTTATAGAAAAGACGTTAATAATTATTGATTGCAAACACCCTAACGAAATCACAACCGACACATATTCTTCATATTGACACCCTATCATCAACTTCACCATAATTATCTTAAATTGTTTTTAGTATTTAAAACCCTTGATACGATTTTCTCTCCTTCAAAAGGTGGTTGCTTTTTATCATATTATCACTCTTTATAAACTGAAATTTGTGGTTTTGCAGGTCAGTTGTCCAGTGGATACGATACCTGGACTCACTAGGATTATTACTTGTTCGATCTCATACACTTGGGAGTAGCACTCACATCTTTTGAGACGAGTCAGTACACCACTGCCAGCAGCTCCTTCTCAATGGTTGTGTAATTCCTCTGGGCTTCATCCAGCGTTTTTCTAGCATAGTAGATGGCATGCAACTTTTCCTCTTTCCTCTGGCCTAATACAACCCCCACTGCCTGATCACTCGCGTCACACTTTAGCTCAAATGGTAGATTCCAATATGGTGGCTGGATGACTGGAGCAGAAATGAGAGCCTCTTTCAATCTGTTAAAAGCTTCAAAACACTCATCAGAAAAAATAAATGATGTGTCTTTTACAAGTAATTCGTTGGGGGGGTGAAATTTTTGAAAAATCCTTAATAAACCGGCGGCAAAATCCTGCATGCCCAAGAAAACCACGAATTCCCCTAAGATTGGTCGGTGGGGGAAGTTCTTTAATGACTTCGATTTTATCTTTATCGACTTGTATCCCCTTGGATGAGATGACATGCCCAAAGACAACTCCCTCAGTTACCATAAAAATGGCATTTTTTCCCGTTAAGAGAGTGGTTGTTCTCACGGCATCGCCCTAGGACCTTAGCTAGGTTCGTTAGGCAAGAGTTGAACTCGGTGCCATACACGAAAAAAATCATCCATGAATACCTCCATGATATCCTCGATGAAATCAGAGAAGATAGAGGTCATGCACCTTTGAAAGGTCGCGGGTGCATTACATAAACCGAAAGGCATCCTTTGGTAGGCGAAGGTGCCATACGGGCATGTGAAAGTTGTTTTCTCTTGGTCATCCATATGCAACGGGATTTGGAAAAACCCTGAATATCCGTCTAGGTATCAGAAATAATTGTGCTTGGCAAGGCACTCAAGCATCTGGTCTATGAATGGAAGGGGAAAGTGGTCCTTTCGGGTGGGTTTGTTTAGTTTTCTATAGTCTATGCACATCTGCCAACCCGTGACTGTCCTAGTCGGCATCAATTCGTTCTTTTCGTTTGTTATGACAGTCATGCCACCCTTCTTGGGCACAACTTGGACAGGACTGACCCACTTTCTATCTGAGATAGGGTAGATGATATTCGCTTCGAGCAGTTTTAAAACTTCTTTCTTAATGACCTCTTTCATATTAGGGTTTAACCCTCTTTGATGTTCTATGGAGGTCGTACTGTTGTCCTCAAGGTGGATCATATATTCACATAATCCAGGGCTAATACCTTTCAGATCGGTGATAATTTATCCTATCACGTCTCTATGCTCTCTAAGAACATTCAAAAGGTCCTCGAGTTGGGGTTCGGTGAGAGAAGCATTAACTATGACGGGGTATGTACGATTGTCACCCAAAAAAGCATATTTAAGGTTGGCGGGCAGGGGTTTGAGTTCTACCTCAGGGGGCGCTGTACCCCCTACCGTGCTTGCCTGTGACTGGAATGCCTCTTCCCCAGGTGCTGTTTCATCTGAAACGGAATCATCCGATGCCGTGTCATAGCATAAGCTCGAATTGGACGATGAGTGTGCCTCATAAAAGGTGTCTTTAGGTTCTATTTTTTTGGGCCTTTACAGTTCTCGAGATCTCCCAGGCCACGCTCGTCAGCATTGGGAATGTCGTTGTCTGACTATGCACCTCCTTGGAAATCGCTCTGAAGGCCGTTAGGTACAATGGCCAAATCATCTCCTTGGAAGTCGCCGGTCTATGAGGAACTTGCGTCCTCGGGATTTATTTGTCCCTCCGAAACAAGACGTGCAAATATCTCCTCGAATGGGACGTTGGTAGGGAAGAAGTATGTGCCATAAGAATTAACTCGTATGCGGATCCCTTCCGGGACGTTGTTGGCGTCAGCGTAGTATTCCAAGATGAATTTTGAAAGATGCGGTGCAAATGGATTTGCCAATGAAATGAACACTAGCCCGCTGCACATGAAATGATCTACGATGTTATTCAAAGCAGTTAGAAGGGATACCTCATCCGATGTGTCACAGGAGTTGGCTTGTAGAATATTCCTGACGCAGAGTGAGAGCGTGTCCCATTCGATGCCAACGTACACGTCTCCCTCGAGAGCACCCAATTGGATTTATGCCGCAATGTAGCTTATGATTTCAAATTCAGCTTCGTGAATAGCCTTGATAACTAAAGAGCCAGTAGATCTGACATGGTCCAACATCCTGTCTAGGGCACACTGGGGAGTGGGGATGCTCTCTTCCATATGGATCCTGGGCAAGAATGCTTTGCCGACACATTGTAGCCCCCAGAATGTATGATATTCGGACAAGGGCAGGCTGTGGAGGGATGTTAGCATGGAAAACATATAATAACATAAAAATAAAAAAATGAATGATGGAAGGTAAATTATGGATGGAACCAGTATTTTCAAACCCAAAAGCTAAAAAACCGTTGCCTCCATAGCAACGGCGCCAAAAACTTATCCAGCGTCCCGTGCTCATGCCCGGGAGCGCGAATCACCGCAAGTGCACGATGATTGTAGTATATAAAGATTGTCATTCTCTAGGGAGGCGTTTGTTTAGTGTTCAACTTTTCGGAAGGGTGAGAATGTGTGGTCGGGGGTTGTCGCGTGAAATTGGATTGGTTGTTGGTTGAAATGAGGTCTACTGAATACTAAAAGTCTAAGGCATTCGGGAATCCCCGCTAGGCCTTTCAGTTATGGATGTCAGGTCAATGAGTCTTTCGTTGGACGATGGGTGAGGGTAGGAGTGTCACATCCGAGGATGGAAACGAGCGTTTGACTTCCGTCATCGTGCCCGTCTAACACATCCCTATGCAGGGCCGTGCTTTCGCAGTCAGCTTCGCACGAGAATGCATGCATTAAGCTTGAGACTTGGTCTCGCCTCGCAATCCATATCCACTCGCGTGATCTACGGACTGTGACGCCACACTATGGTTGGTTCTAGCGGTCGGGTTACTTTCGTAGTCATCGACTAGGGATCGAGGAGTAGTGGTCGCACCTAGCTCTCGAGTCACTTTTGTGATCACGAGCCCTAGAAACGGCCACTAAGCCCAAATCGGATCCGTGGAGATTCTCCCTAGGATATGGAGCCGCTTTCTTGATCTCCGATTCTAAGGCTAATCCCCCAAAACCATTGTTCAAACTACTATAGGGAGACCCTCGATTCATCCAACTAAGATTAACCTAACATCCAATCCCAAGGATCCTAGGGATCATCCCTAATCCCTAGAAACATACTACTCTACCATGGCAATAGCTACAAATATGAGAGCAATGGAGATATTCATCATGAGTTGGGCAAACATAACAAAACTAATCTCAACACGAAGAGAATGCAAAATGAAAGCAATGTATAATAAAATCAAAGAGCAAAAGTTATTCGCCAAAGTTTAAATTGCAAAAAAATAGCTCAAGAAACCTCTCCATCCACAATAGCTCAAGGGTTTCTGGATTAAAAGAAAGCTTAACCCAACTAAAAACTGAGTTTAGTTTATATACAACCGAAACCCATTAAAAGCCCTAAAAAGTAGTCTGCCGACGTCGCGCTCGGTCGAGCGAAGTGGTCGCTCGACCAAGCGCGACCCCTTGTCCCTTCGCTTTGGGCATTTGGAGAAGGGACTGCTCGGTTGAGCAGGGAAGTCGCTCGGTCGAGCAGGAAAGCCACTCGACCTAGTGGCATCTTGGAGAATTGAAGTTGCTCGGTTGACGTTGATGTCGCTCGGTCGAGCTAGAGGGATCACTCGGTCGAGCGAGCTGGGTCGCTTGACCGAGCTTAAGTGCAAATTTTACAGATAGTTCGAAGGAAAATTTGGATCTCTCTACAGGGGATAACTCAGTCGAGCAAGATGGGTCACTCGGTCGAGCAAGCTGGGTCGGTCGGCCGAGCGACCCCTTGCTATTTTGCTCCCTTTCTACGGAGTCATAGCTCGGTCAAGCGCATCATGCGCTCGACTGCGCAGTCTGGGAATCTTTTTCTTCTCGTTCTTCTCTCTTCTCTTTCTTCCTCTCCTTCTCTTCTCCACTTCTTTCTTTCTTTCCTTAGATCCCTTGAGTCGCCGTGGCGAGGCGACGCGAGCTCCGGCCCAACATTATGTCCATAGTCCAGTATCGCTCCGAATCACTTCGAATTCCCTGTAAGTATACAAAACATCGCAAGAATCAAATATATCGAGAAAAGTGCGACATAATACGAAACTATGAACTCGGGCGATCAAAATGATATGGAAATGCGCGATAAAAATATGGAAAATATGGACATAACACCTTCTTACGAGACTCACTTAACACATGCTCAAGTTCAAGCACCCATGATTGTCTCAGTTTACATAGAAGCCCCAGCCTATCCAGCTCGCTTGAGATTTCTCCTCGGCCTTCTTGACGGCCCCTAATGTGACTTTATGGTTGGCCACCGTCGATGCGCGTCGATGCAACACAACATTGGCCACGAGAGCCTGCATACAAGTCACAACCGTCAACATCCATGCCTGCTTCATCCATAATGAAGGCTAGATGTAACGACTGGTTTTCATGTATTTGGATTATCTATATTATATATACATGTTTTGGTGGATTTCCTCCTCATGTGTGGTTTTCGTCTCCGTAGCTTTCATTTCGATCGTTTCGTCGTGATTTTCTAGCTTCTTCCTTAGAATCGTTGATCTTGGAGTAAGTCACTCATGACGAACTTCAAATCGCTCATATTTTAGAGTTAGAGTGATCCTAGAAGCCGTAGGAATCTTCCCGAAGCTTCGTGCTTCGATTCGGCACTTTTAGTGCACTTTAGTTGGTTCAAGAAAGGGGACCAACCGACTAGATTGAGATCTAGTCGGTCAGGAACTCTACTGGAACCGACTAGTTCATTGAATCAATTGTACATGAGTTACTGTTTATTTTTAGTCGGTCTAAGAACAACCACCGACCGACTAGATGTGAAACTAGTCGGTCAGAACTTGCTCTCAGACCGACTAGTTCCTTTGATACGTTTTACCTGAGTTACTGATTATCGTTAGTCGGTCCAAGAACAACCACCGACCGACTAGGTTGCAAACTAGTCGGTCAGCCATTGTTCTTTAACCGACTAATTCTTTGACCATTTTGTCGACTTGAGTTACTGTTTGGATTTAGTCGGTCACAGTTGGTCGACCGACCGACTAGTTCTTAAACTAGTCGGTCAGCCACTCTTCTTTGACCGACTAATGACCCCAGAAACCCTAATTTCTGGGCAGCCGCCAGGTCGTTTTCTATTTAAACCCCACTTCGTTTCTTTTCTTTCTTTCTCTTCTCCTGGCCTCTTTCCTTCCCCCTTGACCTCTGATCTTCCCCAACCTTCCTCTAGCCTTCCTCCTTCATCAAGAGCCTCTCCCCCTCTCCATTTAGGCCGGCCACCACCTCTAGGTCGCCGGAAAACCCCCAAAATCCCCAAAACCCCATTTCTCCAAACTTCTCCATCCATTTCCAGATCTGAACCTAGGATCCCCGGATCGTTTCTTCCGTTGCCGTGCTTGCTCGGCATCATTCTTCCGCTAACGGTTCGGTAATAAATCGATCTCTTAATGTTCTCTTAACCCATTTGTGTTTTTGTGAAACCCTAATGAAAATGAATGTTGTTTGATGATTGTTTCTCCATAACAGCGACTTTCCCCGTAGATTAGCGCTTGCGAGACGAACCTTCGTGATCGTCATCCTCGGTGCTAGGCAAGTGAAACTTGCCACTTAGGGTTTTGGGCCATGTCTTAGGCCACTTGCTTGTTGTAGGCGTAAAAGAGACTAGGCGACGAAATGATACTCGCCTAGGCGCAATTTTAGGAATTAGCTTGACAACGAAGCTAGATCCGTCATTTATCATGTTGCACAACTACCATGTCATGTTTAATTTCCATTAACGGTACGCGAATTAATTGTCATGTCATTGCATTCCTTAAGTGTTCCCGTGATTGCGTAGCTCCGCTATACCTTGTGAAATGATTGAGGCTAGGTGAACCCCTATGCCAAATGAAATACGCTTCTGGTTTGTGATCCAAGAAACGAGCTCTTGTGCGGGGGCAACTCTGGCTCATTTACTGAGCATCGTGTACAGGGACCCTGGCTCGTTTACACGTGGGTTTTGGGGTAAGAGTTAAGCGGCCATTCAACTGGGAGTCTGCCCGATCAGCAACTGCAGTTGTAAGGTGTAAACTCTGGGTTCTGGGGTAGTGTTAAGCAGCCACTCAGTGTGAATGTCAAACAGTTCAGCTGTAAGGCGTAAACATCTACAAATAACTTAAAACGTGACTAGTGAAAAGATTGAGATTGTTAGTAGCTTGGCTACTCTTGACATGCCCTAAAAATTGTTCTCTTGTACTTGTGGTTTCACCATGTCTTACTTGTGCACTCATACCATAACTGCCATGTCATGCATACTATAACTGCTAGGTTGTTAGTTTGCCTTCCTTTTCAGTTTCCTTGCCCAAGTCTTTTAGACTTGCTGACATGTGCCCTTTTACTCTTTTGGGTGACACATGTTAGATCCTGAGCATGAGTTCGTTGTTGAGGACGAGGTGTTTGCGGACGCCGAGCCCGAGCCTGTGTTTGACGAGGACTTCGTGGACACGGGCGATCAGTCGTAGAGACTGTTTGTGTTGTTGTTTAGACTGTTTTGTTGTCGGTGCGTGGCACCAATACTTTGTTATGTTTGTCCTTGTTGGTCTTGTTCTGGGCCTTTGGACTCTTTCTTTTAGCCTGGTGGCTTTTCTGGATGTTGAACTTAATTTTTAATGTTGGACAAATTCTGAGATTTGAGATTTTATTTCTGTCTCTCTTTGTGTTATTATTGTTGTTCCGTTTGTGGTTACAGGGACCTGCTTATGTTTTATTGACGATTATCGGGTTTGGGGCTTCACAGCTCCACTCTCGTGCGGACCTTTTCACGTCTCGCCTCCATTTTAGGGAAGCGGGGCGTGACACTAGGGCAATAGTTACCTGGACAATCGCGTGGACGAAAATTGAAGCGAGCCTCTCATAATTGACCTGCTCCGAAACGGCCCTATCCAGCGGAAGGGTTGCATTTTCAACGATCCGAGAGGCGGCCCCGCAATCCAGAAGAGCAGAATCATCTCTCTTGATTGGAAATTCCAGCTGAAGGAGCTCCTCTGCGAAACAATCAAATGGGGCTTGAGGCGATCGACTTTCCAGCAAAAGTGATCTAACTTCTTCAGGAATATTTTCAGCCAGAGACACTGGAGGGAACAGGCCCCCCGAAGGCCAGGAATCCTGATGCAGAATGGGCTCCAAAGGAGGTCGGGTTTCCCTTGAATCTCCTTCTAAAAGAGCTCCATGTTCCTGCTCGTGAAGATGGGCCTTGCCATGCAATTGGCTCACATCCGAAGGCGCAGGCCAACCCACGGCATCAGTCGACCCAGATGGCTCCGAGTCACTAAGACGAAGTTGCTGCCTCCTTTTCTTTCCTTCAACTGCAACCACCTCAAATTCGGTGGGTGGTTTTTCCTTTTTCTTTCGCTAAAGACGAGCTAGCTGAGGAGCCCCATGAGCGACAATGGGCAAATCCTCTGAGGTCTGTGCCACTCCTTCCTCTAGAAGGGGCACTCGAGGAGATAACATGCTCTCCTCAGCTTCTCTGATAGAAGTCTCAACCCCCTCCCTCAACACAGGCTCCACCTGATACTCCAGACCAACCATGCCTACAAGTAAAAAAACATGTTAGAAAATAAAACGAAGATCGAACAGTTGATGGACAAAATTGGATCGACCTTTCGTCCATAGAGTCCAACGCAGCACCAAATCGGACCACAACCACTTCGTCTTCCTTATACTCTCTGGCATGTTCAACAATGCATCAGCGTCTTCTTTCTCTGCTTCAGATAAAGGCTTGTCCTCGGCCAGACCCAAGTCAGGCACACCCCATCCGACGCAAAAGCTCGCCTCGCCTTGAAAGACCACGAATACAAATCCCTCTTTCCAATTTGAATTCAAGGAAGGAAGATCGTCAAATAGCTTCCAGCCTCGATGGGTTGTTATCATGTATCAACCCAAATTCTTGAGGGGAGGAATCGAGAAGAAGTAATTGAACAATCCCATCGACGGTTCAACTTTCTTCATCACGCACAGAGCGATGAAACCAACCAACACACCTATGACGTTTGGCATCAGCTAACAAAGGGAAAGGTTCAATGTACTTAGTACGTAGCGCATGAAAGGATGCATGTGGAATCAAAGCCCTCGTTGGAAGGCTTTGACGTAAACCCTGAACTCCCAATCACCAGGACGATGAACCCTTTCATCCCTCTCCGGCAACCGGATCTGGTAGTCGAGCCGAACAAATTTTTTCTGGAATTTGGGGATTTGATCTGCTCCAACTTTGGATATTTGGTTGGCGATCAGGCTGGGCACCACGGCTTCCTCATTATTCTTCTGCATGACGGAATACGAGCTCCTCCCAGAGGCATGGACAGATGACGAAGCTATTTTCGAAAGGAGAAAATCTAAGTTGGGAACGATGAAGACGATGACTTCAACTTTTCCCTCCAGAATCGTCTTATTTCGACAAGACGACCACAACGTGTGGAGACACGTGTCGGAGATATGAGCCTCTTAGTATCTTGGATTTTGAACCGGTGAATCATCCAAATCAGCAAAGCGGGCGCTTTGGCGCCTAAAACTCGAGTATTAATTCCTCGACTGTTGTGCCCCATTAATGTTATATAACGTCGATTGACCCCAACATATGAACTGTCTGAGGTCAAGCGACGAGGGCCATTATTGAGTCATCGGGCTGGCACTCGAGGGGGCTCGTTCGGCGAGCGACTAAGGCCCACAAAGCCCACGAAAGAAGCTTGAAGCTAACTCAGTCAAAGCCCGCATACTATTCGCCCGTTGCACTCCCGCTAATTGAACGTGGGATTGAAGGTGAGCACATAAATAACAAGGACGTAGGCGACGGTTACCCCTATTAAGGGGGGAAGACCGTGGCACCATAATTGGTGACCGTTATCCTCCCAACGTCACAGAAGAGGCCTCGAAGGTGTATAAATATAGTGGAGATGAACAGAATAGAGGAGGTACGAGATCTGATATTCTGACATTCTATACTCCAACTTATATTTCTTCATCAAAAGAGCTTACCACGCTAGACCTGAGACGAGCCTCCGTGGGTCAATAGCAGCAGCTCCAAGCTCCATCCCTATCTTAAGTCTCAGTCTAACTTAAGCATCAGAGGAAATTTGGGTCGGGACCCAGATTCGATCCCCCTGACGCTTCCTTGTGGTGCAGATCATCGAGGCTCGATCCAGCGGGAAGGTCGTGTCGGTGCTTCTCAATATCAATCGACCGAGGCTCGAACCATTCGAGGGTCGAACGAGCATAGCAAGCCGACTACAAACCGGCAACGATCCCGGTTCTACTAACCTTGGCTCCCACTCATCCTGCTGATGAGGTTCCAACCCGTTAAGAAAGGGTCCACGTCAGCATCAAGGAGATTTGGGTCGGGACCCAGATCCAATCCCCTGATGCTTACTTGTGGTGCAGATCATCGAGGCTCGATCCAACGGGAAGGTCATGTCGGTGCTTCTCAATATCAATCGACCGAGTCTCGAACCATTCGAGGGTCGAACGAGCATAGCAAGCCAACTACAAACCGTCAACGACCCCGGTTCTACTAACCTTGAGTCCCACTCAACCTGCTGACGAGGTTCCAACCCATCAAGAAAGGGTCCACGTCAGCATCATCATTGTTTTGGTCATTTTTGGCCTTAAAATGTTCTATTTGCCATCCACATGGTCCCAACATTACACTGATGCATCATAAAGTTCGTGATTGTGTCGAGGATGGTGAAATCTGTATCAAGAAGGTGCATACCATTGAGAATGCGGCAAATGTATTTACCAAGCAGGTGATAAGAGAAAAGTTTGTGCATTGCCTTGACTTACTAAACATCTCTTTGTGATAGAGATATGGAAAAGCACTCTCTCCATGAAAATGAATGTGAAATTTTGGTGGGTGGTTGAACTCACTATGATTGGGGTGCATGAGACACCTTATTGATCTTCAAGGCATGGAAGAGTTTTCTCGCCAAGGTGGAGATTGTTAGAATTGGCTTTAAAACTCTTGCTATTTATGTGAGTCTTGAGGAGGGAAAAACTTGTCATTGTAACGGAAAAGTTGTAACGCTAGTAGACCATATAAGTAGGCCTTTCTTTTGGGTGTTTTCATGCGTGGGAGGGAGGGAGGGAGGGAGAGAAGAGAAACCAAAAGGAAGGGGTGAGGAAGAGAGCTAAAAGATGAGAGCTTTGTATGAAGGAGAAGCAAAGGGCTATAGGATTTGGGCTTAAATCCTTGTATTTGTCTTGGTGACTTCAATAGTGAAAGCTTAGGCGATTGCTCTTCATCTGTGGACGTAGCCTAAACGGTGAACCACATATATCTTTGTGTACTCTTCTTCCCTTGTGTCTGCTCTACTTTGTTTTCTCTAATTCTAGCTTGTAGTACATCTCAATCTCCCTATTCTTACACATATATGTGGTAGGTTGATTTGTGGACATCCTTAAGGTTTGCTTGAGGTGGAAATCTTGCCCGATCTCAAGAGCTCACATGCATTACTTTGCAAAAAAAAAGTTAAGCACATGAACCACTAACTTTAACTATTATCTCCACTGCATAGAGAAAACTAGGAACATGAAGCACTAACTGTACCCACCATCTCTACTAACACTATCTCTACTGCATAGAAAAAAATAGGCACATGAATAACCCACCATCTCTACTAACTTTGAATCATTCGTCAACATCTTTTAAGTACCACTCACATGAATAACTTTGTTGTTCATCAGGCCTAACTATTTGGTCCTTTGTTCTGTAAGGGCTATAGTTTTTCTCCCTTTGTCTTCCTCAACGTACCTCATCAAGTGGCCGTTTAAACTTAAAGCTTCAGTATCCCTTTTAAGTATCCGTTTTAAGGTGTTCGTAAATTTCAAAGATGTGGCCAGTGATACAATGTCCTCTTCATCTGTTTCTCGGTTCTAATGTTTTGTTCATCCTCTTTCCCCCTTCATCTTTTCTTAGTCACTGTTTAAAGTTCTCTCAACATTCATATGAAGGTTAACTCAAAGTCATTACATTATAAAATCAAAGAGGGCTATCTCATCAAACTTGACAATAAGTCCCCTAATTCTAATTCCACCAATCAAAGAAGCCATTGTTTTGATACTTCTTTATGAGCATTATGTCTCAAACGATAGATACTTCAGTTCAAGAGATAGATAACATTGCTCCTTTCTTGTATGCAACTAAATCATCATTGAGACAACACCGTTACCAACTATATCGTCGCCACTGCAGAAACCATGGAGTTCATCCCACACATCGAATGTCCCCTGCAAAGCCGATAGTAGCCGTTCTCCCCCCACTGCTCTCCCCACGAGTTCTTGATTATCCAATACGGCTGATATCCGAGCCTCAGGATCGAAAACCCCCTCGACCCATACCCAACGAGCAGCACCCCGTGGTTGATGAAGAGTTTCGGGCATATCAGAGGGCACGACACGCCCCTAATGTACGTCTGCATGAACGCCGCGTTCAACCCCACTGCACGACATTTCCCACGGCGATTAGAATTACCCACGGAAACGACTAGCCGAAGCTTAATAGGCACGGGCATGAGTTACCTGCAAGAGGGCCTCGGAGAATGAGATTGGCTGCAATCTGGTCCTCGTCGAAAGGTATTTTTGTGAAGTTCGCCACTTTAACCGCGACATTGTCTTTTTCGAACTTGCATTCGCCTTGCTGTCCTGTGTAAGGGTAGGATCTCTCCTCTTCCAAGCCCCCGGCTTGGATCAAGTAGTTGTATGCATTTGTCATCAAACCACCACCGCAACCACTGTCGCATTCCTCCGTCTCCATTGCATCGCACTTCAAAGAATGTCGACGATTGCCATTTAGAAAATGATAATATTTAAATGTTTTGTGAAGAGTTGAGTCGTTGTAAAGAAAACGAACCATGTGATCACAGTCTACGAGCTGCTGCTCGCTCAGATTTAAGAGCTTTCCAGTTGCGATGAAGTTTGCTCCTTCAACAGCTCCAGTTGTGCTAAATGCCCAGCATGATCCGCAGACTCCCTGCATTCAAACTCAGTTTTCAAAAGATCTCTTTACAGGCGACACAACATTGAGAACAACTAGGTGGACTCAAAGAAATAATATTTCATGCAATTGACAAGTAAGCTTATGATCATAAGCAACTTCTCATGTAATTAGATGTT
Organism: Scilla litardierei; assembly: GCA_030789695.1. NCBI lineage: Eukaryota > Viridiplantae > Streptophyta > Magnoliopsida > Asparagales > Asparagaceae > Scilla > Scilla litardierei. The sequence goes on along the minus strand of CM061138.1, from coordinate 48,237,180 downwards.
CAATTTCCTCATGAGACTGAGTATAAGATATTAGTAAACCCAATTAGCTAGGGTTTATGAAACCTTGGTATCAAAAGAGAACTCTGAAGTATTGAAGTTGTACTCCAATTTGATGAGTATTTCAATGACTGGGGGTTTCCCCCATATTGACCCTTAAAATTTGTATATACTTTCATATTACCATTCAAAATCTTTGTAGCTTCAAATTACCATCCCAACCAAGGGCGGAGCTATGTCGGGGCTTAGGTGGGCTATAGCCCGGGTAAGTTTTTCATAAAACCCTTGTACACTCATCTACAACATCAGAAAGTAGCCCACTTGATAGAGCATTCATTTCTTACGCTGGAAGTCATAGTTTCGATCCCTAGCACGCCCAGTTGGTAGATCATTCAATTTTTCTTCAATTTAGGAAATATTTATTTGATCAAAAATTCCCATTAACATCCTTCATTTATTTGATTTCGGCCCTCTTGTAATCCTGTTTTATCCATCAGAAAGCAGGAAACATGGGCGTGAAAACACAGGTACATCTGCCCTGATCGCGTAACCCTGAACGCGGAGAAGCCAGGTATCCATCGAAGCTCGGTGGCATTCTCTCCCTCCTCTCCCATCTTGTAATCCTTAAATTTTCAAAGTTAATGTTACCGCCTTATTACCCTTACTTTGATCAAAGGTTACAGTTGCCCGAGTTTAAAATTTTACTTGATCAAAAATTCCCATGAACGTCTTTCATTTTTTTCGGCCCTCTTGTAATCCTTTTTTATCTATCAAAAAGCAGGAAACATGGGTCGTGAAAACACGGGTGCACCCATTCTGATCGCTTAACCCTGAACATGGATAAGTCAGATATCCATCGGAGCTCAGATGGCATTCTCTCTCTGCCACCACTTGTAATCCTTCAATTATCAAAATTAATGTTATCACGTTATTACCTTTACTTTGATCAAAGGTTACAGTTGCCCGATTTTTTTCTTTTTTATCTTTGGTGGTCCTCACTTTGCCCAATTTCGTCTGGGTTTCAGCCTTTCAACCCCATCGTATTTAAATTTGCGATGGGAATGTGGGGAATTCATATTTTTCTGAAAAGGTTTAAGATTTCAATGAATCGATTTCTCGATGAGGGAAGCTTGTCCATTACTAAAGATGCTCATGTCTGTGTATTTTTTTGGAAAAGTTTGAATTTATTGATATAATTTATAATTAATGATGATCAAAATGTAACCTTTTTAGCAAAAATCCTGAGTAATTTAGTGTATATACTATTAAATTTATATAGATTAATGGCCAATGGGCAATATTTTCTAACAAATTGATATCAAGATTACATATTAACCTATTGACCCCTAACAGTGTTGTTTTTGGATTAATGGATACAATGAATAACATGGAACATTTCAGATTTGTGATCTAAAGAAGTCACTATTACAAAATTGAGTTCAATCTTTCAACATATTTTCTTGCAATCAACCATAATTTAACCTCTACTTCTCCTTCAACATATAATAAAACACTATTTATAAATAACCGGATATTAAAATTGTATTTGCAATTGTACTTTGCCCAAAAACCCAAAAAAAATACGTGTGCTAAAAAGATACAGAAATGAAGCATATTAACAAAAAGAAAAGAAAAGGCAGAATCCCTATCACCACAAAAATCCCCCCTTTTTGTACGAGGGAGAATCTATCAAGAAAAGACATAAAAGAAAAGGTAGTCTCTAAAAAGCTTGCCCGTCAACTGTCAAAATCCAATATCCCAGACCTAATTAGCATCCTTTTTGTATTTGGTTGGTAGCCCAGGGCGGAAACAATTTTTGGCTCCGCCCTTGATCCCAACTCTAGTGAGTTTGGTTAAATTAACCCCTCCGCTGGCTATGGTTAATTTGGTGACGAATTAAGGGTAAATTCACTAAATTACTCTTCATCTTTATTGCATATACAGCAAGCTCCCCTCGATATTTATTCCCACATACCTCTCTCTCTCTCAGTTTACTTATATGAAATACTTTTTTTTCTAAAATAACAAAACTGTCATTTTAAAAACCCTCAAAATAACCCAAAAATGTTATGAATAGGCCCATTGGGCCAATTGGGTATCCAACCCACTATTGAAAGCTATAAATACAAGGGTAGGGGGCTCTTAACCCTCTACACCTATTCTCCCTATATTTCCCTTCACAACACGTTATCAGCACGATCACGCTCGTTGGAGGAGACGGCGGCTCGCGGGGAAGGAGACTATCAATCGCTCAGATTCAAGAAGATCGTAATCTTCTCAACGGGGAGCGAAAAGGGCATCCTTCACCAACCGTCGCCTAGATTCCTCGTCGAATCTAGAGGTAAAAATCAAAACTTTTTAGATCTAAACTTGCTTTTCTCATTAGATCTACATGTTTTAGGATCAAAAAGTTTATAAACACGGTAAAATTCAATTTTTTATTAGATCTGCATGCCTAAAAACAATAAAAATCTGTTTTTAGCGATCTAAATAGTTGAAAAATCCGTTTTTTACCCCCGCCTTTGATCCAAAAATCCGCACGCCCGTAGGGCGGAACGGCGGCGCGTCTCTAGCGCTGCCGGCGGAAATCGCACGCTGCGGGCCGCGGCCTCAGGCCTCGGCAGCCGCGGCCTGCAGGCCTCGGCCCGCAGCCGCGGCCTGCAGGCCTCGGCCCGCAGCTGCGGCGGCCGCGTCCTACGCGGCCAGCCGTCGCGGCGACACGCCGCGGGCCCCCCTAGGGTTTCCTGAAACCCTAACCCGAACGGGCCATTTTTCGGGTGAGGCCCAATTTTAACCCTAATGGGTTGTTTTCATGGCCCAAAAGGCCCGAAAATTAGCCCATTCACATAAATTATTTTTCTTTTATTTATTTTTGGCCCTAAAAAGCCCAAAATAATTAAAAGAAATTTTAAAAGGGTTTTATAGCGGTAAAATAAAACATTAAAATATGGATCAAAAGGTAAAAGTTTTTCAAAAAAAAAGTTTTTTGCACGTCGCACACAAATTTAAATTATTTTAAATGCCTGTGTTTTGATTATCTACGTGGTTGTATGTCTCGAATATATTATCTGCGTGGATGTGCAATATTAGGCTATGTTTTTAGGGATCAGCCAGGTTTCCAACACCGTTTTAAATTCCTGCAATTTTTCTTTTTTTGAGAGAAATTTTGTATGTGAGGATGAAAATGTAAAAAGAAGACCGAATGACACCAAAAAGAAGCTGAAGGCGTTCGCTCAATGAAGATAGGGGCTTCTCTCTGAAGTTCCCGAGTTGTACTTTATTTTTCATGCATTTATTTTGATGTAACTTCGGACTGTAATTCTTTCTTTCGGTGTCGGCTCTCTGATCCCCATAGTCCTAAGTCATTTTTCTGTTTCATTGTTTATGCATTAACTGCGTGGTTGTTAATTAGCTTAAATACCATGTTTAATGTCACAATGAAACTTCTTAACAGCATGCGTGAATGTTAATCTTTATTAATTAATTATTCACATTATCTGAAAAAAAGCATGTATGTTAAAATCACATTAATTAAATTCATGCTATGAAAATGTTTACATTACATGCGTGGATGTCTATCTTAATCAGTCTTAATGATACATGCTGTTTTTCTTTACATTGCTAGATCATTAAATGGCCAGACTCGCAAATGTCGACTTCTCGGTCCTGAAGGCCGATGGGTCAAACTACCTGAGTTGGCAGTTGGACCTGAAGTTCCATCTACGCTCTCATGGTTTCAGTCTCACACAGACTGAAAAGGCAACAACAAGTACTGCCCCAGCAAACAAGGAGGCTTCAGTGGAAGCACCTCATACAAAGGAAGTTTCCGATATATTAAAGGAGAAAGCCATTATATATATCAGGAAACACTTAGACTCGACCTTAAAGGACGAGTACCTCACTGTAGAGGACCCTTATGAGCTGTGGGATGCACTCGAGGAGAGGTACAGACATCAGAGGGATGTCATACTCCCCCGTGCACAGTATGAGTGGACTCACCTCCGCATACAGGATTTCAAATCCGTAGCGGAGTACAACTCAGCTCTCTTCCGCATCACATCACGCCTGAAGTTGTGTGGTGAACCAGTGACGGAGAAGATGTTGCTGGAAAAGACGTTCACGTCTTTCCACGAAAAGGACATGATCCTTATGCAACAATATAGAGAGAGAAAGTTCACAAAGTACTCTGACCTGCTTTCATGCCTGCTTATGGCTGAACAGAACAGAGACCTGTTGGTTTCCACCCACAACCTGCGCCCTCCTGGCTTCGCTCCATTGACAGCTCCTGCAGAGGCTCACTTCCAGTCTTCCCTGAAGAAGAAGACGGACAAAAAGGCAAAATTCCAGAAATGGAAAGAACAGAAGCAGCGGAAGAAGGCCACTCCCCCAGCTCCTCCTCAGAACCAGAAGTTCGTGGACAAGAAGCAGAAGAGGATTCCCAACATAGGTGGCACTCCCAAGAAAGACTGGGAGGACAAGTGCTCTAAATGCGGAATGACGGGCCACTGGTCCAGAATCTGCCGCACAGCAAAACACCTCCAGGACCTCTACCAGGCAAGCCTCAAGCCTCGAGCTGAGACAAACCTGATTGAGAGCGCAGCGTTGGCAGAGACCTCATGGACTCCTGAAGACTTCATGGGAGATGACACTCTCTAGATCTGGACCACTTCTATGCACTAGCAATGTATCTTCTATTTTTATGCATCGTATCTAGTTTTATTTCCATGTCAAAACAATATTTTGAGCATTTATCTTTATGAAAGTAGATCTTTTCTCTTCATTTATTGCTTGAATGTCTTTCCCCTTTTTAGATATGGAACTTATCTGCCTAGTGGACAGTGCATCGACGCACTCGATCCTTCAAAACATAGACTACTTCACGAGCGTAAGTAGCTATTCTGGCCCACTAAGAACAATCTCAGGACCAGCAAACATAATCGAAGGATCAGGGGAAGCAATTATATTGCTCCCCGGCAACACACAAATAACACTTAAAAATGCGTTATACTCCCCTAAATCCATCCGAAACCTCCTAAGCTTCAAAGACATCCGTTTAAACGGATATCACTTAGAGACGGTCGAGGAAGATAAAAGGGAATACTTGCTTGTAACGGCTCTTACAAATGGTTCAAAAACCATTGTGGAACGTTTCAAGGGACTCCCCTCGGGACTCTACCAAACAAGTATACAAACTCCAGAAACATCCATGGTGGAGCACCTGCAGTGCCCCAAACACCAGAATTCCAACTCTGGCACAGTCGACTGGGACACCCTGGTTCTGTTATGATGTACCGCATCATAAAGAACTCCAGGGGCATTGACCTGAAGAACCTGAAGATTCTTCAAAAAGGCAAATTCCCATGTCCACCCTGTTACAAGGGTAAACTGATCACAAAACCCTCTCCACTGAAAGTGGATATGGAGTCCCCCAGTTTTCTGGAAAGAATCCACGGAGACATTTGTGGGCCGATTCACCCATTAAGTGGTCCGTTCAGGTACTTTATGGTCCTGATAGACGCATCTACTAAGTGGTCACATGTGTGCCTACTGTCCACCTGTAACCTAGCAATATCTAAGCTTTTAGCTCAGATAATCAAGTTACGGGCCCACTTCCCCGACTACCAGATAAAGAAACTTCGTCTGGACAATGCGGGGGAGTTTACGTCACAAGTCTTTCTAGACTATTGCCAAGCTCAGGGAATTGAAGTCGAACATCCTGTAGCGCATGTTCACACCCAAAAATGGGCTAGCAGAATCTCTAATTAAGAGACTGCAATGGATCGCTCGTCCATTATTACTTCAATCCCATATGCCAGTGAATGCGTGGGGTCATGCAATTTTGCATGCTGCATCTTTAATAAAATTAAGACCCTCTGGAGGTCAGTCATCTTCTCCAATGCAACTAGCACTTGGAGCCCCACCAATTGTCTCACATTTGAGAATATTTGGTTGTGCAGTATACGTCCCCATAGCACCACCACAAAGGACAAAGATGGGTCCACAACGTCGCCTAGGCATTTATGTTGGGTTTGACACCCCCTCCATAATTAGATTCCTAGAACCCCTTACGGGGGACGTCTTTAAGGCACGTCTAGAAGACTGTGAATTCGATGAAACATCGTTTCCAAGACTAGGCTCACAGACAAAGAAGCTCGAAGCTTCAGAAAGTATCACTTGGGATACAAAAACTTTATGTCACTTTGATCCGCCAACAAGCCAGTGTGAGGAGGAGGTCCTGAAGATTCTCCACATCCAAAACACTGTCCATCTCTTGCCGGACAAATTTACTGACAACCAGAAGATTGTCAAATCACACGTCCCTGCTGCTAACACTCCAGGTAGGATTGACATACCGCAAAATGGATGCAATCCGCCTGCAGCAGAAATGGTTGGACCTCTCAAAAAAGAGAGGACGACCACCGGGATCCAAGGACCAAGTCCCTCGAAAGAGTAGGACCCTTGGCAATGGTAAACAAATACCACCACAGGATGCTAATATAAGCCCTGCTACCCCATCTCTCCCAAACTCTCATGAAGAGGAAAACCCGGGAGAAAATGAAGTATCGATACACTATGTACGAACTGGGGAGTATTGGGACAGAAAGAGCACAACAATAGATGACACATTTGCGTGTAATATTGCCATCAACGTCGCGTACTGCGACGATGATATTGCCACGCTCTCTGACAGAATGTCAAAGCAGAGATGATTGGCCAAAGTGGAAAGCGGCAATAGGAGTGGAGTTGGATTCACTCACCAAACGCAAGGTCTTCGGACCAATAGTCCAGACACCAAAAGGTGTAAAACATGTGGGTTATAAATGGGTATTTGTTAGAAAACGAAATGAACAGAATGAGATCGTACGTTACAAAGCAAGGCTTGTAGCGCAGGGTTTTACCCAACGTCCTGGGGTGGATTTTGAAGCCACATACTCCCCGGTCATGGACGCGATCACCTTCCGATTCCTCATTGGCTTAACAGCACAAGAGGGTTTAGATATGCAACTCATGGACGTGGTTACTGCATACCTATATGGCAACCTAGACCGAGACATTTATATGAGATTGCCTGACGGTTATTCTTTGCCTGCAGCACTAAAAGAGAGAGAACGTGACATCTACTCAGTGAAACTGCAAAGATCATTATATGGTCTAAAACAATCTGGAAGGATGTGGTATAACAGACTAAGCGATTTCCTTGCACATCAAGGATTTAAAAACGACACAGTCTGTCCTTGCATCTTTATAAGAGCAAAGGCAACAGGATTTGTAATTATAGCCGTCTATGTAGACGACTTAAACCTCATCGGATCTCCTGAAGAGATCGCAAAGATTTCTAGAAGCCTGACAGAAACTTTCGAGATGAAAGACCTCGGAAAATCAAAATTCTGTTTAGGTCTTCAGATAGAACATCTTAAAGATGGGATCCTGTTACACCAGTCAACTTACACATCGAACTTATTGAAAAAATTTCAGATGGATAAATGCCACCCCCTCAGCACTCCGATGGTCGTCAGATCATTGGATGTACACAAAGACCCCTTCCGGCCGCTGGAAGAGGGGGAGGAAGTACTAGGCCCCGAAGTGCCTTATTTAAGTGCTATCGGTGCACTCCTTTACCTGGCTAACTCCACTCGCCCTGACATAGCATTTGCAGTAAACTTACTAGCCAGATATAGTGCTGCACCTACACAGCGGCACTGGGCTGGAGTTAAGCATCTTCTGCGCTACCTCCAAGGGTCCATAGACTTAGGTCTATTCTACAGGAAAGGGGCATCAACTGGTTTAGTTGGTTATGCTGATGCAGGTTACATGTTCGATCCTCATACAGAGAAGTCTCAGACCGGATACATGTTCACATATGGCGGCACTGCCATATCCTGGAGATCTGTGAAGCAGACCATGACGACCGTCTCATCCACGCACTCAGAGCTACTAGCGATCTTCGAAGCAAGTAAGGAATGCTTCTGGCTACTCTCGGTGATCCAGCACATCCTCACCTCCACCGGCCTGACGACCGGCGTTCTTGCACCTACTACACTCCATGAAGACAATGCAGCATGTATAGCCCAGCTACAGGACGGCTACATCAAAGGTGACAAGACGAAGCATATCTCCCCCAAATTCTTCTGGACGCACGACCTTCAGAAGCAAAAGCAGATTGAGGTACAGAAGATCCAATCATGTAATAACTTGGCGGATTTGCTTACCAAATCCCTGCCTACTAGTATCTTTGAGAAACTTGTATATGGGATTGGGATGAGGAGAGTGAGTAAATGTAAACTGGGTCAGGATGAGAGAACTATGAACTCATAGATTCATAGGAGACTGATGTATAGATTCATAGGAAATCTGCAAGCCTGAAGCTTGGTCAGATAAGGGGGAGTCAACTGCAGTGTTGTACTCTTTTCCCTTGGCTACAGGTATTTTCCCACTGGGTTTTCCGTAGTCAAGGTTTTGACGAGGCAACCTTGTTGACTCTGGATCCTGAAGTATCCACCCCTAGACACATCCCTAAAACAGGGGAAGTTATGGGTTAACTGTTCTTTCTTTAACAAGACAGTTACCCTAACTCGGATCCTGAAGAATCCACCCCTTATTCAATGTTGGTTGGATAAGGGGAAGTGTTATGAATAGGCCCATTGGGCCAATTGGGTATCCAACCCACTATTGAAAGCTATAAATACAAGGGTAGGGGGCTCTTAACCCTCTACACCTATTCTCCCTATATTTCCCTTCACAACAAAAAAAAGTTATTCCACACAAATACCAAATTACTCACTGCGCACATCATGTCCCAAAAAATTACTCCGGCATGTACCAAATTAATCACCGCACACATCACGCCTCAAAAAGTTACTCCGTACACATACCAAATTACTTACCGCTCACATCTCATCCCATTTTGCTTAACGCAAACATGTACTTTCTGCTCACATCCCATCCCATTTTGCTCAACGCAAACATGTACTTACCGCTCACATCACATCCCATTTTGCTTAATGCAAACATCTGTAAGTTCAGTTAGAAATTTTCTAAATACGCCATACCTAATTACAACGCGCGAAAAGCAACCCGCTAGTTTTTGGGTTTTTTTAAAGAATTTCAATGATTTCTTGAGATCCAAGAGAGATCCGAAGAATTCTTTAGAGATCTAACAAAGTTGTACTAGGAAATCGAAAGATTTAGGGATTTTTGGGTCATAAACTTGTTCGAAGGAAACTTAACACGAGTAGGGATCATCCTGCAGTCAGAAGTATATGTAAGAAATTTTTTTAGGAATTAAAATAAATTGATACAATGGTATGTGCACTGAGCAACTTTTGCTAAAAAAGAAGAAAGCATGTTAATTGATTCAGTGGTTTTTGCATCATGGACATATTCGGTAATCTAGTATCTGCACTAAGAAAAAAATGGTTTTCAAAATTTTACGATATGTGCATGGAGTAAATTTTTAAGCAGTACGTGCACTAAGCAAAAGGATAAGTTCGAAAGTAACTTCCTTCTTGGTAAACTGTTCTCACCGCTTAGATCTGAACTCGGTTACTGCTAGTAGCTTTGCTAAGAATTTACTTATTAAATTTTGTTCAAGTGGGTTAATCAAGATTTTGTTCGGAATCCGTACAAAAAAAATTGTTAAATATGATAAGAGAATAATGAGAAACATATAACATATGTGAATACAAAAAACATTGTTGCTTTTATGAGTTTCTAAATCATTTTGGGTTTATGTTTGCAAAAAAAAATTCACAATGCATGCATGTACATAAACAAATGTGGATTCTATCCTTTCTTTCTCAAATTCCCCTTTTCTCTTAATCTTTCAATCCCTCGATAAGTAACATCATTGTTATAAACGGGCTTTTGGTGGGCCTACCCGTTTGTGGGTATCCACCCATTATGTAACCCTACCACTATAAATACAGGGCTATGGATTACATAGCCACCACGTTCACAACACGTTATCAGCACGCTCGTCAGCTGAGCCGAACCTCTGCCGACGGACGGACGCGACGCGAACGAGCTTCCTTCACCGAACGTCGCTAGATCCGGCGGGTAGGATCTAGAGGTAACTTTCTCCCTAGATCTAAATATTTCATATGCGCATATGTAGAGATCCAATTTCTTGGATCAATCGCTTAAAATGTTATCGTTTTTATTGTTAAAAATCAACTTTTTACAATAAAAACGCCTTTTTGGAAGATTAAAACTGGTTTATCCCAATAAAAATCGGATTTTTACCCAATTTTTCTCCAAAAAATCGCCTAAAACCCTAATGGGTTTCTCCCGCGCCCCCTACCGCCGCCGCCTGAAGCGGCTGCCCCCCCCACCCCGCCGGCGGCGGGGCTTTCCCGCCGTCTGCGAGGCGGGAACCCCCCGCCGCCTGCACGGCGGGGATCCCCCCCGTCGTTCGCAGCGGTTGGGAACCCCCCCCCCGTTCACAGCGACGGGGAACCCCCGCCGCTTGCAGACGGCGGGGCTCCCCCGCCGCCTGCAGCGGCGGGGATCCCCCCGTCGATTCGCGACGGCGAGGGCCCCCCGCCGCCAGCAGCGACGGGGAACCCCCACCGCTGCGACGGCGGGCGAAACCCGCCACCGCTGCGACGGCGGGCACCCCCGCCGCCTGCAAACGACGGGCAGAGCTCGCCGCTGCGACGGCGGGCTGTTTCCGCCGCCCGCAGTGGCACCCCCCATCCCGCCGCCAGCAGCGGCGGACGGGCCCGGCCGCCAGTAGCGGCGTACGGGCCCGGCGTGCGTATCCCAAAACCCTAACTAGGGTTTTTGACCCCGAAATTTTTTTTCGATTTTCCAATATTCTTCAGATTTAATTACGTTTTCTTTTCGTCAAAATCTGGACAAAATTACATGTGATTTTTATTTATCGCTTTATATTCGGATTATATGATTTTTTTTAACGTTTAAAAATTAAGAAGATCATGTGACCGCTCTGCCGTTAGTCAACTAACCTAACAGTGTATGACATTGCCTAGTGGTCCAATAATTTTTAAACGAAAGATTTCATTTTCCATTATAAACTGCCTGTGATGATTAAATTGCCTGTAATGAATAAACTGCCTGTGAGGATTAAATGTCTGCTGCATTTTATCTGCCTGCGATGAATGTCAATATTTGCTGTGGTTTTGGATCGGCTAGGGATCACCATTTTATTTTTCCGCATTATTTTCTTTTGAGAGAAATATGTAGTGAGGATAATTTTGTAATATCACAAGACCGGCGGACGCCTCAAGAAGATGAAGGACTATTCCAGAAGAATAGGGGCCCCACGGGGGTTCCCGAGTTGTACTTTCATTTCTTTTTGGGATTGTATGGACTGTAATTAATATGGTGATTAGCCGGTCCACGCAGCAAATTAATATCTGTGTCTGATGTGCTTAATTATTTATTTTTCTGTGAAAATATCTAATTATTGCCTATCTTTTTACATGCTAGAGTGATAAATGGCCAAACTTGCGAGCGTCGATTTCGACGTTTTGGATGCTTCAGGCAAGAACTACTTAAGCTGGCAATTGGACATAAAATTCCATCTGCGAGCACAGGGATTGAGCCACGCCATCGCTGTAGGCGATAAGGTTTCTGATATAGATAAAGCGAAAGCAATAATCTATATCAGACGCCAAATCGATCGGACCCTGAAGGCCGAGTACCTCACGGTGGAAGACTCGTATGAGTTATGGACCGCCCTCGAGGATAGGTATAAACATCAAAGAGATGTTATACTTCCTCGAGCGTGATATGAATGGGAAAACCTCCGTCTCCAAGACTTTAAGTCTATTGCCGAGTACAACTCGGCACTCTTTAGCATCACCTCACGCCTGAAGTTGTGTGGTGAAAAGGTGACGGAGGAGCGCATGTTAGAGAAAACGTATACATCCTTCCACGAGAAGGATGTTATACTAATGCAACAGTATCGTGAACGCAAGTTCACGAAATACTCAGAGCTTCTCTCATGCCTTCTGATGGCAGAGCAGAATCGTGACCTTCTTCTGGCCACCCATAACTCACGCCTTACCGGCACTGCTCCTGCGCCTGAAGCGCATCACAACTCCTCCCAGAAGAAGAGGAGCAACTTCAAAGGCAAACCCCAGAAGGGCAAAGCAATGAAGAAGCAGGCTAGAGGACTGATTCGGGTTCGCATTGCCGCTTCATCGGAAGAGGAAATCTCATCGAATGAAACGTTCCCCGATTACTGTGCGGGTTTCATTTTCAGAGATATTTGGTGATGAATTCTTAACTTAAACTCCTTATTTTGGTGTATTCTAGCGTATTTTGCTATGAACTTGAAGTATTTTGTTATGAAACTTGTTTATTCTGAAAGTATGAGTAGCTAGAACTTATTTGTGCATGGTATGGAGTAGTTAGGGGATATTATTCGTGTTTATTTGGTTGAAATTCCATGTGCTTAATCGTTAAACGCCGCTAAAATTGTGATCGTTGTTCGTAAATCGACTTTTTTAGATTCCAAAAGAATTAATTTAGTTGATGATCGCCCCAAAAGGGCGAGCTTTGATCTCCCCAAAAGGGAGTTTCATATCGTAGTTTTGATCTCTCCAAAAGAGAGTTTCATATCGTATTATAATCTTAGCGACGATCTTTTTGAATATTGTGTTTGAACCCCCAAAAGGGCATCTTCCGGTGAATTGCTCCCAAAAGGAGAATTCATTGAGTTATATTAGGTATTTTCCGGTGAATTGCTCCCAAAAGGAGAATTCATTGCGTTATCCCCCCACCAAGGACCCCCTCCCAGAAGCAACAATGAGGGGAGGAAGAAGAATAATGTGTGGAAAAGAAAGGACGACGGCCAGACATCTGCCCCCAGAAAGGACTGGGAAGATAAGTGACACAGGTGTGGCATGACTGGACACTGGTCCAGGAATTGTCGGACTCCACGCCACCTGCAGGACTTGTACAAAGCGAGCCAGAAGTAAGCTGAGACAAACCTGGTGGTTCAAGAAGACCTGGCACCAATCAGGTTCATCGCTGAGGACTTCTCAAACGATGACCTGCTCAACTGAGGACATTATCCACTTTCTATGCATTATAGCTTTCCTTTTTGAGAAACTATTTATCTGCTTGTTTTCCTTCTCTAGCATGTTAAAGTACTTTTTCAGACATTAAATTGATTATCCGTAGTATATTTTTCTGTGTGTGCCTTATACTGCGATATTTTCTTTTAAAATAGATGGACTTTAAATGCCTAGTGGACAGTGCCTCTACACACACGATCCTCCAAGACATCTGCTTTTTTCAAAGCATTAATAAATACGATGGCATCGTAAATACAATTTACGGTCCATCAGGAATCATTGAATGATCAGGGGAAGCACAATTTATGCTCCCCAACAAAACAAAACTACTTATAAAAGATGCACTTCTCTCCCCTAGCTCGCATAGAAACCTGTTAAGCTTTAAAGATATCCGCTTAAACGAATACCACCTTGAAACGGTGAGCAAAGAAAACAGAGAATACCTTGATGTAATGTCTCATAAAAACGGTGCCAAAAACACCGTCGAGCATTTTGAGGGACTCCCGTCGGGTCTCAACCACACAAGGATCAGAGCAATGGAAGCAAACACACTAAAGCACCAGAAGTGCCATAATCAACCAGAATTCAAACTCTGGCACGATAGACTAGGTCACCTTGGAAGGAATTTGATGCGTCGTATCATATCCCAATCCCGTGGAATTGACCCGAAAAGCCTGACGCTACTTCGGAAGGGTGTAAATCCTTGTCCCCTTGTTACAAAGGGAAATTGATTACGAGACCATCCACCCTGAAGGTGGACTCTAAGTCTCCAAGCTTCCTAGAGAGAATACATGGTGACATTTGCGGGCCTATTCACCCCGCAAGTGGACCATTCTGGTACTACATGGTACTGATCGACGCATCTTCAAAATGGTCGTATGTGTGCCTCCTGTCCACCTGCAACGTAGCCTTTGCAAAGCTACTTGCACAAATTATAAAGTTGCGGGCACATTTCCCAGACAACCAGATCAGAAATTGCGTCTGGACAATGCTGGGGAATTCACATCACAAGTCTTCCTAGACTACTGCCAAGCAACCGGCATAGAAGTTGAACATCTTGTAGCTCATGTTCACACCCAGAACGGGTTAGCCGAATCTCTTATAAAGAGACTACAATGGATCGCTCGACCATTGTTGATGCAATGCCAGTTGCCGGTAAGTGCATGGGGACATGCCATATTGCACGCTGCATCGCTGATAAGATTACGACCGTCAGGTAGTCAATCTTATTCTCCGATGCAACTTGCATATGGGAACCCGCCCGATATCTCTCACTTAAGGATATTCGGATGTGATGTCTATGTCCCCATAGCACCACCGCAGAGAACCAAGATGGGTCCTCAACGGCGTCTTGGTATCTATATTGGTTTCGACTCACTATCGATCATTAGATACCTCGAACCCCTTACAGGGGACGCCTTTAAAGCACGTCTAGCAGATTGTGAGTTTGATGAAAGCACTTTTCCGAAACTAGGCATTAACACACAGAAGCCAGAAGCTTCAAAGACCATTACATGGAACACAAAGACTTTATCCCATTTTGATCCGCGTACAAATCAATGTGAAGAAGAGATCCTGAAGATCCTTCAAATTCAAAGCACAGTTCACATTTTACCGGACAAATTCACTGACAACCAGAAGATTGTCAGATCACACGTCCCTGCTGCAAATACGCCAGCTAGGATTGACATACCCAAAGATGGATGCAATCCACCTGCAGTAGAAGCGGCCGTACCTAAACAAAAAAGAGGACGAACCCCAGGCTCCAAAGATAAGAACCCTCGAAAGAGGAAAAATCCTGGAGCAATAATAACGATACCACCACAGGATGCTGAGCTCAGCCCAGCTACCTCTCCCCTCCTAACAACCCCTGAAGAGGAAAATATAGGAGAAATATAATTAAATTATTACGTACTGGGGAGGTACTGGACAGAAAAAGCACAATCATCGATGATAACTTCGCGCTCATTATTACCACTCACGTCACTGAATACGACGATGAAACCGATCCACGCTCTCTAGCAGAATGTAAATGCGGAGAGGATTGGCCAAAGTGGAACGAGGCAATAGGAGTAGAGCTGGACTCACTCTCGAAGCGCAAAGTTTTTGGACCTGTAGTCCTAACACCAAAGGGTATTAAACCTGTGGGATACAAGTGGGTATTCGTGAGAAAAAGAAACGAGAAAAATGAGATCGTGCGTTACAAAGCACGCCTTGTTGCACAAGGCTTTTCCCAACGACCAGGAATAGACTATGACGATATCTATTCCCCGGTCATGGACGCGATCACTTTCCGTTTCATTATAGGCCTATCCACAAAGGAAGGTTTGGATATGCAGCTCATGGATGTTGTGACTGCATACCTATATGGAAATATAGATAAGGACATCTATCTGAAAATCCCAGATGGATACAAACTACCGACAAAAATGACAGAAAGACCTCGGGACGTCTACTCTGTCAAACTCCAGAGATCGCTGTATGGTCTAAAACAGTCAGGTAGAATGTGGTACAACAGACTTAGTGAATTCCTAGTGTAATAAGGATTCACAACAAATGAAGTCTGCCCTTGCATCTTTATAAGAGCAAAGGGAACATGATTCGTGATTATTGCCGTCTACGTAGACGACCTGAACATCATCGGATCTCCTGAAGAAATAGGTGAGATATCCAAAAGTCTCACACAGACTTTTGAGATGAAGGACCTTGGCAAAATGAAGTCCTGCCTAGGCTTACAAATTGAACACTTAAGCGGAGCAATCCTGTTACACCAATCGACATACACAAAGAAAGTACTGAAAAACTTTCTTATGGACAAATGTCATCCGCTTAGCACACCAATGGTCGTTCGATCATTAGAGGTCGACACAGACCCCTTCCGACCGCTGGAAGAGGGGGAGGAAACACTGGGTCCTGAAGTACCCTACTTAAGCGCAATTGGAGCACTCCTATACCTGGCAAACTGCACGTGTCCCGATATAGTGTTCGCAGTTAACTTACTAGCCAGATACAGTTCTGCGCCCTCAAAGCGCCACTGGAACGGAGTTAAACAACTTCTGCGCCACCTCCAAGGGTCTGTGGACATGAGACTATACTTGTAACGACTGCTTTTCATGTATCTGGATTTAATATAATATAATATATGTTTTGGTGGATTTTATCCTCATGTGTGGTTTTCGTCTCCATAGTTTTCATTTTCGATCGATTCGTCGTATTTTCTCGCTCCTTCCTTAGGATTGTCGATTTCGAAGTATGTCATTTGTGACGGTCTTCATAACGGTCATATCTAACTATTAGATCAAGCCTAGGAGTCTTAGGAATCGATGCCGGGGCCTCGCGCTCCGTATCGGTACTTTTCTGTGCTCATTAGCCGGTGTAAGAAGGGCCACCGACCGACTAGATGACGATCCAGTCGGTCGGCAATCCTTCTTGGACCGACTAGTGGGCTATCTAAATTTCTCAGGAGTTACTGTTTATCGTTAGTCAGTCTAAGAACGTTGGTTGACCGACTAGGTTGCAAACTAGTCGGTCAGCAATGCTTCTTGAACCGACTAACTCATCATCTTATTTTTGTATCAGCTACTGTTTACTCTTAGTCGGTCTAAGAACGTTCATCAACCGACTAGATGCTAAACTAGTCGGTCAGTACTTGTTCATGGACCGACTAACTCTAAATCCTATTTTCGTTCAGGAGTTACTGTTTACACTTAGTCGGTCTGCGTTGGTCGACCGACCGACTAGTTGCCAAACTAGTCGGTTAGTGGTTGTTCTTTGACCGACTAGTCTGTGTTAAAACCCTAATTTCTGGGCAGCCGCCAGCCCAACCTATAAATACCCCTCCCAAACGACTTCTTCTTCTCCAACACGACCCAAAACCCTAGAATCTTCCCCCTTCAGCCCCCATCTTCCTCCAAGCTCCATTTCTCCATTCCAAGCCCTAGAATCATCATCCAATCCATCCATTCACTCCATCTACCCCTCATCTTCCCCAAATCTCCATCAAAACCCATCAAAATCCCCAAATCCCCCAAAACCCTAGTTTCCCCAAACTTCTCCAATCTTTTCCAGATCTGATCCTAGGGTTCCCCGGAGTGTTTCTTCCGTCTCCTCTTGGTAAGAAATCGTTCTACCGTTGTTTTCTTAACCTATTTATAATTTTATGAAAACCCTAATTAATTTTATGAGTTTGATGTTTGTCTCCCCCAAAACAGCGATTTCCCCGTAGATAGCATCCGTGTGACGAAGTGATCGTCAATCCCCGGTGCTAGGCAAGTGAAACTTGCCACTTAGGGTTTAGGCCATGTTTTAGGCCATTTGCTTGTTGTAGGCGTAAAAGAGGCTAGGCGACGAAATGATACTCGCCTAGGCGCAAATTGGGGAACTAGCTTGACAACGAAGCTAGTTCCGACTTTTAGCATGTTGCACAATTAACATGTCATGTTTACTTTCAATTAACGGTACGCAATATGTTCATGTCATTGCATTTCGCCTGTCACGTTTAATTTAATTAACTGTACGCAAATAAATTGTCATGATCTCGCATTCTTTAGGTATTGCTGTGATTGCGTAGCTTCGCTACAATGTTGTGTTCCTGGCTCGTGTTCCAGAAGCGGGCCATGTGTTGGTTGATAGCCAATGCCCGAATTGCGTGTTCCGGCTAGGTGTTCCCTACGCCATACTTGTGTTCCTGGCTCGTGACCAGAAGCGAGCATAATGAGTTGGAAACCCCAACGCTCGATGTAATGAATTGTGAACTAAGAATGCGAGCTCAATGTGCGGGGCAACCCTAGGCTCACTAGATGAGCTCAATGTGCAGGGACCCCAGGCTCCATATCGTGTGGGTATTGAGTAGTGTTTAGTGCCGATCGGTCTAAAATGCTATGCCATTCAGCGAATGGCCTAAACACCTACAAAATGTGAATTGATTGAATTGATAGTAGCTTGGCTACTCTTGTCTTGTCCCGATGATTGTTCTCTTGTACAAATTGTCTTGCCATGTTTAAATTGTGCACTCATGTTATAACTGCCATGTCATGCATACTAAACTGCTAGGTTGCTAGATGCCTCACTTTCAGTTTCCTTGCCCAAGTCTTTTTAGACTTGCTGACATGTGCCCCTTTACTCTTTTGGGTGACACATGTTAGATCCTGAGCCCGAGTACCTCATTGAGGACGAGGTGTTTGCTGACGCCGAGCCCGAGCTTGTGTTTGACGGGGATCACGTGGACACTGGGGACCAGTCCTAGTGTCATCGTGTGTTTTACTTTTGTTAGACAGTTGTTTTGTATTCGGTGCGTAGCACCTATACTTTGTTATGTCGTATTCTTTTGTTGGCCTTGTTCTGGGCCTTGGACTCTTTTTTTTAGCCTGGTGGCTTTTCTGGATGTTGGACTTATTGTTGATGTTGGACAATTTGTGAGATGTGGAATTTTATTTCAGTCTCTCCTTGTGTTATTATTGTTATTCTGTTGTGGTTACATGGACCTGTTTATTTATTTGTGGACGCTCATCGGGTTTGGGGCTTCACAGCTCCACTCTCGTGCGGACCTTTTCACGTCTCGCCTCCATTTTAGGGAAGCGGGTCGTGACAATACTTCAAGAAAGGTGTATCCTCCGACTTGGTCGGTTATGCAGATGCAGGATACAGGTCCGACCCATATACCGCAAAGTCCCAGACCGGTTTTGTGTTCACATACGGTGGGACGGCCATCTCATGGAGATCCGTGAAGCAGACATCGACAGCAACCTCATCCAACCACTCCGAGCTCATTGCGATCCACGAAGCTAGCAGAGAATGCTTTTGGCTTCGATCAGTCATCAACCACATCCTCAAGACCACCGGCCTGAAGACGGGAGATCTTGGACCTACCACCATGTATGAAGACAATGCTGCTTGCATCGCTCAACTACGAGGTGGCTACATCAAAGGTGACAGGACGAAGCACATATCCCCCAAGCTCTTCTGGACGCATGAACAGCAAGTGGACAACCAAATCGACATCCAGCAGATCCAGTCTTGCGACAACCTGGCAGACCTGTTCACTAAAGCTTTGCCTCGTAGCACCTTTAGAAAACTTGTACTAGAAATTGGGATGAGACAGTTGAGAGATTTACAAGCCTGAAGCTTGTACTTATCAAGTGGAGTTAATGTTGTGATGTACTCTTTTTCCTTGGCTACTGGTTTTTCCCACTGGGTTTTCCATAGCCAAAGATTTTAACGAGGCAGCCACATCAACTCTGGATTCAGAAGTATCCACCTCTGATGCTATCCATCGATCAGTGGAAGTTACAGAGACTTATACTCTTTTCCCTTAGCCACTGGTTTTTCCCACTGGATTTTCCTTGGCAAAGGTTTTAATAAGGCAAGTACTCTTAAACTTAAAGATCCAAAAGTATCCATAGACCCATGATCAGATAAGCTCTATGAACCCTGAAGCGTTCATCACGGCTTACAACAATGGATGGATAAGGGGAAGTGTTATAAACGGGCTTTTGGTGGGCCTACCCGTTTGTGGGTATCCATCCATTATGTAACCCTACCACTATAAATACAGTGCTATGGATTCCATAGCCACCACGTTCACACCAATCATAAATTTAAATATTTTTGTAAAAACGAGGTTTCAATATGCAATTGGTCCGAGACCTACTAAGTAATAACAGTTAAAGTTAAACAATTATGCGACGATTACACCAATCACATGATTTCCTATAAAATAAAATTTTAATAAATATATATAATATAAATATGAGTAATACATGTATCCGTAACATATCTATGCACTATTTAATGTTAGGATACTCTACCATC
This sequence comes from Scilla litardierei, assembly GCA_030789695.1. NCBI lineage: Eukaryota > Viridiplantae > Streptophyta > Magnoliopsida > Asparagales > Asparagaceae > Scilla > Scilla litardierei. The sequence continues at coordinate 48,217,327 of CM061138.1, read as the reverse complement.
TTAATTTCTTTAGCCAAGTTCCTAAGGAATTATTTTTAATTAATCTGTTCTAAAATGGGTTGCAAATAGGCTCGAAAAGCTCCGCTCTCGTTAAGAGCGAGCTCGGACATGCTTTACTTAGTTAAGAACAAAACAAGGAGCCGCAGACATCCATGCTTTCACTGGAACAGGTGTAGGCTAATGCGAGCGGGTTCACTACAAGCTAAAAAGAGTAACTCACCTGAGTCTTGACGTCCGTAACCGCCCCTTTCTCCCTCCAATCAAAGCTAGAGGGCATCCCGCTCACGTCCAAAGCCGGCGCGATCGGCCGCTCTGCACCCAGCAGCCGCTCCTTATCCTGCACCGCCAGGCCCAAGTACGACCTCTCGAACTCCTCCTCCGTCAGATCGAAGAACGGCGTGATCCCGTGCACCGCGGTGGGATCAAGCACCTGGTTCTCCGCCGCCCTGGCCAGGTTTCTCGCGAATACGCCGAGGCGGTGAGCGTACTCCTCCGCGCTGCGGTACTCCTTCCCGAATTTTTCAATGAATGACTTGAACTGGGATTCGGTGGCGCGAAGGCGGCCGGTGACTTGGAAGATGTTGGGGGAGGCGGAAGATGAGGACGCGCCGGCGGAGCAGCAGATCACCATGAAGACGAGAGAGAGCAGGTGTAGTTTTTCCATGATTGCTACCATGTTTTTTTGGTTCAGAGACGGAGCATAGATTGCGTTTTGAGCGGTGAGTGCATCTTCTGCATGCAATGGGAGTTAAGGAGAGGGCAACACGTGGAATGGTACCAACACGTGGCAACTTGATGACATCAGTCGGTTCGGGTTCTTCTGACTGCTAACTTGGACGGGTGCAGAATGAACGAGGCCTTTTTTTGTCCCATAAATATTTTTTTAATATATATAAGCTTTTAGGAAATATTCTTCATTCTTCAACTTGTTGCTAAGTTAATTTTTACGGGGCAATGCCGGATATTAGCTGTCATGAATTGCAGTTTACTATCTCATGTAACAAAGTACATGCCATGCAGTACAGTTCGATATGTGAATTCAATCAAGGATTGTTACATGTTGAAATTTGTTTGTAGATGTTACGAGCGAATTGCGCAAACTTAGGCGAAGCATGCCGAGCCCTGAAGGCGTTGTTAAAGTGTTGTGTTCTCTCTTTCAAAGGCAGTGCCTTCAAATAGGCACATGGTCTCCGCTTGCGAGGTCTCGTGCCGATTCAAATAAGGATTGTTAGTTGAGAAATTTATCAGATCAGAGCTATCACATTAGTTTTGAAGTTACGAGTCTACGCTAATATTACCCCTATGAATACCATGCTTTAAGCCTTTAACAATTGGGAAATATAAGACAAGCTGATAGCTCATCCATTGAGCTTGTTTGTTCTACCTATCCTAACATGTATAGCTCTGAGGAATTTTATGGCGATCTCCTAACGGATCACTCATAATTATCTTGGTCTCACTGTCATCCTCGTCTAATTTAAGAATCTGAGGGCCTGTTCTTTTGCTGGAATATAGAAAAATGGAATAGGTGAAAGTTTGTATTCCAATGAGAGAGCAAAAAAAGTTTTGTGTTCTTTTGGGTGGAATAGAGTATGGAAAGTGAGGTCCTTTCTATTCTTGTGTTCTTTTGGGGTTTGAGAGTTAGAATGTGAAAGTAGGAAGGTGGTGACTGGTGAGTTGGAGGAGATAAAGAGATATATATGAGAGAGTGGCCCCCACTTTTCCTCTATTCCCAACTATTCCCAACATTTTTGGTGGAATACAAAAGCTGTCAGTAATCCCAAATTTTGAATCCAGCTCGGATTCTATTCCAACGCTCAACCGAACACATCCATGGAATAAAGCAAATGAATAGGGTGCACAGTAAATGCACAGTGTCAATTTTGCCATTCCTTCGCGTATTCTCGGCAAAAGAACACGCCCTGATGGGATTTCACTGAGCCCCATGCACAGATCCGTCCCCCTGACAAGTTAATTGGTGTCGTATGTTAGCTATCTTAGGTCAGCCCCAGTACTCCCCCTCATCGATTCTTGGCTTTTGAGCAACACGTATTCCAGAAGCTCCTAGATTGAAGCTTGGACGTTCTTTCCCAAATGTGCAGAGTCTAGAATCTGACCACAGACTACATCTCACTCCAAGTCTCCAACGAGCATGGACCAAAACTAGGGTTGATGAATCCTTCAAAACTCATCCTTTTCATCTTCAGACCCAGATTTCTAAGATGCGGAAAATACCAAGAAACATTAGGCAATTACCGAGCCAATATTTTTGAGTCAAATTTGGCAAATATGCACTAAACAAAGTAGAGAGTTTCGCTGGATATTGAGACATCCCTAGTGTGATTTTGATGACGATTAAACAAATGAAGTGTACTAATCAAGCTTTGTGAGTGCGTAGGTATACAAGATATTTTGCTAAAGAAATTGAGTCCAAATAACATGTTGATAATTCACTTCAAGATTCATGAAGCTCACCCTGTGGCATGAAGATACTCAATATATGGAGCTTGGAGTCGAGATGAAAGTGATGATGGAATTCAATTAAGACAATTCAAGAGCTTAAAGAAGAATCAAAGATAATGAGAGTTATTTCGAGCAACATCAAGTTCAAAAGTTGGTAATTTGAAGTATATTTTTATTCCTTGTAAATTCTATGTTAAAGTCATGATTGAAGCCCCACACACACACATAGGATATAACCAAAAATGTTTTTAAAATATTTTTGAAATGATCTGAGCAAAATGCGACGAGTTTTCAATGTATCAGATATTTAGTTAACTAGCTTTGATATACCAGTCGACTAAACTATTATTAGTCAACCAATGCTCTTTGTTTTTCTTGAGGCCAACTCCTGCAGACCACTAGTCGACAGTGATCCACTAGTAGTCTATTATGGCTACTTTTTATGGATAAACGGTAATATTTGACTTTGTGTTTTTTAACTGTTGTATGGGTATTTTGGGTACGCCGTGTGGCATGATTTTTGGCTTATATATTGAGGGATTGCTGAGGGGTTTTTTAAATAACAACACTTTGATAATATTGTTGAGCATTTTCAAGCTTTTAATCTCTCTTAAGTTCTCTCAAAGTTTTCTCTTTTGGCCATAGATTCAATCAATTTTGAAAAGCTTTTAAGTGTAATTTGTTTGGCCAACATATTTTTTTGACTTAATCTCCAATGAGTTTCATCTTTATTTTTGTGAGATTTAAATCAATTCTTCACTTGATGTCCAAAGTTTTGATTTTAATTTATTTTGAGATCTTAGAAAATTTTCCATAGCCACATATACAGTCCGTGCTTCAATCTTGGCTATAAGACTTTTGTCACTCCACCACAGCAAGAACGATTTGTAAATCCTCTATTGAAAGATGTGGTAAGCATATTGTTATTTGATTGGTGAATACGTTGGCATTGTAATCGGGAGACCTCGAATTTTGAGGCAATCAGGAAGTCCTCGACTTGTGAGGCATTGGGAAGCCCTCTTGTTTGGGAAGAGGCAGGTTGTAATCCTCTCTATTGGAGAGATTTGGTAAGTGGAAACCCAAGCGGTACTTGGTATTGGACGTAGCCCAAGGGTAGGGTAAACCAGCTCTGCGTTTGCGATTGTTCTCTATCTCTATTATTATCCTTTTATTTGTATTGTTATTATTATATCTTCGATGTGCATTACTCTTGTAAATTCTGAGATTAAGTTGATTAAGAGTCAAGTTGGGTAACACCAGTTGAACTCTTAGGTAAACATAGGGGTGGTAATTTTCAATTAGCTCGTTTTATTTGATAACATTATTCACTCATCCTCTAATGTTTACTTGCGGACTGTAGAATTCTAACAAGTTTATAATGATCTCTCATATATTAATATACTAGAAATAACACGTGCACATAGTGTATGACTGCATGGGCATCCAAAATACAACACATACAATCAGGACGCGAGACCCGAACGGGGACCTATAAGAGAGTGAGGTAACGAGATTTTAGAATCATGGAAGTCCACCAAATCTTACCAAATAAAATTATTCAGAATTAATGAAATTTTAACTTTGTTTTAGATCTGAATGTTGCCATTAAAGCAGTGCACGAAGAGGACAAAAATATACCCCCGAAAAATATAAAGAAATAGAAATAAAACTAACACCAACATGTTCAGATCTTGTTACAGAAAATAGTTTTCGATCATTCCCGACCACTCAAAGCATTGAACCTACATGTCTCCCCACTCACACCGACAACTCAGCCCACCTAACATTCATTCAGCCCACTAGGCCCATGAAGTTTGGGACTGAACAAAGCAGGACTCTTCAAAGTCTAAACACATGCAGCCGGCAGAATCTCAATAGATCTCAACGAAAACGACACCATGCTTTTTTCTTAGCCACGTGGGCCCCACTGTCGACGCTGACACGACGTCGATTCACGGCCGTCCGATCCGCATCAAAGAGCGGGATCTCTCTCTCTCCGGTTGTTTCGCAAAAACGGTCGCTGTGCTTTCACTGCACGTAATTTTCCGTTCGATCGGCGTTTGGTTTACTTCACTGTCAATCTCACCATCATCTTCGAGAGATCAGTATTTTATTTGACATCACAATCGCAAGCTGAGGTTGCAGCTAAGCTACCAAGCGTTTGAATCCTTCAAGTGTCTTCGGTTTCTAAGTGTAGAGAGAGAGAGAGAGAGAGCCAGGTGAGCAAACATTGACATGCAACTGACCTTGTTGCTGGATATATTTGAATATCTTAGAGTCAGATGATTTTGTTTGTCAATGAAATTAATAACAAGAGCGTGGTGCATGATTTCATCATAATTGTCGGCATAAGCATTATTATAAAAGTTGACCCGTATGAATTATGAGTATTTTGTTGGACCTTTATACATACTTCAAGCATAAAATGGTCATTTTGATGCATGCAGGGGAACAGCTAAGAAAGGAAAATATATAAAAAAGATAGAAGGATGTAGTCAAGTATTGTTGATCATGTCTTGTGTTCAAAGCATTAAGGGGAATTAAGAAAAGTATGCCTCCTAGTCAAACAAGCTGTTGTTAGGTTCAGATTGTGATTTGATTCTTACAACTATTGGGATTTAGTTGGAGTAATACTTGGACAATTTCTAACTAGGAAATTAGAACTAATTCTAATTCTACAATAATTTGGATTTGGATTTCTACTGCAACCAGTACTTTAAGAGGAAAAACCTTTACATACGCTCCAAGAATAACTTTGATTGAGTAATTTTCTTTAGAGAATAATGTAGAAAAGGTGGCACATGATCCTGCCAAGACACAAAAAAATTGGAAAGTACAAGTCCCACATGGGCTTGTACTTTCTGTGGGGCCCACCTTTTTGTGTCTTGCACCTGATCTACATGATTCTCTTTCATAAACCCAAACAAGGACTAATTTCAAAATTTTCAGTTTATATTTAGAGAATAATGTGGAAAAGTTGGCACCTGATCTATTAGATCAATAGATCAGGTGCCACCTGATCTACATAATTCTCTCTTTTTAATCATGACTTTAAAAACACAAAGATTTGGGACTCAGTTGGGAACAATGTTCGGTTTAACAAACTAAAGTTTAAATATAAGAGAATCATGTAGATCAACAATAATCTATATATTAGAACAAAACTGTTTTTGAATTCTAGCGCTGACTAGGACAAGCTGTTAGGACAAACAGGTTGATAGAAAGAATGCTTGGATTTAATCTTGGGGAATGAATGGTTGAGATGAGATTTTGTGGAAAATTATGGAGGGAAAAACATTTCTGAGGAAATGAAAGTTTCTGGGGAAATGAAACTTCATGGGGAATGAAAGTTTCTTGGGGATATCAAAGGCACGCAATTAATGTATTTGGGAATAAATCATTAACTTGCACTTAATGCTGCAGATCGAATGATCTCACACTCTCTCAACTCATAATATCTCCCTCAACGTGGGGCACATCGTCTCTTCGACCCATTGAGCAAAGATGAGAATAATTTCCCACGCCGAATAAATTTTTTTAACGCTAATTTGTTTTCCCGCGCCGAAAGCGCCCTCACCGATTTTTTAACGCAAATTTGTTATTCCGTGTAGAAGGCGCCGACGTCAAATTTGTTGTTCAGCACCGAAGACACACGTGTCGTTAAATATTTTTACGCTAATTTGTTGTTCCGCACAATTTTGGCCGTGGAAATATTTTTCTGGGGAACAAAGATTTCGTGGGAAAGAATCTTAAATGAACCGTGCCCGCGGGCACGGGTTATGACTAGTAGATTTACGAAATAAGGTTATCAACCTAAGATTTGAAGATCTCTGCACATTATGAAACTGTTATTTAGCTTAATTTTCTCAAGCAGTTAAAAAAAAGGAGGTTTCCATTGGTACATGTCTTGGGATTTTAATGAAACTTAAGTCTCGTTGCTGGACATATAGGTTATTTCACAGATTTGAAGAGAGCCCCTTTTTGTTTAGTCGTATATTTGAAGTGAACACACCCCAAGGAGAGCTTGTATTAGGGTTCTCTCCATCGTTCTATTGTGTCGCTAGTATGTGCAAGAATTAGGGGGTGGCTCTCGCGCACACGGGCCAAAACAAACGGCCGATACAAATTAAATTTGGATTGGAAAATTTTGCAACCTCCTGAAATTCACACCAAGATAATTATGCAGCCACCTTCAAATATCCACCCAACAAAAAAATTTTAACCACATTCAAACTAAAATTCAGTTTCTCCTAAAATTTCCTCCAGCTTTGATTTTCCAAAATTTATAATTTTAGTTCCCTCTAGATTTAGTTCCCCTCAAAATTTTAAATTAAAATTTATGTCCCCAGAGAATTTAGCACCCAAAAAATTTAGTTACATCCAGACTTTAGTCCCCCAAAAATCTACATGTTTAGTTCCCTCAAAATTCAGTTACCTCCAGATTTTGATTCCCTAAATTCTAGTATTTTCCCTTAAAATTTCCCCCCAATTTTCAGGGTTTTCTCTTCAAAAATTTGACAAACTCTTATCATGTCCAATGATTTCTCAATATTCAATTTTGGCCATCGTTCTACTCATCCATTTGTCCTAGTCAGCAGCCACATTCAAAAACTTCCCTCAATTGTATGATGGATATCAGTAGCACTTCCTTATCAATCTATACATTGAAAGATAGTGGTCCTATCACTGAGCCAACAATAGGCTTTAAAACAGGATTAAGGTCAAAAATAAAAATAAAGAATAAAGAATAAAAAAGCATATGCTTCAAATATGGGTGAACTCTAGGGGCATCTGACCTTTGATTCATCCGTTGCAAAAGTTCTAAAAACTTCGGAGAACACTGAAGTTGCAAGGATTAGATTGGGAATCAAATAACATTGGTCTACATCCTGAAGTGTGTGATTGTTAGAATGGGTTTGTGTGTCTAAAGCTCAGGCACATGTGAAAAGTTTGCATGCCTTCAGATTAGTGAGTGACGGCATGTGATTTGGAATTTACTAGATCAAGATCAACTCGATGCTCGCATCTGTTGAATTTCGTTGAGAGACCTTTGCTTTTGGAATTTCCAGTAAAGATTCCATCGGGCCATATCTCGGAATCAATCTGAGCAGGAAACGTATAGATATTTTGAGCATCATATCTTACTATTATTGCACATCAATCGTATATTTAATTTGTGTGACATTTCTAATTCATTGGGAAGATCTTGATGGTTGAGTTTTCGGACAACATATATTATTTGGCAACATTTCTGCATTGTACATTTGATCCATATAATATGTACAAACTTATCGTGTTAAAAATATTTGAAACCTCAACGTCTCATCTGTTGATGTAAAGAGCTAACAAGTAATAACACGACTAATTATTATTTATATGCTACACGTTTAAAAGATAAAAGAGGAATTAATTTATATATTGATTAATAATTTGAAAAAAAAATACCCCAAATATAACCAAAGGATTTGAACTCAAGCTGTATGGATGTTAACATCCTCACGTACAAATGAGGCAAGTGAGCTATAGTAACAATAACGGATATCATATGACATATGTATGAGTCTAAGCCTCCCACGACCTCAAAAACTCCAGATATGAATCGCTCATTTTAATGTTCATATTCTAAAACCTCAAAGCACCGAATTTCTAGTGAACCAAAGTGATTTTGTTCGTTCATCAGCTCGTCATAAAAGCTCTATTCAAGCAAAACCATTAAATTTGCAAAGTATAGATGAATAGGCAAAACCCCTTGGCTTCACCTCATATTTGAAGTTTAAGGTTTTAGAATATGTAGATCAAAATGAACGGTTCTAATCCTCCAAAAAAAAGTTGGGGTTGAATTTTTGGAGTCATACACATTATTCCCATTTATATATATAAGCGGGTGGAATCCGGGTTGAGTCAGGCTGACGGCTCAAACCCGTCTCCGATCCGTCTTTCATCCGGATCGGTCGAGTCAAACCGGATACTGCCCGATCCGGATTGGACCCTACCCACATGGGATGAGTCACTAAGCAGTCTTAATGACAACATAGCGCGAGAAATCCATGGCTACTCCGAAAGCAGATGGTTTAGGGATGAGATCACCCCCTCTTAAACTTTTCTCATCTCTCATGATTAAAAGCTAAACTCGTCCCAATAATTGGAATTTGTGGGCAGCCAATTGAACTGTTGGGGCGGCTGCAGCTCATTGCCAGTTCCTCATCATCGAATCATGTTTGGTTCAAGTTTTGATTTTAGTTTTGGGTTGGGGGATCCCCCACCACCCACTTGCTACATGTCCCTTTCATGGAACCTGACCGATGTTTTGTTTAACGAAAGATATCCTACGCCATTGCATTTGATTAGTAATGAATCAGGCAGTCAATAAGGTGGTCAACAATTAAGTTTTTTTTTATGATTAAAAAACTGGGTTCAAATCAGCTAGAGAGTTCTATCTTCTCTAACTTGTTGAAAGGGATATTTGGTACAGTTTCCACTATAATTTTAACAGCCACCCTTTCTTTTTTTTTCCTTTTTTAATTTCTTTTTGTGTTGGATCCGTATGTCTTATAAATTGAGGTGCAACTTTAAGGGTGTTTAATTGTTTTATCTAATCATTACAAAAAATTCTGTTACAACGAAAGCCATTAAACTTGAAATGAGTGGATGCACAAACAAAACACATTGGATTCGCTTGGAAATTGGGAATTTGAGATTTTAGAACTTAAAAGATCAAAATGAACTGTTCGGATCAAAAAAAAAGAGGTCGAGGGCATGAGGAAGGTTTGACTTTAGCCCATGAGGACATTTCATTCTTGACCTTGTTGGCTAGCTGATGCTCATTTTTGTGATGTGTGTAATAAGAAAAATATGACACATGTTGCTAAACGATACATACAATCTCAAAAATCAACTTCCATAACTTTTTGAAGTATGATCGATATTCACATTCTAACCCCCCCAAAACACCATAGATCGAGTGAATACAAGATATTTTTCTCGTCCATCTCAACGGTCTGGACTTTGTCATCCTTGCCTGGACGGGCAAAAACTTTAATGTTTATATAATACTAGAAATAACCAGTGTACAAAGTGCACGGACACCCCCCAAAATCAATCCACACCATCAGGCCGTGGGACCCACACGGATGTTTCGATGAGTACAAAAACAGGTGAAATTTAGAAGAGTGAGTTTGAGTGGTTGTATTACCTTAGGGTTTTTGGTTTTTTGGAAATAACCCGTGTACAAAGTGCACGGACACCCCCCAAAACCAATCCACACCATCAGGACGTGGGACCCACACGGGTGTTTCGATGAGTACAAAAACAGTTGAAATTTAGAAGGGTGAGTTTGAGTGTTTGTATTATCTTGGGGTTTTTGGTTTTTTGATTGGGGGTGTCATTTTGGGTGTTTTAGGTTTTGAGTGTGTTTTGGGGAGTTAGGTGGGATTTTGGGTTTTTTGGTTTTGTGGTTTAAGGAGGCTGTCTCATGTGGTGATGTGATATTGCCAGATAGGACAAATTCAAAAACATCCCTCAATTAATTGTAATAAGGATTATTTGAGTTTTTAGGAATTTAAAGGATAAATACTAAACTTAATGGACCCTGTCCATGAAAAAAAAACGTGACATCGCACAGGTTTTGGACGTTAAATCACGTTCATAAAGCAAATGATACTCGATGTTACCATTTTGTTAAGTTACCAAGAAAACAAAAGATATGGACAACAGTCCGATCGAGGGGGACAGCGAAGCGGGGCGGATCTTTTCTTGCTCCATCCGTTACGGAACGGCACGTGACGGCACACCCGAGAAACATTAGTTGTCACGTGATGACGACTCTCCGGCTAACATTTTGGGTTGGTCCCTTGACCACAGAGTGACCGTTCCCCACGCCCAGGATTGCGCGAGATGCATCCAATGTATCGCGATACGATAAAAACACAAGGTTATCGTCCTAGGTCATTGCGCGAGTGATGCGACGAGAGGTTGTCGCTGACGTCGACGGAGTCCGGCTTCGATGGTAACTGCCACGTGTCCACCGCCTACACGGTAGATAATGTTAAAACGTGACAGCCCCGGATTAATAGTCGGCGGAGATGAAATATTAATTAATCTAATCTTCAAATAATATTATTAATGAACTCCGGTGCTTATCGTAGTGGTTAAATCATTTGACTGTCTTGGTGGGGACCTTGGTTCGTATCCCACTATCTACATCATCTTTTATGGCTTTTAGGGCTCAATGGATGTCTGGTTTCGTCGTATTTGGGGTTAAGCGATCAGGGCAGATGCACCCGTATTCCACAACCCATTTTCCTGCTTTCCGATGTATTAAAAACAAATAAAATTATTATTTATTTTTTATTTTTAGTGACCTCATTACGCACTTACAGACTTACTGCTTCACCACCCTGTTCATCGGAAACTATAAACTGATCTTATTTTTTGAAGGAGTGGAAGGCTTCGTGATGACCCCATCCAATATGTCACAAAATCAAGAAACCTGATATTGCTATTTTTTAAAAAATAAACGAAAACAAAGTAAATTCAAGAGTTGTCGCAAATAGTCAAGAAACCAAGCAACAATAGTAGATAATTCATGTTAACACTTCCACAAATAAGAAACCAATTGTTTGGTTTGCTTAAAATGTGACTTTTTTTTTCGAGCTCCGGTGCCCATTGTAGTGGTTGAATCACTCGGCTGTCTCGGTGGAGACCCGTGTTCGAATCCCACTACCTCATATCCTCCTTTAATTTTTCTTTATTTTCCATCTTTTAGGGCTTCGATCGATACATGGCTTCTCCGTGTTTGGGGTTAAGCGACCAGGACGGGTATACCCGTGTTCCACAACCTATGTTTCCTGCTTTCCGATGTATCAAAAAAATGTCACTTTTTTCCACATCCCTGGTCACCTTTCGACAAATAATTTGTTTGTTCCGATAGGATTACTAAAGAGCCATTAAAATTGTAAATTCCGTACATTTCTTTTGATAGTTGAAAGGAGATTAAAATAGTACAAGTAGTAGGAACGTAAACGGAAATCCTTTTTGGGGTTTTGGGTTCAAAACCTTTGAACCCGCAATCTTATCGAGTTGCATTCGGGCATCACCTTTCCAAAAACCCGATTAGCAAACCCAAAAAACTGATTGATAACCCAAAGTAGAATGATACTTATGAAATAGAAACTTACCATGATAAATGTAAATTTTTTATAAAAAATCCAATAAATTTGTGTTTATTTTTGCTCTAATAATAATGAATCGTAAATGCTAAATTATGTGGTCGAAATAGGAATCTTGGTTTTCTATTTATCACAATACATTACTGTTACATCATTGGGCCGTTCCCTAATAACGACCCTCGGCAGGCCCAAGTCAAATTTACTAGGCCGAACCCATAAACTTATATATGTGGTGTTTTAATGCCGACCAAGCTAAAGCCCGCTAAAGAAGACAGAGCGGCCCTTCGTGCCTATCATCTTTACTGGGCCCGTATAAATGCCAGGTCGTTTATTTGATCAAATGTGGTTCGGGTCACGCCCATAAAGCCCACGTGTTCCTGATGAGAAACGGGGGAAATGGGATCGATAATGGCATAGTGGCCACTCGTCCACTATGCCTGAGACGCAGGCATGCACGTGTCACGGTCGGACGAGGCAGTTGCGTCACGTCAGTACTGAGGAGATACGGCTCCTATTAAAGGACCAAATCTCGGAAGAACAAAGGACATGTGAGCTATTGATTGATAGGTACTTTGATATCATTAGCATTTTACTTTCCACTACATATTTCTTCCTCCATAATTCGGTCGGCCAACCCTACAGTCGATCTCCTTTCAGATCAGACGTGCTGCCTCGAGTCTGCTTTAAGTTCAATTACTAACTTATGCATCGGAGTGGATTTGGGTCGGAACCCAAATCCGACACCCCTTACGTTTTCTAGTGTTGCAGATCGCTCAGTAGGTGTACCTCAATTAGCTCGGAGCTCCCCTGAGCTAGGTCGGACATCCTCCCAGTAGCTCGGCCGTCACCCTACAGATCCGAGCTACCTAGCTGAAGAGCCTAACCACCCCGACTGACGAAGGCAAGCGTTGTCTCAAAGCTTCAAAGTCAGCCCTCCTTATTGTTGACCGGAAACTTACCGTCAACAATTACAATCCATGCAGTTGAAGTGTTTGTTAAATTGCTTGAATCAAAGCTTTCTTCTATTAAATCAATATTAGGGACATCAAGAACATCACACAAACCTAATTAAAGACTGCTGCATGTCTTTACGTGCGCAAAAATTGCTTATTAGCTCGCTATCAACATCACTAGAATGCCCCACGAATGGCATCGCTCTTATGTGATCCAGGCTCAAAAGCTTGAGGAACTCTTATCTCTCCTATCGTCATCATCGATGTATCCTTTTCTTTTCAGTCTTCTAAGCCCTAACGCCTCTCTTCACTAACAATCATTTCCACCTCTCTTCTTCATCTACCATCGTTAGCACCATCATCATTGACATTTCTTTGCGACCATTGCGAAATATAAACGATGACCAACTTCATCGCATCCATCATCACCGACATTTCCACAACAAGCAACCTAATCTCCATCATCACCATTAAACCCATGTGAACTTCTCCTCAATCATGTTCAATCCTCCATGGGCCCCAAGCAGCACCAGTGCACACCAGCGTAAACATGCAGAATCTCTTAGCCCAAGGAGGCTAAAGGCGAAAAAAGGTACGGATGAATGTTATGCCCGACTTCTCGGAATACGTGATAGTTTCACATGAATTGCAGATCATGCTGGTTACCAATGAAAACAGTATAGCCAACAACAGAAATGTACCAACGTATTCGTATAAAATTCAAAATTTGATTATAATATAAAAGCTACAATGTCTCTGGAAACACGAAGAAATGCATAGAATACATCCAGCCATGGTCTAATCACTCAGAAGTCTGTGTCATACGCAGCAAAATCAGTATCATCCTCCTCGTATTCCTAATCATCACTTAACGATGCCATAAAACATAAAACCGCTAGATTAGAGTAAATTTACAATGATTCTAAAATTCAAATTTTAACCATGATATATGTATAGGACCTGTGCAACTAAGCAACACACACTAGAGGTGGTGGGTGAATAGTGTAATGGCAAATAATGTGCTAATTAAAATCTACTTCCAAAGGCGGAATTATAAAGGCAAGTTAATTAGCAAGAATCCACAATAGAGAATAACAAACGCAAACACACAAGCGTATCCTGATTCGGCTATGCCTACTCCAGTCCCACACTCTTTCCAGAATATTGTGGATTTCTACTATAAGGCTTTTCCAAGCCACCCAATCCAACTCACACTTTTCACAAGTGCTACTCTTTTCACAGGAGCCGCTCTTTTCACAAGAGTCCTATCATTTCACAAGATAGCAATACAATCTTTTCACAAGATTGCAAACCATATTCCAAGGGTAATCACATCTCTTTCTAGAGAGAACACTAACATAACCCGGAAGGTACGTTTCAACAAACGAAACGAAACAAAATACAATCGCCTATTGCTTGATTAAATGTACATACAAACCGTGAAGTGTAGATGCAATGGAGATTGGTGTCCAAGTGCTAGATGTAAGCTTGGTGCACTATTGGACTTCTTTTAGAGCTTTGGAGTTCAAATCAACATGAAAGAGCTCTAAGGAAAATGAGAGAAATGAAATAAGAATGAAAGATTCTATCTTGTTTTTGGCTCTCTTACATGCTTTAAATATATGTAGAGAAGTACCAAAACAACCCCTCAAACTGGCTTAAATAAGCTCCTAAAACAGCCCACAAAACGCCAAGAAAAAAGTGGTGGTCCCATGCCAAACGCCACCAAACAGTAATCTTCGCATCGATGGGCCTTAGCTCTAAACATATTGGCTACAAGCCCAGAGCCCACCTAAGCAGCTGAAAACGGCTAGTTCAAAAACCCAACCAATAGATTTTGGGGGTCGATCAGAGATCTGGTGAAGGGTGACCAGTCGTCTGTTTCACTATTCAGTCATCTGGTCTGACGTTATACTGCATCTGACAGAAACTGTCGAATCTATCCAGAACGACACATGCTCACTAAAGCAGTCATAACTCCATTAATTTAACTCCGATTGGAGTGATTCAAGTTATGTTGGAAAGCTAACAAGATTTCCTATCAGAAGAGCTTTAAATAGATGTGAAACGCCAACTAGAGGAAAAGTTACAGTAGTTTGAATATAGACTGACGGTAGAAAATAGATTCTGAAAACAGAGAGCTTCATAAGTTTTGGCTCAAACTTATCAGACGCCTGGAGTTCATTAACCAGACACCTGGACCATTGTGCAGACGTCTAGTGACTGAACTTTAGTCGTCTGGACTTCCTATGATTTTTCTAACACAGAGCGGATGCATGAATGTATTCCAGACGTCTGGTGATAGGCTGAAAACATATTCTAGAATGTTTTAGCCAATCAACTTCTTGGGATGGATTTTAGGAAATTCATATGAATCACTAAGATGGAAAATGATATGGAAATGTGTGTGTGTCCATCTAATCAAGACATACAAGTATTCTACTAAGAAAGAGCAAAATACATAAAGATGTCATAAAAGATTTACAATGTTATTCATGATTCTTCATGGCTTCATTAATCCAATGCTCTATGCTTTGAGTCCATCATCCCAACGCCATATTTTTTGTCTCCTTTGATATAATCAAGTTACATAACTGAGACTAAAACAAATTGAAACATTAGTAATCATATACTGTGGTGATCATCATCAAAACTATATTGGGCTTAAATGCCAATATCCAACAATATGAGCATGATTGAAATAAAGCAGGAACATGATATATAGAAAGTTCCATCATAATAAACTAAAGACAGGAATTTAAATTAGATTATAGCTTAAATCTATGTTCTCAATGTTCCAGTCCAAGTGTATGTAGCAATTATACCAATCCTAAGCCTTGACTCATATTGGAGAGAACGATATATAACCAGGAGTCCACGTTGTACCATGGGGTGCTCACCCGGGCCAAATCCAAAAAGAAAACAGGAAAATGACTCAGGATCCATCCGACATATTTGGTTTGGGTATTTGAAAAAAACTTGGTTGGAACAAAAAGATACTACCAGATACGGTCCAAAAGCATGGCTTTAGTCACTCCCCCGCTCTCTCTAGTTTAATTTTTTAAAAACTCAATGAGTCAAGTGTACTGTTCTTTAATATTCAGTTTAATGCCAGGTGTAGTGTTTAGGGGCTATTACTATTGTCATATTGTTTTCAGAGTTTTCATGTCATAAAGTTGTAGCAGCAAGTGTCCAATCATGTAAAAGTTGTGATATCATTAATTTTTTGTGGGATATTACTCTAGCATGCACTATAAAAATAATAGAAAGGAGAACAAAGCCTCTTAACAAGTCGTAGTGGTCACATCATCCCTTAGCATATATGGTTGGTGTGCTATGTATTCCAAATCCATCAAAATTTATGTTTTTCAACAGTTTTAAGGGTCATCATATCTACAAGTCCATTTCCAACAATATATCATTTATGAAGCAATGCATATATCCAACAAGTCCAATAAATGATAGTATGCCATACATGGAAATGATAACAAATTATTTCAGTATCACATCAACTATAGCCCAAACCCAACCATATATTCTATTTGACGTCAGAGATATCATCTAATCATTTACATGCATAGAAGTAATTCTACAATATTTTAAGGGGTGTGTCAATTTATGATCTCAATTTAGGTCTCATCCTCAATCACTCTAAGAGCCAAATCCATATACATATGCTTCCATTTTCACAGCTATCATTAAAGGATGATTCTTAGTTTGTCGTCAATACAAGCATGTGTAAGGCTAAATATACATCCCAATGTCTTAATGAACAATATCATGAAATCCTGTAATCCAATAAGTCACAAACAGTAAATCACGCATCAACAATTCACAGAGCAAAGCCCTTGCCCAACGGAAACATGGGCAAAGGCCCACATCCAACAAGAAAGGCAAAGCCCAAAGGAGAAACAGAATAGGGAACCCGTAATATAATGCCCCAAGAGGGATATACTAGGATGTGTGTAGTATATACTTATATTTTTATAAGTATTGTGTGATATATTTGGATGTAGTGTATTTATTGGTGTTATTTTCTATATCTTAGTGTGTGTAATAGTAGTGTATACTAATATTTGATGGGTTTAGTATCCATGTATGCTATGGATGGTGTGTGAGGCATGGATATGCTTGTATGTATGGGTTGTGAACTTGTGATGTGTGTATGTACGTAGTGTAAACGTGTGTCTATGTGTATAGTGTATGGATATGCATGTGTAGGAGTGGATATGCATGTGTAGGAGTGTGTGGTTGTGTATATGTATGGATGTGTAAGGCTTGTGTGTATGTTTATGTTGGTGTATGGATGCATACCTATACATGTGTGCATGTCTCCTTGGAGGTGTAGTGCATTGTGTAGTAGAATGTAGGATGTATGTGCATGTTGTGTGTATTAGTGTGTGTATATATGCAAGTGTGTATGTATGTGTGTAGGGTCTAGTGTGAATGGTGGTAGGGTCGTGGCATGTGATGTAATTATTTACCCAAGTGGAGGGGTAATTTCATAGCATGGCTTTCTTGCAAAAACATAGAAGATGAAGGGTAATTTGGACTATAATGGTATTTTAGTCATTTCACACTATGGAGGCTTCTCTTGGGGTATGTTAGAGGGTAAGAGAGAGATATATAGACCTCTTCTCTTCATTTACAACACTCTTGGCCGAAATTCACCAGGGAAAAACAAAAAAAATGAGAAAATAATAAGAATAAGAAGAAAGTGGAAGAGAAGGAGAAGGGTGTTTAGCAAGACGGGTTCTCCTAGAGGCTAGGAGCTAGGAGGAGGTAGGAGGCCTGGGAAAAAGCAAGAGGGCTTGGAAATTCATCATTTTGAGGTAAGAAACCCTTCCCTAATGGTAAATTATGTTAATCTTGGCCTAATTATATCATTTACTTGATATGGGTTGGCTGAATTTGAATCCAGATTCTGTTGCTTGTTCATTGGATCATTTCTCTTAATTTAGACATGAATAAATTCTGAAAAAAATTATATAATTGTAACTCTTGAAATTCTACCCCAGAATCATATAAAATTTGACATATGTACAATTCAGTAATTAGGATTAAAAATTCCATCTTTACAACATGTCTGAATTACATTCAGTCTGGGCACAGTTTGGAAAAATTGAGCTCAGTCCCTGCACACTCCATGGTAATTAGTGTTCTTGGTCTCGGTGTAAAGTTAACAACCTGTTCTACAACTTTTTCCTAGGTCGTGTTTTCGAGATTCTAACTTAAACGTGACTTAAAATAGCAATTGTTACAGTCCTCAGAATCTGTCTGAAAAACAGTTTCGACAGGTCTCACCAAACAATTCACCATAAATCAACTAGTTCATATATTTGCCTAAATTTTTATATGTGAATCCAGAACAACCATATTTATTAAGTGTTGTCAAATTCACAAAGGAAATGCATGATATCTGTATGTTTTTGTGGTTGTCTGCACTTTTCTAGCAAGCTGCGTTGATTAAGTGATATATTGAGATGGGTTTTGTTATTAATCTTACTTCCTCTATTAAAACTTAATGATGTTACATGAAAGGGAGTTCATTGGTATAACTTGACAATGGATTTACTAATTTACTAGTGGCCATGTTCATCATGCCCACCAAGTGTTTATCAAAATGCCCCAATGAATAAAGAAAAAGAGAATGAATAAATGAGTGAATAAGCAACATGAGTGATACAATCTCAACTCCCATAACTTAGAGGAAATTTATTTTGTTTTGACCATTTCCTTGAATATTGGTAACCATGAGATTGTGATATTTCCCAACGAATGTGATACGGTGCTTATTACCTTACTTTTCTTTGAATTGGATTGAGAAGAATGTTATTTGTTATTTCCTTTCATACATTGTGTATATTGGCTTTGAAATCATTTGGGATTGACATTTGGAGTATGCCATGATGACATCTTGAGTTTGGTGCATGTTTTCCCATTTAATCCGAATTTATTGCTTATTTTGCTATGGACTAGCAAAAAGCTAGTTGGGGTGTGATTCGGGATAAAAATTGTATATTTATTCCCCCATTTCGGTGCTTTTTGTGCATTTATTAATCATATCTTAGCTTCAATTCATACATATTTTCGATATCTCTTAAATTTGGAGCTTATCGTTTACATATGCATAAAACACAATTTTTACAGCTTATTTGCATTTTCATCTTAGTCTCCTATTATTTTTCAGTTAAAGTTCGTGAAGTCCTAATTCCAACGCATATTTTTCCAGAATTTTTGGAGGTAGGAGCAATTTACTGTATTTTTTGGAAGACAGTGTGACGGTGCTGAAATTCCGGTCTGCTATTCCCCTCTTGTGCAGAATTCTGCTATCATTCTAGTGTATATTCCGGCCTAGTGATATTTTTTAGTCATAGTACACTTTGTTACGTTTCCATCGCCACCTGGAACGAGTCATTCCGAGGTCGGACGATTTTTATATAATTTTCGCAAGACAGAGTGACGGTGCTGAAATTTTCTGCTGCTTTGGGCATTGCTTGCAGGTATGGGCCAGAATCTGACTCGTTTGACTTAATTACAGACCCGTTAAGCTGTGAATGGGTTTTTATGCGAATTTGGGTCTGTTTTTCAGCCCCAATCTTCATTTTCTCTAAAAGTTCTAGGATTTGGAGGCCATGGGGAGGATGAGAAGCTTGGGGGAGGAGCTCAAGTGAGAGGAAAGCCTCATTGTTTGAGATATTGGTGATTTCTTTCCTCTCTTTTTGTGTTTTTAGTATCTCTCTTTTGTAATGAACTTGTGTTGATTTTGTATGAAATTCTCATCTTGTTTATCATGATTGAGTAGTGTTAAATGTGTTGGTTGTGATTCATGAATGTTGGATGTTAATCTTAGTTCTATTTGCCTCTTGCCTATTTCCATGAAAAAGTTGGATGAATTGTTAGGGCACAATTTTATTGGTCAAGTCCCAAGAGGGCACACTTTGAGAAAAGTCCATGATCCTATTTTGATTAGTGTCATGATGATTCATCCATCCTTATTGTAAATTATTGTGTTCTTGAATGATAAATTTACCGATTGAGCTTGCCATAACCAGGGCCCAATTGAGTTATATGTGGGTAATTTGGGCTTGATTAACACCAACATTAGTGAACCTACAACCCATGCTCCTCTCCTAGCTATCCTAACTCCCCATTTGGTTCTCTAACCCTACTTACTTTGGTTGGGATTGTAGATTCATCACACTTTTTCCCACCACCATTCATGTAGCAAGGTGGTTGTCTCATGCTATTATCTTTCTTTATCGATAGATTTTCCGAATGTTGAACGACTTGTCCCTGTGATCCGACCTGGTACTCTCCGGTTATAAATATATGTTGCATTGACGCTCCTACACTTGGGAGTGGAAGGCGTGCTTCCTTTGCGCGTTTTCCGGTTCAATCATCTGACCATCAAACAAAGCAACACCAATAGAGCAAAGCCAAGATTTCCCCAGGAACACCAACAGGGCAAAGCCCTCAGCCAAAAAGCCGAGGCAAAAACATTCAACACAAGAACTCCATATGCTCAATTCATATCCTAGCAAAGGATGGAATAATCCTCAAATAATCATAAACCAAGATTAAAACCAAAAATTAGAATCAAGTAAATTTACCTAACATCAAAACCTCGTCAGAAAAGAGGCCGAGCCTTGCAACGTGATGTTGAGCAGCTGCGACTGCTCGTCGAAGGAGGGAGGAGAAAACAGAGAAGAATCCAAGCCTCAAACCAAAATCCGATCTCAAATTCAGAGAACCAAAGTTTGAAAGAAGAAAGTAATTTTCGTTAGCAAGTACACCCTAAAAACCAACATTGTAAATATATAGAGGAAAGGAAAAACCTGGAAAGGATGAAAGCATGCATCGAAGGTGAAGTGACATTGGCGAAGACAATGATCACAAAGAGGTGCTGGGGTGAGACGCTATTGTAGGGTAAGTAGCTGAGGTGACGCATGACAGAACGTAAGGAAGTCGCAGGGGTATTTGAGTGGGCTAGGCTGTGTGGCGTGTGGGATTTTCCTCTGGCTAAGGTGGGGATGGGGGAGAAAAAGAGAGTGTGCGCGCGTGCGCGCCCGGCTCTAATTTGCATAGGAATGGTGTGTTTGCAAAGGAGCGACGTGCTTGGGCTGGCGTGTCACGTGTGAGTTGACGGAAAAATGAGGGGGTGATGGGATTTGGGTGTGTGCCTGAGGGGTTTTTTTAGGGCTAAGACAGTGGGCTATTTGGCCTATGGACTGGGAAGAAAAGAAGAGGGAAAGAAAGAAAAAATAAGAATAAAAAGTAGATGGGTTGGGTTGGGCCGAGGAAAAAAGAAATAAAAAGGAGAGGAAATGATAAAGAAAAGAGAGGGGGGAACTATGTTAAATTAAAATAGTTAAAAATAATTAAAAACTGCAAATAAATTTCCAGAATTAACATGTAAAAATACAAGGTATTACAACTAAGTAGATCGGTGATGATGAGGCAACGACAGTGAATCCAAGGCGAGAGAGAAAGAATTTGTTGTAACATGTGTTATAACAATTATGGCTCGCATTCATAGCAACTGTTACAATAATTATAGCGACATTCGTGGCAACCGTTTGGTCAATCAATATCTCCTCATCAATGCCGGAAATAAAGCAACATTATTAGCCCGAACGTGATCATGCAACGGCCCGCCTAAAAGAAGTCTTTGGGGGCGATGTGGGTGAGTCGGAATTCCAAGCATACTCCACACAACTACAACTCTAAGTCCACCAACAGAGAGCCAATACGATGTCCAACAAGGGTCAGTTATTCTCTAAACATGATCTGACTACCTCTGACCCAACATCTCTTTTTTATAGCCCTCCTATAGCTCGGCGTGTAAGCTATCGGTGGATCTCTCTAAACATGAGCGGTGCTACAGTTCCGAAGTAAGTGGGTCGGAGACGAGGGCGCATATCTTAAAGCGATCGCTCTGTTTGGCAGCAAGAGAGGTATATGCAGCGGCCAGAGCGGCGCGCCCACAGAAGACAAATTTGGAGGCGGTGAGGACGAAGGCGGACCGTCAAGGATGATGTGGCGGTGTCAAATCTGAGGAGGGAGAAATCCGGCGGGGGGTGGGAAGGGAGAAATCCGGGGGGGGGGGGTTGGGGGTGGGGGGGGGTGGGGGAGTGTTGGGTTTGGATTTGGGTTTGGATTTGGGTTTGGACCAGGCAAGGACTCGTTTTGACCGCATCTAAACCGAAAATTCTGGCCGGGTCCGAACCGAACCCGACGGATCGTTCCCCATACCTAACTTCAGCAAATTTAGGTAGCGCCTTTTTTTCACACACACGTGATCTGAGCCGTCCGTGTCACCAACAATCAATTCATTTAATAAGACATCTCGTCTTAGGAGAAATAACCCCCACCGCCCATATCTCACCCTTGGGGAACCCAAAAGTGACCCGAAACCCGACCCACATTATTTAAACCAGCGCCCAAACAAACAAACAAACAAAACAAACAACAAGACCGACCGCAGGAACCAAAGATCCCTCTTTCCCACCTCTCAGGATTCCTTCATCCAACAGCGGCCAACAAAAATCAAATTCCTCTCCGCCCACAAACACTCGTTCTCCTGCTGCTGCTGCTTTGTAGAGAGAGAAATTAGCCAAAATCAATCAAGCAGGGAGGGGGGAGAGAGAAGAGAGATACTGTTATTAGGATTATTATGGGCATACCTTGCGATGATTTTGTGGTGATCCGTGGTCCGGACACCCCCGGTGAGCATACCGTCATCACCATCAACTGCCCCGACAAGACCGGCCTCGGCTGCGACCTCTGCCGCATCATCCTCTTCTTCGGCCTCAGCATCGTCCGCGGCGGTAATTAACCCCGCCCCCTTCGCTTTCTTTTAAAACCTAGATCTACAAATATTGACTTTTGCACTTGTTGCCCCGCACAAATAATTGTGAATTAAGACGTGAGCACGGACGGTAAGTGGTGCTACTTGGTGTTCTGGGTCGTGAACAGAGGCGGCAAGCCGACGAGATGGAGCCTGCTGAAGAAACGGCTGCTCGGCGCTTGCCCCGCCGCGTCGTCGGCCTCGGGGTTGTACAATTACTACTACCGGCAGCAGCAGGAGGAGGAGATGATGATGCTGGCGCTGCCGCCGCAGGTGTTCCTCCTCAAATTCTGCTGCTATGACCGAATGGGTCTCTTACATGGTAAAATTCCATTTTTTTTTTTCATTTTTAGATTTTTGACTGACGTTCATAAATTTATTTATCTATTTTTCCCCCAAATTGCGGTCAGATGTGACGCAGGTACTGTGCGAGCTGGAGCTGACGATCAGGAGAGTGAAGGTATCAACCACACCAGATGGGAGAGTTATGGACCTCTTCTTCATAACCGACACAAGGTTTTCTCAACATTATCTCAAACTTTTCCCCCCTCTTTTTTGTTTTTTTTTTCATCCTTAATTGTTCTTCTTATCTTGTTATATATCATCATATGATCAGTTGTTGGCAAGCATTTCATTATTTCTCATCCATTGGAGCTTATATTTCCGTATTCTATTCAGAGAACAACTTCACACAAAGAAGAGGAAAGACGAGACATGCGAGCAACTGAGAGCTGTTCTCGGCGAGTTCATGACGAGCTGCGACATTGAACCGGCCAGCGAAGAGATTGCCGCATGTCTGCAGGCTTCACCCCTGCTGCCACCAGAGGTCACAGAGGAGATGTTCAACCTGGATCTTTCCGTGGAGAATCCTACGGGATGTCAGCCACCGTCCATCAGCCCTTCTGTCACGATGGACAACTCCCTTAGCCCCGCTCATACGCTTATCCAAGTCCTCTGTCGCGATCACAAGGGTCTTCTCTATGACATTATGAGAACTCTCAAGGATTACAAGATCCAGGTAATAACACACGCGCTAATTTCAGGCAACAAGTATTTATCGAGTGCTAACAATTATGTGGGTGTGTTGTATGCGGCTATAGATTTCTTATGGGAGATTCTATGCATCGTATAGAGGGCACTGCGAGATTGACTTGTTTGTCGTGCAAATGGATGGGAAGAAGATCGTTGATCCGAACAAACAGAAGGCGTTATGTGACCGGTTGAGGATGGAATTGTTCAGCCCCCTTCGTGTCACCGTGGTGAACCGCGGGCCAGACACGGTGCTCTTGGTTGCAAACCCCGTCGAACTGTCCGGCAAGGGCCGGCCCCTTGTTTTCCATGACATCACCCTTGCGCTAAAACTGCGGCACACTCGAATCTTTCTGGTAAGCAGCGTCAAGATTTTCGAAATCATCCAAACATTATACAAAGTCGTGACACCTGAAGTATTTCCTGCAATTTTCAGGCTGAGATCGGGAGGCATGTCATTGGCGGTAGGGAGTGGGAAGTGTACAGAGTCCTACTCGGCGATGAGTACGAACCGACCGCCGACCGGAATAAGATCGTCGAGGGGGTGACGAAGATGCTAATGGGTTGGGAGTGATGTTAGCGAGCAAGATCTCGCCCTGATCGCCTCTGGATACCTCCCTCCTCGCTCTTTTACAGGCAAAGGGAAGCTTTCTTCAACACATGTTTATGTACAGTTGATCGTATTAGGATAATGACATGTCACAAGGATGCCGGTCAGTAAGCACGCTAACATGTTCATATTGGGGAAGAAATGTGGCATTGTATATAGTTCTCTACCTAGTGATCAATGAAAATTAATATTTGGTCTATTGTTCGTTAGCATTGTGAAGTTCATTACAACACATGCCTCAACTTGTTTTGTATTTTGATCAGCCGAAGGTTAAACTTTCTGGAGCTTACAATAGGCTAATTTTTTTAAAAAAAACTTACTTTATGTTTGCCCGTTTTGTGAAATGCTACCTGAATTTCGAAAATGACAGAAAAATATCATGAATTTCGTTTTTATCAAATCAGTCCTTTTTCAGTCATTACAAGATAATTTGGTTTTTTAAGACTTTAAAAAACGTTAGAAGAATTAATTTGAATATGTTTTAAAAAAATTTAGTCGGTTTTATTGTAGCGATGTTATAGGATTAATTTAGAAAAAATAAAGTTATGTTATTTTCAAAGTTAGGATCATATTGGGAAATATGTGGGTAGTGTTGTGAATGGAAATAACCAGAGTCGGTTAAGATTGCGGGTATCTTAGAGATACGCCCATATCTATGTATTCTATCTTTCTACTCTCCTACCATGCCTATAAATAAAGGGCTGGGGGTTTCTCCTCCAGTAGTTGATTCATAACACGTCGTTATATCCGGAGGACGGATATAGAGGTAAAAACACTAAAAACGGTGTTTTTAATCATACGTATGATTGCGATACCCTTTGATCTCGCAAGATCGGTATGGGGTTCGACTGTCGCCTTGAAAACGACAAATTGTTCATCCCAAAAATCAATTTTTAGGGTTGTTCTTCATTAGACAAACCCTAGATTTTGCTCGCTGGCGGTTTTGCCGCCGGCCCCCCCCACCCCCCACTCCGCTCCCCCCCCCCCCCCCCCCCACAGAGAGGGGGGGCGGCGACCGCCGCGTCCCCTCCTGCAGAGGGGGGCGACGGCCCCCGCCGCTCCCCCTGCAGGGGGGGCGACGGGCCCTACCCCCGCCGCGCCCCCCTGCAGGGGTGGCGGCGGCCCCCGCCGCCGCGCCCCCCCCTGCAGGGGGGGGGGGGGGGGGGGGGGGGGGGGGGGGGGGGGGGGGCCTGCCCCTGCCTCTCCCCCCTGCAGGGGGCGGCGGCGCCCCCCCCCCCCCCCCCTCTCATCCCGCCCTCGGCGGAAGAAGGGGGCGGCGGCTAAACCCTAGCCCCCCCAGCCCAAAACGGGCTTTTTCGCAGCCCATTACAAAAAAAATGTGTTTTTTTTCCTGCGGACCGAAGCCCGCGGGCCGAATTGATTCACAAAAAAATGTTTTTATTTTTTTTTCCTGCGGCCCGAAGCCCGCAGGTTGGCTGCGGGCTTCGGCCCGCAGGCCGAATTATACCAAAAAAAATTCCTCTCTGCCTGCGGCCCGAAGCCCGCAGGCCGAATTCGAAAAAAAACAGAAAAAAAAGAAGAAAAAGAGAGGAGGGGGAGGGGGCTAAGACCATAAATATGCCTCTAAAGGCACTTTTCGGGCCAAAAATCATTTTTAAAGGGTGTTATATGGCCTATAAATTCGTGAAAAATCACGCTAAATTATGGGACAATTATCAGGCATTTAGTGGCTCTTAGGGGACTTTTGGGGACTGTTTGGGATGATTTAAAAAGGAAAATGTTAATTTTGGGCTCTTATTCAATTTTATTGATTAAACCCACTCATTACAACCCTTGCATCGTAATGATTTTTCTGTAAAAATCATCTTTAGATGCTTTACATCACTAGGCTTATTCTGTGGATATTATATGTGTAGTTGTGCATTATATTTAAAACTTAATAATTAGGAAGATCCTGCGACCGCTCTGCCGTTAGTCACCTAACCTAACAGTGTATGACGTTGCCCAGTGGTCCAATAATTATTAAGTGATTAAATAGTTTATCCATATCTGTGAATATTAAATGCTTGTGATGCATGTGATGAAAATGTCTGATGAAAATGTTGATGAGCACAATATTTCTGCATGAATGGCTAAATGTGGTTTTTGGATCGGCTGTTTAAGTCCCACAATTTATTTCCCGCACTTTTCTTTTATTTTTGAGAGAAACTGTAGTGAGGAATTTATGTAAATGTCAAAGAAAGAAGACCAACTTCCATGGAGACGGAGGCCACGCTTGAAGCTGGAGATATCTTATGGGACCCACGGGGTTTCCAAAGTTGTATTTTCCTTTTTAAAGCTACAAATTTGTATAATTTGGACTTTAGACTTTGGACTCTTTCTTGTGGGACTGGCCGATCCACACATTTAGCTTTTCGTTAAATATTGCCTCTGCATGAAAATGTTTTCTTTGATTAAAATTAATTCATGCATGTTTGTGCTCTGCTAGATAAATGGTTAAAATTGCAAGCGTTGTTTTCGAAGTGCTGGAAGCATCAGGTAGAAACTATCTAAGCTGGCAGCTAGATGTAAAGTTTCACCTACGGGCAAAGTCCCTCATTACTGTTGTGACAGAAAAAGAAAATGTTAGCGATATAGAGAAGGCGCAAGCCATCATCTATATTCGCCGCCATTGGACAAGACCCTAAAGGCTGAATACCTTACGGTCGAGGATCCACTTGAGCTATGGACTGCCCTTGAGGACAGGTATAAACATCAGAAAGATGTTATACTCCCAAGGGCACGATATGAGTGGGAGAACCTGAGACTACAGGACTTTAAGTCCATTGCTGAGTACAACTCAGCACTTTTTAGCATCACCTCACGCCTGAAGTTGTGTAGTGACAAAGTCTCAGAAGATCGCATGCTAGAAAAGACGTATACGTCCTTCCATGAAAAAGAAGCGATACTAATGCAGCAATACCGTGAACGTAAGTTCACCAAGTATTCTGAGCTGCTGTTATGTTTACTCATGGCTGAACAAAACAGAGAGCTTCTCCTCGCCACTCACAGTATGCGCCCCTCTAGCACTGCCCCCATCCCAGAAGCTCATAACATCTCTTCTTCTCGAAAGAAGAGAGACAACAAAAGAAAAGAAAGACCACAGAAAGGGGGACAGAACAAAAGAGCTAGGGGCCAAGTCCAGCAACAAAGAAATAAAAGTAAGCGGAAGTTCACGTGGCGCAGAAATGACATAAATAGAGATGATGCACCCCCGCTCAAGAGGGAATGGGAAGACCAGTGCCATAGCTGTGGCATGAAAAGCCACTGGTCTAAAGTGTGCCGAACTCCGCAACATCTCCAGGATTTGTATAAAGAGAACAAGAAAAATAAAGCTAAAACAAATCTGGTGACATCTGATGCTCCAGTCAAGTTCTCAGCTAACGACTTCGAAAATGATGACTTGCTTGATTAGCCTTTATTTTTATCATAGCAAAATTGTTTAGAACATTCCATGTTATGAGAGCATTTGAATTACGCAATCTGTTTTGAATGAAAATGTTTTAGTAGACGATAAATGTTTATCTCAATATGTATGTGCCTATACGATTCATCTTTTAGATGAAACTTCTCTCATAAATGTTTAGTAGACAATAAACACGTACGATTTTTCAATACAAAGCCCAATATCAGGGCCATATTGAAGATCCAGGGAACGCAACAATGTTGCCCCCAAATGACACAGAAAAAAAATAAAAAGGATGCTCTAATCCCTCCGAATTCCAAAAGAAACTCTTTAAGTTTCAAGGACATCCGTTTCAACGGATTCCATTTGGAAACAAAAAATGTAAATGAATGAAAAAAAAAATGCCGTATGCAACGTCTCAAGAAAGAGGAGTAAAATCCATACTTGAACGTTTTGAGAGCCTTATAGGCCTCTACCATACGAAGATTCGGAGAAAGGAAGCGAAATTAAACGGAGCACCTGAAGTGCCCGACATCAGCCAAGTTTTTACTCTGGCATGATGGACTTGACCACCCTGGATTTCTGATGATGCATCGCATCTTATCCTATGGGTATGTGTTGGAGAACCAGAAGATTCTTCAGAAGGGATAATTCACTCGCATCCCTTACTATAAGGGAAAACTAATTGCAAGGCCATCTCCACGAAAAGTTGAAAAAGAATCTCCACGCTTCCTCAAAAAGAAAACAAGGAGATAGATGTGGATAAAATCCATCACCCCTAGTGGGCTATTTCGGTACTTCATTGTACTGATAAATGCATCCTCAGAACACTCGTATGTGTGTCTACTACAGACCTGCAACTTAGGTTTTCCAAAGCTATTGGCACAAAAATAAAAATGTTGCGAGCACATTTTTCAGACAATCAAATGTAGAAAATAAGTCTGGTTAATGTTGGGAAATATACCTCCCGGTCATTTCAAGAGTACAGCCAAGCAACGGAAATAAAAAATGAACATACAAGTGCCGCATGTTCATACCCAAAATGGGTCAGCAGAGTCACTGATAAGTAGACTCCAATGGATTGAACGTCCATTAAATTCTGATTGCCTATGGATGCATGGGGACATGCAAATTCTGCATGCTGCATCGTAAATGAAAATAAGACCCTCTGGAGGTCAGAGTTTCCAATGCAACTTGCATATGGAATGCCACCGAACATTTCTCATCTGAGAATCTTCGGCCGCACAGTTTTAAATCCCTATTGCACCACCAAAGAGGACCAAAACGGTACTCAACGTCGCCTAGGTATCCATGCAGGGTTTGAATCACCCTCACTTATAAGATACCTAGAACCCCAAACGGGGGACGCATTTAAGGCACATCTTGAAGACTGTGATTTCGATGAAACGAGTTTTCCCAATTTATGCCCATATACTGGAAAATCTGGCACGAAGCAAATGTTAACGTGGAATACAAAAAGCTTGACCCACTATGATTCGGTAACAAAACAAATGTGAAGGTGCGATCCTGAAGATCCTCCAAAGAACAATGTTCACCACTTACCGAACTCATTTACTGACAACCAGAAGATTGTCAGATCACACATCCCTGCTGCAAAAACTCCAGTTAGGATTGACATCCCCAAGGATGGATGCAATCCACCAGCCGCAGAAATGGCTGATCCTCAACAGAAAAGAGGCAGACCACCAGGCTCCAAGAACAGAAACTCGTGGAGACCTTAAGACAATACTACCACAGGACAATGAGCTCATGTCCACACCCTCACCCTTCCCGGAATCCACTGCAGAGGAATTGCCGGGAAAAAGTGAAATTAAAAGTAAATGTTGTACGTACTGGGGAGATGTTGGACGGGTCGAACATAAATTGTCGACAATGTATTCACGTATCATATTGCCATATACATCGCAAAAGCGATGATGTTTATAAATTATCGTTCCATACTCCGTTGCTAGAAGGCAAACGTAGAGATTGGCCAAATGTGGAACGAGGCAATAAAAGATGAGCTGGACTCACTTATGAAACGTGAAATGTTCGGACTTGAAGTCCAGACACCAAAAGGTGTCAAACCTGTGGATAAAATAAAGTATTGCACATATAAGAAAAATAAATACAAAATCGTATGCTATAAGGTACAACCTATAGCCCAAGGCAACTTTCGCTGAAACTAGGGATCGAACAAATTAAAATGAGCATGACTCATAAATGATGCATCAGTCCCTAAGTTATCAAAAGCGAATACCTTACGATTTGGCAAAGGAAATTCTGGATATGCTGTTATTGGATATTGTGACGGCATACCTTCGTGGACATCTTGGTAAAGATAATTTCCACATTTCCTTAAATGCATGAATAGACTTCGGGACGTCTATTCTATTGAAGAAAAACAATAAAAATAATGTACAACCAAGAGAATCGCTTGACAAAGCAATGATTCCTACTGAGGTTGTCTTTGCATATAAGCAAAGAGCAGGATTTGAGATCACAAGTTGTAAACTAAAATCTCATCGGATCTCCTGAAGAGAAAACCGAGACATCTGTTCAAGCCTGACTTTTTAACATGAAATAAAAAGACCTAGGCAAATATAAAGTCATGGCTCATAGAATCCTGTTACAAACGCCCAGAAGTGCGTTGGAGAAATTAAAAGGACCATTGTCATCCAAAATACACCTACGGTAGTATACTTAATGGATGTACAAAAACAACCCTTCCGATCGCTGGAAAAGGGGGAGGATATAACTGGTCCTAAAGTCCCTTATCTCAGTGCAATCAGGCACTCCTGGCTAACTGCACTCGTCCCGATACAACAGTCGCAGTAAACTCATTAGCCAGAGATAGTTGGCACCTAAAAGGGCCATTAGACCGGAGTTAAGCCTTCTGCGCTTCCTCCAAGGGTCAAAAGATTCGGACTTACAAAATGAAGTATCATCCTCCAATGTTCATGCAAATGCAGGTTTCAGGTCCAGTCCCTATACTGAGAAATCATAGAACGGGTACCCACATCGGGATGGCCATCTACTGCAGATCTGCAAAGCAATTTATGAAGGCGACATCATCCTATCATTCCGAGATCCTCACCACACCAATGGTGTATTTAAGGGCGCCTGCCGGTACATCACATCCCAGTGACGATTGGGATAGATGCTGGTATTGTGGAGCTGACCACATAGTCTGAAGACCACATCAGAGGCGACGATACCTAGCACACCTCTCCAGAGTTTCTGGATTCAGCAGTTGCTTAATTGTGATAACTTTGTAATCTGTGTATATTTTCGGAATGTTGTAAATAGGAGTGATGGGATAAGCCTAATAGATCTGAAAGCCTAAGAGCTTTTACAGATCAGGGAGAGTTGAGGGAATTTGTACTCTTTTCCCTTAGCTATGGTTTTTCCCACTGGGTTTTCCATAGCCAAAGGTTTTAACGAGGCAAATCACATTTACTCTGGATCCTGAAGTATCCACCCCTCTGTGACGCTCAGAATCCAGAAGTATTCATGAGCAGAGTCACTTGTACGAATCAGGGGGAGTTAAAGAGCGTTTGTACTCTTTTTCCTTAACTATGGTTTCTCCCATAGGGTTTTCCATAGCTAAAGGTTTTAACGAGGCAAACCTCACCAACTCGGGATCCTGAAGTATCCACCCCATGTGAGACTCTTATTACGCTCAGAATCCCGAAGTACTCTTGAGCAGAGTCCACACCTATGGCTGGATAAGGGGGAGTGTTGTGAATGGAAATAACCAGAGTCGGTTAGGATTGCGGGTATCTTAGAGATACGCCCATATCTTTGTATTCTATCTTTCTACTCTCCTACCATGCCTATAAATAAAGGGCTGGGGGTTCCTCCCCCAGTAGTTGATTCATAACAGGTAGACATTTTTTATATGTTCCTAGTAATTCAAGAAGAAGTTAATAATGTGTGTTAGATTACATATATCAAAAGTTAAGCATATTGCTAATAATTTGAGTTATTGACTCAGAATGTCTCATCCTAAATTATGTCTAAATTATATTAACCGTTCTTCTCGTTGTAACGATGTAGTAGAAATAACCCGTGAACGTAGTGCACGGGACCCAAGAAAAAACCCACAGAAAGGATGTGTGAGCCACACTCAACTGAAAAAGAGAGAGAAGCGTAGACATGTGTGTGGGTATCGTCCGGGGGTAAAACGGGAAAAAGCAGGTGTTACGTACACGGGACCCAAGAAAAAAACACACAGAATGCGGAACCCGCACGTTACTGAAAAAGAGAGAGAAGTATGGGTGTGTGTGTGTGTGTTGTCCGAATGGTGAACGGGGAAAAGCATGTGTTAAAGTGCAAAAAACGCGGGAGTAGGCCCGGTAGGGGGGTCAAAGTGAAAAAATGCAGATGGCAAACCCGTACATATAAAAAAGAGGGAGTGGCATTTGGGTTCGATGAAAAAGCAATGGAAAGCTTGCAAATAATGAGGACGAGTGATGTGTATTTGATAACATATATCGAAAGTTAAGCCCTTATCTGTTAAATTGAGTTAATGACTCAGAATGTCTTGTCCAAAATAATGTCTAAATTATATGACCTGTTGTCCCCGTTATAACGATGTACGCACGGAGGGAAAAAAAACCCCACACAAAGGATATGGTGCACGCACGCAACCGACAAACGAGTGAGAATGGTGTGTGTTTGTGCGTTGAGGGGCGGCGTCAAGGGTGAAAAGGGGAAAAGCACTGGCCAAAGCGAAGGCAAAAAATCTGCACGAAGGATGCTGTACACGCGTGCATTCGACGAAAGAGTGAGAAAAAGGGATGTGTGTATTTGGACAACGTCGGGGGTTAGAGGGGGGGAAAGCGTAGAGGAAAAAGAAGTGGCCTAAGTGCAAAAGAATGAAGGGTGCAACGAGAAAAAAGACCGATGGCGAACCCATAAATAGGAGGAAGATGCAGAGGCATTTTGGTTGCATGAGAAAGCAATGACAATCATGGGAATAATGGAATTAGTGGGCTTTTCTTTGGAATGTACACAACTTCACCCAACAACACATACAACCACAACAAACTCATCTCCAAGTGGGCACTGCCATGATGAGTTGGCACAAGTCCACCGTGTCACATGGAACAAAAGTGTAATGTGAGACAAATATCAAATCATCCACTCGTTTGTAATATAGATTTAAAATGTTACTTGAGCTCAGGCTCGATGTTCGTATCATTCTTCTGTCGCTTAATTTAAATCTTGTCGATCACTTTGGGCCTTACAGGGAGTCAATCAAATGAGTGGTGTGAACTAGGTTGAGACTTTATCTAACCTAAAAGTTAGACTAAGAGTTAGAGTGCCAACTTTTTATTTATGTTCATTGTTTGGCTCATCCAAACTCCAATAATGGCCTAATTCAAATTCTCCAATAATGACTGAGATATCATAGTGCATTCTCATTCAGATGTACGGCTACTCCTATAATAGCCTAAGGGTCTGTTTTTTTGCTGGAATAGGGAAAAGTTTGTATTCCAATGAGAAAAATGAAGTTTTGTGTTCTTTTATGTGAAATAGAGTATGGAAAGTGGGGTTTGGAATAGAAAGTGGGGTCCACATTCTATTCGTGTGTTCTTTTGGGATTGGAGAGTTGGAATGAAAAAGTGGAAAGGGGATGAGTTGGAGTGGGAGATAGAGAGAGATGAGAGTGTGTGGCCCACCATTCCAAGGATTCCATTGTATTCCAAGCAAAAAGATTGGAATACAAAAGTGTTCATCATTAACAAATTGGAATAGCCACGTAGGATTCTATTCCACGCCCAAAAGAACAACCGCTTGGAATACAAACTTGGAATAGGATGAATAGTGCATGAATAGTGTCCATATTCACATTCCTGCCCCTATTCTTGGCAAAAGAACATGCTCTAATTCGAATGTCACATAATTGCCTAATTTGAAACTTGAAAAATACTTCTCTAATCAATTTCAATCTCAAGACGGATCCGCTTTGAGTTTGAAAGTGATTAAGAAAAAATAGTCGCACTTTAAATTAAAAATAAATGTGGAAAATAAATTGAAAATTAGATATATTTTTTAACTCAACAACTTAAGTTTTTAAGTGAGAATGTCACAGTTGAAGTGACTCATTGTTATGGTTCTAATAATTCTTAACAAAATATGACCCAATTGACTTAGTGGTATTTGACATCCCTCCCTTGTGAAAGATCAATTGTTCGATTACCTTTCGATATCAAAAAAATAATTCTTAACAAAGACAATCCTTTGGCTCAAAAGCTCTCTCTGCCACTTATTTTTTATCCTTTTTTAAAGCAATCAAGAGTTCTCTCCCCTGGCTGCAGGAAGTTTTGGTAGATTTATATTCTTTAATAAAGTATTCCAACAAGCGGCTGATCAAGGTGTTGATTATTCCAAATGTGAGAGGAGAGAGAGAGAGAGAGTAAGAAAGCTTTTGCAGCCCTCTTTATTCTTTGGGAATTATCTATGGTAAATAATTGCATGTGTTATATGGTCTAGTTTCACCGTTCAAAACATTCAAGGCATTAACTTACTAATATTTAAGGCATGAATAACCACGACACACATTTAGTATCATGTGATACATTGGATTTACATGTCTATGATCACGCTTCAAGATGAAGCGTGTATATCATTCATGCACACGATGAAAAAACTTGAATTTCATGGAGAATTCTTGTCTAGAAATTGTTTGAATTGAGTGTGGAACATTACCAGAATCCATGAAGAAAAAGAAGAAGAAATGCGGATATAGATCTTCTTATTGATCGTACGAATGGAGAGAGTGAGATGAGAAGCCCTTTTCTTCTCTCTTTTGTTTTACGCACTTTTCTAAATGAGGAGGAGTTAAAAAGATCACGTACGTCAACAAGGGACCATACCCTTATTTATAGATTTTGCATTTTACAAATTAGCCCATCAGAAATTAGTAATTGCATCAGGAATTCCACACATTTGCAGATAAGTCCCCACACTTATTATTAATTAAATAGGACCATAATACTTAATTTGATCATTACAATTAGGTCCTAAATTAATTCTTTAGTAATATATATGTGACAATTAATGTCCAACTGCAAATACGGGTTATGTACAAGGATATGAAGCCCATAATTCCAACACAAGATTGCCACGAATGAACTTGATTCGAAATCCATCAAGAGAATTAGCAAATAATCAGCAAAATGATGAATGGATGAGCCATGATAAGTGGCTGCGATCTCATTTTTCTCCAAAGAAGGGGAAATGAATCCAAACAAAGTATTAAACAACTTGCAAGCTATATCTAAAGACAAAACAAGCCAGAAGAGGGAAGGCCTAGTTACTCATCTCCTTTCCAATTATGAATGTAAACAATGATGAGGAATGCACGGCATCTGCATGTGGAATGGGGCCAAGAATCGGCGTCTTTCACATTTGACGCCAAGAATACCACTGTGGAATTGTTGGGGAATGAACGAAGAGGTTAATGGTAACCCGATCGAAGCTGGTGCCCAAAATTGACAGATGACTGTTTGCCTGTTAAGCGGGGGCTCGTTCGTGCACACTGCAGTAAATTATGTCCTTTTTCACAAGGGAAGCATTCAATCATTAAGTTGGATGTCGACGGTTTCAGTACCATCTGATGGGGTTAGTCCTACAGACTCGATTATTGTAGACTACCTTATCTAAGGTCACGCATTTTAAAGAGTGAGATTTGATTCCAACTCTCATTTTTCAATCTAAGCAGCAGCGTAATTAAACTCTCAAAAGCTCGTTAAATGGATAAATTGAGTGTCGCATATGCCACCTTGGATACCATTAAGAAGCGGGTCGGTTTGTGTGACTTGTCATCGAAATGAACGCCTGGATCGATGTTCATGATTTGGTGGTGTTGGGAAAATGGATAGATAACGCATTATCTTGATTCATTTTAAGGTTCGGTTTTGAGTGCGAATTATAACTCATTTTTAATGGGTCTTGACGGATTCGGATTCTTCTCTCCGAGACGACCGAAATGGTTTATTCATACGCTCAAAATGACCCGCCGTCGGGGACCTCCTGACCCATCCCGAGAGGTTAGCCCGACCTCACCCCGACATAGCTCGACACATCTCTGCAGGGAGGACCTCCCTCCCTTGGGTCGGCCTTCTCGGCATCATGGCCCGAGCACCTGCTTCCTCGATCAGCTCAGTCCACCCCACGTGGTGAAAATCCATGTGAATAATCAGCCCTCCCTCCTGACCGTTATCAACCAACGTTCAATGAATACTTCATGTACCAATAACATCACGTATTATCTACAGTCGCAGCCCTTTACCTCTTGTCATATCTGCACACACGCCTGATTTGCAGGAGATGGTTACGCTAGGGAATCTATGATACTCACGTCTATCTGACATGGTGTTACACCCCTACGACATCTATATAAGCGGTTGGATCTCTCTGTCGCTAGGTACATTCCTTTTACGTCCCTTTGTGCATGCAAACCCTAACGCTAAAGCCTTAATGGACATGGGCACACCCACGCTGAACCCATATGCCGCCATCACGCACTGGCGATCTTACGCACATCACCTCCTTACCTCCAAACATCTCCTGACTTAGGCATCAGAGATAGTTGGAGGGTCCATCCTCCGACCTGAGGTGGTTCGCCCACCAGCCCTCTGACGGACGTCTTTTCCTCTCTATTTTAGGTACCGGAGAAAGGGATACAACCCAGAGAAACTGCTTTGTCCGGGCTCGACTATTGCGGGATTTCTCGTCTACGTGGTCCGGCCCAACGAGATTCCATGCATCAACATAGACAACAGCAGATGGGCTTTGATGATTAAGGACCCCGCTTAGATTAGAGGCATATAGGGGTTTGATCCCATCATGGTAGGTGTTTCAGTGGACAACCCGGCCAACCAAGGGGCCCGTTTGGGTCCCTCGGGCGAGTCGAGTTGGTGCAGTCGAGGCTCGAGTCGGATCAGCAGACGACGTAGAGCGCGTCGACTGGGTTGAATCGGGGTCCTCGGCCGTTGGTAGGGCGAGGGGTAGCCTCGGTCCGGGTCGAGACGCTCGGCCTCGGTCGGTTGCGCTCGGCCTCGGCGGTCGGACGACGAGGGGAAGCCTCAATCGTCCAACTGGTTGCGTGGTCGGCGAGGGGCGGAGGGGAAGCCTCGGCCCGTGGATCTGATGCCCTCCTGCGTAGACGAGAACACTCGTCAGGGGGCCGGACCTTGGTTCCGGCCAAATCCCCTCCGATGCCTAAGTCAGACAGAGATCTTAAAGAGGAGGCCCGGCGGAGAAGGTTCGACTCGTGAGGAGATCGGAACGGCGTCTCACGGCGCGAGCGGGGGAGGAAGGAGATGAAATGGGGGAACTAGGTCGTTGATGGAGTACCTTAGGTTCTAGATACCTGAGAGGCGGTCCTTTGTCCTGTCGTCCTCCTAGCCCCTTTATAGACCTCCGCCGTGATTGCCCCCGACCCACGTCGCTCGCCCGCCCTCAATCGTGCCCCCTCAATCCCCCCCCATCGCCGCTCCCTGCGCCATGCCAGCATCTCCCCTTAACTGCCATTCAGTGGTCGCGGAACCGGGGGAGCGGTTTTCGCAGGAGTGGGCGAGTGGCCAGCGTGTTATCGGGGCCAGGCCGGATCGACATTCGGGGGGGTCCCTTATAGGGCCTTTATCGAGTGGGCCTGAGTGCGCAGATGGGCTCTTGACCGGCAGTCGGGTTTCTGGGCTCGCGTCTTTCGGGTCCCGGTTAAATAGGCGTAACAATTGCCCCCATCGGTCGGGTTGATCGGCTTCGGCCGGTTCGGCTCGGCCGATGCGACTTCCGCCGACTTTGACAGGCTCGTCAGTTGATGCCGACTAATTTATTAGTCGTCATCATGAGCTGGTCCGTTCGATACTTTTAAGGCACGGGCTCCGAAGCGTCGTCGGTCCTCTGATGCTGCCACGTGTAGCTGCGAGCTTATCCCCATCGCTCGCGGGGTCGTCTTAAGTTGAGAAGCCGAGGGGTTCGTGAGCCACCCTCGGTGGGGTCGATCGGCCTTGGCTTGCTCGGTTCGACCGATGTGCCTCCTGGGATTCCGAGTGGCGCTTTAATCGAGGCGTGGTCATAAATGTAGGTCATGATGAGGCGGATCGATTGGACTTCCCTTGGCGCCGATTTCGAAATGCCGCCGGTTCTTCGAGTCCTGCCACGCGTTCTTGTCAGGCGCTTCGAATTCGTCCCTGTGTCCGGTATATAAGATCCCCAGCTGCGTTGATCTCCACTTCTTTCTTGCTCTTCCCATTGTTCTAGGCTTTCCACAACTCGGAGTTTCCCGTCGCCTTTGCTTCCTTGTCTCCTCCAAACTAGTTAAAAGGTAATTCCTTTCTCGCCCTCGTATTATGGCTGCTCTTAGGATAGGCGGTTCTGGCCATGGGGTGAGGGATTCTCCGGAGTCCAGGCGGGGCGGGCCCAGGCTAGTGGGATCAGGTTCCCCCGCTGGGAGTTGTCCTGTAACGACTGCTTTTCATGTATCTGGATTTAATATAATATAATATATGTTTTGGTGGATTTTCTCCTCTTGTGTGGTTTTCGTCTCCGTAGTTTTCATTTTCGATCGATTCGTCGTATTTTCTCGATTCTTCCTTAGGATTGTCGATTTCGAAGTATGTCACTCGTGACGGACTTCATAACGGTCGTATCTAACTATTAGATCAAGCCTAGGAGTCTTAGGAATCGATCCCGGGGCCCCGCGCTCCGTATCGGAACTTTTCTGTGCTCATTAGCCGGTGTAAGAAGGGCCACCGACCGACTAGATGACGATCCAGTCGGTCGGCAATCCTTCTTGGACCGACTAGTTTGCTTTCTAAATTTCTCAGGAGTTACTGTTTATCGTTTGTCGGTCTAAGAACGTTGGTTGACCGACTAGGTTGCAAACTAGTCGGTCAGCAATGCTTCTTGAACCGACTAACTCATCATATTATTTTTGTATCAGTTACTGTTTACTCTTAGTCGGTCTGCGTTGATCGACCGACCGACTAGTTGCCAAACTAGTCGGTCAGTGGTTGCTCTTTGACCGACTAACCAGTGTTAAAACCCTAATTTCTGGGCAGCCGCCAGCCCAACCTATTTATACCCAACCCAAACGACTTCTTCTTCTCCAACACGACCCAAAACCCTAAAAACTTCCCCCTTGAGCCCCCATCTTCCTCCAAGCTTCATTTCTCCATTCCAAGCCCTAAATCCATCATCCAATCCATCCATTCACCCTATCTACCTCTCACCATCCCCAAAATCTCACCCTCATCCATCAAAATCCCCAAATCCCCCAAAACCCTAGTTTCCCCAAACTTCTCCATTTGCTTCCAGATCTGATCCTAGGGTTCCCCGGAGTGTTTCTTCCGCCTCCTCTCGGTAAGAAATCGATCTACCGTTGTTTTATTATCCTATTGTAATTTTTATGAAACCCTAATAAAATACTTGTGTTTTGATGATTGTTCCCCATAACAGCGATTCCCCGTAAGCTAGCATCCGCGGTAACGAACTTACGTAACCGTCATCCCCGGTGATAGGCAAGTGAAACTTACATCTCTTGGTTTAGACCATGTCTTAGGCCATTTCCCTTGCTTTAGCGTAAAAGAGACTAAACGGTGAAAGGATAGCCGTTTAGACGCCATTGACCTAGCTTGACAACGAAGCTTGGTCCGTCACCATCCTCATGCTCATATGTCACGTTTAAATTCCATTAATGGTACGCAATTATCTGTTCATGGCATTGCATAGTGATTTTTATCGTGATTGCGTAGCACACGCTACAATCCCATGTTTCCTGGCTCGTGTTCCAGAAGCGAGCCCTGTAGTTGGAAACCCCAACGCTCGAATGTCAACACACACTTATTTTCCTGGCTCGTGACCAGAAGCGAGCATAATGAGTTGGAAACCCCAACGCTCGCCACATGTGGGTGGGGTAAGAGATAAGCGGACTGAGCCCGAGTGGCTTGATCAGCCACTCCGGCCAGCAGGTGAAATCTCTAGTGTTTCAGTGTTGATAGTGATAGAGATAAACGAGCTGGCCAGTAAGTGGACTCTCTATGCACTAAGTGTTAAGTGTTAAGTGTTAAGTGTTAAGTGCTAAGTGATAAGTGATAAGTGATTAGTGATTAGTGAATTGGTAGCTTTTGCTACACCGTGCATGCTTGTCACTCTTTCAAACTGTTGCATCATATTCAACTGTCATGCCATTGTTTAACAATTAAATGCTAGGTTGTTAGTCACTTTCAGTTTCCTTGCCCAAGTCTTTTTAGACTTGCTGACATGTGCCCCTCTCTCTTTTGGGTGACGCATGTTAGACCTTGAGCCTGAGTTGCCAGCTGAGGGTGAGGTGTTTGCGGACGCCGAGCTTGAGCCCGTGTTGGACGGGGAGTACGTGGACACTGGGGACCAGTCCTAGTGTCTCCGTTGTGTTTTATTTTTGTTAGACAGTTGTTTTGTTATCGGTGCGTGGCATCTATACTTATTTATGTCGTTGCTTTTGTTTGGCCTTGTTCTGGGCCCTTAGACTCTTTCCTTTAGCCTGGTGGCTTTTCTGTGATGTTGAATATTTTGTGGACAAACTTTGGGATTGGTGTTTCTTATCCGTCTCTTATTATTATTGTTGTTGTTTCGATTGCAATTACAGGGACCTGCTTATACTAAATTGACGCTTATCGGGTTTGGGGCTTCACCGCTCCACTCCCGTGCGGACCTTTTCACGTCTCGCCTCCATTTTAGGGAAGCGGGTCGTGACAGGTTTTAGTGGTGGCCCATGCAGGTCTCCTCTGTAATTGCGATTATCGGGATGACAATAATAATGCAAGACTGTCCAACAAATAAGTTCGACATCTGAGCCCTAAGCTGTGAGTCTAATTGTTTCGTTTTCTGTGTCATTAGATGGCAGGAAGGCGAATCACCCGTGGTGGTGGTGGTGGTGCGCCCCCTCATGACGAGGAGCCTGAGCGGGAGCCCACTAATGGAGAGATGATGCGGATGATGTTGCAGATGATGCAAGTTTAGCAGGGTGTGCTTCTGCAGGTGCAGAATGCTCCGGTGACTCGAGCTGCTCGGGTGGTGGAAGCCCCTCGCCCTGAGCCCGGGGCGAAGCAGTTCCGAGAGCTGGGTCCTGCGTATTTTGATGGAACCGAAGGTCCACTAGCTGCTGATGAATGGATGAGGAATATCGAGGACAATCTGAAGATGTCCAAGGTCAACGAAGTTAGTTGGGTTGACTTGGCGAAGCGCCAGCTGAAGGATAACGCCAGGAATTGGTGGGATGCTGAAGAAAAGATGTTGGTAGAGCCGATCGTCTGGGCTACCTTCAAGGCCAGATTTGATGTTGAGTTCTTCCCGAAGGCTGCCAGGGAAGAGATGCTGCAGCGTTTTATCGATCTGAAGCAGGGGAACTCGTCGGTGGACATGTACCACCAGGAGTTCATGAGGCTAAGTCGGTTTGCACCAAAGATGGTGCAGGACGCTGAGGAGAGAGCTCAGAGGTTCCTGCAGGGGCTTGCTTCGGAGCTCCAGAGTTTTGTGACCTCCTCTGATCGGGAATCTTATCAGAAGGTTCTAGTAGCAGCCAAGAGGCGGGAGCTGCTCGTGAACCAGAGGAAGGGGTCTGTTGTTGGTGCTGTGAGGAGGCCTGTGGAGCAGGCGAGAGCTGTGGTTAGGCCTGGATTCAGGCCGAACCCACCTGTTCAGTTTAAGAGGCCAGGAGGGCCTGTTCGGAGGACTTGCCATTTTTGTGGCAAGGAGGGCCATGTCAAGGAATCATGTAGGAAGTTCTTGGGGCAATGTATTACTGTGGAGATCCTGCCCATGCT
The DNA here is from genome assembly GCA_030789695.1 of Scilla litardierei. Taxonomy (NCBI): domain Eukaryota; kingdom Viridiplantae; phylum Streptophyta; class Magnoliopsida; order Asparagales; family Asparagaceae; genus Scilla; species Scilla litardierei. The sequence continues at coordinate 48,176,029 of CM061138.1, read as the reverse complement.
ATCAGGGAGTGCCCGAGGTTGAGGCAACCTTGGAGGACACATATTGCTGCCCCGCCGTTGCAGCAGAGAGCCCCGGTGCCCACTGGTCGTGGGGTGCCCCTCGTTCCGCAGGGGCAGGCTTTTCGGCAGGCCGCTCCGCCGAGGAGGCAGGCATTTCTGATGACTGAGGAGGAGGTTTTGGCCATGGATGAGGTCATTGCAGGTAACTTTCGATCTAGATTGTTCCTTCCTTAATTAATTGATTGTTAAATTATGTGAATGCTTGTGTATGGTGTTGCTAGAATAAGATTTGATCGATTAGACTGTTTGTTAGGTGTGGTTTTGGTTTGCACGTTCCCTGCCCGAGTCCTCTTTGACTCAGGTGCGTCAATGTGCATTTTGGCCCAGAGCTTCGTGGAGAAGCATTCCTTGTCGACGTCCCCTCTCTCCAAGAGTTGGAATATCGTCACAGGGAATGGAGTAGTCACGGTGCATCGTGGGTGCAGTCCTTGCTCTGTGGTGGTTTGTGGACATGAGCTTTATGCTGATTTTATTGTCCACAACATCACCAACTACGATGCGGTCTTTGGGATGGATTGGCTTGCGAGCTTCTATGCTACGATCGACTGCAGGAGGAAGAAGGTGGTGTTCGAGATTCCCGGACATCCAGTGTTTGAGTTCAGTCGTGGTAGCAGTTCGCTTGGTCCTGTCAGATTTCGGGCCAGGCCGGTGGAGGCTGTGGCTTTGCAGATGGAGCTGGAGTGGCCAGTTGTGGTGCGAGATTTTGGTGACATCTTCCCCGAGGAGATGTCTGGTTTGCCGCCTGATCGAGCTTTGGAATTTTCTATCGATCTTGTTCCAGGTGCGCAGCCGATTTCGAAGGCGCCGTATCGTATGGCACCTGCTGAGTTGGAAGAGTTGCGGAAGCAGTTGGATGAGCTGTTGCTGAAGGGTTATATTAATCCTAGTGTGTCTCCGTGGGGAGCACCGGTGTTGCTGGTTAAGAAGAAGGATGGTTCGCGTCGCATGTGCGTGGACTATCGGGAGTTGAATGCGGTGACCATTAAGAATAAATACCCGTTGCCTCGCATTGATGATATTTTTGATCAGCTTGGAGGTTCGAGGGTGTTTTCTAAATTGGATTTGAGGAGTGGTTACCATCAGTTGAGGGTGAAGAGGGATGATGTTCCGAAGACAGCGTTCAGGACGAAGTATGGACACTATGAGTTTGTGGTTATGCCTTTCGGCGTAACTAACGCGCCCGCAGTTTTCATGAATCTGATGAACCTGATTTTCTACGACTTTTTGGATAAGTTTGTCGTTATCTTCATCGACGACATTCTGATCTATTCGAAGTCGGAGGAAGAGCATGCCTCGCACTTGAGGACGGTATTGGAGATTTTGAGGAAGCATCGGTTGTATGCTAATTTTTCGAAGTGCGAGTTTTGGCTGGATAGAGTTGCTTTTCTCGGGCATGTGGTGACTGGAGATGGTATTTCAGTGGATCCCGAGAAGATTCGGGCCATCAGGGAGTGGCTTGTTCCGTCGTCAGCGTCTGAGATCCGGAGTTTCCTTGGACTTGCTGGTTACTATCGGCGATTCATTAAGGACTTTTCCCGTATTGCTGAGCCGATGACCAGGTTGACGCGGAAGGATGTTGCTTTTGTTTGGTTGGGTGATTGTGAGAATGCTTTTGGTGTTCTGAAGGAGAGGTTAACGAGTGCCCCTATTCTTGTCGTGCCTGACCGCAGCGGTGGATTTGAGATCTTTTGCGATGTTTCTGGCAAGGGTCTCGGTTGTGTGTTGCATCAGCACGGGCATGTTGTGGCGTATGCGTCTCGTCAGCTTAAGGTTCATGAGAAGAATTATCCGACGCATGATTTGGAGTTGGCTGCCGTTGTGTTTGCTCTTAAGATTTGGAGGCACTTCTTGCTGAGTGAGAAAGTGAAGATTTTCACCGATCACAAAAGCTTGAAGTATATTTTCACACAGAAGGAGCTCAACATGCGACAGCGTCGATGGTTGGAGCTTATGGCGGATTATGAGATTGATTTGCAGTATCACCCTGGCAAGGTGAATGTGGTTCCAGATGCTTTGAGTAGGCTTCCAGCGGTGATGATTTTGACCTCGCAGTGGAGATCGCAGCAGGATTTTTGCGAGTCTGGTGTGGAGATTGTTCTTCATGGGGAGGCTTCTTCGTTGATGTACATGCAGGTACAGTCGACAATCGTGGATCGGATTAAGGCTGGCCAGGCTGAGGATCCGAAGCTGGTAAGGATTCGGGAGCAGGTGGAAGCCGGTCTGCGGACTGACTTTTTGATTCATGAGGATGGCTCGTTGAGGTTCGGAGCCAGGTTGTGTGTGCCAGCTGGGGATATCAGAGAGGAGTTGATGGTGGAGGCACACAGTTCGCCGTATTCTGTGCATCCTGGTGGCACCAAGATGTACCAGGATCTTCGTCTGAATTATTGGTGGCATGGTATGAAGAGGAGTGTGGCTCGGAGTGTAGCCAAGTGTTTGGTTTGCCAGCAAGTGAAGGCGGAGCATCAGCGTTCGGCCGGGTTGCTACAACCGCTTCCGATTCCGGAGTGGAAGTGGCAGCACATCACTATGGATTTCGTGACTGGACTACCTCGGAGTCCGAAGCAGAATGACGCGATTTGGGTGATCGTAGATCGGTTGACCAAATCTGCGCATTTTATTCCGTTCCGAGTGGGACAGTCCACTGAGACGCTAGCGAGGAGATATATGGAGGTAAAATTCTGTTACTCTCCGTTTTATTTCCTTTTCCTAGTTTAGATAGTGATGTAACGTGAATCGTGCAGGAGATTGTGCGACTTCATGGAGTCCCCGTGAGTATCGTGTCTGACAGAGACACGAGGTTCACATCTCAGTTTTGGCAGAGTTTGCAGAAGAGCTTGGGTACGCGTCTGAGTTTCAGCACGGCGTACCATCCGCAGACGGATGGCCAGTCCGAGAGGACGATTCAGATTTTGGAAGACATGCTGAGGGCGTGCATGTTGGATTTCAAGGGTTCGTGGGAGGACCATCTGCATTTGGTGGAGTTTTCCTACAACAACAGCTTCCAGGCGAGTATTGGCATGGCGCCTTTCGTCGCTCTTTATGGGAGGAAATGTCGATCGCCATTGAGTTGGGATGACGTTGGTGATCGGGAGTTGTTGGGGCCTGAGATGATCGTGGAGGCCGTGGATGTCGTCAGGAATATTCGGGAGAGGTTGAGGATTGCTCAGGACCGTTTTAAGCATTGGGCGGATGCTAAACGTCGTCCTTTGGAGTTTCAGCCAGGCGACCATGTGTTCTTGAAGATTTCCCCGAATCGTGGTGTGATTCGTTTTGGGAAGCGTGGGAAGTTGAGCCCGCGATACATTGGACCGTTTGACGTTTTGGATAGGGTTGGCGAGGTAGCTTATCGCTTGGCCTTGCCGCCGTCTTTGGAAGGGGTTCACGATGTTTTCCATGTGTCGCAGCTTCGTCGATACATTATCGATCCGTCTCATGCGGTGGATTTTTCGGAGATTACCGTTCGCCCCGATATGACGTATGACCAGCATCCAGTGCAGATTCTGGACAGGCGTCAGAAGTCGCTTCGGAACAAGGTTGTCAATCTTGTAAGGGTGATGTGGCGACACGGCTCACCTGGAGAATCTACTTGGGAGAATGAGGATGAGATGCGAGAGCGTTTCCCACTTTTGTTTCCGGACTCGTGAGTTTTTGGAAATTCCGAGGACGGAATTTTTCTTAAGTTGGGGAGGATGTAACGACTGCTTTTCATGTATCTGGATTTAATATAATATAATAATGTTTTGGTGGATTTTCTCCTCTTGTGTGGTTTTCGTCTCCGTAGTTTTCATTTTCGATCGATTCGTCGTATTTTCTCGATTCTTCCTTAGGATTGTCGATTTCGAAGTATGTCACTCGTGACGGACTTCATAACGGTCGTATCTAACTATTAGATCAAGCCTAGGAGTCTTAGGAATCGATCCCGGGGCCCCGCGCTCCGTATCGGAACTTTTCTGTGCTCATTAGCCGGTGTAAGAAGGGCCACCGACCGACTAGATGACGATCCAGTCGGTCGGCAATCCTTCTTGGACCGACTAGTTTGCTTTCTAAATTTCTCAGGAGTTACTGTTTATCGTTTGTCGGTCTAAGAACGTTGGTTGACCGACTAGGTTGCAAACTAGTCGGTCAGCAATGCTTCTTGAACCGACTAACTCATCATATTATTTTTGTATCAGTTACTGTTTACTCTTAGTCGGTCTGCGTTGATCGACCGACCGACTAGTTGCCAAACTAGTCGGTCAGTGGTTGCTCTTTGACCGACTAACCAGTGTTAAAACCCTAATTTCTGGGCAGCCGCCAGCCCAACCTATTTATACCCAACCCAAACGACTTCTTCTTCTCCAACACGACCCAAAACCCTAAAAACTTCCCCCTTGAGCCCCCATCTTCCTCCAAGCTTCATTTCTCCATTCCAAGCCCTAAATCCATCATCCAATCCATCCATTCACCCTATCTACCTCTCACCATCCCCAAAATCTCACCCTCATCCATCAAAATCCCCAAATCCCCCAAAACCCTAGTTTCCCCAAACTTCTCCATTTGCTTCCAGATCTGATCCTAGGGTTCCCCGGAGTGTTTCTTCTGCCTCCTCTCGGTAAGAAATCGATCTACCGTTGTTTTATTATCCTATTGTAATTTTTATGAAACCCTAATAAAATACTTGTGTTTTGATGATTGTTCCCCATAACAGCGATTCCCCGTAAGCTAGCATCCGCGGTAACGAACTTTCGTAACCGTCATCCCCGGTGATAGGCAAGTGAAACTTGCATCTCTTGGTTTAGGTCATGTCTTAGGCCATTTCCCTTGCTTTAGCGTAAAAAAGACTAAACGGTGAAAGGATAGCCGTTTAGACGCCATTGACCTAGCTTGACAACGAAGCTTGGTCTGTCACCCTCCTCATGCTCATATGTCACGTTTAAATTCCATTAATGGTACTCAATTATCTGTTCATGGCATTGCATAGTGATTTTTATCGTGATTGCGTAGCACACGCTACAATCCCATGTTTCCTGGTGCGTGTTCCAGAAGCGAGCCCTGTAGTTGGAAACCCCAACGCTCGAATGTCAACACACACTTATTTTCCTGGCTCGTGACCAGAAGCGAGCATAATGAGTTGGAAACCCCAACGCTCGTCACATGTGGGTGGGGTAAGAGATAAGCGGACTGAGCCCGAGTGGCTTGATCAGCCACTCCGGCCAGCAGGTGAAATCTCTAGTGTTTCAGTGTTGATAGTGATAGAGATAAACGAGCTGGCCAGTAAGTGGACTCTCTATGCACTAAGTGTTAAGTGTTAAGTGTTAAGTGTTAAGTGCTAAGTGATAAGTGATAAGTGATTAGTGATTAGTGAATTGGTAGCTTTTGCTACACCGTGCATGCTTGTCACTCTTTCAAACTGTTGCATCATATTCAACTGTCATGCCATTGTTTAACAATTAAATGCTAGGTTGTTAGTCACTTTCAGTTTCCTTGCCCAAGTCTTTTTAGACTTGCTGACATGTGCCCCTCTCTCTTTTGGGTGACGCATGTTAGACCTTGAGCCTGAGTTGCCAGCTGAGGGTGAGGTGTTTGCGGACGCCGAGCTTGAGCCCGTGTTGGACGGGGAGTACGTGGACACTGGGGACCAGTCCTAGTGTCTCCGTTGTGTTTTATTTTTGTTAGACAGTTGTTTTGTTATCGGTGCGTGGCACCTATACTTATTTATGTCGTTGCTTTTGTTTGGCCTTGTTCTGGGCCCTTAGACTCTTTCCTTTAGCCTGGTGGCTTTTCTGTGATGTTGAATATTTTGTGGACAAACTTTGGGATTGGTGTTTCTTATCCGTCTCTTATTATTATTGTTGTTGTTTCGATTGCAATTACAGGGACCTGCTTATACTAAATTGACGCTTATCGGGTTTGGGGCTTCACCGCTCCACTCCTGTGCGGACCTTTTCACGTCTCGCCTCCATTTTAGGGAAGCGGGTCGTGACATGTCCCCTCTGAGATAAGGGGAAGGGGAAGCTGTTCCCAGACTATGCCTGTGATGACGTGGCGTCGGCTGCCGTGCGGCTTAACGTGCCCCCGGTTATCCTCCGAACGCCGTCGGAGACCCCTCCTTCAGTGACCACGGAGATCCGGGAAAGGTATCTCTGCTTCCCGTACGATGTCCGAGTTCCATTCGTCGACGAGCGGATTTGCCTTCCGAGGAGCAATGAGGTCGGCGTCTACGTCGAAATGTTCCGCCTGGGTCTTCGTTTCCCGCTCAATCCCTTCTTCATCCGGGGCATGGAATATCTCATGGTGCCCCCTTGCCAGTTCACCCCTTGTTCGATTGCGGTACTGACGGGCTTTGCGACGCTCTGCTGTACCCGCGGTCTGGAGCCGTCTCTCCCCCTTCTCTTCCATTTTTATCAGGTCCAGACGGTTGGCCCGGGGTCATGGCTGCAACTCCGAGCTCGCTCGAGGAGGGAGTGCCTGATTGGGCTACCCCGCTGGTCGGGGGATTGGAGTTCGAATTATGTCTTTGTGGTCTTCTTGGAGGACGCCCAGATTTTGACAAGTTGGGGCGGGTCTGTCCAGCCTCGCCCACCGCTAGCCCTCTCTGACGTTGATCAGGCAGCTGACGCGCTGCTGTCGACCCTCCCCTTGGAATCGAAGTCCATCTGGTCTTTGTTGGACGACCTACTCCTGAAGGCCGTCTTGTGGTCTCCGGGTAGGTCGCTTTTTCAGTCTCGAATCGCCCTGTGACTCATCCTGATTTTGGTTTCCCTTGCAGGGATGGCTGGCCGCGAGTTCGTCCGTGACGTCGATGAGCTGATCCGTCGAGGAGCCGCTCGGAGCCGAGGTAGTACCTCTGGAAGGGCGCCTCGGCGGACCGTTGAGGAGGAAGTGCGCCGAGCCGAGCCTTCCGTGGGTAAGGTGGTGGCCGCGCCTCCCGCCTCTTCTTCTGGCGATCCCCTTCCCGGGGGGGTCACAAGGGCCGGACCCGCCCCGCCAGCCCAAGAGGCGGGGGTAACGACGGGTCCGGTGCCGTTCTTTCTGCCCTTGGCGCGCCCCCTCTGGTTCCCGAGGGTGGGGATGGTGCGAGGCAGAAGCGCTCCCCTCCGGCGCCCTCGGAGCCTCACGGAGGAAAGAAGAGGAGGGAGGACGCGGATCCCTCCAGTCCGGCGGGTTCCGTGCCCCCTGCGGCGACCACCGGGGATCTCCCGGTAGCCTTGACAACCACCCCCCTCGCAGCGTCCTCGCCCATATCACCGGGGATCGGAGCCCTGTTGGCAAGCAATATGGCTTCCCTTGATGTCGTCCCTGGGAGTTCGATGTTTGTCGACCGAGCCTTGGCCCAGCAGGTTGCTGAGGTCTCCGTTCCTCCCCGGAACCCCAGCCTCCTCAAAAAGATCTCTGCCGACAAGATGTCGGATTCCTTGGTCTGGATCCTTCAACAGGTTCGGTTATCTTGCTATCCTCTCCTTCCCTTTATCTTTTTCGTAGCCCATGTCCCGTCTTCCAGGGTTCAGCGCTCGCCGTGGAGTTGCAGTGCCGAGCCGTCCTCTTGAGGGAGCTGGAGGAGTCCTCCATGAAGGCCCACGAGCGGGCCGGGGCGGCGGAGGTAGCTATGACGGAGGCTCAGATGGAGTCTCGTCGTCTCAAGCTCCGTGTGGCCGAGCTGGAGGGGCGAGTGGGTGACCTCCAGGGAAAGTTGGAGGACGCTCGGCAGTCGGCTGAGGACGCGGCTGAGTCGTTCCGCCTGGAGAGGGAGGAGCTTCAGAGGGAACTATCGGATCGACGTCAGGTGGCGCGGCTAGCGGAGGAGGTGGAGAGGGGTGTCGTCGGGACCCTGGGGGAGAAGATCTTCGAGGTTCTCAGGGGGGGCCTTCGGTACGTATGAAGACCTCATCGCCCCTCGGATTGTCGAAGTCGTCCAGTCTTCCTTCCGGGATTGCGTGGAGCGCGTTCGGCAGGCTCCCCCGCTCGTCGATCCCCCTCGCTCCGAGCAGGGCGAAGTGCCCGAGGATGTGTCCTCCCGAGCCCGGGCTCCCTAAGCCGTCCCTCCTGGCCTTATCCTCAAATTTTTAGCATCCGCTTCGCTTTGGGCCAGTCTACTTGAAATGGATCCCTGGCCCCGCTATCTCCTTCGGCTTCGCTACCGGCTCCGGGGCCAATAATTGCTGGTTGCATGGCTGCTCGCTTGGGCTAACTACTTTGGGTCTTTTGTCAACAAATTTTGCTCTGTCGGTGTCGACCTAGCTTCTGTAGGTGACGAACTTTGTCATTCGTCGCGAGTGGATTATTTGTAGAGAGGTTTCTTCGCCTCGATTCCCTGTAAATAAGACACATTTTTGTACCCTGGTTAACTGTTATAAACGAAATTGACTTACTCGGACTTCTCGTGTATTTTGCGTTGCTGCCTTGTTCTTGGCCTAGGACTGGATGACGTTCGCGCTGGCTGGGGGAATTGCCCCCAGACTTATGGGCGCAGGAGTCGGTCGGCGAGGGCAAAGCTCCTCGGCTTAGGACCGGTCGGCGTCCGTGCCTGCTGGGGGAACTGCCCCCAGACTTATGAGCGCAGGAGTCGGTCGGCGAGAGCAAAGTCCCTCGACTTAGGACCGGTCGGCGTCCGCGCTGGCTGTGGGAATTGCCCCCAGACCTATGAGCGCAGGAGTCGGTCGGCGAGGGCAAAGCTCCTCGGCTTAGGACCGGTCGGCGTCCGTACCTGCTGGGGGAACTGCCCTCAGACTTATGAGCGCAGGAGTCGGTCGGCGAGGGCAAAGCTCCTCGGCTTAGGACCGGTCGGCGTCCGTGCCTGCTGGGGGAACTGCCCCCAGACTTATGAGCGCAGGAGTCGGTCGGCGAGGGCAAAGCTCCTCGGCTTAGGACCGGTCGGCGTCCGTGCCTGCTGGGGGAACTGCCCCCAGACTTATGAGCGCAGGATTCGGTCGGCGAGGGAAAAGCTCCTCGGCTTAGGACCGGTCGGCGTCCGCGCTGGCTGGGATAATTGCCCCCAGGCTTCCGAGCGCAGGAGTCGGTCGGCGAGGGAAAAGCTCCACTTCCTCCTCCAGTGAGGCGGAGGTCTTCATTCTTTTGCACTATTAGTGAAATGTCAATTCCGTCGAGGATTTAAGAAAAGACAAAAAGGGAATGCAATTGTACTCTTAAGAGTCCTGTCGGACTGGTACATTTGGAGGAAAGGAAATAGGGAATAAAGCTAGACAGAGGGATGTAAACCTAGATAATCCCCTTGGACCAGGCTACGACTGGGGGGGAGAGCTCGCCCGCTCACTCTATGATGCGGAGGGGTCCTTGGACGGTGTTGATCTTCTTCCCCTTGTCCGGCTGCATGGGGGTCCCTTCCCCATGGGCCGGCTCGTCGGCTAAGCTCCTGGCGTGCCCCCGACTCATCAGCTTCTCAATGTCCTTCTTCAAGTGCCAGCAGTCTTCGGTGTCGTGGCCGTTGTCCTTGTGGTACTTGCAGTACTTCTCCCCATTCTTCCCACCTCTTTTTGCCTTTGGTGGGGGGCGATCGGCGCGCTCTTCCTTTTGTACCTGAGCGAGGATGGCGTCTGGGGTGGCGTCCCTCGTACCTTCTCCGCGTTGCCTGTTTCTCGGCCTCTTCTCGGTCCGGTATCCTTCGGGACTGCCTCGTCCGCTGTCGCCGCGCTTGGTCCCTCGAGCGGCTTTCCCCGCATCAACGGCCAAGGCCTCTTCGGTCAGCATGAAGCGCTCGGCCCTCGCCATGATCCCGGGGAGGTCCTTCGGGGGATCGTTGTGCAGAGATTTCTTAAGGCCTCTATAGCGCAGCCCTTTCTTAAGGGCCGTTTGGACCACGAGGTCGGGAGGGCTGTTCACGTTCAGCCTCTCCGCGTTGAAGCGGCGCATGAACTGTCGGAGCGGCTCAGCTGGGCCCTGCACTATGTTGAACAGATGTTCAGCATCAGGCTTTATCTGCCTCCCCGCCATGAACTGTTTGCAGAACAGCTGGGTGAGTTCCTCGAAGCTGTCGATGGAGCGGCTGGGCAGGCTGCGGTACCAGGTCCTCGCCGCTCCCCTGAGAGTAGAATAGAAGCCTCGGCAGAGCAGGTCATCGTCGGCTCCCTGGAAGGACATGTCCCCCTCGTAATCCATCACGTGGTTTCCCGGGTCCCCTATCCCGTCGTACTTCCCCAGCGTCAGGATCTTGAATCGAGAGGGGACCCGCGCGTCGGTTATCCTCCGTGATAGGGGGCACCGGTCCCCGTGGATGCCTCCGGGGGTTCGACACCCGTCTGCCTCCTGTTCGTTCGGTGGTGGAGGGTGCACCGGTGCCGGCGGGGCCGGCTCCACGGCCCTCGCCACACTGGGGGTCGGGCTGACCCGGCGCTCCCGGCTCCTCCGGCGGGAGCTCCTGCTCCGCCGCGATCGGTCTCTCGAGTGGTGTCGGCTGCTTCTCCTGCGGTGGGGTGACCGTGGTCGACGAGACGACGCGGTCACCGATTCGTCCCCCGTGCCCTCAGTTTCTCTTCGGCTCCTTTCACGATGAGGGGAGGAGGCGCGTGATCTCGCCTGGTGGGAGCCGGACAACGTGAACCGACGCTCCGCGTTCGGTCTTTGGTTCCCGTGGTCGTCGACCACAGCGGATCGTAAGAGCGGGGGACCCCCCGCCCAACGATGGTCGTCGCCCGATGCGCCTCCGTTAACTGGCGCAGTGCTGACGAGTTGCTGTACTGCCGCGACCAGCGTCTGGAGATTGTCTCCTGGGCCAGGGCACGGAGTTGCCCCTGTGTGACCAATTCCGACCCGCCAATCTCTTCAGTTGTGGGGGCGGGGTGGTTGTTGACGGGCGTGCCTTCAAGGTTGCCGTTGGATGCGCCATTCCCCTCCTCCGGGATGGGGGGCATGCGTTTCCTTCCGTTGCTGGCCCGTGCCATTGCAGGTGTGGTTTGCTTCTTCGTGGGACAGTTCGGTTCCCACAGATGGCGCCAGATGTTTCAGAGTGTTTTCTCACTACAAAGTGCTGACCGTGGACAACCCGGCCAACGTGGTCAAGGGGCCCGTTTGGGTCCCTCGGGCGAGTCGAGTTGGTGCAGTCGAGGCTCGAGTCGGATCAGCAGACGACGTAGAGCGCGTCGACTGGGTTGAATCGGGGTCCTCGGCCGTTGGTAGGGCGAGGGGTAGCCTCGGTCCGGGTCGAGACGCTCGGCCTCGGTCGGTTGCGCTCGGCCTCGGCGGTCGGACGACGAGGGGAAGCCTCAATCGTCCAGCTGGTTGCGTGGTCGGCGAGGGGCGGAGGGGAAGCCTCGGCCCGTGGATCTGATGCCCTCCTGCGTAGACGAGAACACTCGTCAGGGGGCCGGACCTTGGTTCCGGCCAAATCCCCTCCGATGCCTAAGTCAGATAGAGATCTGAAAGAGGAGGCCCGGCAGAGACGGTTCGACTCGTGAGGAGATCGGAACGGCGTCTCACGGCGCGAGCGGGGGAGGAAGGAGATGAAATGGGGGAAATAGGTCGTTGATGGAGTACCTTAGGTTCTAGATACCTGAGAGGCGGTCCTTTGTCCTGTCGTCCTCCTAGCCCCTTTATAGACCTCCGCCGTGATTGCCCCCGACCCACGTCGCTCGCCCGCCCTCAATCGTGCCCCCTCGATCCCCCCCCCCCCCCCCCCCCCCCCCCCCCCCCGGTCGCCGCTCCCTGCGCCATGCCAGCATCTCCCATTAACTGCCATTCAGTGGTCGCGGAACCGGGGGAGCGGTTATCGCAGGAGTGGGCGAGTGGCCAGCGTGTTATCTGGGCCGGGCCGGATCGACATTCGGGGGGTCCCTTATAGGGCCTTTATCGAGTGGGCCTGAATGCGCAGATGGGCTCTTGACCGGCAGTCGGGTTTCTGGGCTCGCGTCTTTCGGGTCCCGGTTAAATAGGCGTAACAGTAGGGATTCAACCTAACCAGTGGAAAGGCCAAATCGAGGATAGCAACCGGCCTAACCTAGTGTTTCAATTAAAGCTGAAGTCCGGAGAGGGAGGAATATTGCTAGGGTTCAAACTGGAAAAGGACGTGTTCCCCTATATGGAGGGATAAAGCTCGTAAGAGTATTTTAATTTTTAAGCCAGACGACATCTGATCTCTGTTGACAGTTCTTGCGTACAGCAATTAGGTTTGTGTGTATAGAATTACCGTAAACCCCGGGAGATTCATTCACTGATCTTTGTACGTGGCCTCTGTCAACCGCACACCTCAACGATTTGACTGACATCCACTTCAAATATCTTGGAGCTTGATCTGCTAGAAGTGGAGTCGCTCTTGGACACTCTGCATGTGGATTGAATTTTGAGGCAGAAACAGAACAGGTGGCGGCTCTGATTACAGGATTTGTCACATGATTGTGGCCGATGGTCCTAACTTTATCAACAGTGACAACACATAATCATGTCATGTGAAACATGCCTGTCTGTTTTTTCTTAGGTTGAGACTATCTGCACCTCATTTTGAGGTGCAGAGAAGAGACAGTCGGCTTGAAACGGAAAATAAAGTTAAATCATTGGTCATTTCAATTTCTCTCTCACCAAATTGTTTACCGGTTATGGCGATTGTCCCTTCTCTGCACCTCAAAACGAGGTGCAGATAGTCCCATCCTTTTTCTTATTGTTTAACTTCTAGATTAAGTCTAATTAAGTCTAATGCTAGTGACTTTCACGAGGTTGCCTACCCTAATCTTTTTATAGCGTGTGCCAGCTTTCAGCATGTGCAATGGAAAGATGTAGGATTGTTGAGATCAGTGCAAAATGATATATTAATTACGAGAATAACTAAACGCTATGGCACCATGTTACCAGTTAGCTCAAGCGCAATATGAATACTAACTTCTGGGATTCGAGATGCAGCTTATCTTTTTCCGGAAGAAGAGATTATGTAGAGACATAGCCCGTCAGCAATCATCAGCATGACATCTCGTTTCACTGAAATAAAATCGCACCCTGATGCCACTAAGGCGGGGCTAAAAGATTTTTAAAAAAGCCTGAAATTAGATTATATGGGACATTTGGAGGTTCAGAATAGGCTAGTTAATTTTTAACAAAAATACTTTTATTTCTTACGGTTTTCCTAAAATGCTATCATTAACTCCTCGTGTTACTCCACATATTACAGTACATCATCATCATCTTTCACACTTTCCTCGCAATACCACACTTATCTTTCAAAGCTACATTCGCCATTAACATTAGAGAAAAGAATTGGAAAAAATAAAATATACTGTAACATTCGGCAATTTGAAGACAATGGTAGCACGGCGAAAAAAGCAGTGAAAGATAAAGGCTGGTTTATGAAAATTAGCCTTCAAAATAAGAAAAAATCTGACTTCATTTTTACCGGAAACAGAGTATAACACAACCGCATACACATCACATGGTACTCTTGCGGTCACGGTCGAGTTAGCCCTAATGAAATAACCATGATTCCTTTGATTTGCCTTGAACCATGCTCGCATTTTGAATATGCCACATAATTACTAGAAATTCTTTAATATATTTATAATTTGTTATTTACGAGCTACTGGCAACTTTCCTTCGCATGCCAAATAAGTGCAGAAAATATCTTCGGCCATGCAAAGTCCTTTTTACCCCATCACCGACCAACCATGTACTTGTAACTTGTAAGTAGAGGCTCCCCGTACACACTGCAATGAAAGCAATCGTACATGGAAAGAGAGGAACAAAATGAATTGGAAAACAAATAGGACATGATTACAGGTGGTTCTCATTGAGGTCAATTAGAAGGAAATATGAGCATGTTTCTCTTCTGGGGCTACGAGCTGCCAAAAGGAGCAATAAGACGGAAATTCAGCTGCATTGATCCCAAGCGCCGAAAGATTGCGTCCATACTCCTGCATAAACAAAGAGAGGAGACGTAGAACCGTTATTAAATCATAAAATTCGATGTCAAATTGACGGCTACACTGCAAGTTAGCTAACCATCTCTTTTCACATCTCAATGGTTTTGAATGGAAAGAACTTAATCAATAAAGAAATTATTAATTTCATAAATATGGGTACATTCTTGCAAACCTTCACATTGGAAATACTAACTGAAATCATATCGTATTTTCTGGCTGAATGCATATAATACATCTTGGCAAAGTATGACTAATGGTGGTAATGACTAAATTTAACTATATACCTGAATGTCAAGGAATAACTGCATGCATATCTTGTCAGTATCTGATACATTGATGTCTAATGTTTCTGGACCTCCTCCTCCCCGCCTTTGTGCACCTTGTCGTAATCTAAGAAGGGACGACTCCGTTTTTCTTGCCTTCAGGGGAAGGTTCAACCCAAGATGTGAGAAGTAAATATAGTGTTCTGAATTAAATTTAAGGTATGGATATTATTAACTTACGACATTCACAACCTCCGCCGCCAATTCAAAATAACGACTGGTAATCCGTTCAGCAGCACCGAACAGTAGTTCGTTTAAGGTCTCTTTGGTTAAAAGACCAATGTTTTCTCCATCAAGAAAGGCCTAACAATAGCACATATATCCAAATAGTCAAAATAAATAAATAAATAAAATAAAAAAGATGCACCCCAGCATTTGCAAGAAAACACATCTACAAGCGGACATGCATACGTGTGTATGAATGCATGTCTGGATATAACATAACAAGAAATGTGAAGCAGACAAGAAGGTATTAATAGATTTTTATTCAACAAAAAAAATAAAAAAACTCATATCCACATAATTCGGAGCTTTCCATGACCTAGTTAATGCTTTGTCTTTGCAAATTATTAGTTATTTTTCTTGTTTGGTTAGAATACCTAAGTGGTGTACTGTTATCAAAGAACATCATTAGTATGCAACAAGTAAATGATAGAATCAACTTCAACTAGACAAAATTGACCATTATGATTTTTCTACAATGAATCATTCAAGCATCATTTTGAATTTTGAAACTCCAGCCCATGTGCTGCTGAGCCTACCTAACTAATTTCCCTTAAGAAAATTACCTATTAACAAAGGTTAAGAATACAGTTCACTGTAGACAAGACTGAACCTAACAAAATTCTAACAGCCGAGCTTCTATGCGTAAATCAGAAAAAATGAAATCAGGAGTGTTTTCTTTCGGTTTTCTAGACCACCAAAAGAAGCATGCAAATACTTCGTGCATCTCCAATTTTCAATCTTGTTTCGTTTATATTACTAGTCCTGCCTAATGTGGATATTACAATGTGATTCTTTAGAGATGTGATTATACTTAGCATTTGTCTTATATTGTGCAGCAGCACTATACGGATGAATGAGGTTGTCAACTAGCAAATTTTATCTGTTCTTCTATTAGCTTTGGACCAAATCTTGTCATTAGGTAAATCGGAGGATTGCCCTTTTTCCAAGGAAGAAAGGCCAAGCATTGACTCGTAACTGGGATGCACATGCCCCATAACCCCACTCCACTGTATACCTTATACGACATTAGCCAACAGACTAAATGGAGGACTGCTCATAGTTAGACGACCTTAAATTGCATAACCAGAAAAGACAGATATAACTACCAACTGACAACCTAGATATCAATGTAGTAAATAGAAACATGAATTCAGATAAATAAATATGCTTTTAAATATCTACTTCATGTTCCCATGTTTCCAGAATTGCCATAGTATATTTGAATGTACCATTGTATCTGTATGTGGGTCTTTGTGTGCTATCTATGGAATTTCCATTTTATAGACAAGTTCAGCTTCAAACTAACAAAATAGTGCATACAAGGTTTTAAATATCGGATATTGGGGTCGTATCTGATGGGAGTTTTTCCATATCGGATATCGGGAAATATATCAGGGATAATATCAATACTGGGATGCACATGACTGACTTCACATGACTGACTTCACATGCGTAATATTGATAGTATTAAGGATATGGTATAACATCTTAGATGTCAATATGTTATCAAAATATCATGAATAAGGTCAAATAATATTAAGGATAACATTTTTGTACAAAGTGACAAATCATGAATATAAAAGTATATAAAAGTTTACAAATCGCTAGAAAACTTCATAGGAGTTCAAATTCTCATTCAACGCCTTTCGAAACGGTACGAGACATGACATTGGCATTACAAATCACTACAAAATATTATAATACCTTAAATCTCATTCAAAAATATGAAATTTTTTTGAACTATGACATAAGCATCACAAATCACTAAAAATCGTAGCAGCTTGAAATTCCATCAATACAATCTGCAAAACTGTATGAGCAATAACATGCATCACAAATCATTGGAAAACATCATAAATTAAAAAGCTTCCAACACACTATGAACCATGACATAACCATCTCAAACCACTACAAAACAACATAAACTTTTAAATCTCATCGAATAGAATTCTATGAGTTACGACAAATCTTCATCACTTTCTCTGCTTTTCTTTTTCTACTTTAATTTGATCCTCTATCTAATAATGAAATCTGCTACCACCACTTTATGTTATGTCAACAATTGCAAGTAATAGAAACATTAACTGCTCTTGTTGCATCAGCCTAAGAAACGATCGGAAGAAGTAAAAAGCAATAGCAATAAGTAAGGGCCGTAAGAAATAATAACAATATCAAGAAGAAGAATAAGAAGCGTTGGAAATAACAAACAGCATCAAAGGTAAGATAGCAACGATGGCATAAACAGTGCAATTCTAACAGAAAAGATCAAATCAACATTTAAAATATCCAAAAAAAATTTGATTCTTCAGAAACACTGGTAACAAGAACGCACGATGACCCTGGCAGGCAGGAACCCTCACTGGGATGCGAGGGTCAGTGCCGTTGGGACGAAGTCCGCTGGCAAAATATGATATCAAATTTTCAACGTATAAAGTTTGAAGAAAATTTCTTGAAAAATGCAAAAAATCCGGTATGACTCATCGATATTGCATTATCGATTTATTATGCAGTAATCATTTAGCTTCTCTTCCTCTATTTCTCTCCTTCTAATTTTATCGTGTCATGGATTAAAAGGGGAAAAACTTAGCTTGGAAGAAAATACTAATATAAGTAGTTTTGAGTATAAAAGTTAGGATCATTCTTGTGTCTTTAAACAAAAATCTAGCAAATAACAAAAATAAGCTATACCAGTTGGTATAACCTCAAAAGCATATATCCGTTTTTTGCCTAAAACATACAACCATTTTTATCCGCATATTGAGTCCATCTGACTTTCCCATCAAATCCAAACTTGTTCCAGCAATTTAGAATTAACATACATATTTCCTCCCTCGTATATTCTCAAATAAAACACTAGGGTTCACTGTTTAGCAAGCGTGTAGGTGTAGGTGTAGGCGATATTATGAGACTCAAATTTTTGGAAGAACTAGCCAATTGTTAGGTGTAGATGTTGGTGTTAACCAGTCCAATCAAGAGTTGGCAATAACTCTCCCAGCCTGGAATTACTAACACTCTGTTCTCACCAAAAACAAAGGGCCAAGCGCAAAAATATTTCCTTAACAACCCAAGTTTCCCCTCCCCAGCCAAGCAAAGATTACTGGCCACACTCACTAACTTTAGAGGGTGTATGCAATGGTTGGAATCTGAGTGATGGTGAGATTAAGTTAATTGAGAAAAATCATTTCCGTATTAGAGTCCCTACCACTACATCTCAAAACTTACATGTTATGATGAGAAGATTTTAATTTTTTTTATTCTAAACGTTTTAAGCAAGTTGAGCATCCTTTTTATGGGCCGAAACCTTGCTTTTGTGATGCAGTTTTTATATGATCATATTTTTAATTATGCATTTCTTGGTATTATAACCGGTGTTGCTTTGATAATAGATTAGAGGCCCTGACACTACATCAAAACTACATACTTTTCATTAGGGTTGAGGGTTATCATATTCATATTCTAATAGTCATTAAATAAATACTAAAACAAATGTGAAGGAGAAAATCTAAGATTTACTTCTAGCCATAGAGATTTTCTCACGTCTATTCTACTTTTCTTTTCAATTTGTTGTTTCCTTGTGCTCCAATTTTATTAGTGGTGACCCAATCATGCTCTGAATTTGCTAGAAGGAGAAAAACAGAGTACTACTTAGACCGGCAAATGGAACCAAAGAACAACAAAAGAAAAATCAGGATAATAATATAAACCAAAATAATATCTTTCATGTATATGCATTTGCAATAATGCTACTAGAGACATGTTCCCTCCTCCTCCTCCTTCACAAAAAATAGTGTACCCATTTCACATACAATAATGTCAATTCAAGTAGCATACCATTAGAGGATGGGAAAACTGAAATGAATTACGCACCTTTAACGGACGCAAAATTCCCGATACATAGGGGGAATGCCTCACAGGAAGCTTATTAGTCATCCTGTATGTTGCAATAATCCCTTTTAGCTGCCTCAAATCCTACAATAAAGGGGAAAAATTATGCGCTGAAGAAAATTAAAGACATAACATTATACTTATTCCAGTTCAATACAACTTGCAGACAGACAAAAGATTGATACGACCCTAGGAATTATTAATAATAAGGGGTACAAAAATGATCAAAAACTGCCTAAAGGCTCGTCTGGATAGTTGATTAAAATTCCAGTGGATTTCATCTTGGATGAGAATCCACTGGATTACGCCTACATTCCAACAGGTGAAAATCGCTTGGATTGCACTACAAAAACTGTGTGTGGATGCCATATTAATACCATCATATATCATTTATCTTCTCAAAAAGTAGCTTTATGACCAAAGGAAATCATTTGGATAAACAAAAGACCAAGGCCTCCCTTTTATAATCCAAAAGATTGACATAAATTTTGCATCATAACCCTTTCGAATGGCAGTCAAAAATGATATCGAGATTACCCATCCAGAAGAAAAATGTCCATAAGAAAATTGACATCTAGGTTTATAATCTTTTGGATTAGGACTATCCAAATATGCACTGATAACGAGGTCGTGAAAAGTGTTGTGCCACAAGCCATGAATATAATCATCAGTTCCAAATATGCCCGGATAACTAGATCCGTTTAGATCAGTTCTGACGAAACTAATCATAATTTAACTTTTAACGGATGATATATACATTAGTCGAGAGGTATATCAATCAATGTATATCATATCGATCCGATGTAACAACCATAGCATAAGATATTGAACAACTCTGATCTGTATCGAAATCCCTTCATATGGTATCGTACACATATCGTAAGATATTAACTATAGCTCCAAAACCCTGATAAAATACAGAAAATTTCTAAAAATTCAAGTTAAACGAACTAATCATTATAACTAACTAAAACTTACAATTCAAAAATATCAAAATCTAATTAAAAACTCTTAGTATTTTGGCAGCTCCTCAATCCCCACCATTGTGCCACAATGTTGTAAGCATATTAATGGAAGTTATGAACATCTGAAAGAAAAAAAGAAAAACGAACAGAAAATTAATAGTAATGGCTCTTTCTGAACTATTATTGATCATAGTAATTTAATACGTGGAAAAAAATTCACTATGCGGATACAATTTGACCACATATCTAGAAACCAACAAATTAGTTGAATGGATCTTGCATTTCATCTTGTAATAAATAAAGAAAATGAGATAGTTTATATAGCTTCAAAGTGTGGATATGCTACTCCAATACAAATTATACAATATATTGGTACTGTATTATCTATTCCCAATTTGCACAACATCAATTGTGTGGGATGTTTCGTTAAATAGGTAATATGCTTCTTCTTCTTCTTCTTCTTCTTCTTCTTCTTCTTCTTCTTCTTAGCTATCACCAAAAATTTAGGGTCGGCTTCGTGGACAAATAAGTCCCTAATTTTAAGATGTGCTAAAGTATTGTGTTGGCTGTAACAAGCTTACTATACAACCCACAAAATTGCCAATTACACATAAGAATGGATAAATAGGTAATATGTTTCTCGTAAAAAATTTGTCAACAAGAATGTATAGATCTTAAGATACAAATTGTACATCCACACACATACCCCTTGCCATACACCAGCCAATTACGGATCAAACATCCTAGCACCAGACATCTTTGGTCTGATTAGATCAAACTCCAAGACCATAAAATTAGATAAGCACTTCGCTTGATATATCACATATTGACATAGGACGAAAAGGAAAATTATGATGAGATTTGGGAAAGAACAAATATTAAGAATGTTGGGATATTTAAAAATATTTAGAAATTTGATAAAATTTCAGGCCTCACATCCACAAGATCTAATTATCACAAACTCACATAACTCGCAAACGGAAATTTTCAAACCTTACGTTCAAGTAACCAAAACCACTCTCACACTTCAATGCAAAAGATTTAATCTTTGAAAAACATAAAATTCCACAATTTTTATTCACTTTCTATGAAAAATAATATAAACTTTCTGACCTTGATATAGGATTACAACTTGACTTTCAAAAATTACATCTAATGTGTGGCTAAAGTACCAAAATGACTAAAAGACTTTAAAGGACCCAAAGTCTTACAGAATACCAAAATAACTAAAAGATTCAAAATAACTAAAAGACTCTAAAGGATTCAAATTATATCTTAAATAAAATCTAAAGAATGACTAAATCTTGAATCCAAAGTGGATGAATCCTTGTCATTCTTCCCAGCTTGACAACTTAACCACATGGTTACTAGTGATAAAAAAGCACACCCTACTAAAAAAAAGCATACCCTTCTTGTAATTGAAGAAAACACATCAATAAACTTTAAAATGTAACAGTATGTAAATTTAGAAATGAATATCTTCTAAAAAATATCCAAATCACAAGATATTAAAGCTTAAAACCTACTTGTTGGTAGGATGTGGATGATCTGGAACTCAATGTGTGTAAATACATCAAGCTCAATAAGCGATAAGCCACTCAGATGGTGGCTTTACCTCAATCTCAAGATTAGGATCTAATTCAGGCTCAACTATAGACTCGAACTCATGCTCAAACTTGATCTTAAACTCAACATCTAACTTAGGCTCTATCACAGACTCGACATCTGCTCAAATTCTTGTTCGGGCTTTAGAGGCTTCCTCATCTTAGTCTATTAGAGTTCAACCCATTCTTTTGATCAACTCGATATTAGGTCGGGAAGGGATCAATATAATTTTTTCCCATTAAATATGGATGTGTATATATTTGACCTTCCAAACCTCATTATATCTAGTACAACCAACATCTTCCTAGCAAACTGTGTGCAGTATCCATATGTGACATGTCACACCAAATATAATCATCATAACTTTCAAGAAAATATGCACTAAACATCGCTGCCTAACTGAAAGAGCGCTCTTATCAATCAAGAAATGTTATACGGTTGTGAATGAGGTTCAGTTATTAGACTCGTTCTCTCTAAAGCTGCTGATTTGGCAACAATATCAACATAACTTCATCAATTATTAATTTATAAGGCTTATCATCTATCTTGAAATAGGTAAGAAAAATGCTAATCTTATGCCAACCTTGCTCACCTTTAGGTGTTGTAGGTAAGCACCTACGATATTGATATGAGCACTAGATTCATACAAGTCTTCATCTGCATCAATAATATTTTCAGGTGAATAAATTTCTTCGATCATTCTTTTAAAATATGTAGTGGCTCGAATTGGCTTGCAGATGGCTCGAACGAATCAAAAATAGACTTGAAATGTCTTCAAAATCTTCAAAATAACGAACTAGCCCCCTTTAGAAAACCCTAAAAAAGATCAAGCAACATTGTAGCCAAAAAATTCCTAAAATTTTCTTTAAACCTAATTTTTTTCCTCTGTTTTGAATTTTTTCCTTTTTATTATCACTTTTTCTTTTTTC
Source organism: Scilla litardierei (assembly GCA_030789695.1). NCBI lineage: Eukaryota > Viridiplantae > Streptophyta > Magnoliopsida > Asparagales > Asparagaceae > Scilla > Scilla litardierei. Next base: position 48,154,202 of record CM061138.1, on the reverse strand, counting down.
TTTCAATTTTTTTCGCTCTTTTTATATTTCTCTTTCTTTTTTCTATCTTTTTGATTTTTTTTTCTCTTTTCCTTTTCCTTTGTTTTTTCAAAAAAAATTCACTCCTTTTTGAAACATTTTATTGATCTCTCTTATTTTATTTTATTTCACTGATCTCTTTTTTTGATTTTTTTTTCTTGATCTCTCTTTTTTTATTTTTTTACCTAAAACCTAACTTTAAAAAAAGAAGAAAAAAGATGACGATGATGATGAGAAGGAAAATGAAAATTTTTAAGGCTTTTGGATCTTGATACCAAATATGACATGGGACGGAATAGAAAAATTATGGTGGGTGGTCGGGAAAGAACAAAAATTAAGAATCTTGGGATTTTATGGAAATATTTGGGAATTTGATAAATTTCAAGTCTCGTACCTTGGAGATCTGATGATCACCAACTGACATGCCTCATACACGGAGATTTTTTCGGATCTCGTGCCCATGCAACCAAGTCCATTCTCGCATTCTAATGCAAAAGATTTAATCTTTGGGAAACACAAAGTTTACACCAGATTTCCTGATTTATATTCTCTTTATGAAAAATAAAATAAAGTTTTGTGGCTTTTATGCTGGGTTACAATTTGATTTTCAAAAATTACATCGGATCTGAGATTAAAATACCAAAATTGTTATGAGAGTGCCGGCTACTAAACCCGTAGCCCTGTATTTATAGAAAACAATTACATAATGGGTGGATACCCTAAAACACTATTAGGCTCCACTTGAGCCTACAAAAGCTCGTTCATAACACTTCTCCTTATCCATCCATTGTTGTAAGCTTGATATATGAATGCTTCGGGATTCATAGAGCTTATCTGGTCATGAGGATATGGATAGTTCTGAATCCTAAGTTAGGAGGTCTTGCCTCGTTAAAACCTTTAGCTATGGAAAACCCAGTGGAAAAAACCAATAGCTAAGAAAAAAGAGTGCAAGACTCCTTAACTTCCCTTGATCGGTGGATATCACCAGGGGTGGATGCTTCTAGATCCATAGTTGATGTGGTTACCTCGTTAAAACCTTTGGCTATGGAAAACTCAGTGGAAAAAATCAATAGCTAAGGGAAAAAGAGTACAACATAGCATTACTCTCCCTGTTGTGTACAAGCTTCAGGCTTGTAAGTCTCTCAACTGTCTCATCTCAATCCCCATTACAAGTTTTCTAAAGGTACGGCAAGGTAGTGCTTTAGTAAATAGATCTGCCAGGTTGCAAGACTGGATCTGCTGGATGTCGATCTATCTGTCTTCTTGTAGTTTATGCGTCCAAAAAAGCTTGGAGAAAATGTGCTTTGTCCTGTCACCTTTGATTGGGCGCGTGCCCACGCGCCCAACTGGGCGCGTGCTGGGCACACGCCCAGCAATTGGGGGTGCGCGCGCTGTGGGCCCCACGTGGTGGGTCCCACAAGCGGGGTTTTGGAACCCTAGCAGATTATTTTTTGGCGGCTAATGTTTTGTGTGAAAATACACTCTTGGGCTCAACTTTGGACACTCGTTTGAGGGGTCAAACGAACTCCGATTGACGAACAGTTTTTTCCTATGCGTTCACCGTTGAACACCCTTCGAATTGATAGGTTGTATCAATCATGAAGCTCAACGGTGAGTGAGTTAAAATTCACGGAAGTTTGCACTTTGTGAAGGGCAAACTAAATTGATTTTATTAACTCTAATTATTAGTCCCACATCGGATTTTGAGGGAAGGGGAGAGTCCGCCGTCTATATAAATAGGGGTCTGCTCTCCTCCTAAAAACTCGTCCCAAGCTCTAGATCTGAGCGGCTCTCGTAAATGTTGGAGCACGCTTGGATCTAGGCTTAAATCAATATTTCTCTATCTCCCTAAATTTCTGCCTTACTCTTGAGGGCTCTAGCAAAGCCGCAAAGGAGTTCGGATTCAGATCCGAAATCTAGGTGAAGGTTTCACTCGCGTGAAACTTTCTTCGGCGTGTGGTTGGCTCGGCGGCACGAGGATTGCTCGCCTCGGGATGCGGAGCGGTTCGAGGAGCGGTTCGAGGGGCGGCTCGGCGTGAGACGGGGAGCGGCTCGGAAGACGGTGTGGAACATCTCACCTGCTCCAGGGTTGAGATTCCGGGTATGTAGTTTATTAGCATTAGTTGAATTTAATCGCAGTAGGTTAGATCCTTCTTGGGATGATCAGATCCATCCCAAGTCGGCATAGATCTTGGCTAAGGGTATTGGACCTTAGGACTAAGTTAATTAGATTAACTTATTCTTCCGCTGCATAAATTTTTATGTCTATGTTCCGTCCGACTTAGGACGGGAATAGATTTTTTTGTGCCCTAAGGGTCTCAGAAAACCCTACAGTGGTATCAGAGCCTTGTATGCGTTGCGATCTAGCCTGCGATTATTATTAAACTTTGAAATGCTTTTCAAAATACTTTATAAAATGTTTTAAAGTTATGAGATGATTTTAAAATAATTTTTAGATGCCCTTTTAAAATGTTTTAAAATTTATGCGATATTTTTTAAAGATGTTTTTAAAAGGATTTTAGATGTTTAAATATTTTATATGATAAAATTTTAAACATGGAAATTTTAAAATGATGATTTTAAATTTATGTGATAATTTTAAAATTGATTTGAAGGCCTTTTTTAAATTTATGCGATAAGTTTAAAAATTATTTTAGATGTTTAAATATTTTATGTGATAAAAATTTTAAGCATGGAAATTTTTAAAAAGGATGTTTTAAATTTATAAGATATTTTTTAAAACTGATTTTAAAAGTCTAAAATTGTTTATGCGATAAACTTTAGTCTATTTAATTGTTAAATAGATGTACACCTTTATTTTATACGATAAATTAATGTAACTTTATTTTAATGCCTATGTCATCTTGTCCCTTATTTGATAACACAAGACAACCCTTTGGGTTAGCCATTAAGAAATGATTAAAATTTATTAATTGAATTTTAATGGCATGCTTTGTTTTAATAAAACTTTTAATACCCCTTCAAGACCTAATTCCTGATTAGGGTAGTCCTTTTAATGATTTTTAATTCTAACTGTTATTATTAATTCTTATTAAAGGACTTCGGTTTTTAGCGTTGTTAATAAAATTTATTAAAATCCTAATGACGATTAGGATAGCACGTGAACCTTATAGTTGATAAGGACTTAATAAAAGTTATTAAACAAATCCTAAAATTTTGAATTTAAGGATTCAACTAGTTGATAGGATTAATTAGTTGTTAATAAAAGCTGTTTAGTTTATGGCACACGTATAAAAATGACAAGCTTCATTCAATGGACCATGATCCAATCAATGTGCTTGGCTAAGTTTGCTGGATCACCCTTTAGGGATAGTGATTCTGGCTTAGTCAATTCCATGGATGTGTTCCGCTGGACCGCAATGTCGCGAATCATGATTGTATGACACCCTGGACTATATCTAAGTCAAATACGTTAATGATCTTTTTCAAGATTAGCTGTAGCCCTCCTTGTTTTAGGGGTTAGCAACTATAGGACCCGTGTTACAGTTGTTGAGCTACACTCAAGCTGTGACATGGCAACCCTGTAGAAACCAACTCCTTTAATACATAAAATGAAATCTTGACTAAACCCAAACCGTCGTATTACCATGCGTCGGCGTAAGTTATGTCAATGATGTAGTCTGGCTAGATGTAGTCTAAGACCTGACCCAAACCGACGTGTCGTGAATACACCGAGCGACGGGGCAAGTCAGGCTAGACACGAAAACAAGGGTCCGACTTGACTAGACATTGTGATTTGGATGAGCACACTCATGATCACAAATTGCTAGGGGTAAAAACCGATAAGAGAGTCATATCTGATATGATCGATGAAGAGTCATCTTCCGATTACAGAGTCTTACAACTTGCTGAGCTACACTCAAGGTTGTTAGGCTCAAGGTGATTGGACCTCTTACCCATTAATTTTAATTCGATTAAATCGTTCGTTATTAAGCTTTGAAACGATCGTAAAAATAGTGGGAGGATATAGATAGATAAAAGCCATTCTACCTATATTTAATATTGAACATATGCTAAACTAGGGCAAGACTATGTTTACCGAAGGAATCAAAATATAATATTTTAATAAGTTAACTGGTCAATTTGGTTGATTAATTGAATATCAAGTTAAATTCTAATTGATAGAATTAAACTATATTCTCGTTGACATTAAAATGACCTTCTAAAGAACAGACTTAAGAAATATAATTTCATTAAGTTCTGGGTCCAACAAATAAATTCACGCTACATGCCACTCGTCTCTATATGAGGCAGCTTGAACATATAGGAGTCGAAGTATGTTTTCTCCCTACAACCTGTCGAGCTACACTCAAGATTGTATGGACAAACAATTTTGATCCGCAAAGTTCGAGAATTCGATCAAACCGTTTGAGTCGAATACGAGTGCATGAGCGGTGCAAGACTATGTATCCCAACCGGATCTTGAGACAAGCAACTTCTTGAGCTACACTCAAGATTGCAACTCTCAGGCGTTTGGATACATGAGATGCTTGCATAGCTATTTATTTATGTTGGGTTATATAATATCTAAATATGATTTAGAAAAGGAAGAAGGCACTCCGGAAAGTCAATCGAGTTAAATAGTTTAATTTATCATTAGTAAAGGCATAAGGAGGAGGAAATGAAAATGTGACATATTCTGATGTCACGATTTCATAATTATTGTTATACAAAAGTTTAACACATTTTGACGAATGTCGTCACATTGCTTCTGAAGCAATGAGTAATATGTATAATGATAATATATGTATTAAATGTTAATATATATAAATACACAAGATAGTAGCAAACTTGTATGGCAAAATAGACTAGGCCGTATCGAGAGACTAAGCTTCACAAGTCACATAAAGAGGTGTCTGACCTCTCGTATTATGAAGTCTGCGGACACTTGTGAGTCTTATCCTCTTAGATAAAATGGCCGAAACTCATATGTAAGACAGTGGGAGAATGAGTTGTCGAACTCAGTCTCGTACATACTGATGTACCCGAGTCTAGATTAACCAAAATAAGTTATTCGTATATTTTATTAAGACACGTGTTCTTGATGAAACACAAGTCTGATAAAATAAAGAACGAAATGACTAAAGTATTTAAACTGATTCGATTAGATCGAATGGACAAATACTTAGCTACATAAAATCTTGCGTAATTAAAAGAAAATGTAATTTTCTCTCAGGTCAAGTCTGTTAACACATCCGTGTGTTAAAAGTATGAATCACACTGAGTTAGACTTGGTGCGATCCATAGCAAGTGACTCATAGGTTTTGATAATGTTATATGAGGACATATCAATAAGATATTCATAAAATCAATCATTAGGAAGTTGTATAATTACTCGAATTTCGTGAGACGAAAAGTCGAGTTAGACATCATAACTGATGATGACTTAGTCAACTTCCGGGATGAAATTCGGAGTAGAAACTCCGATTTAAAATTTGATGCAATCAAAATAGGTCCGTGTGCGTAAATAAATTTTGGAATTTAGTTTACGTGCACAAGGAAAATGTTTCCTCACTTTCTGCAAGTAAATCTTTATGTTGAAAGATTGGTGCAGAAAGGAAAATAGTGACGTGCAATCATGTTGGTCGAGAACGGTTTTTCATCCTAATTCCTATAAAACGGATTATGTTGAAACCGTCTCGCCAGCAATGTGTACGAATCTACTCGGACCAAGCTCTATGTAAACGCTCATGTTGACCATGAAAATTGGAGCATTCACTTATAAGTTCGGTTTTCTAAATTTGATTTAGACGGACCAACTTATATGAATTAGCCAGAAAGTTTTCAAGGTCAGTGGAAGCTTATAAATTACATGCGAGGCATCAAAGAAATGGAACATATATTTTGACAAAGTCATCAAAAGGTTTAATACTTTATCAGAAATAGATATGAGCCATTTATGACCATTAACTAATTTAAAGATTATTATCGTAAGGTACGATGAGCAGGATATGATCCAAGGAAATAAAAATATTATGGATTCCGAAAGACCAAGTGAATTATTTGAATGAGATTCAAAAGGTTGGTCTAACATGAACATAGAAACCCCTTAAGTCTATAGTGTAGACGGTTTTAGCAAATCCACTCATGAAGGCTCTGCCACATGAAGTCGGAAAAACTTATGTGTAAAACGGTATGAGATACCGAGATAAATGGGCCGGAGTGCAAGTGGGAGATGTTGAGAGATAATACCCTCGAGGCAATCTATCTCCATGTGTGAATAAGACAAACATCTTGTTCGAAATAACAGTAAGCCGTTTGGTAATAATTTATCTAAGTTATGTTATAATGTAGTTAACATTAGATATTAACTTAGGTAAAGTCCTGAGACTTTATGCGAGGTCAAACAGGTATCGAGATGAGTATCTCGATCATGGAGAAATGTTTGACCGTCTGTAGCATAAGTCTAAAAGGGTTCGTGGTCGTAGATGTTTCGGGATAAGGATATCGAAACATCGGATAGACCATTGTGTCTTAGTCTTCACCGTTTAGCGGTGGTGATGATCTCATGATCGCTTGACTTGGCGAAGTCGAAGACGAGACACAGGTGCTCATTAGAGAATGAGTTCACTGAACGATCCACAAGAGTTATCATATGGTTATATTGACCAATCTGTCAATTATAACTCTGAGTGATGATAGGCTAGTTGGTCTTTTGACTTGAGGTCATTCTGACGAACCTATGCGTGAACGGTGCCACTTAGATCAACTGACCTAACTTCGAGGCAAGGCATGTCGAAAGGTCTTTGATTGGGTGTCACTTGAAGCGTACGAGGCGAGTAATGACCAAGAGAGAATTCATCTCTCCCGGTCAATGGGAGTTAGTGTCGTTGAGTTAGTTCGGTCTTTAGTAAAATCTCTGGCCAGAGTATGTTGGAAGAAGTCCAACATTTTTGACTAAAGATCGATAGAAACTAACCGGAGTCAAGTTATTGGGGTTGATAGTTTAACCGTACCCTAGACTTGATCTACATGACATAGTTTAGACGAAGAGACTATAACTGCGGAATTCATCACGGAAACAGTCAGGGTGATCCCGACAATACTCATGTCAATGAGTCAACCACATAATGATGATTCCTGAAGCAGGGACGGCAACCACTACTCGTGGTCACTGTCGTATAGGGCTTCGAGCCCAACCTGTTGTAAGGGTCAGGCTGTAGGGTCTCACACAGAATGCGACTTTCGTCTAGTAATAGGTAGAAATTAGTTAGGGAGAATAATTTGCATTTGATGCAAGGGATAAAATATTGCAAAAGATGTTTGCAATCATCTCATGCATTCGGGATAAATGATCCTGAGTGCAAGTGGGAGATGTAGAGGAATATGCCCTCGGATCATTTGTATTTGATGCAAATGATAATTTAAGCCTAAATATGGACTATTTTGCATTTGATGCAAAAGAGAATAAATGTGTTTTAAATAGTTTAAGACAATATTTAATAATATAAACGCAAGGAACGGTTCACCGGTAAGACGGGTTCGTCCCGCTCTAAACACATGTTCAAACCGCGTCAGAAACGGAGTCCAAACGAGCCCAATAAGTCTATTTAAAAGGAGTTTTAAATAGAAAGCCAAAGTGCCCAATAAGATTGAGGCCCACTGTTTTTTAAATAAAAATATATCTGCCAATTTTCGGCCCGGCCCATTGGGCCGGGCCGAGCGCCCAAATTGAAAGGGCGCAGGCGCCCGCTTATCTGGGCGCAAGCGCCCAGACAATTGGGCGCGTGCCCACGCGCCCAGCAATTGGGGAGCTCGCGCTGTGGGCCCCACGTGGTGGGTCCCACAAGCAGGGTTTTGGAACCCTAGCAGATTATTTTTTGGCGGCTAATGTTTTGTGCGAAAATACACTCTTGGGCTCAACTTTGGACACTCGTTTGAGGGGTCAAACGAACTCCGATTGACGAACGGTTTTTTCCTATGCGTTCACCGTTGAACACCCTTCGAATTGATAGGTTGTATCAATCATGAAGCTCAACGGTGAGTGAGTTAAAATTCACGGAAGTTTGAACTTTGTGAAGGGCAAACTAAATTGATTTTATTAACTCTAATTATTAGTCCCACATCGGATTTTGAGGGAAGGGGAGAGTCCGCCGCCTATATAAATAGGGGTCTGCTCTCCTCCTAAAAACTCGTCCCAAGCTCTAGATCTGAGCGGCTCTCGTAAATGTTGGAGCACGCTTGGATCTAGGCTTAAATCAATATTTCTCTATCTCCCTAAATTTCTGCCTTACTCTTGAGGGCTCTAGCAAAGCCGCAAAGGAGTTCGGATTCAGATCCGAAATCTAGGTGAAGGTTTCACTCACGTGAAACTTTCTTCGGCGCGTGGTTGGCTCGGCGGCACGAGGATTGCTCGCCTCGAGATGCGGAGCGGTTCGGGGAGCGGTTCGAGGAGCAGCTCGGCGTGGGACGGGGAGCAGCTCGGAAGACGGTGCGGAACATCTCGCCTGCTCCAGGGTTGAAATTCCGGGTATGTAGTTTATTAGCATTAGTTGAATTTAATCGCAGTAGGTTAGATCCTTCTTGGGATGGTCAGATCCATCCCAAGTCGGCATAGATCTTGGCTAAGGGTCTTGAACCTTAGGGCTAAGTTAATTCGATTAACTTATTCTTCCGCTGCATAAATTTTTATGTCTATGTTCCGTCCGACTTAGGACGGGAATAGATTTTTTTGTGCCCTAAGGGTCCCAGAAAACCCTACATCTTCTTATAGTTCATGCGTCCAGAAAAGCTTGGGGGAAATGTGATTCGTCATGTCATCTTTGATGTAGCCACCTCGTAGTTGAGCTATGCAGGCTGCATTGTCTTCGTACATGGTGGTTGGTTCAAGGTCGCCCGTCTTCAGGTCGGTCGTCACCAGGATGTGGTGAATGACTGAACGTAGCCAAAAACATTCTCTGCTAGCTTTATAGATCGCAATGAGTTCGGAGTGGATGGATGAGGTTGTTGTCGAGGTCTGCTTCACAGATCTCCATGAAATGGATGTTCCACCGTAGGTGAATACGAAACCAGTCTGGGACTTTACGGTGTGAGGATCAGATCTGTATCCTGCATCTGCAAAACCAACTAAGTTTGGGGATATGTCTTTCTGGTAGTATAGTCCCAGGTCTACTGACCCTTGAAGGTAGCGCAAAAGGTGATTCACCCCGTTCCAGTGGCGCTTTGTGGGCGCTGAACTGTATCTGGCTAGTAGGTTAATTGCGAATGCTATATCGGGACGCTGTGCAGTTTGCCAGATAGAGGAGTGCTCCAATGGCACTTAGGTAAGGTACTTCAGGACCAAGTGTTTCATTCCCCTCTTCCAGCGGGCGGAAGGGGTCTTTATCAACATCCAATAATCTGACGACCATTTGTGTACTCAGCTGGTGACATTTGTCCATTTAGAAATTTTCAGCAATTTCCTTGTATAAGTGGATTGATGTAACAGGATTCCTCCGCTGAGGTGTTCAATTTGTAAGCCAATGCAGCATTTGGTTTTGCCAATGTCTTTCATCTCAAAAGTATGTGTAAGGCTTTTGGATATCTCAGCTATCTCTTCAGGAGATCTAATGAGATTTAAATCGTCTACGTAGACGGCAATTATTACGAATCATGTTCCTTTTGCTTTCATAAAGATGCAAGTGCAGACTTCATTATTTGTGAATCCTTGTTGTACGAGTAATTCACTTAGTTTGTTATACCACATTCTTTCCGATTGTTTTAGACCGTACAATGATCTTTGGAGTTTGACAGAATAGACGTCCCGAGGTCTATGTGATATTTTTGTTGGTAGTTTATAACCGTCCGGAAGTATCATATAGATGTCCTTATCTATATTACCATATAGGTATGCAGTCACAACGTCCATGAGCTGCATATCCACGCCTTCTATAGCTGTTAAGCTAATTATAAATCGAAAAGTGATCGCATCCATGATCGGAGAGTATGTATCATCATAATCTATTCCAAACATTGGGAAAAACCTTGTGCAACAAGGCGTGCTTTATAGCGTACAATCTTATTATTTTCGTTTCTATTTCTTACAAAAAACCCATTTATATCCCACTGTTTTACACCCTTTGGTGTTGGGACTACATGTCATAAAAATTTGCGTTTCGAGAGTGAGTCCAGCTCTACTCCTATCGCCTTGTTCCATTTTGGCCAATCATCTCAGCGTTTACATTCTGCTAGAGAGCGTGGATCGATATCATCGTCATATTCAGTGACGTGATTAGCAATAACGAATGCGAAGTCATCATCGATGATTGTGATTTTTCTGTCTTGTACCTACCCAGTACGTACATAATTTTATGATATTTCTCCTATATTTCCCCCTTCAGAAGTTTTTAGGAGGGGAAAGGTGTCTGGGCTAAGCTCAGCATCCTGTGGTGGTATCGTTATAGTTTTTCCAGGAGTTTTTCTCTTTCGAGGAAGTTTATCCTTGGAGCCTGGGGGTCGTCCTCTCTTCTGTTGAGGTACGGCTGCTTCTGCTGCAGGTGGATTGCATTCATCTTTGGGTATGTCAATCCTAGCTGGCGTGTTTGCAGCAGGGACGTGTGATCTGACAATCCTAGCTGGCGTGTTTGCAGTCCGGTAGTATGTGAACTGTATTTTGTATTTGGAGGATCTTCAGGATCTCATCTTCACATTGGTTTGTACACAGATCAAAGTGGGATAAAGTTTTGGTATCCCATGAAATGATCTTTGAAGCTTCAGGCTTCTTAGCGTTCATGCCTAGTTTGAGAAAGTTATTTTCGTCAAACTCACATTCTTCTAAACGAGCCTTAAAAGTGTCCCCCGTTAGGGGTTCCAGGTATCTAATGATCAATGATGAGTCGAACACTATATGGATACCTAGGCGACGTTAAGGACCCATTTTGGTCCTCTGTGGTGTGATGGGGACATAGACTGCGCATCCAAATATCCTCAAGTGAGAGATATTTGGTGGAGTTCCATGTGCAAGTTGCATCGGGGAATAAGTTTGACTACCAGATGGTCATAATCTTATTAGCGATGCAGCATGCAAGATTGCATGTCCCCATGCAGTCACAGGCAACTGGGATTGCATTAGCAATGAACGAGCGATCCATTGTAGTCTCTTTATAAGAGATTTAGCTAACCCGTTCTGGGTGTGAACATGTGCTACAGAATGTTCAAGTTCAATACCGGTTGCTTGGCAGTAGTCTAGAAAGACTTGTTATGTAAATTTTTCAGCGTTATCCAGACGTAATTTCTTAATCTGGTTATCAAGGAAATGTGCCCGGAACTCAATGATTTGTGCCAGTAGCTTTGCGAAGGCTACGTTGCGGGTGGACAGTAGACACACGTGACCATTTGGAAGATGTGTCTATCAGTACCATAAAGTACCGAAATGGACCACCTGATGGGTGAATAGGCCCACAAATGTATCCATGTATTCTGTCCAGGAAGCTGGTAGACTCTGAGTCCACTTTAGGTGGAGATGGTCTCGTAATCAATTTACCTTTTGAACAAGGGGGACAAGAAAAATCACCCTTTCGAAGTAACTTCAGGTTCTTCAAATTAATTCCACGGGACTGGGATATGATGTGGTTCATCATTGCCGATCCGGGGTGTCCGAGTCTATTATGCCAAAGTTGGAATTCTGGCTGCACTTCTGGTGCTCAATTATATTGACTTCCATTGCTCGTATTGTCGTATGGTAGAGACCCAACGGGAGTCCCTCGAAACATTCAACAATGGTTTTAGCACCGTTTTTAAAAGCCGTTACATACAAGTATTCTTTGTCATGTTTGTTCACCGTTTCTAGGTGGTATCTGTTTAAACGGATGTCTCTGAAAATTGTTAAGTTTCTGGGCGAGCTTGGAGAGAAAAGAGCATCTTTTATTAAAATTTGTATTTTATTGGGGAGCAAAAAGCTTGCTTCCCCTGATCCTTCTATTATACTTGATGGACCAGAAATAGTATTTAAGGTGCCATCGTATTGGTTGATGTTTTGAAAAAAGCAAATGTTTTGAAGGTTCGTGTGTATAGAAGCACTATCCACTAGGCATTTATTATCCACCTTTAACTACAATAAATTGCAGAAATAGATAAGGCATCAGTCTAGCAGGTCATCGGTCGAGAAGTCCTCGACGATGTACCGAATTGGAGCCAGATCTTCTTTTTCTACCAGGTTTGTTTCAGCAGACTTCTGGCTAGCTTGGTACAAAACCTGAAGGTGGCGTGGAGTATGACAGTTTCTGGACCAGTGTCCAATCATGCCACATCTGTGGCATTTGTCTTCCCAATCTTTCTTGGGGGCAGATGTCTGGCCGTTGTCTTTCCTCTTCCACACATTTTTCATCTTTCTCTCATTGTTGGTCTTTGGAGGGGGGGTCCTCTAGTCTGCTTCTTCAATGCCTTTCCTTTCTGGAGTTCGCCTTTAAATTTATTCTTCTTCTAGGAGGAGATATTGTGCGCTTCAGGCAGGTAGGTGCAGTGCCAGCAGGGCGCAAGTTATGGGCGGCCAGCAAGAGGTCTTTATTCTGTTCTGCCATCAAAAGGCATGAGAGAAGTTCAGAGTATTTCATGAATTTCCGTTCACGATACTGTTGCATGAGGATAACATCCTTCTGGTGGAAAGATGTATAAGTTTTCTCCAGCATGCGTTCCTCCGTCACTTTTTCACCACACAACTTCAGGCGTGAGGTGATGCTGAACAGTGCCGAGTTGTACTTGGCAATGGACTTGAAGTCCTGTAAACAGAGTTTCTCCCATTCATATCGCGCTCCGATGAAGGATAACATCTTTTTGTATATTTGTATCGATCCTCGAGGGCGGTCCATAACTCGTATGAGTCTTCCGCTGTGCAACGGAGCGGATTGAAATCTTGGAGGGGAAGGTTGAGAGGATTGAAGCCCAAATCAGCAAGGGTTTCATCGATCTAAGGAAGGAAGACGCGGAGACGGCCGCAGAGATCCGGAAGGAGATAAAAGAAAATCAAGAGAAGACGGAGGCCAAGATGGCGGAGATAAAAGCAAATCAAGGGAAAACGGATGCAAAACTTTCGGAATTGACGGAGGCCATAGCGGCGTTGACCGCTCATCTTATCCCAAAAGCGGATCCGAGCAAAAAGGAGCCACCTTTGGCGAAGGACAAGGGTAAAAAAGACAATTTTTTTTTGGAAGATGAACCGGATCTAGACGACGATGGAGGGTTTGACCAAGGAGACAACGCGTGGGGGATCCACCAAGCCCACGCGCCGCCGCGCCGCGACGACACAAGCCCTTGTGGGGGAGTTCCGGCCACCCGGAACACCCCAGGGTGGCCGCCGGCCCCCCAAATACATCTGGGGGGGTCGGCGAACCCCCTGGGAGGCGACGGCAGGCCGCCAGGGCCATGGGAGGGGCGGGCCGACCCTGCCGCCCCCCCAGGCGGCCTCGGCAGACACTGCCGCTGCCGCCTGGGGCCCGCCGGCCCACTTCCAGGGCCGGCCGGCCCAGGCGGCGGCCTGGGGGGCCTCGGCCGACCCCAGAGGGGGGATCCGAGGGCCCACCCGACCCTTGGGGGGGGCCCACCGGCCCCCCAGGACGTCCGACAGTTGGATCCGCAGGGTCCTCGTCCCCCGGGGGGCCCCACCCGAGGTTCGTTGGAGCGCAATTTGGAGGTTTTCAGACTTTTGGGGGGACCCGGCGGAGGACTGCAGCAGGGTGGAGGGCCCCACCAGACCACAGGGAGGCCCGTCGACTCAGCCCCCACCTTTTGGGGGAGTGACGGGAGATTGGAGAGCGTACCAGGATCCTCCAGGAGGGCACCAGGCGGAGTTTGGACACCATCAGGGAGGCTGGCAGGGGCACGGAGCAGAGGGGGGCTACCGTGAGCGGGCTGAGGCGTACGTTCCAGACAGGCGACAGGGATACCAGCACAGGGGAGGATTCCAGCCGCAGGAGAGAGGGGGATTCGCTGGCGAGAGGCGCCTGAGGAAGCTGGAGGTGCCTGTCTTTGAGGGAGGCGACCCAGACGACTGGCTGTACCGGGTGGAGAGGTACTTGGAGGTGTCCGCTGTCCCAGGGGAGGATTGGCTACGTGCGATAGGGGTCTGCCTGGAGGGAGAGGCTTTGGGCTGGTTCCGTTGGACCGATCAGCAGCAGCCTTTTCAGACCTGGGCTGAGTTTACGACGCTCTTGACAGAGCGATTTGGAGGAGGTCCGGCTGGCGGCGTGTTCGAGAGGCTGTGCTCGCTGAGGCAGGAGGGGAGCGTGGGTGATTACATCAAGAAGTTCGAGTCGCTCTGCCACCGAGTTCGGGGAGTCTCTGAGGAGTCCCTGGAGGGCTGTTTCATGAAGGGGCTGAAGCCCACGGTGCGGTCGGGGCTGAGACAGTTCGAGCCTGTTGGGCTGCGGGGGATAATGACACTGGCCAGGAAAGTAGAGGATCACCAGGAGACAGAGCGGAGGGGCCCGCGGGACGTGGGGAGGCTCTACCTTTCGAGGTCCGGATCCTGGAGGGGGACAAAAGGGGGCCGCAGGAGGGGCAACATCCACTGACGGTACAGTGGTTACCAAGGAGAAGGGAATGGATCTACGACCGGGGGGACACACACGAAGAATGACCGAGGCAGAGATTCGTGACAAACGGACCAAGGGCCTGTGTTTCAAATGCGACGAGAAGTTTACTCCTGGGCACCGGTGCGGGAATCGTACTCTTCAGATCCTGATCGCGAATGACGTAGAAGAGGGAGAAGGGAGTGTGATCATGTTGGAAGCCGGCGGTGGACGATGATCAGGAGCACCTGCACTTGGAGTAGCTGACCATACCCTTCACGCACCACCTTGAGGACAAGGTGGTTTTTCCGGGGCGGAGTAGGTGTTACGGCCCGGAAATTGGAGTAGGGGGCAAATGGGTAAAATAACAATGAGGGGGTGTTTGTCTATTTAAAGGGGGTTGAGCCGGCCCTAGAAGTCATGCGAAAATTGATAGGAGTATTTTATTTTTATTAGTTTATCCCCTAGATTAATCCTTAGCTAGTCGTTCCTTTTAAATTGTAGTTGTTATTTAGCGAGTATTTGATTTGTAGTAGGTTTCCCTATAATTTCAGATCTGAGATCCAATAAAAATCCCATTTTTATCCCCAAATCCCTATAATTTGTAGTCGACGGGCCTCCTGTGGTCTGGTGGGGCCCTCCACCCTGCTGCAGTCCTCCGCCGGGTCCCCCAAAAGTCTGAAAACCTCCAAATTGCGCTCCACGAACCTCGGGTGGGGCGCCCGGGGGGACGACGGACCCTGCGGATCCAACTGTCGGACGGTCCTGGGGGGCCGAGTGGGCCCCCCCAAGGGTCGGGTGGGCCTCGGATCCCCCTCTGGGGTCGGCCGAGGCCCCCCAGGCCGCCGCCTGGGCCGGCCGGCCCTGGAAGTGGGCCGGCGGGCCCCAGGCGGCGGCGGGCAGTGTCTGCCGAGGCCGCCTGGGGGGGCGGCAGGGTCGGCCGCCCCTCCCATGGCCCTGGCGGCCTGCCGCCGCCTCCCAGGGGGTTCGCCGACCCCCCCCCAAGATGTATCTGGGGGGCCGGCGGCCACCCTGGGGTGTTCCGGGTGGCCGGAACTCCCCCACAAGGGCTTGTGTCGTCGCGGCGCGGCGGCGCGTGGGCTTGGTGGATCCGCCACGCGTTGTCTCCTTGGTCAAACCCTCCATCGTCGTCTAGATCCGGTTCATCTTCCAAAAAAATTGTCTTTTTACCCTTGTCCTTCGCCAAAGGTGGCTCCTTTTTGCTCGGATCCGCTTTTGGGATAAGATGAGCGGTCAACGCCGCTATGGCCTCCGTCAATTCCGAAAGTTTTGCATCCGTTTTCCCTTGATTTGCTTTTATCTCCGCCATCTTGGCCTCCGTCTTCTCTTGATTTTCTTTTATCTCCTTCCGGATCTCCGCGGCCGTCTCCGCGTCTTCCTTCCTTAGATCGATGAAACCCTTGCTGATTTGGGGCTTCAATCCTCTCAACCTTCCCCTCCAAGATTTCAATCCGCTCCGTTTGCACGCGTGTTTGCCATGGATTAAACCGCTCTGATACCAATTGATGCGATTTCGTTAGGGATTTGGGGATAAAAATGGGATTTTTATTGGATCTCAGATCTGAAATTATAGGGAAACCTACTACAAATCAACTACTCGCTAAATAACAACTACAATTTAAAAGGACGACTAGCTAAGGATTAATCTAGGGGATAAACTAATAAAAATAAAATACTCTCTCAATTTTCTCATGACTTCTAGGGCCGGCTCAACCCCCTTTAAATAGACAAACACCCCCTCATTGTTATTTTACCCATTTGCCCCTACTCCAATTTCCGGCCGGTAACAGATATTTGTATCGATCCTCGAGGGCGGTCCATAACTCGTATGAGTCTTCCACTGTGAGGTACTCAGCCTTCAAGGTCCGATCGATATGGCGTCTGATATAAATAATTGCTTTCGCCTTATCTATGTCAGAAACCGTATCTCCAACAGTAATGGCATGACTCAATCCCTGTGAGCGCGGGTGGAATTTGATATCCAACTGCGAGCTTAAGTAGTTCTTGCATGTTACATCCAATATGTCGAAGTCGACACTCGCTATCTTTGACATTTATCTAAGCATGTCAAACAAGCAGCAATTATATATTTGAAAATAAATAATCATGCATTTCAGACACGGATATTTTTGTGCAGATCGGCTAGTCACCATTTTTAAAGTACAAAATAAAATCCATATACAGTCCCTTTAAAAAGAAAATACAACTCAGGAACCCACATTGGGCCCCTCTTCTTCTGAAAGTAGATCTTCATCACCGTGGGACGTGCGCCAGACTTGGAATTTATACAATTTAATCCTCGCTACAATTTCTCTCAAAAGAAAAAATGCGAAGAAAATAAATGGTGACAAATAGCCGATCTAATACCACAACAAAATATTAACATTCGTCACAGAAACATCAACAATGCAGCAGGCTTTTAATTATTCATCACAGGCATGTAGTATGTTTAAGCGCAATTTCATGCTACAGGCAATGAAAATATGCAACATCCCAGGCATTTTTAATGGAATAAAATATTTTTGTTTAATAATTAATTGGACTACGTGGAAACGTCATTACCCGTTAGGTTAGTTAACTAACGACGGAGCGGTCTCGGGATCTTCATAATTATTAAACATGAAAAATAATAAATAATCCAAATGAAAAATGCAATTGGTGATGAAATAACATAGAACTGATCTGAAATTAATTAAAAGAAAATGGATCGATAATTTTTAGAAGCCCTTTGTTTAAGAGAAATGGTGGAAACCCCTAATTGGGGTTTTGTTGCGACGGCCGCAAACGGCGACGCGCACGGGGCGACTGCAGGTCTGGCGGCGCGCGAGGGGCGACTTCTGGTCGCAGTGACGTGTGCGGGGGAGCGCATACGACGGGCGCGGGCGCTGCAGGCGCGCGCTCTCGGCGGCGATGCGCTCGCGGCAAGCGCGCACTTGGCGACGATGCACACACGGGAGACACGCGGGAGGCAGCGATGCGCACGCGGCAGGCGCGCACTCGGCGATGATGCCTGCGCGGGAGGCGCATGCTCGGGCGGTAATTGGCCGCCCGGCGAGGCGTGCGAACAAGGGGCACGCGCGGCAGGCGCACGCGCGGGGCTACAATGCGTGCGTGACAGGCGCGCGCAGGCGACGGCTGGCCGCCCGACGAGGCACGCGCGCAATGTCGGCTGCAGGCCGAGGGGTGCACACGCGAGGAGGGGTGCCAAGCCCTTTAGATTCATAGATTTCGGAGGGAAAATAGATTTTTATTGTAAAAATACAATTTTTAATCTTTGAATCAACATTTTTTATCGTACAAATTTGATTTTTAGCGTAAACCGTTGAATTTTCATCCAAAAATGATTTAAAAACTCTTTTTAAATAGAAATCTATGTTAAAATTTGATTTTTCATGCAGATCTAAGTAAAAAATAGATCTGATAAAGGAAATCACAGCGCATGAAAATTTTAGATCTAGGGGATATCTATGATTACCTCTAGATCCTACCGCCAGATCTAGCGAAGTTTGGTGAAGGAAGCCCTTTCTCGTCGCAATTCGTCCGTCGGCAGAGGTTCGGCTCAGCTGACGAGCGTGCTGATAACGTGTTATGAGAGTGCCGGCTACTGAACCTATAGCCCTGTATTTATAGAAAACAATTACATAATGGGTGGATACCCTAAGCAATATTGGGCTCCACTTGGGCCTACAAAAGCCCACGTTCATAACAAAAATAACTAAAAGACCCAAACTCTCAAAAATATTAAAATAACTAACAGATTTAAAAAGACGTAACCCCTTGTCACAAATAAAATCTTTAAAAAGAGTAAATCATCCATACTGGATGGATACACATCACATATCCCTTTTGGTACAAAGTATTCATACCATGTTCATTAGCAACACAATGAACAAATGACATAACTTAAGATGTCAATGGAAAGATCCATTTTTCTTCGAGTCCAAAACATGTTTTATAGTTGATAAAGCAAATTTAGATAACAAATGAAAAGCATGCTCACCTAAGAGATTTTTAATGCCTTTGATACCAAACCATTGTTTGATTACTGCAAGTTTCTTTTCTTTCCTACTCTATAAATTAAGGGAGTAAATCCATAGACCATCATCTCCAAGTACAGATCAATATTTCAATTCAGCAGTGATTTCAGTTCACTTCCATTAATTAAATATATTCTACAAGTATTTAAAGATGTTATATAGATATCCAGTATATCAGATGGAAAGAACTGTAAATATAATTGCTGAATTCAACCCTTGGCTTAGACAAGATAACCCTACAATCAAATTCCATCATGTGACTCATTATACTAGAAACAGACTTTTTGGCATGGTATATATCTCATTAGTAGTATAACACACGTAATTTCACATTACCATTTTATAATGGACATCGTCTACTTTCTCCATATCAGTTGGATGAGAAATGCCATGCAGTGTTCGAGTATGTTCACAAAAGATTCTTGCAGTCATCATCCACAGCCTTAAACTTCATACTGTCGGTTCCTTAATTTGATGACAAAATAATTTATGTATAAGAATGTCCTCATGCACATGAAGGATTTGCAATTATATTAACCTAATTAGTCACACTGAATGCTAAATTGACATGTGCGTGAAGGCTTGATCACATGTTAATTACACATCTATGTTTTTGTTTGTAGGGTTCTATCAATAAGTATGTAGCAAACAGCAACCCAACTTCTGGTATAAAATTTTCTAGGGCTAATAATATCACACTAAGACCATATAGTGGCTACCTAGACACTCAAGTGTCTGGTAGGCTATGAGAGGAAGACTCAATTCGAAGATTTGGATCTGGATTGACCTTCACCTGTCATGTAAACACATCGCACCACCGGCGTCCCAACCCCAAATCCAGAAGTGAGGCACATGTGTATGGGTGTTTTTTGGGGGGCCGGGGGGGGGGGGGGGGGGGGGGGGGGGACCACACCTCCACCCACATGCCCAACCCACGACCAGAAAGGGGTTAAAAAGGGAAAATCTAGTATCGTGTCTTCATGTAAACATTTATTTTGCTCAGACTTGGCATTACTTTGGCATTCGGTTCAAGTCTCCAACTATTACATAACACACGACTTGGCATTACATTGAAATTTGGTTCGATTCTCTAACTATTATATTGCTCACCATGTACTTACAACAGTCAGCACTTAGCAAACACATAGCTACATGGTAAAGGGTTCATACATCAAACATTAAGAGAACTGGATATTGAAGAGTTTCAACCTTCCCAACACCCATTATACTGTCCCCAACCAGAAAGGACAAAACCGGAAAGAAAAGATGATGCACCAACCAAGATTTGCATATCAAGATATGCGTTAACACCACGCCATACCACTTACCTCAACAGACTTCTTCAATATGGATTCATTCATTGTATCCATTACTGCAGTTCGGCACTCCTCCAAAGACTTTTTAGCTTGCAGAATACTTTGTTTAACAAGATCGCGTACCTCCACTGAGCAAGACTCAAGAACCCCAAGTACATCTTCAAGGTAATCACCCGAAATCTCAGTAACCAAAAAATGTATGTCATGCATTACCTGCAAATAAAAAGCTATGAACATGAAGCTCAGACACAAGTCCTAACAACAATACCCCTACCTTATATACCCACACACAAAAAGCTCATGTTAGAGTTAAAACTAAGCAATTATGTACATAACTGCCTTTTAGACCTATTTACCTGGCAATCAAAAATAAAGTAGAATTTAAATCTGGCAGCAAAAAAAATATTATGTGAAGAAAAAATAAATGACTTGAAGGTAAGATTCAACACGGACCATGCAGAAAATGAAAACCACTGATTATTCAACAAAATATATAATCAATCAGGCATGACTCTGAATAAACTTAAGCATGGCTTGCAACTTGATGTATTGGAAGCTCCAGAACTCAAACTTATGCCAAGTATTCAACGAATATGATGATAAGACTAATAGAATGAAATCAACTTATGTTAGACAGTAAATTATATAGTTTTAATAGAATGAAATCAACTTATGTTAGACAGTAAATTATATAGTTTCAGCCTTCCGTGGTCAATACAATTTATTCTACAGAACAAAAAAAATCCACACATAGATTTTATAATAAGCTTTGTTTTGGTAAAATAAATTTAAGCTTTCATTCCATTCTCAATGGAGATGTTAAAAAAGATTCCCTAATTTAGAACAAGATTTACATTGAGAATACAGGCTTGGTTGTAGGTCAGGTTGAAGGTGGCTATAGATAATAATGATATATATTCTGGAACAAGACAATGATTGGAACATCTCTTTGTTAGTTTCTCTCTTTCCCCAACTCTTCTCTTATGTTATTCCTTTCCACTTTTCCCATAAATTATCGTCTTGCAAAATTTAAAGTTCGTTAACCCCTTCTATCTCTATGTATGTCAAAACCCCATCTGGTCAGAAGGTTGCATTCTGGAGGTTGGCATTGCAGATTATAGTTCATGGATTCAAGTTTCGGCAAACCAACACATATTCACCAGATCAAAGTTAGAGTCATATCCCAAGTCCTGAACCTATACCTGAATTCGTTTCAGCAGATAACTTACAACTTTACAAAAGGGCTTAAGTAAAGTTATTAAAGAGAACTACAAGCCATTTACAATTTTAGTTTCTTTAGGGGGCAGAGAGGGAGGCAAGAGAGCCATACATATATAAAATCCTCCAAATGTGCAGTAATTGCCCACTCTGAGTTGGAATTAGAGTCTGGGGACACTGCATCCCCTTTGCGAGCAACCAGACCGGAAGTCAGCCAAGTTGAGTACCTATTACATGTGAAATGAAGTACTTCAATAACTTCACGTATGGGCAGCCATCTGCACCACGTATACATGTGTGCACATGCAAATATATGAATGTGAAGCCAACAAAAATAAAAAAGACAAGAGAGAGTTAATTGGACTTGTGAAAGCTTACCTTGATAGAAGCTGCAAAGATAAACGTAGGAATTTATCAGAGCATGACATAACAAGAGCGTCTGCACTCCAGCAGTATCTCAGGCTTTCCAAAAGTGCCACACTTTGTTTCAATGTCAATTCGGGATATTTCTGTTTGTTATCAACTGGGGTAATAGTTGAGACCATAAGAGCAGACTCAAGGGAACCAGCAATTTCCTGGAATCTAATGTAATCAGACTGTTAATTCAACTCACGCCTCTTCTAATCCAATAAAATATTGATTTCCTATTTAAATAAAAAATGATTGCAACAATACCTAAGTGAAAAATAAACCCCAACGTTCCATTGTCGCATGAAGTCCATGTAGACAACCTCTGATCGGAGCTTAGACACAGCAGATCTGGATGGACAGTAACCTAACATAATAAACAGATCATATATAAATAAGTATATCCACAAATATAGCTGCAAAAATGGTCAAAATCACTAGGAAACATCAAATGGACCAGATCCTAACGTCAAAAGCAAAAAATATACTCAGCATCATTGAATAAGTCTCTTTCCAGTATATTGTTTTAGTCAGTCTAGAAACCCTGGACCATGTGTTATGAAGAGTCAAACTTGGCATGTGTTAACAAGTGGTTGGGTGTCAGGAACACGCTATGTATGTATGTATGTACGTAGAGCACGTAGGAACACAGTCATTCAACCGCACTACTTGTAAAAGTCATAGCAAAAACAGGTAATTGCAAAATTTGTTCAAGAAAGTATAGAACAACTTATGCTTACAAGAAAAACTTGGTATAAATACATACCATGTTATTTCCAACTGGCATTTGCCACTGGTGAACCGGAATAAAAATACTAGAACTATCTGTAAGAATCTAGATATATTCATAAAGCATTTACGAGATTTGGCTTTGATATGAAGTACCTTCAAGGAACGCCAAGAAACCCATGCTTGACTTGTAGTTCTTCAGAAACTCCTTAGGTCTGCCAGGCGAAAATGCCCCTGGTTTTCCCTTCTGGATGGCCAAAAGAACCTCTTTGAGTATTGAATTGGCCAGGAAATCAAAAACATGTAAGCCTGAGTTTGCTGAAAATCACAAAGAACGCTGTATAAGTAGTTATTCAGGAAGTAATTATAAGAAAATAATAGGTGATAGTTTCAAAAACCTGAAGAAGATATTTCCAGCAAAAATTTACAATCCTTCTCAATGCATTGCTCAATTTGTTGATAATCCTCCTCTAGTTCATCAGAAGAAGACCCATCAACCACCTGGATTGGACCATAAGGAATAATTTTCTGAACCAGAGGTGCAACAACAGTTGTCCGAAAAATTTCTTCAGCAGCTGAGGTGTTATCAATCGCAGCATATGCCCGCAAACAGTTGTAAATGGCTGTTGCATCTCGATGCTCAAGGCCATTTATAAAGCAGTGCCTCAAGGTACCATCTAGTAAAATGGCAGCATTCTGAATCCGCTTCTCCATGTTTTCAATGAAGGGAAGGTTCTGTACTGGCATAATATAGACCGAAAATAAGAATTTTATAATAATAAGTTATATACACACAAGTAGCAGAAAAGATTCTGAAGTCTAATTATTTCATTTATTGGGTATAACTGCAATAGTGTAAAAAATGATTCAAAGAATTTGGAAAGAAATGCAAACATAATGAAAAACAATAATAAGACCATTGTGGCTACACTCCAATCAAAACTGCTGCATGTGGTTATTTTCTCTAAAAAGCTAGCATTTATGTTACAAAAGTAAAAAAGAAACTCAGCCAGTTCCTCGCATGATTTCATATTAACTGGTGGACAACATAAGTATGTTCATATTGACTGTAATCATCTTCAGAATCATCCTTGCTATACAAAGCATGGAATAACTCTTTAAGCTCAAAAACATTGAAAAGCCTGGAACTTTTCCCACAAAACTTTGTTAAAAGATGAATTTGCAAGCAGTGTTTTCCTATGTTCTTAACTGTAACCTACTTTTTTCTCTTCTAATCAGATTGTTTGAATTGCATACACTGGCAAAAAGTAATAGTATGCTTCATATAGTAACACAATAAAGTCTTCTAAGTTCAATTTTTTAGTCAGCACAAATGTTTTCACTCACTTCTCTCCAAGGCCAGATATCTCACCTTAAATTTATGATCAAGTGAAGAAGGAAATCAAGGAATATCACATGATCTGTTCATTACGGCAGATCTAAGGTACATTTCAAAGAAGATTATACTTCACCAATTAAGTTCTATTTGTCAATCACTCCACATCTATGCAAAACTAGTGGCATAAGGGGTAAACTATTCAAAAGTATTATGAATCCAATCTAGGTATTATAAGAAAAGCAAAGCACATGAAGCAGAAAACACAAATTCAACTTCAATTTGATAATGATATGGACCTTTGCATGACTGATGTAGAATTTTAGTCGATTCATTTCACTAGCAATTCTCTCCAATAGAATACTTTGAGTTTCTCTCAGGGTTGTCCCATTTTCCGTGTGCTGAAAAGAAGTGTCGTTGATCAGTGTACCCTTTTCTAGGTGTACTGCGTCTGTAGGTGATCCATCGGCCGGCGTACTGGGCAGCTCCTTGATGAGTTTTTCTACCTGCAGAAGCAAAAGATGATATCAACACACTTAGCCGTTACTGCATTCAATACCATGCAAGTGAAGAATATAATTATTGAGGCATGCAAGAATCTTAAATCAATTGATAAAAGCATTTTTTTCTTTCCCAAACTATAACCTAAACTCTAGACTAAACTCTAGCCTAATCATGGCAAATGTAAACCTGTCTCGTCAAATTTCAGAAATGTGTTAGCATTGTTACATTTTGGATGAAGGAGCCAATTAGAGACAAAGTTGAAGTATAATATGATTGATCAAAAAGGATAGATAATTTCTACAATGGACAAATAGCACTATCCAAGGAAGCAATTCACATCTTAAATGTTCAATTTTATTTCTATATCAATAATTGAGTACATGAATCCAATAACACATAGAGACATCAGTCATAAAGCATCACAGTCTCCTCTCAGGCTCAAACAAACTAATACTTAAACTCTCTAATTACACTTTAAAATTAAGATAATAGATTAAATAATATAGCTTTTGCTGCCTATACATCCAAATCACAATGGCATATAGTTGATTCATTACTCAAACCAATATCATGAGGGATTTACCTTTAAAAAGATCTAGCCATTCTACACTAGTTTTGACAGCTAAATCAATGATACTATAGTTAAACTTACAAACACTTCAACTTAGATTAGACACATAGAAGACCCCTGAAAGCAGAAAGGAAGCACTCATATAAGTTGATGCAATCTTTATACACTTATATGATATCTTTTATTTCTTGAAAACACCCGGCCAAAACCTAAATTTTTGAACTTGTACACCCAATCACACCTGCAAATGGTACATTTCATTCTGTAAACCAAAAACATTGACCAGTTCAACTCAAATATAGTCATTTACCAGTCGTTTGACAACTAAATTGGTGTAATCATGGTTAAATCGACTGCTGTTCTTTTGCGTTGAAAGGGGCGAGAAAGTGGGGCGAGACCTACTATTCATCCACTGTAGAAAGGAATCCAGCCCCGAATTTTGTGCGACTGTTTGTTTGCGTGAAAGGGAAGCTTGGAATCCAAGCTGACGTGGCAGCGAACGCGGGGCGTTTTGTTTTCTCCATGAAAAGCGGAGATTACACTGGAATCCAAGCTCGGTGGGTCCCACAGGATGTTATCATCTCTTGGGGTTATGGGTCCCACACTGAAATCTCACTTTCTTCCTCCAACTTTCTTCAACCAAAAGAACACAAGAATGTAGAGTTGGCCCCACAATAAATTCTCAACTCCATTTTCCATCCAACTTTCCACCAAAAGAACACACTACACCACTTTCTCTCTCCCAAGATTCCACAGCCTCCAACTTTCCACATTTTCACAATCTAGCAAAAGAACAGGCCCTAATAGTCTAGCTTATGTAAGAGAAATAGAAGGTCGCAATCAAAGGGAAAGCAAGCATTAGTTAGATTTGTGCATGCTTTAATAACTGCAGTAATGACAATTTGTCAATTTTGATTATTGTCAAAGGCATTTTAAGCTTGTGTATGTGTATAGTACATTTCAAGCCTTAACCCAAAATCTTGAGCAATTTAACTCAAATCTAGCCATTTACATCTAGTTTCAGCATCAAAATCAATAAATTTTAAGCAATTATCGGTCTAAGGTTTCAGATCCAAAACAAAAAAATTCGCCACTCACCTTGGACACCACATGAAACGTATCGAGCAACAGTTCAAGAATCTCTCTGGCGGCCGCTGCCTCCGCCCGCTGCCGGAGCCCCTCCCTGAGGTTCCCGAGCGCCGAATCCACCGCCTCCCGAAACCCCGCAACCTTGTCCTTGAACTCGAGGATGGGCGCTCTCATCCGAGCGACGGCGGAATCGACATCCACGAGCCTGGTGCTGAGGCTCACGAAGTCGGCGTAGTCGCGGTTGATGAGGTCGACGAGCTCGGATTTGAGGGATGCGAGATGAGATCTGAGCTCCTTCGCGAGAGATTCGAGGGGGACGAAGGATTTGAGGTCGGCAATGTAGGCTTCTGGATCGAAAAAGGGGTCTAAGAACGAGGAGGCCTTGAACCATAGAGGAGCGGAGTCGTCGATTGGATCGCCGAAGAGGTCCGTCGGGGTGCGTGGAGGGCCGAGATCCGCCATTCTTGGGTGCTCGCTGAAAGAGAGCTTACTTCCGTTTTCAGATATGTAGCGTAAGCACGCAACCGGCGACGGTGGGTGCAAATCGAGCCGAAGTAGCCGAGCCGTGTTTTGGCGAGCTTCGGGATTTGTTCAAGCTTAGGGCCTGTTCTTTTGCTAAGAATGGGGAAGGGAATAGGAATAGGGACACTATTCATGTACTATTCATCATATTCCAAGTTTGTATTCCAAGCGGTTGTTCTTTTGGGCGTAGAATAGAATCCTACGTGGCTATTCCAATTTGGTAATCATGAGCACTTTTGTATTCCAAGCTTTTTGCTTGGAATACAATGGAATCCTTAGAATTGTGGGCCCCACTCTTTCAACTCTCTCTATCTCTCCCCTCCAACTCATCTCCTTTCCACTTTTCCATTCCAACTCTCCAATCCCAAAAGAACACAAAAATAGAATGTGGACCCCACTTTCTATTCCAAACCCCACTTTCTATACTCTATTCCAACCAAAAGAACACAAAACTACATTTTCTCTCTCCTTGGAATACAAACTTTCCCATATTCCATTTTTCCTATTCCCGCAAAAGAACAGGCCCTTACTAGAATAAGTAATCCAGCTTTTTCGAGTCCAGTCAAGGATAAATCGATTTGAAAATATACATGTTGAACATAATATACGAAGGTGTATACTTTCTTTCCACCTATATAACTTTTCTATGCTTGCCTTTAGGTTTATCACGGAAAAAATATACAAATGAATATGTATACATTCTTTCCGCGTATAAGACTTTCCTATGCTTGCAATTACGTTTTATCAGGGGAAAAAAGGTTTTCCCAAAAAAAATTAGAGTTGGTGTATACATTCGAAAACTCCAAACACCCAAATTTGGATGTTCTCGATGGTATTTGACCATGAATGTATCTGCTATAAAAATTTATGTTCTTCGAAAACCATTGAATTCGCAATGGATAGATCAATGGTTAAATAATGTTGGATTCGTTTGATTTTTGTTTTGGTAATCATCCATTATGTGTAGAATAAAACGCATGCAAAAAAATGTAACGAAACCAAGTGCAGTCATAAATAGCTTATATGTGCTGACAGCACATGTACATATTTCTCTAATATAAATTAGACTAGAATATAAAACTTAAGCTGAGTGCTTTTTATGGGGGTGGGGGAAACCAAAAATTAAAAAGAATTATGAAAATCGACCAACTTTAAAAATATTTATCAATGTGGGTTGGGGGGAAACCAAAAATTAAAAAGAATTACGAAAATCGGCCAACTTTAAAAATATTTATCAAAATCGGCCCACGTATACCACGTCGACGTCGAGGGTGTGATTCTGCGCTGAGGTGACAGACGAAAAAAAACTGAGGTTGGCAACCTCGGTCATTTCAAATGGTCGACATTGGCAACCTCGTTCATTTTGAATGGCCGAGGTTGCGAACCTCGGCCTTTTTCTTTCTGGTTTCTCCGGGTTCGGTCTTTTTCTTTCTGGTTTCTCCAGTTTCAGTTGACCCAGCCAAGGTTAGTAACCGGGTAGTCCGTGCAAGGTTTCCTCTCTCCAATTCATGCCCTTTTACACCAGCACATAAACGCCCCCTTCAACCATGATACCACCGCTATATATTCACATACGCCTACACTGCGACATACATACTCTCGTCCACCACAATTACAATGCTTATAATTGATACATAATGAAATAAGATAAGAGGTAAATTGATCCATCAAATGCAGAAGAGACGATAAAAGAAAGAAGTAAATTAAGCCATTATACGAATATAATACTCAATAAAATTCTAATAAAATATCTAATACAGGCATTTCAAATATAATGAAATTTCTAATAAATCCCAAAACAACTTTATTTAATCAAAAGTGCAAATACCAAATACAATGGAGATTATTTCGGGGTGTTTTCTCACCGCTGGATTGTTGACTGGGAGGCTGGAGGTCAACGTGGTCGAGGGGGACACGTGGGACCTCCGGAATCGGTGGAAGGCGCGCTCGCTCGGTGAGAAACGCGTGGATCCTCGTATCGGCTTGCCGAAGGGTAGCCTCGGCAAAGCGACGACCTTCTTGTGGCGGAGGCGAGCGGGCTCGGGGACGAGGGCGAACGGCTCCGGCTAGGAAGACGCTGAGGGGTGGCCTCGGCGCCGCTGGATCTGTTCGACCTGAATA
Source organism: Scilla litardierei (assembly GCA_030789695.1). NCBI lineage: Eukaryota > Viridiplantae > Streptophyta > Magnoliopsida > Asparagales > Asparagaceae > Scilla > Scilla litardierei. Next base: position 48,125,808 of record CM061138.1, on the reverse strand, counting down.
AACAAGAAAGCTTGTCAGTTGGGTCGGACCTTGGTTCCGACCAATTCCCATCTGGCCTAAGTCAGAACGGATCTGAAGGATGCTCGGTGGGATTGGTATGGCTCACGGGGAGGCCGATACGCGGGTCTTCGGGCCGAGCTGTGAAGAGGAGCTATAAGGTGGAAGACAAGGTCGTATGAGTAGAATACCTCGGTGTTTTGGGTATCCAGGAAGTGATTGCTCTCTACGTTGTACCTCGAGTCTCTTTATAGGAGTCCTCCACGTACACGCCTCATCAACGTCCCCCAGTTCCGCTCCCATGACCCGCATCTTTTGTCATGACACGCTTCCCAGGATACCCGATAAGTACAAATCCGTATCAGATATTCCCGAAACTACGGGTGTGAAGAAAAATGAGGAGAGAGAAGAGAAGTACTGCTCGGAACAGAAAAGTCCGCATGCCATTGCGCACATGCTGGGAAGTACAAATAAAGCTCCATTACAGAAATAACACAGAGCACTAAACAAAAGTACATTCATTTTATTAATACAACTATACATCTTTTACATACACCATCTGTACAAGGGGTACAAAAGTGTGGATACAATAAAAGAGAAACCCCAACCCAAAAAGTACAAAAAGGCATCCATACCCAGTACAACACACCTACTAATCTACCCCATGAAAGTCCAACTGGTCGAAGTTGCCCACATGCTCTATCTCTGAAATGGGAACAACCTCTAGTGTCGGAACCCGCACATGCTGCTCTGGTCTTACTCTTGAAAACCACAAGGTGTGACACGTTAACGCGTGACCCAGTAGAAACTCCTAACACTCTAGTAGGACACAGTTTTAGAACTGGTCTACCTATCTAGGAAGGGTGGTCTAACAAGTAATGGTCTCAGGGCATAAAAGTGATCACAACACGATTTGTAAAAATCAAGGAAGAACGTGTGAACATGCATAAGTAACCATGTTATAACATGCAAGTGCTGAAGGTAAGTAGGAGAACATATTAACATGCAAGTACTGGATATTTATAATAAACCATGGAATGGATCAGCATGAGTTAACAACATTAACTTAACAGAGAAACAAGTAAGCATGTGATAACAATATTTATAATTAAAAGACAAATACTTTAAGTTATTGATTCTCATGTTTGGAAACCAGTGTAAACCTAGGACACTAAAGAGTCGGACTTCACCCAATGTGGGTGAAAAATGGTACCACCACCAGCGACACGGGCACTGGAGGGGGCCTCTCTTTACTCCGTACCTAAACGAGGCAAGGCACTAGAGCGAGACTATCTCGGTTTTTCTGTGGAAAACGGAGAAAACCATCAATTACCAGACATGGTGCGACACGAGCACACCACCTGCCTCTCCAACTCTAGTCAACTACCCCTTCCGGGAGTGACGTGGCGAGTGAGAAAAATAGTACTACGGTCCGCTCCTTAACACTAAAGTTTACATGTTTCCCCCAAAACCCACATCTAGAGTCTCACCCATTTCAAGAATGGCCCGAGCACTCCTATGTCATCACGCTGCCTCACTCTCATTTTATGGATTAGTTCATCATTTATTCATTTCAGCGGTCTCAAAACCGCATTCATATATTTCCATTTCTTTCATAATTTCACCGATGTCGTGATTCAACAACGACCATCGACTTTGCATTCATACTAAGAGCTTCGACATGCTCCATTCGATATAACAAATTCATGAACCATAAACTTAATCCTCTGGTATATAACAAAACATATCAACATTTAACATTGAACTAGCTTACTCATTAACATGAAGCTTGATAACATCATTATTATCACATGGGACATAACGTATGATAAATTTGAATACAGAATTTAAACAAAACTTAAGACAAAGCATAATAGTAGCATGATGTATGAATCTGTCTAAACTGTTACAGCAGAAAGAACATCACTTTTAGCCTATCTACGGTCAGAATTAGTCTCTGGTCCCTTCACAAAAGTTGTAGATATGTGTGTTTTCCTTTTACTGACCAATTTTCATAAACTCAGTTGACATATGTGATTTATGGTGGATTTTCTCATGTCATGTATAATTTCAGAATTCTGAATCAGAAACTAAGTTCCGTTCAAGTCCATTTTTCTATCAGTTACAAGCAAATATAGGATTTCGAAAAATTACAAAGGGAAAATTACAAGTTGAAGATCTTGAAGCCAGCTTTCCAACGGCACCAAGATTACAATAGTTCATTAAGTGTGCAGGGATTTCTACTCATTTTACTGAAAGGTGTCCAGGCTGTCTAAAAACAGACCAGTTTCAGAAACTGAATTATTTACCCTAGTTTTCAGTTCGAATTTTCAAAACTTGTAACCGTGAAAGTTATTAAGGACTTCAATATGAGCAACATATATTTTTTCATGCATTCCATGTAGCCAATTAAGTGCAGCAAGCTATTACAGTTTCAGCCAATTCTGCGTAAATTTCAGAATGTTGTTCATCTAACTAATTACACGTTTAACATCTAATTTACAGAATTAGAGCTAACCATTACAACATGAGAGTGAGATACAATTCAACATGATTTTCACCACTCAAACAAAAACAATTTCCAAATCCAAATTGAGTTCCTACACAAAATTTTATAGCATGCCAACTTAAATTAAACCCTAATTCTAAAACCAAATTCTACTAAGAATGATAGGAGATCTACCTTAAAAGTTATCCAAAAATTTCTCTTGCCCTTCTTAATCCTTGACGACCCTAAGCTTTTCCCTCTTCAAACTTCTTCTTCTTCCTCCAATGATTGAGTATGGCAATGGTTTTTGGCCTAAAGGGGGAGAGAAATAGGAGAGATGGGAGAATGAAAACTTTTGTTTTTTCTTTTCCTTTTTGTATTTTCCTTCTTTTAATCCTCATCACTCTTTCATGCAACAAGAGAAGGCCAATGGTATACTTATGTGTCATGACTTAAGTCGTGGTTAACATGCATATAGACACACAAGTGAAAAGTAGGTGATGTTTAAGGAGAATATGACACATAAGAAGGTGTATGTGTCATCATGGATTTTTTTTTCAAAATTAAACTTTTTAGGAAATTAGAAGTACATTAATTAATACCAACTACTCATTACATACTATGTATTTCATCTAGTATTCCAAATATACTCATTTCTAATAATCCTTAAAATTATTTTAAAATATTTTTTTATTATAAAAATTAGGAAAAATTCACAAAAATACCTAAAATTTATATGTACACATACGTCCAGAAATAAGTATATTATACTCGCATATATGAGCACGTGGTATTACATTCTACCCACCTTAAAAACAAAGTCCGCACTCGGACTTTCCAAAACCATGGGTCTAACAGGAGATTGATTAGGTCTAAGGGTCTTCCCACCCATGAAAAGCAAACAATCATATACGTATCCATTATACATTCATGTATATACACACTATACCATAAATCATACACACATATGTACCTACATACTAGTACACCTATACATACAGACACATATATCAATACTTGTACACAGTAATAAGTAGAAATATAGATACACCTAAAGCATCAATATACATACCCGCATCCATACACTTACTTCACTTAAAACATATGTACTTACATAAAGATTCACACAAGTATATGGTCAAAGACATATGCTATTTCATGGATACATATAAATATATCTAAATACATACACCTCTATATGTAATCACACACTCCTTATAATGATATATCTACATACATACATGTTCATATAATATTTAAACACACTCTACTCATAAGTCACATAGCTAGCATACTTACATATACACATACCTATGGATAACCTAGATACGTCAAAGTATAGATCAAGTATACAACCAAGTATACATCCACCTATAGATACACATACTACTATATACATCACATCCAATATGCATACAACCTTGCTAACATACATATGTAAGTAGGTGTATCCAAATATTGATGCACTTATAGTATATAGTCATACACCAATAATGTTACACACCGATATGATGCACCACATATCAAGTGGGTAACCACACGCAAATATGTCACTTAAGCACATAAGCAGATACACCTACAACTATATAGACAATTATATATAATAGTCACACACAAATATGTACACAGTATATATCATTATAGTAAATAGTCCTGTTAGTACGTATGTATAGTATATCAACATTCTAATACATGCTCACTTTATATATGCAAGGATACATACATATGTATTCATATCCAACATTCACTCGCGTAAATCTATATTTAACCACCTATATACTGCACAAATATACTTACATACAAGTCGTCAATGCAACATATATTTAATGCATTATATATATATATATACAAACAACACTATATATACTATAGCACAAGAATTATATCAATACAGTATATGTATCTATATTATAAAAGAGGGTTGTTATCAAGAGAAATTGGATAAGAGATATTGGACAATAGAAATTTGATAAGAGATATCTATATTAGTATGTATATATACACACACACATACATACGCACTTGTATACACAAGACATATACATATATAAATCTTATGCACATGTTACACTCACATATCATCACATGATATATAAATACACACCAACCTACTTATGTATATCTATACACTCCACATAATAAGCCAATATATTTCACATAGTACTTATGATCCATATCCAAATGTAGCTAACATATAAATACATATCTTACTACATCAATTCACACACTCATATTTATCGTATGCATAGACATATAACTACTCCATGTATACTATCATACATCATTATACGTCCAAACATACATCCACCTAGACGTATAAGCAAACAGCCATATACCAGCACATATATCATGAATTTGTTCATACATCAATATTTATACTAATAGATACTTCATATTTATATATACATCAAGTAGATATCCATATACAGATATATCTCCTTACATCCCTTAAATATATAATTTAGTATCTATACCTACAACTCTACATACAATCGTATAGTCATCCATATACACTAAAATGTAGACTAGGTATATAATAGCATATATTTATATACGACACACTGTATTTTATTACACAAATAGCATGCCTTGCATATAGGTTCACACATCATATACTATCTACTATTCAATCAATACAAACAACATTTTTATACATACACCTCATAGTTCGTCACTATACGAACACTTACAATATGACTTATAAGGATACACACAAATAGTCATACAAGTATATATAATGTAGTGTACATCTAGGTATAGTCATAGATGCATGCCTATAGCATGCCAATATACCTATAATACTTGTATATCTATGTGAACACATAACCACCCACACACATATATGTATATATACAAACAACTGACCATGCTTACCCTCAGGGAGCTTTGTACCGTGGGTCTCTTAATACCAGGGCTTTACCCTAAGGTTGATCACCTACCCACCTTAGGACACAACCACCCCTATGGAGGATTACCTGTACTGTCCTTACACATGCTGCAGTGCAGAGACCTGCATGGGCCGCCAACTTTCCAAAATTAAACTTTTTAGGAAATTAGAAATACAGTAATTAATACCAACTACTCATTATATACTATGTATTTCATCTAGTATTCCAAATATACTCATGTCTAATAATCCTTAAAATTATTTTAAAATATTTTTTATTATAAAAATTAGGAAAAATTCACAAAAATGCCTAAAATTTATACGTACACATACTTCCAGAAATAAGTATATTATACTCGCATATATGAACACGGGGTATTACATCTTTGATGGTGCCTTCATGAGTCATAAAGGTGGACGTAATGGGGTCCCTTAATGGTGACTAAGGGGACGCGCTTTAAGAGGAGCGGTTAGCTCCTGCTGACGCGGGCTGGTGGAAGCACTAGCTTTGGTCCGAGGCCGACCCGACTCCAAGTCTTCGTGGGGGCCTCGTCGCTTGGCCCGTTCTCCTCTGAGGCCGCTGGCTTATGGCTTGGGCTTGGGCCGCTCGGTTTTGGCCCATTCACGGATTGGTCGTATCAATTGCCCACATCGCTCGGGCCGTTCGGATTCTGCCGGTTTGGTTCGAGCGATGTGATTTGTGTGGATTTGACAAGTGCGTCAGTCGAGGCAACGTCATTAACTGAAAGTCATCATGACGCTGCCCGGTTGGACTTCTCCCGCCATTGGGAGCGGAATTCGAAGTGCTGCCAGTCGCTAGATGTCGCCACGCATCCTCCTTCGAACGGCTCAGATTCTGAGATTGTTTCTCGTATAAAGTCACTGCCCTTTCGGATTTGATCTTCGCGCTTTCTGATCTGATCTTGTTCCTGCAAGTGCTAGCGAATTCTCCTTCGTCTTTCTTCTTTCGGTCTCCTTTCATGATAATCTCCTTTTCCTTCTTCTGTCTCACTCGATCCGTCACACAGCTGCACTTAGGATAGGAGGTCCTGCTCCTGGGTCCGGAGATCCCCAGGTTCCAGGGTCTGGCAATCCTCCGGCCCTAGGGCCCGGTAAACCCCCGACTCCTCATCCGGCTCCTGACAAAAGGAAGGGCTTGCTGTTTGAAGATCCGACCCGTCGAGATGACGCATACGCGACGGTGGAGTTCTATGTTCCTTCGGTGATTCTCAGGTCGTCGTCGTCCGTCCCCTATGCCACGGCTGAGGAGATCCGGGCGAAGTATCTCTGCCACCCTAACGTCGTTTGTATTCCCTTTGCTGACGAGAGGATTTGCTACCCGGGGAGCCGTGAGGTCGGCGTCTATGTTGCGATGTTCCACATGGGGCTCCGCTTCCCTCTCCATCTGTTCATCATCCAGGTTCTGGATTTCTTGGTGGTGGTCATGTGTCAGCTGACCCCTTACTCGATCGTGGCCTTGGTGGGATTTATTGTGATCTGCCACGGGAACGGGTTGGAGCCGACCCTGCCCCTCTTCTTTTATTACTTCTGGGTTCAGACGGTCTGTCAGGGATCGTGGCAGTACCTCCGCGCCCGAGCGGGAAGGGAGTGTCTGCTGGGCCTACCTCGCTGGGTTGGTGACTGTAGTAGGGATTATGTCTTTGTCACTTTTCCGGAAGACGCCGTGATCATGACCGGTTGGGGGGAGCCTGTGTCAATATGACTTGACACTGTCCCTTTCCGAGGCTGACCAGACTGTGGTTAGGCGTTTGTCGTTGCTGTCGCCGGTGGAGAGGTCGGTCAGCCTCACTCACTCGTAGGGCTGTCCTCTTCTGGACTCTGATGGATGACCTTCTCCTCAAGAATGTCATGTGGTCCCCGGTAGGCGCTTTCTTCTTCCTACTCTTCTCGACGCTTACCTTGATCTTCTCTCCTTCTACAGGAATGGAGGGTCGAAAATTCAGCAGTGACGTCTGCGAGCTCATTTGCCGGGGGCCCCTCAGCGGGGCAGAAACCTTTTTGGCCATGCACCTCGGTAGACGGTGGAGGAGGAGATCCACGCGACCGACGTCGTGGTGGGGACGGTGGAGCCGGCGGTCTTACCCCCTCCTCCACCCAAAGTCATCGTTGATTCCCCCGTGGCTGGGAACCTGACCGGTGACTGTTGAATATTGGACTCACCGGATTTGGTTTTGGATGATGAGCAAACATAAATAATTCATAAACTAACAATTTGTGAGCGCAGTATTGGAGATCGTCGCCATTTTCACGTGAACATTCAAAGCGACATCTCAACACTTTCCAAAGCTCATATTCATGCCTAAAGCTTCGTTGAAGCTCTTGCAACGCTTTGGAAGTTATGAAGATTCAATCGAAGCTATTGAAGACCGTTTATTAAGGTTTTATTTATAGTCTTTTAGTTTCGATTGATAGAATGTTAAGCCTTGAGTATATCTTACGTTTCTATCTTCATTACGCTCATTTCGTAGCTCTAGGATTCTTGCACAAGTTCACTCTAACTTCCTCGAAGCGTCGCGCTTCGATTCGGACTTTGTTGTGCATGTTAGTTGGTACAAGAACAAGTACTGACCGACTAGATGGTGATCTAGTCGGTCGGCCACTGTTCTTGGACTGACTAGTTTCTGTCAGTTAATTTCTTGGACTTTACTGTTTACAGTTAGTCGGTCTACGTTGACTCACCGACCGACTAGTTTGTGAACTAGTCGGTCAGTGATGCTTCTTTGACCGACTAGTTGTGACTTACTGTTCACTCTAAATTTCTCCTAAGCTACTGTTTACCGTTAGTCGGTCTAAGAACGTTTGATGACCGACTAGTTGACAATCTAGTCGGTCAACTTTTGTTCTTGGACCGACTAAGTCAACTTGTGTTCAGACTATTTCATTTTGCCTCTTAGTCGGTCTACGTTCACTGACTGACCGACTAGTTGTGAAACTAGTCGGTCAGAAAGTCTTCTTGGACCGACTAGATTTCTAGGTCTGAAATTCTATCTCTTCTCAGATCTTCACTTAGTCGTTTCATGCTGTTTGACTGACCGACTAGTTGATGAACTAGTCGGTCAGTGATTGTTCTTTGACCGACTAATTCTCACAGATTTCTATCCGTTGGAGAATGACCTAACTTGTTTTTATGGGACCCTATAAATACGAACCTAGGTCATTTCTATCTTCAATAGAGCTGCCATTAAGAGATTCATTGAGTTCTAAAGAGATAGCCATTCTCCCTCAAATCTAAAGCTCTCTTCCTCACAAGAAACCCATTCTCTCTCATTTCTAGATCTAGAGAGAAGCTTGTTCTTGGTGAGCTCTTCAAGCTATTGCTTGATTCAAGTTTCCAAATCTTCCCTAGGCACCCATTGCTGCTCATTTCCTTGGTGCTAGGGTTTGGTAACTTCATCTTCCTCAAATCCTTCATTCCACCTATTGGGTAAGAAAAACTCAAGGTATAGGATTTTGTGGTAAGCTTGTTTATTTCATATTAAACTCTTTAATATTGCTTTGTGATTCTCTCGGTTGTGAGAGAAGGTTGTGATCCCGGGTTGTGGGATTCACGTTTGCTATTGCATGTATGATTTGATCTTGTGAAGGTTTTTCACAAGATATTCATAGTGGAAATCTTGAGTTAGGGTTTCTAACTCAAGTATCCGGAGGGGATCCGGGTGGTTGGGACGTAGGATCACCGGGAACAAGTCGGGGAGACTTGGGTGGATCCGAACCCATTAACATCGTTTGTTTGCATTGTTATTTTCGTTGTCGTCACTCAATTTAAGCTTCCGCAAATTGATTTGGTAGTTGATTGCAATTTAATTTGGAATTATACTCTTTATTATTTTAAAGTACAATTCACCCCCCCTCTAGTACTTGTGCAGTAGCTGGTAGGGCATTACATTTGGTATCAGAGCCAGATACTCAGCTATGTCTGCCAACGACAACAAGACCGTGCCTCCACCTTCCAACTATGACACCTTCAGGAACCGTGAAGGAGCGTCATCGGTAATGGAAGGACATTCCTCTACAAGGCCTCCATTCTTCAACGGTACCAACTACGGGTACTGGAAATGTCGGATGGAAACCTTCCTCCGAAGTGCATCTTTATGGAGGACTACAATGAAGGAGTACACCGAGCCCGAAGAAGAAGATTTTGAGAAATGGACTACCGCGGAGGTCGCCGCGGAGGTAAGCAATGCCAAGGCAATGAACGCCTTGCAATGCGCATTGGAGCCCGAGGACTTCAATAAGATATGCACATGTAAGAGTGCATATCAAATTTGGAACTCTCTACTCATACTACATGAAGGGACGAGTCGGGTAAGAGACTCTAAACTCGTAGTCGTAACAAAAGATTACGAAATGTTTCATATGCAACAGGGCGAGAAGATGAAAGAATATTACGCTCGCTTCGTTGACATAATAAACGAGTTAGAGGCCCTCGGCAAGATCTACACTCAAAAGGAGAAGTGCCTAAAGCTTATTGAAGGACTTCCATCTTCTTGGGAAAAACGTACCTTCGCCATCGAGGAAGGTAATGACATGAACAAATATACCGTAGTTCAACTAATGGGTACTTTGATGTCATACGAGGTACGCAAAGATAGCAAGGTAAAGCTACAAGAAAAGATGAAGTCATATTTGAACCTAGATGCGCCTAAGAAAAAGGCGATTGCATTCAAGGCGGCTTCATCCACATCTTCCGATGATGAAGACTCGGAAAACGAGTTGGACTTGGAGTCCATGGCACTCATGGCCAAGAAGTTCAACCGTTTCTTCCGGAAAGGTAACTTCAAGACCAAAGGTAAATTTGGTTCTTCTAACGCCTCTTCCTCTCCTTTGTGTTTCAAGTGCAATAAGCCAGGACACATGAAAGCGGAGTGTCCTCTCAACAAACAAAAGGAGAAGTGGAAGGCGCCAAAATTCGATAAGTCCAAGAAATACAAAAAGGGGTACAAGAAAGGACTTGTCGGAGCAACATTCACCGACTCCGAGGATTCCTCAAGCGGAGAGTCGGATGATGAGAAAGTGGAGCAAGCACATATGTGCTTCATGGCAAGAGAGGAGAACGATCAAGGATCCTCCTCTTCCGATGATAGTAATGACGAAAGCGATGAGGTAACAATGGATGATCTTAGAAATGCTAACTCTCAACTTTGGTCAAAATACACTAAGTTAGTAAATAGATATACTAAGGTAAAAGATGACCTAGCTCGCATTCAAACATCGCCTAAGACTATCATCACCAACAACGACACCGTTGTTGAAGAGTTAAGAAATGAGATTGTTAATCTCAAATCTAAACTTGAACATGTTAGCATCGAGGATCCGGAAGAACATAGGATAGCGGATTTAACTTCTCAAAACTCGACTTTGAGTATTGAGAACGAGAATCTTAAATCTCGTGTTTTTGTGCTCACATTGCAAGTATCCAATTTGGATACTTCTATGCGTTCTCTCAAAGAGAAATATGAGAACACATTGGGCCGAATTAACAAATTCAACAAAGGTAAGGACCATTTGGATAAAATCCTAAGTGACTTACTTCCGGCCAATCACCACATTGGTTTGGGGTATACGATGGGATGTCCATCCAAAGCGGCCACTACTTTTGTTAGGCCAACTTCCGGTGACTCTACGAGTGGTAGCAAACACTCTATTGATAGTTCATCTACCAATGATGCTTCCACTTCGTCCACGCCCTCTTTTGGAAAGAAACCCACTTTGGGTGGACCTCCAAAGAAGGGGCATGCTTATATGTACACCAATACCATGCCACGTAGGAACACACGTCCTACTCCACCATCTCACACATATGATGATTTTTATGCAACACATTCTCGGGCACGTGCACACCATGTGAGACACCCTCACGCACGTGTTCCCACACATGCTTATGATCACACACCGCATCATATGAATAATTCTCATCGTGCACCATTCCATCATGTCCCGTATGCCTATCCACAACATGCATCACGTAGAAATCAACGTCGCATGCATGCACCCAATAGGATGATGGCTCCCAAAATATTCACTATTTGGAGCCCAAAGGACTCAAGCATGGACGAAAAACAAATGTACATGAATGCTTATTTTTCGGATGTTATGCATAGTAAGAATTATGTGGGAAAGTCTAAGTCCACTTGGACTTGGCTTCCAAAGGTCTAATCTCTTGGACCCAATTACCTTGGGTACCATGATATGGAAGTTTCTATCTTTAGGTACTCAAGGAAAAGAAAAAGGGAAGGAGCAACAAATTTAAATTTAGCTCCAAAGGGAATTGGATACTCGATAGCGGGTGTTCCAAGCACATGACGGGTGACGCTCGTTTGCTCTCCGGAGTGGTTCCCATTGCGAATGGAAACCGCGTCGTATTTGGAGGCAACGAGAGCGGAACCATCATAGGTGTTGGTAAAGTCGGTAACCCTTCTAAACCCCTAATTAGTGATGTTTATCTTGTTAGTGGTTTAAATCATAATCTCATTTCAATAAGCCAACTTTGTGACAAAGGTTACAAAGTTAGCTTTGCGAAAGGATTGTGTCATATTTTAAGAAAGGATAATGAAAAATTATTATTTTCCGGAACTCGTCGTAAAGACATTTATATTTTGGATCTTCCTAAGTCATATGAACAATGTCTCGTTGCCAACACAAGTGAACAACACTTATGGCATCGACGCTTTGGACATGTGAACTTTGGAACACTATATAAGCTTTCAAAATTGAATTCCATTAAAGGTTTTCCGAAGCTCGTTTTTGAAAAGAAAAGTTTTTGTGATTGTTGTCAACGCGGCAAGCTTCCTAAATCTTCATTTAAACCTAAGAAAAGCATCTCTACTAAACGGCCACTAGAGCTATTACATCTAGATTTATTTGGGCCAACTAGAGTAGCTTCCTTAGGAAATGCAAGGTATGGACTTGTCATCGTAGATGACTATTCAAGATTTACTTGGGTATTTTCATTGTGTAATAAAAATGAAGCTTTTGAAAACTTCACAATTTTTGTTAAGAAAGTACAAAATCTCTTAGGAACCACCATTGTCACTATTCGTAGTGATCATGGAGGTGAATTTGAGAATGAGTCTTTTGAGACATTTTGTGATGAAGTTGGTATTACTCACACCTTCTCTTTCCCTCGTGCACCTCCTCAAAATGGTGTAGTTGAGAGAAAGAATATGACGCTAGTGGAGTGTGCTCGCACTATGCTTGATGATAGCCAACTTGGCCATCAATTTTGGGCGGAAGCGGTACACGCCGCTTGCTATGTGTTTAATAGAATACTTTTGAGGCCCGGCACTAAACAAACTTGTTATGAATTGTTGTTTGGTAGGTTGCCTCAAGTTAAACATTTTCGTGTTTTCGGTTCGAAATGTTTTATTAAGAACACATATGGTTGTTTGGACAAATTCGATCCAAGATCCGATGAGGGGATCTTTGTTGGATACTCTACGCGTAGCAAAGCCTACCGGATATTCAACAAACGAACCTCAACGATCGAGGAGTCGCTTCATGTCTCATTTAATGAAGGATTTGTTCCAACTAGAATTTCAAATGATAATGATTCTTTGGATGTTTTATGTGATTCGTTTGATAATTCTAAGTCTAATGATTCTATTGATTCTATTGAGACTAACCCAACTAATGAAGTTGTTGAGAATGTTCCTAGTGATCAAGGTATTCCCAAACGGCTTCATTCGGTTCGTGACCATCCCCATGAGCAAGTCATTGGCAATATCTATGATAGTGTCAAGACGAGATCGCAAGTTCACCACTTCGCAAATTGTGCCTTTGTCTCATCGATAGAGCCAAAGAATATTAATGAAGCATGCGAAGATAGCGCTTGGATCTTAGCCATGGAGGAGGAGCTCATTCAATTCGAGAGGAATGAGGTATGGGAGCTCGTTCCATTGCCATCGAAGAACCACACCGTCATAGGGACAAAGTGGATCTTCAAGAACAAAACCGACGAAAACCAAGTCGTCGTCCGGAACAAAGCTCGGTTAGTTGCTCAAGGCTATCGTCAAGAGGAAGGTATCGATTTCGAAGAATCTTTCGCTCCGGTAGCTAGATTAGAATCAATTAGATTATTATTGTCTTTTGCATGCCATAAGAATTTTAAATTATTTCAAATGGATGTTAAAAGTGCATTTTTAAACGGAGATGTCGTTGAGGAAGTTTACGTTTCTCAACCTCCGGGCTTCGTAAATGAAAAATTTCCGAATCACGTTTTTAAACTAAAGAAAGCTCTTTATGGTTTGAGACAAGCTCCTCGAGCTTGGTATGATCGCCTAAAGAATTTTCTTTTGGATTTGAATTTTAAAATGGGCGAAGCCGATTCTACTCTTTTTATTAAGCATGCGAATAATGATATTTTATTAGTTCAAATTTATGTTGATGATATCATTTTCGGTGCTACTAACTTCACTCTTTGCGAAGAATTTTCTAATGTTATGAAGGAACAATTTGAGATGAGCCACATGGGCGAACTCAAATATTTCTTAGGTCTCCAAATTCGCCAAATGAACGATGCAATCTTCATCCACCAAACGAAGTACACGGTGGAGTTGCTAAAGCGATTTGGAATGGAGAATGCCTCCGGGAAAAAGACTCCAATGAGCACGACTACGCATCTTGACAAGGATACGGGCGGTAAGGATGTAGACATTCGTCTATATCGAGGTATGATAGGTAGTTTGCTTTATCTTACCGCAAGTAGGCCCGATATTATGTTTGCCGTATGTATATGTGCTCGTTATCAGTCTCAACCTAAGGAGTCTCACTTAGTAGCGGTAAAGCGTATTTTTCGCTATCTAAGTTACACATTAGATTTTGGATTACTTTATCTGAGATCTAGCACATATGAGTTAGTCTCATATAGTGACGCTGATTATGCGGGATGCAAATCCGACAGGAAAAGTACTAGTGGCACTTGCCATTTTCTAGGAAATTCTCTTGTCTCTTGGTTTTCCAAGAAGCAAAATTCGGTTTCACTTTCAACCACCGAGGCGGAATATATTGCCGCCGGTGCCGCTTGTGCCCAGGTTCTTTGGATGAGACACACTTTGAAGGATTTTGGTATTCATTGTGATACTAGCCCTATCATGGTGGATAACCAAAGTGCTATTTGTCTTTCAAAGAATCCGGTGCACCATTCCCGATCGAAACACATAGATGTCCGACACCATTTCTTAGATGATCATGTTGCTAAAAAGGACATCATTTTAGTGTACGTTGAAACCCAAAAGCAAATCGCCGATATTTTCACGAAACCCCTAAAGGAGGACTCCTTTGTGCGGTTGCGTCGAGAATTGGGGATTATGGGTGAATCCGAGATATAGGATTCATATTTCATTCAATTATCTTGCATGCTTCTATATTTCGCGTTATTTCAATCATGATAGATTTATAGAATTTTTGAGAATTTTATGTGATTTGTTTGAATTTATGATCGAAATCGTATCTCAATGTCTATTTAAGATTTCGACGTTTAATGGGGTAGTTTAGATGAGTATCGAGAGTTTTGCGATATATCGTCCAAGTGTTTTGAGGAGAGAACTTGATTATCACTTTTTGGACTTTGTTAGTCGGTATCAGTTCAACCACCAACCGACTAGATGTTCATCTAGTCGGTTAGTAGAAGAACTTACACCGACTAACTCAAGCTTATTGAGTTTCCTTTCCATCTTGAACTCTTTAGTCGGTTCATGCTCAGTGACCGACCGACTAGATTGAGATCTAGTCGGTCAGTAAATGAACACAGACCGACTAAATCTTGTCAGTAACTCTTGGATTCAGTCAATGTTTGCAACTAGTCGGTTCAAGCTCATTGACCGACCGACTAGATCGTGATCTAGTCGGTCAGTGCTTGAACTGTGACCGACTAGTTGTGCCAGGGGCTGTTTGGTCTTTTGCGAAATCGACCGACTTAAACTCAGTTTAGTCGATCGATTTTCATTCTAATCGATCGAAATCACTTCTCTCTCCGCTCAAAACCCCGACCTCCCTCGAAACCCTTCGACTTCCGATCGATCTCCGGCCATTTTTCCGGCCATCTCCGTCGATCTCCTCCGTCGGCCCCTCATTCTAGGTGATCTCCTCTCCTCCTAGGGTCAGATTTCATTTCCTAGGGCTAGGGCTTGCTCGGGTTCTTAGGGTTTATTTTTTTTCGGCTAGGGCTTCTTCGTTTGATCTCCTTGTCCCGTGTCTTGCTTCGACTATGGCAAGAACACGCATTCCGATCACTCCCTCTAGCCCCTCTCCGATGACCGTTGATCCAATCTCTTCGGATCCCGAGCATCCAACCCCTCCGAAGCGTAGAGCCAAGACCACCCATCCTTCGTCGTCTTCGCCTCCTCTCAAGAAGAAGAGGACGACGACCGCTAAATCTAAAGGTCAACCGAAACCCAAACCCAAGCCTAAGCCCAAGGCCAAAATTCTTGCTTCTGCATCTTCGTTCCATACTCCTACCGATTCCGATACGGAGTATAACCCCGAGACCGAGACTCATAGGGAACCCTCTCCTCCTACTCATCCCGAGTCTAGCACCCACCCTCGTTCGTCTACCCGTAAGCCTAAGGGAAAGGATCCGATGCCGGTGGGCGGTGTCGATATTTCCTTATGTCGCGATGACCCTTTGTGTCTCGCGGCGTATAACCGTATCGAACATTGCCCGCTGCTTCTGGAGCATTTCGTCCAGTTTAGCGACTTCATAGGGTTAGCTGATCTTCTGTCGTCGTCGGGTCTTCTCGATTACCTTCGATATGACCCGAAGGCGAATCCTCACCCCTACCCTAGATTAGTGAAGCTTTTCTATGCGAATAGGATCCGGGGTCAGTACGATCAGACCCACTCTGTTGAGACGACCGTTTTGGGGACTCCTATAGTCCTCACTGCGGAAATCTTAGGAGAGATTTTGGGTATCTCTTCGTCTGGCCTTCTTCCTTCTGATATTTCGATAGATGATATTTCTTCTCTTGATCAGGCTATGCTTTCAGAGATTTTCCATCAGATCCCTCCTGCCATGATTGGCGTGCCTTCTAAATCTTTCAAGCCTAATGCGTGGGTCCTCAATCTGATTCTGAAGTCGTGCTTGCTTCCCAAGTACGGCTCCTCATCTTTACCTTCCCAGCCATTTTTGAAGCTTATCTATGCGATCTTCATGGGGAGCTCGATTAATTGGGCTCGAATTATACTCGATAAGATTGACTCTTTCGAGTGTATTCGAAAGTCCAATAAATCAGCTCATATCCCATTCCCATGCATGTTGACCCTCGTGTTTCGTCATTTTCGTGTCACGTTGCCTCGTGACGATGAGCGTCCCCTTGGTCCTCCCCTGAATGCGACGGCCGTCAAGAAATCTCTTGCGGCTCTTCGTCACGTTCAGAGGACGACACCTTCTGCGTCTGTCCCTGCCTCTGCCAGTGCCTCTGCTACTCCCGTTGCCACCCTTGATGATGTCCTACGGATACTTCGTCGTCACGAGTCCCGCTTGGCTCGTACCGAGGAGGTAGTCTGCCGTATGGCTCGTCGGATGGGTGTTGAGCTTCCTCCTTCCGTGTCTGAGGATGAGGAGTTTGATGAGATGGCTGAGGAGGACATTGAGGAGCTCTGTCGTGCTTCGACTCGTGCCCCCGAGGGCACTTCTGCTGGTACTGCTGCTGCTGGTACTTCCTCTTCGGCTCCTGGAGTTGCCACCTCTTCCGGTGTTCCAGAGCCATCTGCTGCAGCTCTTCAGCCTTCTGAGCCTGCTGCTGACCCAGTTTTCGAGCCTGCTCATGTATTTGCTGCTGCTGCTTCTGTCGAGACTCATGCTGCTGTTGCGCCTGTTGCTGAGATCTCGACTCCTGCCCCGACGATTCCATCTGTTGAGACACCTCTTCTCCCTGCAGAGCCTGAGTCCACTCCGTCGACTGGACCCACGGACGCTGCAGATCCTGCCTCCTCCTCGTGATCGTCTGTTCCGAGGACTCTCCACTGCGTTCTGGATGATATATGTTTAGTGAGAGTGTTTTGGGTTAGGATGGGGTTGAGAGATGCTTTGATGTATTATTTTTTTTGTGCTTTCTGGTTGTCGGTGTTGGATTTTATGATGATGATGATGTATTTCTTTTTGATAATCTGTAGCGCTTGATATGATGTATCTCATATATTCGATGTGATATTTTTTGGATGTACTCATGTTGTCTCTATATATATATATGTTCATCATCGTTCACTTTGTCTTTTATTCGTCGTGCATATTTGAATATTCGTTGAATTCATTTGAAATGTTATTTCGTCGCTCGACGCATAAAAACTTGGTTAAATAGATTTAAATTCTATAATTGAATATTAACCAAGAATATTGAATATTGAAGAGTATGTTTCCTTATTCAAGAAATGAATAAATATTTGGTATTTTTGATGATTTTGCTTATCGTTGATTTTTATTGATAATGGAAAATTTGGCACACCTTATTTTGATTTCCACAATTTTCCCTTGGTGTCAA
Source organism: Scilla litardierei (assembly GCA_030789695.1). Classification (NCBI taxonomy): domain Eukaryota; kingdom Viridiplantae; phylum Streptophyta; class Magnoliopsida; order Asparagales; family Asparagaceae; genus Scilla; species Scilla litardierei. The sequence continues at coordinate 48,107,939 of CM061138.1, read as the reverse complement.
GTTGGTCCATTGTCTTTGTCTTCGACTCCCGATGATGGATTTTACATTTCCTAATTGTTGTCGTTGTATGCCCCCCATTTTTGGGATAATGCCAAAGGGGGAGAGATAATGATAATAAATAGCGCAAATGAAAATTTAACTCAATTTCCAAGAATCTAGTTTGATATGTTAGATTCAGGGGGAGTTAAGATACATATAAGGATTTTTCAAAATCCGATATTTCAAAAATCAATTCACTCTGTTTATCTTACTCGTCTGCTTGATGCATTTCATTTATATTCAATTTGGAATTAACGTGTCATCAATGCAGGGGGAGTAAGTATTTTACATTTGAATTATTATTTTTGATTATTATTTATGTTGGTTTGTCATCACCAAAAAGGGGGAGAATTTTGAATATTGGACTCCCCGGATTTGGTTTTGGATGATGAGCAAACATAAATAATTCATAAACTAACAATTTGTGAGCGCAGTATTGGAGATCGTCGCCATTTTCACGTGAACATTCAAAGCGACATCTCAACACTTTCCAAAGCTCATATTCATGCCTAAAGCTTCGTTGAAGCTCTTGCAACGCTTTGGAAGTTATGAAGATTCAATCGAAGCTATTGAAGACCGTTTATTAAGGTTTTATTTATAGTCTTTTAGTTTCGATTGATAGAATGTTAAGCCTTGAGTATATCTTACGTTTCTATCTTCATTACGCTCATTTCGTAGCTCTAGGATTCTTGCACAAGTTCACTCTAACTTCCTCGAAGCGTCGCGCTTCGATTCGGACTTTGTTGTGCATGTTAGTTGGTACAAGAACAAGTACTGACCGACTAGATGGTGATCTAGTCGGTCGGCCACTGTTCTTGGACCGACTAGTTTCTGTCAGTTAATTTCTTGGACTTTACTGTTTACAGTTAGTCGGTCTACGTTGACTCACCGACCGACTAGTTTGTGAACTAGTCGGTCAGTGATGCTTCTTTGACCGACTAGTTGTGACTTACTGTTCACTCTAAATTTCTCCTAAGCTACTGTTTACCGTTAGTCGGTCTAAGAACGTTTGATGACCGACTAGTTGACAATCTAGTCGGTCAACTTTTGTTCTTGGACCGACTAAGTCAACTTGTGTTCAGACTATTTCATTTTGCCTCTTAGTCGGTCTACGTTCACTGACTGACCGACTAGTTGTGAAACTAGTCGGTCAGAAAGTCTTCTTGGACCGACTAGATTTCTAGGTCTGAAATTCTATCTCTTCTCAGATCTTCACTTAGTCGGTTCATGCTGTTTGACTGACCGACTAGTTGATGAACTAGTCGGTCAGTGATTGTTCTTTGACCGACTAATTCTCACAGATTTCTATCCGTTGGAGAATGACCTAACTTGTTTTTATGGGACCCTATAAATACGAACCTAGGTCATTTCTATCTTCAATAGAGCTGCCATTAAGAGATTCATTGAGTTCTAAAGAGATAGCCATTCTCCCTCAAATCTAAAGCTCTCTTCCTCACAAGAAACCCATTCTCTCTCATTTCTAGATCTAGAGAGAAGCTTGTTCTTGGTGAGCTCTTCAAGCTATTGCTTGATTCAAGTTTCCAAATCTTCCCTAGGCACCCATTGCTGCTCATTTCCTTGGTGCTAGGGTTTGGTAACTTCATCTTCCTCAAATCCTTCATTCCACCTATTGGGTAAGAAAAACTCAAGGTATAGGATTTTGTGGTAAGCTTGTTTATTTCATATTAAACTCTTTAATATTGCTTTGTGATTCTCTCGGTTGTGAGAGAAGGTTGTGATCCCGGGTTGTGGGATTCACGTTTGCTATTGCATGTATGATTTGATCTTGTGAAGGTTTTTCACAAGATATTCATAGTGGAAATCTTGAGTTAGGGTTTCTAACTCAAGTATCCGGAGGGGATCCGGGTGGTTGGGACGTAGGATCACCGGGAACAAGTCGGGGAGACTTGGGTGGATCCGAACCCATTAACATCGTTTGTTTGCATTGTTATTTTCGTTGTCGTCACTCAATTTAAGCTTCCGCAAATTGATTTGGTAGTTGATTGCAATTTAATTTGGAATTATACTCCTTATTATTTTAAAGTACTATTCACCCCCCCTCTAGTACTTGTGCAGTAGCTGGTAGGGCATTACAGTGACAATCCCGATCCCACCCGCACCGAGGGGGTCGCTTGGGGCTCCGGTCAGGGTTCCTGGACACCGGTCGGGAACCGCAGGGGGTGAACGGATGCCTCCCTTCGGAGCCTAAGGGGCCCGAAGAGAGGAAGAAGAAGAAGGCGGGGGAGGGTTGGCCCTTGATGGTGCCCGAGGCGCTGATCCTCTTTGGGGCAACCCTCCTGCTGGTGGAGGTGGCCACTTCTGTCGGCCTGGCCGAGCAGTTTCCAGTCAGTGCAGGGGGCACCCTGTCTGTACTTGATGCTGGCCCGGATGCCCCGCCTGGAGATTCGGTCTTTCTCGATCGAGACGTGTCCCTTCAACATGCACAGGGTTCCGTCCTCCCGAGGGACCGTTTCTTCTTAGAGAGGGTCCGCCACGATCGCTTGGCGAACTCCCTGGTCTGTCAGCTTCAGCAGGTTGGTGTTTTTCTTGCCTTCACCCGCGATCCTCGGTGTCCTTTGCTTATTCCTTCTGTTTTGCAGGCTTCCACGATGGCTGTCGAGATGTAGAGCGGGTGACCGGCCTCGAGGCGGCCATGGCACAGGAGCGCCTTAGGGCTGGGACGGCCGATGTGGTAGCTGAGAGGCCTGTCAGGAAGCTCCTCGTTCGTGGTGTCGGGTGGAAGAGTTTATGTCCGAGGTAAGGGACTTGAGGGAGGCCCTGGCGGCCGCCGAGAGGTCCGGCCAAGAGCAGAGGAGACGTTTCGTCGGGAGAGGGGCGAGCTCTGGGCCGAGCTGGGGTGTCATGGCCTGTTTAGTCCTATACGGTGACTGATAAGGTAGTCCTTTATGCGCGAGTAGAGGGAGTGTAATGAGTTGATAAGAGGTGATATGTCGTGTATGTGGCTGGAGGCAGTCGTGTAATTTCGTGAAGAGTGTAGGGGTATTTTGGTCATTTGGCCATAGGGGGGTGGAAGTGTGTGTAGAGGGAAAGTGGATGTGTAAAGTAGTGTCATACTTGTAAATTTTGAAAGAGTGGGTTAGTGTGTGAGGGGGCCAGTGTGAAAAGGGATGGGTTTAGTGGCACACCCGTAAATTTTTAGAAAGGCTAGGGGCAAAACGGTCATTTGGCCTAAAGCTGATGTGCGTACACACTAAAATTGTGTGTGCATAAAGTAATGGCAAACGTGTAAATACTTGAAACTTGAGGGGTAATTTTGGAAGGGTATTATAGTCATTTTAGCCTATGCATGCTTATCCTAAGAGAGTTCTAGAGTTAGATATTTTCTATAACATTTCTAGCTCTTTCTTTAACTCTCTTTCCTTTTCTTTTCATTATATATTCTTCTATCCCACCCATAACCCTTGGCCGAACTCCCCCTTTCCCTTTTTCCCCTCCATCAAAACTCAAAAACCTTAATTTCACTTCCAAGGATTCAAGAAAAACCTTAACTCTTCAATGAGAAAGAAGGGTGAAAGGAGGAGAAAGAAAATAGAGGAAGGAAGAGGATTTCATGAGGTATGATTCTAACCTAGGGTTGTGGATTTTTATTTAGGGATATGAGTATGTTATGATGTTATTTATATTGTTCATGTTCTTGATTTCATGTATTATGTGTGCAATAGCCCAAAAGATTCAAATTTTCCTTGTTTTTCCAAGCAAATCACCCGATCCTGAAAAAACAGAAATTCTGTATGTGTGTTTATACATCAATTCTGATTTCTGTAGTTTGAATTAGTTTCTGAAAAAAATATGTAGTTATAGATCTTGAAGTTCTACCCCAAAGTCATATAAAATTTGTCATATGTTGAGTTCAATAAGTAGGAGTAAAAATTCAGTGTTTACAACATGTCTGGAAATCTGTCAAGCTGGACATAGTTTAGAAACATGAAGCCCATCACCTGCACACTTCATGAAATTAGTTGATCTTGGTCTTGTTGGAAAGTTAACAAGTTTATCTAAAATTTCATCAGAGTGCTTATATGTCAAAATTCTGGCTGCAACATGCTTAAAATTGGCTTTCAATACAGGCCCAGAATTCTGTCTGAAAAACAGTCTGGATATACTGCACCAATTAATTCACTATAAATCACTCAGTCCACATTACTGTATGAAATTTTATAGGTGAACCCAGGACTCTTATATATACAACTTTCATTCATTGAGTTTTGTCTAATTCATAAGAGAAATAGGTTAAAAATGCTGATTTTCTAGCTGTTCTTGCAATTTCAGCATGCTGGATTGTATTGGGTGAAGTTGGAATAGTGTGATAATGCTAATTTTCCACTCCAAAATGCATGAATGATGTTGGTGCGTGTACGTAAGTTTAGTTATGCTATTGGTTACAAAAATTGATTGTATAATCATCTTCTTTTATGTGGTGCTCGTTATATGTTTGTTAAAATGCCCAAATGAACTTGAAATTGAAGAAACTTGAGAAATAGCCTTTATAACGTGTGCGCCATGTAATACCATTGAGAAATTGTGTATGTTCATTGAATATCATTACACATGACATGTCAACTGGGACGTCTCGATCTGCCCTAAGGCAGGTGAGCATCCTGGTATGGGGATGTGGGAAGTTTGGGTATAACTTAACTATAAGAGGCTGGACTGAGAAGTTGGGAAAGAGATATGTGATATGGGATATTTATTTCCCACTCGCCTTTACCGAGAGTGGAGGGGACATACGGAGGTTTTGTTATTATATGGAGAGCCTCACTTCTGCCAGGGACATGGGAGCTAAGAGGCCCAGCGTACAGTGCCCGTGTCCACTGCGTCGTGTGCTATGTTCACCCCAAATTTGGGGTGAGGTCCAGGCCCTTATCTTTGGATGATACACTGGCTTCCAAAGAGTCACTAACATCTGCTGACTAATGAACTTTATATGCGTTGTTGTTGCACACTTGTGTGTGTTGTACTCTTTACCTTGGTTGCTTGTGATCCTATTGCCTTTACACTCATAACCCTAAGTGATTACCCCATACCCTGGTTAGTTTCTTACTTAAACGTGCTCATTTTACTTTTCAGTTCCTGAGCAGGTGACCCCAGAGCAGAATCTCCCTCAAGAGATTACCCATGTGTGAGCTGACACCTTGAGGACACTACTCTTTTGGGATGTGTCTTGTAGTGTGAGTTGGGTTGAATGGTGGGCGAGTGTCTTTGTAGCTGTGTTATATGTGGTGGCTTGCAACACTTCTTATGTATGTACTTGAGTCAGTTCACTTTGTACTTGATGCTGGAGTATGGTACGCTCTTTGGTTATGTAGTTATGCGGATATGTACTCTCTGTGATGGCAGTATGTGTTGCTTCTTTCTTATGTATATATATATATGTGTGTGTGATGTATGATCCCAGCATTCGCAGTGGCCTGCTTATCGTGTTTCTCTATTCACGCTTGTTGTAATACCGCGGCTTGTCAAGCTCCATCCTCCATTCCCATGGTTTGCGTTGCCTTACAAAGTATTTGGGGGAATGAAGCGTGACATGGGGGCCATGTGACAAGCACAGCCCGTCCGACTCCTCGAGGAGGTGGAGAGGGGCTATGTGGAGGTATTGGTGCCGAGGATCGCGACATCTCTCTGGGAGGCGTTTCAGACCTATGAAGACCTCATGGCCCTGAGGATCGCGGGGGCCTTTTGGGACGGGTTTCGAAGGTTCGAGGAGCGGGTTCGACAGACGCGTCCTCGTCCCCCGGTCGGCCCCGAGGGGCCCGTCCGATAGGGGTAGGGGAGGCCCCAGGGGATGCTTCTTCTCATGCTCCAGCGTCGTAGGCGATGTCCCCCCATTTTTGTCCACTCATTTGTAAAGAATAATATCTCAGAATTTGAAATATAACTCTTTGAGACCTTTACCATTTTGTGTACTGTCGTATTTTTGTCAAGCGTTCTCTGGATTGTGCTTCTGATGCTTAGTTACCCCCTCCTGCTGCTCATGTTGGGATGGTCCACTGGTTTGAGTTGCGGAAGACTTTCTTTTTGCCGGCTGAGTCAGCGTCTTATCGGGGTGATTAACCTGTTGGGGGGAGTTGCTCCAACTACGCGATAGATCAGGACAATCGGCTTGTCGGGGCTGATCATCGTTTCCCCGATGGATGTTCCCTAGTCTTCCCAGGGTGTTTCCTTGCAGACATCTTGTTCCCCACTTCCAAATCGAGCTTGAGCAGATGGTCCCGGTAGAACTGCCTCGCCTTGCTTGATGGTCGATTAGTCTGGCCGATTCCAAAGAAATGCTCCCGGACCTTCAGCTGAATGGATTTTCGGCCTGCCGAGGGGTTGTCATCGGTCTTAAGGCCGAGCATGAGCCCGATGGCCGAGCCGGGGGTCGGCCTACTGGGGGAGTCGCCCCCTGCCTTGCGGTCCATTCCGGTGGTTGGCCTGCTGGAGGTGTTGCCCCAGCCTTACAGGCGTTCATTGTGATCGGCCTGCTGGGGATTGCCCTCAGCCTTACGAGCGATCGTTGTGTCTGGCCTGTTGGGGGAGCCACCCCTAGTCTTACGGTTGATCGAAGTGATCGTCCCATTGGGGGACTTGCCCTATCCTTACGGGCAATCGAGTCGTTTGGCCAGCTGGGGGAGCTACCCTCAGGCTTACGGTCGATCGACGGACGGGCCTGCTGGGGGAGTTGCCCCAGCCTTACGGTCAGTCAGGTCGGTCAGCCCGCTAAGGGAGCTACCCCCAGGCTTACGGTAGAGCGATGGACCAGTCTACCGGGGGAGTTTCCCCAGTCTTACGGTTGATCGGTGCGATCGTCCTGTTGGGGGAGTTGCCCCCAGCCTTACGGGTTGTGATCGGCCCGCTGGGGGAGTTGCCCCAGCCTTATAGTCGATTAGTGTGGTCGTCCTACTGGGGGAGTTGCCCCAGCCTTACGGACGATCGTTGTGATCGGCCCGCTGGGAGAGTTGCCCCCAGCCTTATGGTCAATCAGTGTGGTCGTCCTGCTGGGGGAGTTGCCCCCAGCCTTACGGGCGATCGTTGTGATGGCCCACTGGGGGTTGCCCCCAGCCTTACGGTCGATCAGTGCGATCGTCCTGCTGGGAGAGTTGCCTCCATCCGTACGGGCGATCGTTGGGATCGTCCCGCTGGGGGAGTTGCCCCAGCCTTACGGTCGATCGGTGTGGTCGTCCTGCTGGGGGAGTTGCCCCAGCCTTACGGTCGATCGGTGCGATCGTCTCGCTGGAGGAGTTGCCCCAGTCTTATGGGCGATCGTTGTGGTCGGCCTGCCTGGGGAGTTGCCCTCGGCCTTGTGATCGACCGCGAGGTCTGGTGCAGTGGGGCGGGAAGAGACACGATTGTTGTAGTATGAACTTGCATTTCATTCTCCGAATCGGGAATACACTTGAAAGGAAAAAAGCGGGGAAGATAATGGCGAGCTAGTCTCGCCCTCGGGGGGAGTTGCAGCTGATCGTCCTGCCTCCTCACTCGATAATGCGTAGATCGGTCAGGACGACGTTTACCTTTTTTCTCTTATCCATCTGTTTGGACGTCCCCTCTCTGGGAGTTGTCTTTGGGTCGTCGACAAAGTTCTTCAGGCAAGTATGCAATTTATAGTGAATTTACGATTTGGATGTTAAATTAGTCTCTTGTATGTAAATGTTGCTCGTTACTCTCGTAACCATGGAAATTGTTGTATAAAGATAACTGGTCTTGTTATTTAATTGTTGCATACCTTGAAATAATTAACTAACGTGAGACATCGTAAAATCGTGCGCCTCGAAGGCGAAATCGTGATTTTCGTGATGTCATGTAAGTTGACAAATTCGTGCTTGTAATTCGTGAATTAGGCTGGCTCGTGTTCCAGCACAAATCTTGGGTAGGGTAAGGGTTGAGCGGCTGCTAGGCGTATGAACGGGTACTCTCTTCAAGGGCACCACCCGTATGCGGTGGGTTAGCGCCAATCACGGTAAGCCCCGTGAGAAGAACGACTCACTCATCACGTCCTAAAGGCGAGACCCTATTATAGACATGACATGCTAACTATCGTGAAATGCTAACTTGAAACTTGCAAAGTGAAATTGTTATCTCAGTGACATTGACATGCTTTACCTTACTTGTCAGATTTTCTAGAACTACATGATAGGATGTATTTACTTTAAAATTCGCATGCTTAAACTTTTATGTTTATCTTGTTAATTTATAATTGCCTCTAAAAATTCAGTATAAATTTGTATATCTTGCCTTGGGTTCTAACATCTACTTGCAGACCCTTGCTGACATACATTCATGTTTTTGGATGTATGTTAGCTCCCGAGCTTTAGCACCAGGAGGACTAGTTGAGATAGCTGAATCAGTGGACCAAGGACTGTCAAACTAGAGAACCTTCATTGTAATTCACTCATTTGTTGTACGAGTCATAAGACCCTCTCTTTTCTATTCCTGCATCGTTGTAATTCCGTTGAGACATTTGAGATTGTAATAATGGGTTACTTATCTGTGTTGTTTTGAGTAATGCAAAGCAAGAACCTGCAGTTTTCACACAGACGCTTATTGTGTTAAGTCAAGGGGGAAAGAAAAGCAAAAGTACCTCCTCCTGACTTGCACAAGCGGGCCCGTTCGCGTCCTCGCTCCCAAGCCTAATGGGAAGCGGGGCGTGACACTATGCGATAAATTCGGATTCAAGTGAAAACATGCACCAAAATCACAATATCCTCATGGCACCCCAAATGATGTTTACAAATGATTTCAAAGCCAATATACTCAATGTATGAAAGTAAATAACAAATGATACTCCCCTCAATCCAATTCAAAGAAAAGTGAGGTAATAAGCCCGTATCACATTCATTAAGATATATCGCAAATGACAAAATTTCCAATTTTCATGGAAATGGCCAAAACGAAAGAAAATCCTCTAAGTTGTGGGAGATAAGATTGCATCACTTATGTTACTTATTCTTTCATTTATTCTTTTATTTTTCTTTTCTTTTCTTTTTCCTTCGTTTTTTGTGTTCTTTTTTTTATGTTTATGTTTTGCATTCACGCGATAATGCTATGAAATGCAAACACGGCCACCTTTGCATACACGCGATAACGCTATATAGGCAAAGGGATGGAATGATCTCCTAAATCTCATTTTTGGCGTCCTCCCCAATGTTTCGTGGGGCACCGGCTACTCAATTTGACTAGAAGAAACATTCACTTATATAACTCTCATTCTCATTCTAACATGAATTATCAACTCATCCACCCACTCCTTAAGAGGAAAACAAAAGATGCACCATTGGCCACGCCCAATCCAATTAAAAACTACGTCATTCATCTCAAATCATGTAATCACTTACACCAAACTATTCTCAAATTGGTCCAAAGAGAGTATCATGACATATAATGTAGTTCCATACATAGCATATTCACATATGAATCCAAATTGGAAAAGAATTAAACCATGCCAATCAAACATTTATGAATTTGATACCAAAATGATAATCCGAAAAATTGCATGTCATTAAGCATGTAGGGACTAAGCACAAAGCAAGCGGCATATGGACAAGGAGGGCAAATAAGATATGCAATAAAAATCATTGGATGAGAGCAAGATGGAGGTATCTCAAAAAAAAAATTTAGCTACCATCAAAATCCTAACAATCTAAAGATTCTAACGCTCTCCCCCCCCCAACTTAAAATAAATATTGTCTGCAATGTTGGGAGAGTATTAGATCTGGACAAAAGATCTTAGAAAAGAAAAGAAAAGCACACAAAAGCACTAAAATAAAACATTTAGTTATTTACACTATTGGAAAGAACACATCGTGGCAAAAGGAGGATCTCGAATGTATAACGGTGGTGGAAACTGCTCGATCATATCCTTACGCTCCTCTACGAGCGTCGCCACGTCCAATGCCCTACATCCATTGCGGGCATTAGTGGCAAGCGACACAACCCCGAGCATCTCCTTATGATGGATTCCTGCAAAATGGGAGAGATAGGTCGTGTCAAAAATAATTGGGTGAGAACGCCCATCCAAGTGAAAAGCTTGCCAACATGGGTCGTCGAAATGAATAAATGAATTCACGATCAAATGACGACAATCCGAATCATTATGATATGGAATTAAATAATTTGATTCGGTGGTGGAGGGAAAAGAAAGATGGGAACTTCCCTGAAATATGATGCTAGGCTCGGGATGATGCACGGCCTCAGGAGGAGGTGGAAGTGGCTGCAGAGAAAAAACTGGAGTAGGATGGAGCTCGGGCTCAATATATACCATGTCACAATCCCCATCACTATCCTCTTCCTCGACGTCAACATCAACAATCTCTGTGACACTCCCCACAACTGGTAACTGCTCCTGACAAATCTCCTCGATGACTGGCAAGTGCGCATCCTGAGGCGAGGGAAGTGACATCAGTGACAGGACTGGAGGTAGACATGTCTCGGGCAAATCCAAGCACGCATCATCCTCATCATCCCAGAAATGGTTCATCTCAGTCGTCCTCCCTAAGTACTCAACCGCCTCGACCTGTGAAGCTAACTCAGAAGTGGATTGTGGCTCAGGCTCCATGATGTCCTCAATCTGCTCTCAGCCATCATGCACATTCGCTTCATCCTCAACCTCAACGTGAAAATGCATCGTGTCACTGTCATGATCGACACACACTCCATCATCCATCTCCTCTGACTCCTCAAAATATGGACATTCAGCTTCTTCTACTTGGCTTTATTGCGCCCCATCATCATGTTCAGCTTGTTCCTCCGTAGGGCCGTAATGGAATGAGCCATCAGCTGGCTCCTCAGGCTGGTCCTGGACATGCTGGATCGTCTCCTCATACTCTACAAGGTCCCTCAGGTAACACCATGAATCCTCCGTCGAATAATCAAAGAACTCCCAACCGCAGCTCATCTGCACGAAATCCCGCCCAGATGGCGATAATCCTATGTAGAAGATTTGCAGAAGATGATCCTCGTGAAAGCTCTGGTGTGGGCACGCAAGCACCAAATCAGTGAACCTATGCCAAGCCTGATGGTAGGCCTCCCATTCAGCTTGGGCAAAGTTCGCTATGTACTGCTCCATGGCCTGCCGCCCCTGAACCTGCTCCAAGAAAATAGGCAAAAATACTCGTAGAAATTCAGCCTGAAACAACAACCAAGTAAAATTTGAGTCCAGAGACAATGAATCAAACCACAATCTAGCATCATCTTGCAAAGTGGATGGAAAAAATCTAAAGTATATGCAATCATCAAAAATTTTCCCATCAAGACATGAAAATATCCAATCTTCAAACCTTTTCAAATGTAAATGAGGGTTCTCCCACTCCGAACCATAAAAGTATGGCGGGAGTGGGATATCCTCCAAATCAATGTCGGAAAAGTATGAAGATGTGCCATTTTGTTGTAAAAAATTCTCAAGAAAATGAGAATAAACAACCAAAAGACTCAATAAGTGGAAAGTAAATAAATAGGGAAGACACAACACTAAGAGATAGAAGTATCACACTAAAACTTTCGAAATCAATCAAAAATTGCTAATAATAGAAACCATTGTCCCCGGCAACGGCGCCAATTGGTTGACACGGAAGGACGCACAAGGAGCACGACTTCCACCCCCAAGCATAGGAGTGTAAATACAATAAAAATAACCGGTGAGTACCGGGTCGGATCACAGGGACAAGTCGTTCTATATTCACAAAATTTGATCGATAAATAAAAATAAAGTGTGCTACAACCACCTCAAATACGGTGGATGGGTGTGGGAAAAAGTGTGGAATCTATAATCCTAGCCTACGCACTAAGGGTGGAGAGCCGAATCGGCAAGCAACGAGGAGGACTCATGTGGTGTGTGTGAATGAGGTCGTGGGCGTGGGAATTCATCCCAAATATAACTCAATTGATCTCCCGGCTAAGGAAGCTCAATCGGAAAATACGGCATTTCATCGAACAAGTGGGGTGCAATAAGTAATGAATGAAACTCATGAGTAATCGACAATGAGCACATTAGAGAGGGTCCGCTAGGATGATCCTCTCTTTGGATTTCCCCTTAGGGTTCCAATAAAAAAAGTAACTCAAGTTTCATCCACCAATTTAGAAAATAAAATTGTGCTAGAGATACAATTCTCAACCCAACAACAACAATCAAACAACACAACCACACAAGCAATCACACTACTCAATCATACCAAATAGGACGGAATTCATAGACAAATTCATCAATGGTTCAATACAAAAGAGAAATGCAAAAATTACACAAAAGAGAGGAAAGAGATCACCAATCTCTCAAGAAATGAGGCTTCCCTCTCACTTGGGCACCTCATCCAAGCTTCTCCACCATCCAATGGCCTCCAAGCTCCACCCCTAGCCTCTTGGGGAAGAAGAGAGCCCCAAACCATTAAAAAAAACTCCAAACAGCCGAGAGCTGCTCAAAAAAATCCACACTGGCCGAAGAGAGCCTCCCAATTTCGCAACACATGCGAAATTAAACCAAGTTACGCATTAATCGGCCCGACTTGGGCTTGCGGGTTGGGCGCTGGCCGCCCGACCCGCGCCCAGCTGACCGTCGCAAGATTCATGCGGGGCACGTGCCTTGCCCGTTCGCTCGCGGAGCAGGCCGACCCAGCGGCCGGCCCACGAGGATACTGCTTTGCCTTTTTAATTAATTTTTTTAAAAAAACTTCCAGCGGTCCGCGAAGTTACACAGTGGCGGCCCGCCCGCAAGTTGGCTTTTTATTTTTTTATTTTTTTTATTTTTATAAATTCCAGAAATGCTCTTATATGCTTCAAAAATTCCCCAAAATTAGCTCCAATCTCCAAAAAAATCTGGAGAAATTCCAGAAAAATCCCAGAAGTACCTGAAAAATAAGAGGAGCAAAATTTAGTCCATAAAAACTATATTTTATGTATAAAATATGAATAGACTTTAATAATACACAATATCTCAAATAAGCACGTATCAAGCCAAAATTAACATGATATACACATAAAATGCCCAGAAAGGGGGGGAATAAGCAATTTATACCCCCGAATCACACCATAATAGAGCTCTAGTTGGGGAAACTTGAACATGAAAGGTATCGGTGAAGAAGTCACACATCTTGCCAATAGGTTAGCCTCCTCGGGGTAGGGGGACGCTCAGTCGACCTTTGGGCGTCACGATACCCGTCTCAGCCTTCACGTCGATCTTCGGACCTAGCTGGCGAGTTGTCTCGGCGCTCGGGGGGATGCCCTCTCCGTCTCTCGAGGGTTCTACTCCAGTCGCGGCTTTATTGACGACGATCTTCACGCCCAGGTAAATGGCGCGGTTGTCGAAGTGGGCTCCTCCTGAGTAGTGGGGACCCTGCTGACGGTGGACTGCGTGCGTTCCTTAGCCGTAGGCCTGAGGTCGACACCTCCGGGATCTCATGGTTCTCCCTCCAAAGCCTCGCGCGCTCTGCGACGATGAAGCGAAGGTGTCGACGAGCAACTTCTTCTTCGAGACGGGCTTGTTGGGCGGCATCCGCCTCATCCTCCAGGCATCTTCTGTTGACATCAGCTTCTTCGTCATGCTTCCATTGTATGGCGGCCTCAGCCTCCTTGTCAAGGAGCCTCTGCTGGGCAGCTATCTTTTCGACGAGGCCTCTCCGCTGTGCGGCCACTTCCTCTTCGAACTTGGGACGAATGTTTCGCCTCAAGTTTGGGGGTTAGAGGGGCATAAGGGTGCCTCAGCTCTGGCCGCCTCGAAGTCTTTCATCATCTTAGCGAAGGCTATGAAACTTTGTTGGAGAGCACGAGCTGAGGCCTGGATGGTCTCAGCCATCCCCTCAGGGGGTAAGTCCGTCGAGGGAGTCCTCTAGTGAGAGTGTGACTCCTCATCCATGTGGGCTTTTTCACGGGGGGACTGTGGTTGATAGGTATGGAGTTTGACATGGGTGTGACCATTCGTTGCCACAGACGACGCCAGTTGTTGTGGGGTAAGATCCGCGTACAATGAATTTATATAGAGGTGGAACCAAGGGCACGATGGTTGCAGATGGGGGTGATTTGGCAGGTCATTGACAAGTGTTAGGGGGTGTAGAGGCTAGGCGCACTTCAGAGGTCAATCTATGAGATCGATCTTACAAGTTCGCCGCTTGTTCCTCGCTCCCATTGTGTAGGTCGCCGGTTGCTTGCTACTTGGAAGAGCCAACCTGTGCATAGAGCAGCTTGTCAGAAAGGCCGGATTGGGTTCCAATATGTAGCCTCTTCGATGCCTAAAACAGAATTAGGGCTTAAAAAAGTGGGTCAGACACGCAGGTCGAGCTAAAAGCAGGTCGACCTTACGTGACGAGCTTGGGTGTGGAAGAACAAATATATGGAGATATTTGCTCTTGTGTGAGAGTGAGAGTTTGAGAATTAATTATCCAACCCCCTTCTCGATGGAAGCAGAGGGGTATTTATAGTTGATGGAGGCGGTTAGGTAGGGCTGACCTAGCGTGTTGAGCTGCCGTGTCAGACTGTGAAAGGTTCAGCCGAGGATATCAGAGCTGTGTGTATCAACCATGCTTTTGTCAGATGGTGCAACAGCCAGGGGTGCTTTGTCAGAGTGTCAGAGCCGAAAGCACCAAGCGGTCAGACGGTGCAGCGGCCAGAGGATGCTTTGTCTGGATGTTGAGCGGCGGAAGTGTCAGTAGGGTTATCGTACAAGGGCGCTTGTCATACTCAAAGGGTCGAAGAGTCATCGAGGTGCGTCCGAGGAGCGGGGCCCCACATGAGTCACTTGGTCGCTCCCGGTGGATGCCGGGCGGACTGGTTGTTCACCTGGCGAGCTTGGAGGGAAGCAGACGAGCAACTAGTAAGGTTCGGGCCGAAGTGTGCCCTTCCCACTAGTAGAGGCAGACTTCGTGGGTGGCGAGTGGGCTAAGGGGGGAACATGCGATCAACCGGCGAGGTTGGGACGAAAAGCGCCCTTCCGCTAGTCGAGGCGGACTTTGCGGAGGATGTGCGAGCTTGTCGTGTGTCTGACAAACTTGGATGGAAGGTCGAAGTATCACGATCTTTAGGTCGTAACACTAAGGGAGATGCCATGATGGGCCATCTGTCGTGCTCCTCCGCCGTGAAGCCTAACCAACGCCGCTCCCCCTCAGTTCGTCCTGAGGCCGTCGACGAACACCCAGATGTCCCAAGACCTCCTCCATGCTACTCCCTCTCTACGCTCTCTGCATGTCGTTGCCGCCAACTGCACAGATCCCGCCGAGCTCCTTGCTATTCTCCCTAGCTCTCCTCCAGCGAGAACTCCTCTGACCGTGCACAACCCCCACTCGAAACCACGCTCTTCCCTTTCGCTGGCCACTCTGACGAAGAGGACCCAAAACCCCCGTCCACTTCTCCCGCCATCTACCTGCACACCCATACCCCCCGGATCTATCCTCGGCCGAGCTTCAACTTCGACCTCCCCCCCACCTCTCCCCATGCTTCACCGAGCTCCTCCATGGCCACAGCCTCATCCGACGAGTGACTGCACGACAACCCAAGACCTCCATCTTCTCGTGCATCGCCAGCCTCACTCCCTCCGCTCCGGTAAACCCCTCCAGCGTCGCCTCCTCGGCTGGCTGTTTTGCAACTTATTTTTGTAAAGGTTTTTTAAAAATGAGGGTGGAACAATGAGAGCGATTGTGATTGGTTGTTTCCCAATGGAAGATGTTGGGCCCACCATTTTTCCATCATTCTGACGAGCACATGTCTACTCACGAGTTCAAAAGCGGTACGCTCCTTGTTTTCCGTGCATGCACCGCATTTGATGCAGTGTATATAGCACGGCTCTTTAGATAATATTCAGAATTTTTGAGTTTAAAAAGATCATTGGTTGCATTTGGATAGATCTAATCTCTCTCTCCCAGTATGGCTCTTAATCCCTTAGATCTCGCCAACTCTGACCTTTGCAATTGGTATCAGTTGTAGCTCGATACCTTCTCTGTCTCGACTAAAGCCACGTGCAAGGAAATCATTTACAATCAAAGATAATTAGTATAAAAAGCGTGAGAAGATTGGTTTTTTGTGAAATTTTGAATTTTTTCAATAATTACAAGAGTTCAATATAGATATGGATATTATACAGTTTTGCTGAACATTTTGAACATATGTGGTAGTTTTAATGAATTTTTTGAAGCATATGGTAGTCTTTGATGAACTTTTGAAAGATATGGTAGTTTTAATAAACTTCTTTCAAAGTGTACGAGCGTTAAACAAATAAAAATTGCAAAAATGTTCTAATGACATGAAAATGAAGAAGTTCAAATTGTTCAATATCAACAACCCAAATTTTCATACTGTTTCGAATTATTTTCAATTTGCTTTTCTATTGATAACAACATTTCCAATTGCCGACGCAAAGAGCTAATCGCAAGAGCAACACTCAAAATTTAACAAATTTTAAGAAAATAACAACTTCGCATGTATGTAATTTAAAAGGATTATATGTTTAGTATAGCATGCTTCTTAGAAAAAATTCAAGAAAAAACTCAAAAAGTGAACAAAAAACAGTCAATTTCATATTTTCAAATGCAGTTCTTGCTACACTTTTATTTTGTTAACACATAATAGTAGATTACTTTTTGGGCTTAAATTGGGTTGACGAAAAATTTACGATCGACATCATTGCAGTTCTTGAAAGCATATTCCTCTTCGTCAGTAATCCACTTAGAAAAAAACATGAAACGAAAACATTCTTCAACTCCATAAACCAAGATAACATTTCACACGAGGGAAAACCCCTAGATTTAAACGTCTAGTTACATGCAACTAAAAGGATGTTGATGTGTTTATAAAATAAATTTGTGGATATTCAAAATATGTGGGTAAATGGTATTTTCATCAAAAAAATGCTCACTAGATCATTTCAGTTTTGGAAGCTCACAACAAAATATCAGAAGTGAAGAAGTGATGTGAATGTCATTCATGGTAGAGATACCAGGCCTATATTTATAGCGGATGGGGAGAGTACATAAATGGATGGTGTTTCGACCCAAAGATCGTGATACCTCGACCTCCCCTCCAAGTTCGCCAGACACACGGTGAGCACGCCCCTCCCCCATGAAATCCGCCTCGACTAGCAGGAAGGGCGCGCTTCGTCCCAACCTCTTTGGTTGGCCGACTGCTTCCCTCTTAGTATGCTCGCCGCCCATGAAGTCCGCCTCGCCAAACAGGAAGGTCGCACTTTGCCCCCAGCCTCGTCGATATGTCGCCCGCTCCCCTCCAAGCTCGCCGGTCGAGCAAGCAGCTCGCCCGTCAACCCCCGGGAGCGACCAAGTAGCCTATGTGCAGCCCCGCTACTCGGATGCACCCTGATGACCCTTCAGTCCGTCGAACACGACAAACATCCTTGTACAATTACGACACTGATACTTACGTCGATCGACAGCCTGACAAAGCACCACCTGACCGCTGTGCTGTCTGACCGCCTAATGCTTTCGGCTCTGACACTCTGACAAAGCACCCCCTGGCCGTTGCACCGTCTGACAAAAACATGGATGACACGCACAACTTTGACATCCTCGGCCGAACCTTTCGCAGTCTGACACCCAGCTCAGCATGCCAGTTCAGCCCTACCTAACCGCCTCCTTTAGCTATAAATACCCCTCCACTTCCACCGAGAAAAAAGTTGGCTAATTGATTCACACACACACACACACACACACACACACACACACACACACACACACACACACAAGAGCAAATATCGTCCATATATTTGTTCTTCCACCCAAGCTCGCCACGTACGGTCGACCTACTTCTAGCTCGGCCTACGTGTCTGACCCACATTTATAGGCCCTAATTCTGACTTAGGCATCGGAGAGACTAAAAGTTGGAATCCAACCCGGCCTTTCTGATGAGTTGCTCTTTGCGCAGGTGAGCTCTTCCGAGCAGCGAACAATCGACGACCTACTCAAGGAGAGCGGCGAACAAGCGGTGACCTTGCGGGATTGATCCTGAGATCGACCCTCGAAGAGCGCCTACCCTTTACACCCCCTCTCATCTTGTAAACGGCCTACCCAATCACACCCCAACTCGTAACCATTGTGCCCTTGGTTCCCCTTCAATACAAATTCATTGTACGTGGAACTTACCCTGTAACAATTGGCGCTGTCTGTGGGAACGAAGGGTCACACCCATATCAAAATCCATACCCATCAATCGCAGTCCCAACCGGGGCATAGAACCCATGGAGAAGTCACACTCTCACATGAGGACTCCCTCTATGGACCTACCCCCTGAGGGGATGGCTGAGACCATTCAGGCCTCAGCCCGTGCTCTCCAATAAAGTTTTGAGTCCTTCGCCAAGATGATGAAGGATTTCGAGGCAGCTAGAGGCGGGGCACCCCCAGGCCCATCCGAGCCCCCGAACCTGAGGCAAAACCTTCATCCTCAATTCGAAGAAGAAGCGGTCGTCCAGCGAAGAGGGCTCGCCGAAGAAATAGCTTCCAAACAAATACTCCTCGATGAAGAAGCAGAGGCCGCTCGGCAGTGGCGGCATGATGAAGAAGCTGATGTCCAACAGAGGTGCATGGAGGATGAGGCAGACGCTGCTCAACAAGCGCGTCTAGACGAAGAAGCGGCCTGGCGACACCTCTGATTCATCATCGCTGAGCGCGAGGCTTCGGAGGGAGAATTATGAGATCCCGGAGGCTTCGAACCATGGTCTACGATGCAGGAACGCATGTAGTCCGCCATCAGCAGGTTCCCCTCCACTCTGGAGGAGCCCACTCCGACAGTCCCGTCGATCTCCGGGGCGTGATGATCAACGTCAACCAAGCCGCGATCGGAGTAGGACCCCTAAAAGACGGGGAGGACATGCCCTGAGCACTGAGGTGGCTCAACAGGCAGGTCCGAAGGTCGGCAAGAGGGCCGAGACAGACATCGCGACCTCCGAAGGTTGTCCAGGCATGCTCCCTACCCTGAGGAGGCTAACCCGTTGGCCAGATGGGTGACTTCTTCCCCGGTACCGTTTAGGTTCAAGATTCCCAAACTTGAGCTCTATGATGGTGCAGGCGATCCCTTCAAGCATTGCAGAGGTACATGGGGGCAATAGATATCCAGGGCACAGACGACGCGCTCCTATACCGGGCCTTCCAAAACACTTTGAAGAGGTCGGCCCTAGAGTGGTATAACGTTCTGCCCACCCAGACCATCGAATCCTTTGGCGAACTATCCTACAAATTCTGCCAGCAATTACGTACAGTGCGAATAAGGAGGAAGCCCTCGGACTATCTATTCTCGATTGTCCAAAAGGAGGGAGAGACCATCCGAAAGTTCTTGCACCGCTTCCAAGAGGAGAGGCTCAGTTTGACGATCTGCGGGGACGAGCTTGCCATGGCGTCCTTCAGGAAGGGGCTGACTAGCCGGATTCTCCACAAATCTCTCCTCCAATACCCGCCGTCCGACTTTGATGCGCTTGTCATTCGAGCTTAGTAGTTCATGCTAAGCTAGGAAGCCCTGAGAACAAGGAGGGAGGTCGACAGATCAGGGTGCCCCGCAGTGAGCATCGGCCTAACTTTCGACCGAGGCAAGAGGACTGACCCCGAGGTCGCAACCAACCGGGCCAATAGAGGCGTGACCCAGAGGGCCACCGGCTGCAAGATTGCCCCGGCCCAGTGCAGGAGTCCGCCGCTGCTAGAGAGCCCCCGCGTCCGGCCCAGAGGCTAGAGAGGCCGCAGCGGGCCCAGTACACGCGGCTCAACACCCCCATGATCGAGGTGTTGGGCGCTGTGACGAGGGCCGAACTTCTACAAGACCCACCTCAGGGGATGAGGTCGAACCCAGCCACGAGGGATCTGCAAAAGTACTGTCGATATCATCGTGACCACAGTCACGATACCGATGAATGCTTTACTTTGATGATAGAGATCGAACGGCTGAACCAAGAGGGCCATCTTCGAGAGTTCGTCGATGGGAGAAGACCGGCTTGAGAAGAGATAGCTCCCCGGGAGCACGGAGGCCGAACCCGCCCCAGAATGCTGAACAAGACGTTCCTCGCCCTCCGAGGCCGGTCATGCACATAGACGTTATATGTGACGGACCGTCCTCAGGTGGAACCTCGTCATCAAGCAATAAGGCATATGTTCGGCAACTGATGGCGGCGGACCTTGGCACAGGGGCAAAGAGGAGAAGTGTAGCTCGTCCCCCTATCTCTTTTGTTGGATCTCCTGGCACACCAAATACACTAGAGGGGATGAATAATGTAAATCATGACTATATTGCAAAATTAAACGTTAATAAAAAATTGTAATAAGGGTTCAGATATAAAAAGATCACAATCCAGAAAATTCAAACGCAAACACAGAGATTTTTATCCTGGTTCAGATCTTTGTGATCCTACGTCCAGTCCTCTACCCCGTAGAGATTTGAATCCACTAAAACACTTGCTCCCCGCAAGTAATTAACATACAAAGATGCCAATACTCACCGTGTTGCAAACTTGTACAATCTCTTCAACAAGAGATTCACCAAATAAAGTAAAGAAAAAGTATGAAACAATATCACGTATAGCCTTGATAATATCGGAATTATATCGCAAGGTTGTTGATGGAATCTCCAAGGTTCAAGATGTGAATTTTGGTAGAACACTCTTGGAAATTGAACTTCCTAAAGTGGCATAATTGCTGCAGAGGTTCCCTTATGGAAATCTGAAAATCACACACTTTCTAGAGAGAGAAAGAAACCTTAAAAAAGAGAAAGTGAAAGAATTTTCGTGAATCTTGGGCAGGGGTCTGGGGTTCTATTTTATAGCCTAAAGATGTAGTTTATGACCGTTGTACAACTGCCTAAATTTTCAAAAAATCTGAGCCGTTTTTGTCCAAATTAGTCGACTAATTTTAAGGATTGGACGACTAATTAAAGCTGACTGGATAGAATGGAAGTTAAAGTGTCTTTTCAAGAGGTGTAACTTCCTAAAACGGTAGGAAACTTTATAAAACGGCTATAAACGACTATTAACTGCTAGAACTAGTCTTTAGTTGCAGTTCTAACTTCCACTTAATAAAATATAATATTTAAATGATAAATCACTTGAATATTCAAATTTTGAAATCGACTGGTAGGATAATAGGAAGTATTGGTCGACCAAAAATTTGAAATTCTAGGAAATGGTGGGAAAGTGATCCTGGAGACTCTAGGAAGGGTCTGTGAAAATATCAGAATTTTCTGAATTTTTAACTATTTAAATTAGTTGACTTGCACTAAGGATTGGTCGATTAATTTGACTTTTAACTTGATTTTTTTGAAGTTGGACCCTAAACGACTAAGAAAGATAATCATCAAGGCTTTTACATTCTAAGTATATGCAAGAGAAAAAATAAAGATTACATCACTTTTTACAAGATACAAAATTTCTTCGATATGCGTCGTCTTGTAATGAATGCTTCTTGCAACTTGTGTTCTTGATGTCGGTCTCAGATGATAGTGCTATAATATTTGCATAAATAGAGTTAGTACATATAAAATGATATGTTTTTATCATCAGAATCATATAAGGAGTTATGAGTTTCCAACATCTTTCACTGATGATGACCTAGAGGGGGTCGAACTACCGTATGACGATGACATCATCATCGAAGCTCAGATCGGGACGGCCATAATCAGCCGCCTCCTGATCGACATGGGAAGCTCATGTGACATCATCTTCATGTCGATGGTCGAGAAGGTGGGGCTGAAGCAGGCAGACCTAAGGCCTTGTACGAGTCCGATCGTCGGCTTCACCGGCCACTCGGTCCCCATTGCTGGAGTCATCACCCTACCCGTATCTATGGGGGATGAGCCGAGGGTCGTCACCGGCATGACAGAATTTGTTGTCGTCGACATCGCGTCGGCGTACAACGGCATAATAGGGCAGCCGTACATGACCGCCATTGAAGCTCTCCCCTCACTGCTGCATCAGATGATCAAATTCCAGACCCTGCTGGGGGTGGGGCAGGTGCGAGGGAGCCAGAAGCTGTCCCAGAGTTGCTACGTCAGCTCCACCAAACACAAGGCGACCAAGTAGGCCTTGTCAGTCGACCTCCTCGACATTCGGGAGGACTTCTGTGACCAGTGACCATCTCCGGTGGAAGAGGTCGAAGAGGCGCCAATTTCAGCGGAGGAGGGCAAGACCGTCTCCTTAGGAACGAAGCTCCCGGCCGCTCTGAGGATGAGACTCATTGATCTCCTCAGAGATAATATAAACGTCTTCGCTTGGTCGCCCTCAGATATGCCCGGAGTCGATCCCGCAGTGATCGTTCACGAGTTAAATGCGGACCCGGAAGATCATCCAGTCAGACAGAAGAAGAGGGGGCTCCGGAGGAGAGAAGCTACGGGCGGCGGGTGAGGAGGTGGAGTGGCTCCTCAAAGCCAAATTTATCAAGGAGGTGAGCTACCCGGAGTGGCTCACCAACGTCGTCATGGTGAAGAAGGCCAGTGGCAAATGGCACATGTGCATCGACTTCACCGACCTCAACAAGGTGTGCCCGAAAGTCAGCTTTTCCTTGCCAAGGATCGACCACCTGGTCGACCATGCCTCGAGGTACAAGCTTCTAAGCTTCATGGATGCCTTCTCGGGCTACAATCCAATTCCAATGACGAAGAGAAGACCTCATTCATCACCGACAAGGGGACCTTCTGCTACACAAAGATGCCATTTGGGTTGAAGAATGCTGGGGCGACCTATCAACGGATGGTAGACATGATCTTCAGCTCTCAGGTCGGGCGAAGCCTTGAAGTCTACATCGATGATATGCTGGTTAAGAGCAAGGAGGCCCTGACCACCTCGCCGACCTGCAAGAGACCTTCCAAAAAGTTCTTCGCTTCAACTTGAGACTCAACCTGGCGAATTGCATCTTGGCATACAATCAGGGAAGTTCCTCGGCTTCATGATTACGAAGCGAGGGATCGGGGCGAACCAGGACAAAATATCGGCCATTGTTAGCATGAAGGAGCCTCAGACAATTAGAGACCTGTAGAGGTTGAACATGGGGATCTCCGCACTTGGGAGGTTCCTATCAAAGTCTACCGAGAGATCGCTTCCCTTCTTTAGGATCTTGCGGCGGGATCTCGCCATGAAGAAAGACGAGAGGAATGTGGTACAGTGGGACGACTCCTGCGCCCAAGCTTTCGCGGAGCTGTGGGACTACTTACAAAGTCTACCGCTGCTTGCGAAGCCAGAGGAGGGAGAGCAGTTGGGTTTATACCTGTCCACTAGTGATGAAGCTGTCGGCTCGGCCCTCGTAAAAGAAGAGAAGGGCATCCAGAGGCCAGTCTACTATGCGAGCAGGGTGCTCCAAGATGCGGAGACCCGTTATAGCCCCATAGAGAAGGTCACATACTACCTCGTCACGCCAGCTCAGCACACCAGCTCATCTCTACCTAACCACCTCCTTCAGCTATAAATACCCCTCCACTTCCACCGAGAAAAAGGTTGGCTAATTGATTCTCAAACACACACACACACACACACACACACACACACACACACACACACACACGAGCAAATATTATCCATATATTTGTTCTTCCACCTAAGCTCGCTACGTACGTTCGACCTACTTCTAGCTCGGCCTACGTGTCCGACCCACATTTATAAGCCCTAATTCTGAATTAGGCATCAGAGAGGCTAAGGGTTGGAACCCAACCCGACCTTTCTGACGAGCTGCTCTTTGCACAGGTGAGCTCTCCCGAGCAGCAAACAATCGGCGACCTACTCAAGGAGAGCGACGAACAAGCGGCGACCTTGCTGGATTGATCCTGATATCGACCCCCGAAGTGCGCCTAGCCTATACACCCCCTCTCGTCATGTAAACGGCCTACCAATCACACCCCAACTCATAACCACTGTGTCCTTGGTTTCCCTTCAATACAAATTCATTGTACGCGGAACTTACCCCGCAACAGATAGGATACAATCTTTGAACGAATACCAACTTTTTATACATACAAGATACTCCTTATCTATAATATACTGTATTCATAGCACTCCCACTTCTACTGTCATAAGTGTGAACTTTGCTCATGTATATTTTAGGATTTTGAGCATCACGTGAGTATCACAAGGGCTGGATGCTTCAGGATCCTGAGTTAATGGGATTTGCCTCGTTAAAAACTTTGGCTATAGAAAACCATGTGAGATAAAACCATAACTAAGGAAAAAGAGTGCAATTCTCATTTAACTCCCATTGATCTGTGTAAGCCCTTAGTCTTTCAAATCCCTTAAGCATTTTCATCACACCGGTTTACAACATTCTGAAAGTATATACAAATTACAAATAACACCATCATTAAGCAGCTACTGAATCCAAAAACTCTAGAGAGGTGTGCTTTATTTTGTCGCATCTGATGTGGTCGCCTCAAAGTTGGGATAATCATGTGGCTTGGTGTTCAGACTATGTTGTCAGCTCTAAATCACCGTCTTTTGACCTAGTCGTCATTGGAATGTGCTGTACCACCAAGCGCACCCAACCACACCCTTGGTTTCTTTCTGGAATGGTGAGGATATTGGAATGATAGGATGAAGTTGCCTTCATCATTTGCTTTGCAGATCTACAGTAAATGGTCGTCCCACTGTAGGTACCTAGATTTATGATTTCTCATAATAGGTATCGAGCCTATAACCTGCACGTGCATAAGCATGGATGATAATTCTTTATGATGTAAGCCCAAATCCAACGGCCTTGGGAGGTAGGGTAGAAGATACTTAACTCCGTTCCAGTGGCGCTTTTTAGGCACCAAAATGTATCTGGCTAGTGAATTTACTACACTCAGAAGCCTTTAGGCTTTCAGATCTATTAAGCGTTTTCATCACT
The DNA here is from genome assembly GCA_030789695.1 of Scilla litardierei. Classification (NCBI taxonomy): domain Eukaryota; kingdom Viridiplantae; phylum Streptophyta; class Magnoliopsida; order Asparagales; family Asparagaceae; genus Scilla; species Scilla litardierei. Next base: position 48,083,136 of record CM061138.1, on the reverse strand, counting down.
CCGGTTTACAACATTCTAAAAGTATATACAAATTACAAATATCACCATCATTAAGCGCTACTGAATCCAAAAACTCTGGAGAGGTGTGCTTTGTTTTATCGCATTTGATGTGGTTGCCTCAAAGTTGGAACAATCACCTGGGTTGGTCTTCAGACTATGTGGTCTGCTCCAAATCACCGGATTTTGACCCAGTCATCACTGGGATGCGATGTACCACCAAGCACACACAAACACACCCTTGGTTTGTTTCTGGAATGGTGAGGATCTTGGAATGATAAGATGAATTTGCCTTCATAGTTTGCTTTGCACATCTACAGTAAATGGTCATCCCACTGTAGGTACCTATATTTATGATTTCTCATTATATGTTTCGGGCCTATAACCTACACGTGCATAAGCATGGATGATAATTCTTTATGATGTAAGACCAAATCCATCGACCCTTAGAGGTAGTGCAGAAGATACATAACTCCGGTCCAGCGGCGCTTTTAGGCACCAAACTGTATCTGGATAGTGAATTTACTGCAATCATGATGCATGCAGTTAGCCAGGAGTGCTCTGATTGCACTTATATAAGGGACTTCACGACCTATAATATCCTCCCCATCTTCCAACTGAAGGAATGAGTCTTTTTGTACATCTATTGAGTGTACTACTATATATGTACTTATTGGATGACAATGATCCTCATAATTTCTTCAACACACTCTGGGTGTATGAATTTTAATGTAACACGATTTTATCTTTTTAGATAAAAAATTTGTGAGCCATGCCATATTTTTATGTTGCCTATGTCTTTGATATTCAGGCTAAAACAGATATTTTGGTTTTCTCTTCAAGAGATCCAATGAGATTTAAGTTGTGTTCAACCATGATCTCGAATCTTGTTCTTTGCTCTTTATAAAGATGCAAAGAAAATCCTTAGTAGGAATCCTTGTTTTATCAATGAATTCAATTGGTTGTATGCTACGACCCACTCTCAGGGGGCCATCACTGTTTGATTACAATTGCAGGTCCTGCAGTTAACCAGTGAAAACAATATAGCACATGATGCAAAGATGTACTAAATACTCAAACAAGCTTCCAGTTATTACAATCCATATTATACATCACACTCCATACAGCTCATGCATGAATACTTGACAGAAAATATAATGAAATACATATAGGAATACAACACACACCCAAACTCAAGCTCAAGAAATCTGCAGTCTCAGCGTCGAACTTGGGCTCCTCGAACCCATGAGCATATTCTTCAACCTACGTGTCGTCAGACAGTGCCACACAGTGGAATCGTAGGTGAGTCTCAACAATTCTAGAAGTAGAAATAAAAGCGATGCACAATCATAAAACATGCTAAGTAAGGAAACAGACTAAAGAATGTAACTACATACAGGTGCGACAAGTACAGTAAAGACAGTCATACATGCAAGTGTGATAAGTAACATATAGCCAGTGGCGGAACCAACTCTTTGATTTAGTGGGGTCCCAATACATATATATTTTTAATGGGGGCCTAGTACATGTACTGGAGGTGTAATACATATACATTCATTTATCCATATAGACATATATACCCATGTGAACATACATGTATACTTTTTTTTCAAATTTTTGCGAGGGCCCGTGCCCCCCACAGCTCATATGATAGATCTACCCTTGCGTATAGGTGACTTTGCAATTGTGTTAAGTAACGTGCATGTATTGAATAAAGTAAAGGTGACTGTGCAAGAAGTAACTAAACAAGAATCTACGTGACTCAAGCAGGAGGGTATAGTATGCAATCATTGAGTTCATCTCTTGCTTGAGTGCACTTACCCAGATGATGCCGAAACACAGACATCGGGACATGTATGCCGAAACACATGCATCAGGATAAGATGCCAAAACACAAGCAGTAGGACGAGAAGATGAACTCCAGTCACTCCCACTCTCTCAATAATGAGTTATCCCAAAACCTAGTGAAGTTTCAAGTGTTCAAGGTCCACATTTTCAACAGAATGCTTCAATGTAGTATTTACTATGATATTCCAACATGAGATTTGAACATGCGATACTAACAGGAGACTCCAACACAAGATTCCAACCCGAGACTCCACTATATTTCATGCATAGTTTTCAAGTGACAAACATAAAAACATGATAATCAAGGGTATACGTGACAAATGTGTTAAAAAGGCTGAATTCGATGTATATATATTTAATGTTTGCATTTGATGATAATTGAAATTCTAATTTGATCCAGGCGAACACGGCCTGTTAGGTTTGGTCAGATAGGATCATTATCCCTAGTTAGGGCGAGCCCTATGAAGGTGATCCAGCCTTAGACACCAAACGATCTTAGACACCGGCTCGAGGATACCTTAAGAATGTCGATCATCAACTTTTGCTCCATCGATATAGTTATGGTTTTCATGCATATTAATTTTCGTAATTATGATAGGCGCAAACATATTAATATGCAATCGAATAGTTCCTTATTTTAATTAGGTCTCTAAGTTGGCAATGCATATGTCCAAGTCGATATTAATTTTTCCATCAAGACGATGGTCATCGCTAGGCTATGTTGCTGCTTTACCATATAGTTCATACCGGTACACTGGTTTAAACTTCTAAATTTAGAATTAGAGTGACTTATTCGATTGGAGATCGTTGAGGGAATACGAGGTTGGAGCTAGCGGTGCTCGTGCGCGAGAATCGGTTCCTGCAAACATAAAATATAAGCGTTTATATTTTCTAATCATTTTTCTTATCAGTTTTTATTTTTATCAAGGCTTGAAATGGGTCAAACACACGCATGGATAATATTAGAAATGCTAGAAATGAAGAACACAATTTTATATATTTATACAATATTTTTCTGATGCTCATATTTATTTTTTATAATGTTTAAACACTTAAAATCAATTATCAAAATTTAAAATCAATTAAAAAATAATTTTTGAAATTAAAAATTAACTATCATAAATGCTCAGCGATTTATTTAGAGAAAAATACTAGTTGGAATATTATTCACAATATGTCAAAATTTTACCACTGATTAGCAGATTCATGGACTATGTTCATATTTCTACGTTTATGTGACTTTTGATCACGGTAAATCATTTAGCTAAATTAACATAATTAGTAATAATGTTTAAAAATCTATTATGGACAAAATACTTGACTGAAAGTTACGAGACAGGTAGCTACTCGTTTGCAGCAAAGTGCTGGATTTTGCTACGGCTTTAGATTAACATATTTATAGATATATCATTTTAACTAATCATTTTGGCTTAATTTCGGAAAACTATCTCATACTCTCGCTGAATTCCAAAAATACCCCTTATTTTGATATAATCGCAAAACTACCTTATACTTTTCAGGTTTCGATAAACTCCCTCATCCCCATATCCCTCTCCCCCAGCACTGCCTTTCGCCCTCTATCCATCACCGCCCATCCCCATTCCACCTACCGCCGCCCTCCTCCCACTCTCCCACCGACCTCCCCCTCACCCTCCCCCACCGCCACCCTTCGCCATCCATCCGTCGCTGCTCATCCCCCTCCACCCACCACCACCCACCACCACCTCCCCCCCCACCGTCCTCTTCCCGCCGCCCCCACTGCGGCCCCCGTCCCCTTTCCCCACCGCCGCACTCGTCCACCACTTCCCCCCACCGACGCCCTCCTCTCTCCTCGACCATCCTGCATATATCAAACTACGAGGTAGTTCTACGAAATTGAACCAAAGTATGAGGTAGTTCTACGAAATTAAGCAAAGTATGAGGTAGTTCTATGAAACCAAAGTATGAGTGAGTTTATCGAAACATGAAAAGTATGAGGTAGTTTTGCGATTAATATCAAAATAAGAGGTATTTTTTTGGAATTCAGCGAAAGCATGAGGCAGTTTTCCGAAATTAAGCCAATTAGTTTCTTTTATTCAATTATCTAGCTATCTCTACTTTCTCTTTCTAACCGATTTTACTGTTCATTACCTCTTCATCCTAAAATCCCGTGTTTCACAACGAATCCCCTGTTCTTTCCTCTCATGTACTCTATTGAAACCCTATAAAATTCATTCAGATTATAACTTGCTTTCAATAAATTTCAGTCAAACTTCATCTACCTACATTGAACACCTCAACACCTCAACGACAATTTTACCAGAACCATAAATACTCCTACCCTGGTGCAGCAATTCGATCGCTACTCTCAGAATTTGCTTCCGATCGCTACTCAACGACAATATAACAGATGTGTGATTTGCTTCCGAACACAATTTGATCGCTACTCCCAGCTCTCCATTCTGATCTCTCGTCGTAACTCTTCTCGCCTCTTTTGGGCCGTCCAATGAGTAAAATTTTGTGAAGAAGTGTTTCATTTGGTTGACTTTGGCTTTAAAGGTATTTTCAAAAAACCCGTAAACTGAGCAAAAATGCAATTTATGTTGGAATTGTAAGAAGAAGTAGTCTCTATGGTGGATACCATAGCCATATATATAATATCATATGAGAGTTACAAGTCCCTTGGAACACAAGGGACACCCACTAAGAGTGGGTTTAATGGTGGATGATAGTGGGTGGAGACCAACGGTATCCCCCATTCATAACACCCCCCATCCATCCATTCTTAGAATATGAATTCTTCAGGACCCAATACACTAATATGAGGTGGATACTACTGGATCCAGAGTTACCGTGTTTTCTTCGTTAAAACCTTAGCTGTGGAAAACCCAGTGGGAAAAACCAACAGCTTAAGGAAAAAGAGTACAATACACAAGTGACTCGCCCTGATTCGTACAAGCTTCAAGTTTGTAGGTCTTTCAGTTGTCGTATCCATATATCATTTACAAGTTTTCTAAAAGTACATCTAGGCAATGCATTAGTAAACAGATCAGATATTATTTCAAGACTGAATCTGCCGTACTTCAATCTGCTTCTGCGCATGTAGCTCGTGCGTCCAGAAGAACTTGGGAGAGAGGTGCTTCGTCCTATTGCCCTTGATGTAACCAGCTTGTAGTTGAGCTATACAGGCTGCATTATCTTCAAATAATATGGTTGGCTCAAGGTCGTCCTTCTTCAGGCCGGTCGTCACTAGAATGTGATGAATGACTGAACGATGCCAGACACATCTCTGATAACTTCATGGATCTTCAGGAGCTCTGAGTGGTTAGATGAGACTGTTGTGGTGGTCTGCTTTACAGATTTTCAGGAGATGGCTGTACCACCTAAGGTGAACACAAACCCAGTCTGTGATTTCTCGGTGTGTGGATCAGACCTGTAACATGCATCTGCATAACCAATCAAAGTGGAAGATCCACCTTTCGGGAAGTATAATCTCAGGTCAACTGACCCTTGGAGGTAGCGCAGAAGCTGCTTCACTCCGTTCCAGTGGCGCATTGTGAGCGCTGAACTGTATCTGGCTAGTAAGTTGACTGGGAACGCTATGTCGGGACGCGTGCAGTTTGCCAGATATAGTAGTGCTCCAATGGCACTAAGGTAAGGTACTTCATGACCTAATGTTTCCTCCCCCTCTTCCAGCGGCCGGAAGGGGTCCTTATGAACATCCAAAGATCCAACGTTCATTGGTGTACTTAGAGGATGTCATTATCCATATGGAAATTTTTAAGTATTTTCCTAGTGTATGTGGATTGGTGTAACAGGATTCCTCCGCTGAGGTGTTCTATCTGTAAGCCAAGACAATATTTAGTCTTGCATACGTCTTTCATTTCAAATGTTATTTTAGGCTTGCAGATATATCATCAATATCTGCAGGAGATCCGATGAGGTTTAAGGCGTCTACATAGACGGCTAGTAATAATTTAATATGAATCATGTTCCCATGGTTTTAATGAAAATACATGGGCAGACATCATTATTGGTGAAACCTTGTTGAACAAGGAATTCACTCAGTCTGTTATACCACATTTTTCCCAATTGCTTAAGACCATAGAATGATCTTTGAAGCTTAATAGAATAGACGTCCCAAGGTCTATCTTTTATTTCTGATGGTATTTTGAAACCATGTGGAAGTTTCATATAGATATCTTTATCTATATTGTTATATAAATATGTAATCACAACGTCCATGAGCAGCATTTCTAGGCCTTCTATTGATGTTAAGCTTAATATGAATTGGAATGTGATCGAATCCATAACCGGAGAATATGTATCTTCATAATCTATCTCTTATCGTTAGGAAAATCCATGAGCTAAAAGCCATGCTTTGTAGGGTACGATCTGAATATTCTCATTTATTTTCCTTACGAATACCCACTTGTATCCCACAGGTTTTACACATATTGGTGTCTGGGCTACTGGTCCAAAGACTTTGTGTGTCAAGAGTGAGTCCAGCTCTACTTCTATTGTGTTGTTCTACTTTGGCCAATCATCTCTGCGTTTGCATTCAGCAAGAGATCGTGGATCGATATCATCGTCGCATTAAGCGACGTGAACAACAATATCGAACGTGAAGTCATCGTCGATGACAGTGCTTTTTCTGTCCAGTACCTCCCCAGTACGTACAAAATTTAATGATATTTCTCCTATAATGTCCTCTTCGGGGGACTGAAGGAGGGGAGAGGTTACTGGTCTGAGCTCAGCATCCTGTGGTGGGATATTCTCTATTTCTCCAGAAATTTTCCGCTTTTGAGGGAATTTATCCTTGGATCCAGGAGGTCGTCCTCTTTTTATTTGAGGTACGGTCGATTCTGCTGCAGGTATTGCACCCATCGTTGGGGATGTCAATCCTAGCTGGCATATTAACAACAAGGACGTATGATCAGATAATCTTCTGGTTATCAATGAATTTGTCAGGTGGTAGATGTACTGTATTCTGAATGTGAAGGATCTTCAGTATCTCATCTTCACACAGATTAGTACGCGGATCATAATGAGACAAAGATTTAGTGTCCCAAGAAATTGTCTCTGAAGCTTCTGGCTTCTTAGTTTGTGAGCCTAGTATGGGAAAAGAACTGTATGAAGATGCATCTATTAGTACCATAAAGTACAGAAATAGAAAACTTGATGGGTGAATTGACCCACGAATGTCTCCATGTATTCTCTCCAAGAAGCCAGGAGACTCAAACCCCACTTTCAGGTGGGATGGTCTCGTGATTAGTTTACCATTATAACAGGGGGGACAAGGAAAATCACCCTTTTTGAAGAATCTCCAGGTTCTTCAAATTATGTCCACGGGATTGGGTTATGATGCGGTGCATCCTTACCGATCCTGGGTGACCTAGTCTACAATGACAGCGAATGAATTCTGGTGATGTAGAACACTACTGCTGCTCTATCAAATTAGCTTTTATATGTTGGATGTATGTTTGCTAAAGGTCCGACGGGAGTCCTTTAAAACGTTCTAGGATGTTTTTAATAACATCCTTACGATGAATAACATACAATTATTCAACACTATTGAAATCATCAGTTTCCAAGTAATATCCGTTTAAACGGATGTCCTTGAAACTTAAAAGATTTCTGTTTGATTTTGGAGAAAATAAAGCATCTTTTATTATACCGTGCGTTTGGTTTGGGAGCAATAGAATTGCTTCGCCCGATCCTTCTATTATATTATTTAGTCCCGAAATTGCAGTGACGGGACCATTATAAATAATGATGCGATTAAAATAGCATCTATCATGAAGGAACATGTGCGTGGAGGCACTATCCACTAGGCATTCACAATTTATTTCTAAAAAAGAATGTAAAAACTTTTATGAAAAGTAAAACTACATTCGATTCATAATTGAAGATACATCAAAACATTTAATGATAACGACCGAAAAGATGACTAAATTAGCTTTAGTCAAGGATGTCGTCATTCTCGAAATCCTCGGTGTTGAACCGAGTTGGAGGCTGTATATCCACTAGATTTTTTTCTACGGAAGGCTTCAGGCTTGCCATATACAAATCTTGGAGGTGGCGTGGAGTACGACAGACCCTGTACCAATGTCTAGTCATGCCACATCTGTGGCATTTGTCTTTCCGGTTTTTCTTGGGAGCAGACGTCTGGTCAGAGGTATACCTCTTCCACGTATTCTTTTTCTTCCCCTCATTATTGTTGTTCTGGGGAGGAGCTCTAATCTGCTTCTTCGCAGCTTTTCCCTTGTTGAATTTCCCTTTGTGCTTGTTCTTCATCTTCTGGGAAGAAACTGTGTGAGTTTCAGAGAGAGGAGCAGAGCCAGCAGGGCGTAGCTTATGAGTGGCCAGTAGGAGGTCTCTGTTCTGCTTTGCCATAAGAAGACAGGAGAGTAAATCAAAGTACCTCGTGAACTTGCGTTCATGATACTATTGCATGAGAATAGCATCCTTCTCATGGAAGGATGTATATGTTTTCTCAAGCATGCGGGTTTCCGAGACTTGTTCACCACACAACTTCTGGCGTGAGGTGATGTTATGGAGAGCTGAGTTATACTCAGCTACGGACTTGAAGTCATGAAGTCGGAGATTTTTCCACTCATAACATGCACGAGGGAGGATAACATCTTTCTGATAGTTGTATCTGTCCTCAAGTGCTGTCCACAGTTCATAAGGGTCTTATACTGTTAGATATTCGGCCTTCAGTGTCCAATCAATATGTCTCCTGATATAGATAATGGCTTTCGCCTTATCTGAGACTCTAACAGTAGAAGTCCCTTCATCAGTAGTCACAGCCGTATCTGGAGCTTGAATTGTGCGACTTATGCCATGTGAGCGCAGATGGAACTTTAGGTCCAGCTGCCAGCTCAAGTAATTTTTTCCAGCCGCAACGAGAACATCAAAATCAACGCTCGCAATCTTTGCCATTTATCCAAGCATGGAATAAGCATGAATTAATTATATATCAAAAATCAAGACATGTATAGTAGTAAAACTAAAATTGTTGTGGGGATCGGTCAGGTCACCACCAAAAATAAAAGTCCAAAGTCATGTATACATTTCGAATTACGAGGAAATTAAAATTAAAATTTGAAAAATCTTGGGGGTCCCAGCATTAGAAATTTTCCTCCGTATTCAGTTGAAGTATCTCCGGGCATTGGCTTTTACATTTAGTTCCTCACTATATTTTCACTCAAAAAGGAAAAAAATGCGAGAAAAATAAATAGTGGTGACTAATAACGGCCGACTCAAAAAACCACAACGTAGTTTTACTAACATTCCACACATTTTATATAAGTATGCAACATCACATGCATAAACAATATATTTTATTCAATATCGCATGCAATTTTATTGGATAAATATATTAAATTTACGTTTAATAGTTACTTGGACCACATGGAAACGTCATTATCCGTTAGGTTAGGTAAATAACCTAACGACAGAGCAGTCTCAGGATCCGTGTAAATATTAAAACTTAAAATAATTTTTATCCAAGTAAAAATAAGGTGATTGATAATGAATTACACATCGAATTAAGTAACAAATTTATTACTTGCCCCAAATATCCTGAGAGGAATTAATCAAACTCAATATTCTAACCCTGATTTCCCTGATTTTTCTGGATTTTGCCAGAAATTCTTCGATTTTTTTTCGATTTTACCAGAATTTTCTGGAATTTTCATGGTTTAATAGGGTATTTTATGAATTTAAATTAAATGTGGCTTGCAGGCCAAAGGCCCGCGAGCTGGCTGCAGGCCTGTTAGCCAAAAAATATCCAATTTTTTATGTTCAATTCTATTATTTATCGGGCTCATGGCCCATCAGGGGAGGCCCATGCCTCTTCTCCCCATACCCTAATTAGGCTTTAAGGGGGGAAGGGGGGGTTGGGGTGAGCTGCCCGCAAAAGAAAAGACCCCCCCCAAAACTTTTTTCCCTGTTCCTCATTGAACGTGGGCGGCGGGGGGGGGGGGGGGGGGGGGGGCGGGTTGGGGAGCGCACCCTGTCACCCTCCCCCTTTTGATTTCAGTGGGGGGGCCGGAACAATCCCCCCCCCCTCTCCTTTTTATTGGGGTGGTGGTGGTTCGAGGAGGCTGGGCGGACAAGCGCTCCGGCGAAAAGAAGACCCCCGCCCCCACACCGGGGGGGGGGGCAGGCGCTCGAAAAATCGTAAGGAAGCCCCCCGAGAGGGGGGCTGTGCGCCGGTAGTCCCACCCCGGCAGGGGGTGGCGGATCGAAGCCCCCCCCACGGGGGGGGGGGGGGGGGGGGTCTGGCGCTACCACTGCACAAATTTTTTTATTATAAAAAATGTATTTAATCTATTTAAGACTGATGATTTACAGTAAATCTGTGTTTGTAAGTTGATTTTCTTGCTTTAGATTTTGTTATAGATATCTTAGAAAATAGGGGTTTTTAGGCATAAGTCCCCCCCAAAAATGGGTTATTTTAAAAGAGTCCCCCATTTAATGACTTTTACTATTTGGTCCCTCAATTTACATAACTAACTCCAAAAAAGTCCATTGGTTAACTATCGAGAGAATATTCCATCTAATCTGACGGAAAAAAGTGTTATGACCGTTATGCCCTTCAGCCTTTCTTCCTCCTCAGCCATAACGGTTCATTCCCAACGGTCATAACCACCACCTAGCACAGTGTTGCCATACAAATCTTTCCTAATATCCACATCGCACTTCAGGATGGAGTTGTATGTCATCTCATGAATTCCAGCAGCTTCCATGCAGTTGGAAGAGGGCTTCCGAGCATCTGAACCTCTCGGCTCCAATGGTGATCACCTGCCCGTTAATTTGAAGAGGTGCACCCGTTAACGGGCAATAACCCATTTAAAATGGTGAGAACCCATTTAAAATGGCTCCAATGGCTCCAATGGTGAGAAATTCCGGCAATAACCCATTTAAAATGAGTGAGAACCCATTGGGCAATGCCAGGCAATAACCCATTTAAAATGATCAAGTTCGCACCTGCCCGAAAGTGCACCCGTTAACCATTGTTCACAGCAATAACCCATTTAAAATAACACAATTGATCATACATGGTGTTTCTCGGGTGCAACACGGAGCTCGTTGTAGAAGGTGTGATGCCAGGTCTTCTCAGTGTCGTCCCAATTGGTTAACGGGTTTAAATTCATTATAACGGGTTGTATTCGCGGTTATCTGATGTTAACCCACCCTAACCACACTTTAACTCTACCCGAGTTAGTCCAAGTTAGATTTTTAACACTTACCGTTCAAAAGGGACTCTTTTGGAGTTAGTTATGTAAATTGAGGGACCAAATAGTAAAAGCCATTAAATGGGGGACTCTTTTAAAATAACCCATTTTTTGGGGGACTTATGCCTAAAAAACCCTAGAAAATAAATCTCACAAATTTAACAACATGCACATGAATAATGATGTTGATCTAGGGTTAAAATGTACCTATAGATCATACCCGCCGGGACTTGCGAAGTTCGGCGAAGGAAGCCCTATCCGCGTCCTTGTGATTCGTCCGTCGGCAGGGATTCGGCACAGCTGATGAGCGTGCTGATAATTTATTGGAATTGTAAGAAGAAGTAGTCTATAAGGTGGATAACATAGCCATATATATAATATCATATGAGAGTTACATGGCGCTATGGAACCCAAGGGACATCCACTAAGAATGAGTTTAATGGTGGATGATAGTGGGTGGAGACAAATGGTCTTTCTCATTCATAACAATTTAGGCCTAATCATGAGAGAAAAAATTTAGGTGGCCTGTCTCAGCAAAAAGGTCAGTTCGTGTAGCAATTCCCTATTTCATCTTCATTATTGAACTAAAAAAATCCGACGACCGTTGAGATGGAGTGTGCTGCGAAAGGGAGAGGGAGTCCGTGCGTGGGGGGCCCACCGAGCAGGCGCTGCGGGCTCTGCGGCGCCGTTGCCTACTGCTCCAAAGCTCACCAGGTCTCTCTCGTTCTCCTTCTTCGTCTTCTTCGATTTTGTATTCCACGAACAGTGCTGTTGATTTTCTTTGCGTCTTTCTCATACTATACCTAAATTGCACAAACCTAGGGCAAATTTATAAACAAAAAAAAAGCAAAATGACCAAATTTATTTATCTATTTTTTCTTTATTAGATGTCGCATTGGGATGATCACAAAGAAGAATGTGGTAGGCTTGCTCAGCAAATGAGGAACGCCGATGTCTTGACTGATTTTCCCTTTACATTCTTGGTAACAGAGGCTTGCCTTTTGCTATTTAATTCTATTTCACGGCTTTTGTAGTTTCAGTGCCAATTATATGCTCGTAGTATTGAGCTACTGGAGTTGAACTCTGTGCAAATTATATGCTCGTAGCATTGAGTTGTCGGAGTTGAATTCCGCCGATTTTAACTTTCGAGATGGAGAATATCTACCTCATGGAGTTGTTTTTTATATAAAATAATTGGTTGAATTGAAATAACATTCACTAGTTACAAAATAGTTCCAACATTGTCAATGTTTAAATGAACCAGTATCGACCCTGATGGGAATCTAGTCCCATCCCAAGTGATTTGTTTTGATGATGATCACACCAAATGTTGTTAAATTACTAATCATACTACTTAAGTGTGTAGGTTGTGCAATAAGCTAATTGAAGCTCAAAACACACTCCGAGAAGAAGAACTATAACTATACACATAGAAGATGAAGATGGATTGAGCTCACATTCCACGTCTACACTCTAAAGCTAAAGAGGAGCTCAAATTCAAGCGAAGCATATGCAACTAGTTCAAGCTCATTCATAGCTTCAAGTTCTTCATAGAGTCTAGTGTGTGAGTTGTTTTTCATTATCTTAGGATCATGTCAAAGCCAAGAAAGAGTATGCACAAACACAAAATGATTTTCTAAAATGTTTTTAAACTTGTTTTAAAACTTATTTTAGAGCATACTTTTCATAGAAGCTAAGTTTCAATTTGTAGTCAACTACAAACATCCAGTAGGTTACTACACTGATTTCTGCCTTCTCCCTGAAAAGATACTCTGGGAGTCGACTACCAAAGTTAGGAAGTCGACTACCAGTTGTAGCAGATTTTTTCAGAAACACTCTGGGAGTCGACTACCAAAGTTAGGGAGTCGACTACCAGCTGTGCGACCAGAATTCCTTGATTCACTCTCTCATTTAATTCTCACTTGATTTTTGGGCAAAAGTCAAACTTGATTTGAATCATTTTGAATTCTCCTTTGGTTCTATAAATAGAGACCATATGAGAACATTTTTCTCACCAATTCATTCTTGAGCAAAATTATTATTCTCTCAAAAGATCTCATCGTTCTCCTTGCACTCAAAGTTCTTCATAGCCAAAACGGTTTTTCAATTTCTGATCTTATTGCTTCTATTCTTTTATAATTCTTTTAAGATCATTATTATTATTTGGCTATTGCAAATTGGTTTTCAAAATCCTTCTTTTTGATTTTTCATATTTCAAAGGATTTTTGAAACATCTAGATTCTAGATCACATTGAATAATTTCATATTCTTTGTGTGATCTAAGAACACATCTAGATTCTAGATCACATTGAATAAATTCATATTCTTTGTGTGATCTACGAATGATTTAAATTCTTCTAGCCACGTTAAGCACAATTGCAAATTTAATCTTGGCTATAGAATTATTGGGTGTAAAAAACAATCTCCACTAATTCATTGTGGTGTATTGGATTTGATTTTACTTGTAATCCTTTGGTGATAAGAGTGGTTGTAAATCCTTGTTGTAGGCAAGGTGTTTGTGTAAAGTCCTCGGATTGTGAGGCAAGGTAAAGTCCTCGGGTTGTGAGGCAAGGGTAAAATCCTAGACAAGTCTAGGTGGTTGGAAATCCTAGTTAAGGCTAGGTATTTGTATTGCTAAGGCAATAGTGGAAATCTCGTACCGGATTGGTCGGGGACTGGACGCACCCAAGTTTGGGGAACCAGGATAAAAATCCTTATCTTTGCGTTTGCTTTTCTGTGTTTGATTATTTATCTCTGCAAGCAATTCTTATTTACTTTGTTATTATTATATCTTTGTAATTCTTTGTTCATTTGCATATTACAAAGATTATACATTTAATTCCGCTGTGTAAAGATCTATCTGTGTGTAAAGATCTCTTATCTGATTGTAATCATAATTGTTTATCTTTTATATTTTTATAAGATTAACTTGTTGATTAAGAACCAAGCGTAGATCACTCTACTTGTTTTCTTAGGCAACATTAGAAGGGTTTTAATTAACGATCGAAAAAGATTTATTATGTGAACAACGCTATTCAACCCCACTTCTAGTGTTGTTTGCCATCCACACGATCCAACACTTGGTATCAAAGCGAGGTTATAGATGGCGTCAACCAATCATTCTCCGAAGGACAATCTTCCAACAGACCACCACTTTTCAACGGATCAAATTATAGATCTTGGAAGAATTGGATGTGAATGCACCTTCTCTCTATCTCCTATGATCTATGAAAGATAGTGGAGAATCCTTATGAAGAACCCACCATTGAGGAAGAAAAGTGGACCAAGACAGAGAATGACAAAGTGTCTCTAAATGCCAAGGCGGTGTCTACTCTATATTGCGGTCTTGACACAACGGAGTACAACCGCATCTCCATGGCTACCTCCGCGTGCCAAATATGGAAACTCCTTGAGGTAACGCATGAAGTTAACCAAAAAGTTAAATCTTCAAAATCTTCTCTTTATGCTGGCAGGCATGAAAAATTTATGATGGAGAAAGACGAGACCATAACGGAGATGTACACGAGATTTACGGAGATCGTCAACACACTTGCGGGATTGGGAAAGAAGTACACACAAGAGGATCACGTATGCAAGATCCTTAGATCCCTCACTCCCGAATGGCAATCCAAATCTTCGGCCATTGAAGAAGGCAACGACACTTCAAAGCTAACCTTGAAAGAGCTTATCGGCAATCCAATGGTGTATGAACTCCAACTGCAAGAGCGAAAGACCAAAGAACACGATGAAAAGAAGAAGAACCTTGCATTCAAAGCAACATCGGATACGGAGGAGTCCATGAATGAAGTCAAAGATGAGATGGAGAAACAAATGGCACTCATCTCCAAAGGATACAAGAAAATCCTAAAAGCACGTAAATCCTACAACCGTAAGTTCAATTCCACTAATGATATTATTTGTTATGAATGTAATAGGCTAGGCCACATGAAGAATGAATGCCCTCTAAAGAAAATCAGAGATAAGAGAACGAAGTCATACAAAGGCAAAAGGCCAAATAGAAAAGCTTTTGGGGCTTGGGATAGAAGCGATGATGAAGAGGATTCCGATAGCTCATCATCATCCGAAAATGAAGGAAAAGCAAGCAAAAGGAACGAGCGGAACAACATGTGCTTCATGGCACGGGAAGCCTCCAAGGTAAATTCCTACCATAACTCTAGTGATAACGATAGTAGCGATGATGATGAAATTGATTATGAGGAGGAATTTCATAAAATTTATGCATTATATGAGGTCCAACTCAAAGAGCTTCTAACTCTCAAAAAGATGCATAAATCTTGTGGTTCTAATCCTACTAATCAAGAGCTAGAAAAGATCAGGGAAGAGAACTTAAAATTGATTAGCAACAATAAAGATTTAATTGAAAAGAATAGGTTGCTCAATGTAGAACTCAAAGACTTAGGAAATAGGTTTAGAGACTTAGAAAAGAACATGACCGCTATTAAGGCAAAGCATGAGGACTTGGTTAATAATGTTACTAGGTTCAATAAAGGTAAAGAAAAGTTAGATAGCTTGATTAGATCACAAAGACCCCAATCTAGCAAACATGGCTTAGGTTATAATATGACCAATCAAAATGCTAGGATCTCTCATCATCAAGCTAAAGTTCCTAAAACTAAAAATGGATATGTCAAAAGTTGGATTCCCAAAAATGGAACCGTTCAAATCAAAGACAATTACATTTCTAGTTTTATGAACAATGTTCATTTTTGTAGAAATTATAAATTTACTTATGTGAAATCTCAACCCAACTGGGTTTGGTTCTCTCTTGGTTGATGATTACATTATTTTGTATGACTAATCCCACGGACCTACAAAGAAATGATACCAAAATTATTTGTTTGATTTTCAGGTACCAAAACTATAAGGGATTAGTAGAAGAGCTCCCAATGAATCTCTAAATCTATGCATACATTAAGGGGGAGACCCAACTGCAATGATGCAAACTTTAAGGGGGAGCCTATGAAATTTTTTTCTTCACTTGGTATGCATACGATTATATTTTTTTGTGATGACAAGGGGGAGAAAAAGTGAAGCAAGCAAAAACATGAATGAATAATAACCGCATCTAAGCAGGGAAGTAAGTACACTTACTCATTGTTTTTATAATCATATTATTCATATGTTCTAAGCAGGGAAGTAAGTACACTTACTCATTGTTTTTATAATCATATTATTCATATGTTTTTCATTTGGGTGTCATCATCAAAAAGGGGAAGAGTGATGGGAATCTAGTCCTCCCTAAGTGATTTGTTTTGATGATGATCACACCAAATGTTGTTAAATTACTAATCATACTACTTAAGTGTGTAGGTTGTGCAATAAGCTAATTGAAGCTCGAAACACACTCCGAGAAGAAGAACTATAACTACACACATAGAAGATGAAGATGGATTGAGCTCACATTCCACGCCTACACTCTAAAGCTAAAGAGGAGCTCAAATTCAAGCGAAGCATATGCAATTAGTTTAAGCTTATTCATAGCTTCAAGTTCTTCATAGAGTCTAGTGTGTGAGTTGTTTTTCATTTTCTTAGGATTATGTCAAAGCCAAGAAAGAATATGCACACACACAAAATGATTTTCTAAAATATTTTTAAACTTGTTTTAAAACTTATTTGAGAGCATACTTTTTATAGAAGCTAAGTTTCAATTTGTAGTCAACTACAAACACACAGTAGTTCACTACACTGATTTCTGCCTTCTCCCTGAAAAGATACTCTGGGAGTCGACTACCAAAGTTAGGGAGTCGACTACCAGTTGTAGCAGATTTTCTCAGAAACACTTTGGGAGTCGACTACCAAAGTTTGGGAGTCGACTACCAGCCGTGCGACCAGAATTCCTTGATTCACTCTCTCATTTAATTCTCACTTGTTTTTTTGGCAAAAGTCAAACTTGATTTGAATCATTTTGAATTCTCCTTTGACTCTATAAATAGAGACCATATGAGAACATTTTTCTCACCAATTCATTCTTGAGCAAAATTATTATTCTCTCAAAAGATCTCATCGTTCTCATTGCACTCAAAGTTCTTCATAGCCAAAACGGTTTTTCAATTTCTGATCTTATTGCTTCTATTCTTTTATAATTCTTTTTAAGATCATCATTATTATTTGGCTATTGCAAATTGGTTTTCAAAATCCTTCTTTTTGATTTTTCATATTCTCAAAGGATTTTTGAAACATCTAGATTCTAGATCACATTGAATAATTTCATATTCTTTGTGTGATCTAAGAACACATCTAGATTCTAGATCACATTGAATAAATTCATATTCTTTGTGTGATCTACGAATGATTTAAATTCTTTTAGCCACGTTAAGCACAATTGCAAATTTAATCTTGGCTATAGAATTATTGGGTGTAAAAACCAATCTCCATTAATTCATTATGGTGTATTGGATTTGATTTTACTTGTAGTCCCTTGGTGATAAGGGTGGTTGTAAATCCTTGTTGTAGGCAAGGTGTTTGTGTAAAATCCTCGGATTGTGAGGCAAGGTAAAGTTCTCGGGTTGTGAGGCAAGGGTAAAATCCTAGACGAGTCTAAGTGGTTGGAAATCCTAGTTAAGGCTAGGTATTTGTATTGCTAAGGCAATAGTAGAAATCTTGTACCGGATTGGTCGGGAACTGAACGTACCCAAGTTTGTGGAACCAGGATAAAAATCCTTATCTTTGCGTTTGCTTTTCAGTGTTTGATTATTTATCTCTGCAAGCAATTCTTATTTACTTTGTTATTATTATATCTTTGTAATTCTTTGTTCATTTGCATATTATAAAGATTATACATTTAATTCCAATGTGTAAAGATCTATCTGTGTGTAAAGATCTCTTATCTGATTGTAATCATAATTGTTTATCTTTTATATTTTTATAAGATTAACTTGTTGATTAAGAACCAAGCGGAGATCACTCTACTTGGTTTCTTAGGCAACATTAGAAGGGTTTTAATTAACGATCGAAAAAGATTTATTATGTGAACAACACTATTCAGCCACACTTCTAGTGTTGTTTGCCATCCACATGATCCAACAGACCCTGCACTTGTGATATGTGTTGCCTGGATCATGCTGAACCACCAATCTTTAGCTTCATGATGTCTCTCTTGCATTGCAAAGTCACACCAACATGTGCTTGATACTAGCCTGTAACGCATCGAAAACATTGGGGACAGTGTTGGATTTAGAGAGAAGAAAAGTTGTGTATGTGAGCCATGTCAGCTCCGAAAAAAAAACTTAAGAGTGCATGCCAGGTAACTTGGTTACTTTTGCCAATTAACTGAAGCTGCTCAACATAGAAAAGAAGACCTTTTAGCATAATTAGGATACGATTATAACAGAACCCAAACACCTTGCATCAAACATGTGGTGAGCATAACTGTTTCACAAGCTTCTATTAGGTTAGTTATTTGGTTGGACTTTTAGATTCCTTTGTTTGGTTTGATAACTTGCTTTAAGCTATGTGATAGTTATTATTATTTCACTTTAATAAAATAGTGTAATCACTAAAGGTCATTATGTATAGAAACATGCACAAATTTATACAAAAAAGTCGTTTCACATTGTCATCATATCTTACATTTTAAGAATTCACCATGTTGCATCTCTTTTTTGCTATTTGTTCGTTGTGTGCATTTCATGCTTCATAAGCAGCACTACCTTCTTTGATAGGGAATATTGATACTTCTATCAGCATTACCTCACTAGATCAACATGACTTTGGTGGCATTTAGCATGTATAAATGGGGGAATAAGTAGCTAATAGTCACATTTGCTGTTGCCAATCAACCCAATAATACATTTATTATTGCCAAGCACAAATTCGGTGCTAGAGTAAACTAAAAATATGTTCCATTAAATGCACTTGTTCTCCTGGCTTCTGTGAAACTTTATTCATGTGAAGCACGACCACTTCACAATAAACAATGTGTTCGTGGACACGTCTTAGACATTGATGCATGCGTGATACTTGTCTGGTATGTATGAGATATTCTGAAGCCAAGTATGATTTTGATAACCTTAAAAGTTGCACGGTGGGGCTATGTCAACCTTAAATAAAAAACTAAAAATTACATGTCAGACACTATAACGCTATGTTTTTAAAGGCCTTTGGCCACATATGATGCACCATAAACTAATAGACTAATAGTAATATATTTAGACGTATTTTGTATATGCATGTTTGTATATTTTTACATTAGTTTTGAACTTACCATTTGTTATGACTAACCACACACTTCACCATATGTTAATGGCCGATTATAAAAATGATGATAAATCAATTCAAAGACTGTTGATTAATTAAATAAACCTAATTCAAATTTGAATTTTTGATATAAAGCTTGCAAGTCTTAATCAGACAATGACTTGAAATTAAAGGATTCTTAATTGAATAAATAATTCTAATAAAAAAGTGTTTTGCATAGTAAAGCTAGTTAATCCGTAGTCATATATAGATTTCATTATTAAAACTTAGTTATAAATACTTTTAAATTGATCATATTCTAATTTAACATGTTTTAGTAAAAATAATTTATTTAAAGAATCTTAAGTTATAATTGACGTCTAATTTAACATATTTTCTAATCAAGTAGGAATTCATAGATATTGTTATATATAATTAGGGTAAACTAGTCAAAACACCATTGAACTATCAAGAGATCTAGACTTTACCATTCTACACTTCAATTTCCTACACTTATCCCATGTCATGCGAAGAAGTTAATTTTTTTGTTAGAATTGGGGTTCATGTAACCCCATGTGATCCTAATTGTAATTAAGCACGCTTTTGGGTGTTTAACTAAAATTTGAACTTTGAAGTTATTTGGTTAGGGTTAGGTTTAAGTTTGAACACAAAAGGCATGCATTACATAAATTTTGTTCAAATAAGAGGTAAAAATGTTACCTTTTCTCATGAGATGAACCTATGCTAGGTTTTGTTTTCGTCTTCTCTTTTTCGTCTTTGTCTAATTTGGGATATACTTATAGGGCCTTTGTTTATGGCTTTTATGGTATGAATGGGATGTATTAGCTTTTGAATCAAAGATAGCGTTTCACATTACTCTCTTTTATAAAAATACTAGAAATAACATGTGCACATAATGCACTCGAACAAAAAACCTAACACAGAATGCGGGGCCCAAGAATAGTGACAAAAGAGAGAGAAAAGTGGGTGTGAGTGAGTGTATTGTCTGGGAGTAAGGGGGAGAAGCATGGGGTTTAAATGAAAAAGTGGGTGTGAGTGTGGATATTGTCCGAGGTAAAAGGAGGAAAAACAGAGGGTGGAAGTGCAAAAAAAGTTTGGCGGACAAAGTGCAAGAAGCCCAATGGCAAACATGTAAATAAGGGGAAGATGTGAGGTTTTTTGGGTTGCCCTTTGGGATCATGAAAGGGTAATGACAAACATGTAAATAGGGGTCCATGTGATTTTTTTGGGTGATGGATGATGTGGAACCCACATGGGGGTGTTGTGGCACCCTCTCTCTTTGCCACATGGGACAAACCTTTTTCCCAATTGGACAATGGCAAGGGTGTGAGTGTGTGTATCGTCTTGAGATTTTTTGATTGGAGGGTGAGCTGTTGGGTTTGTTTTTGAATGTTTGAGATCGAGGTGTGTTTTTTGGTGTTTTTTTAAATTGAAGGGGTACTTGTGGGAGTTTTGGTGGCTTTTGGGTCCTTGGGAGTGAGGTGGCTGTCATATTTGGCGATGTGACATTGCCATATGCGACAAAGGTGCCACATGGGACAAAATTCAAAAACCACCTTTTAATGTATAAATAGATTGTCAATTCTCCCCTTAAAATTTCTTAATTAAACCCATGTAAGGAGAGAGGAAAGAGAAAAAAAGATGGAGGAAGAAGATGGGGTGGCACTCGGTTTAGTTAAAAACTGGGCTTGATCAGCTAGCATCACATGCGGCCATATTTAATAGAAGAGATAATTTAATCATTGGTCAGGGGTAAGTGAAGTAAATTCAAGTATGTGGGGGTAAAGTCTAGACTACTCGGTGGTTCAAGAGTGTTTTAACTAATTTAAACTTATAATTATGCTAAAATATTATTATGTTTTGACTTAAATTATATATTATTTAAAATAATTAATCATTATTTAACTTTTCAAAAAATTGTTCTTAAAATACTTTCATAAAATAAATTGGTTCTTTGCATAATCAAAGCAGATATAAAAGTTCTACAAAGGGATTCAAACAGCTAATCTCCTTTGCCCACAAAGCCCAAAAACAAACCAAAAAATAAAGGCAATACAAAGCAACAAAACTAAAGAATTAAAAAAGCAAAAAAAAAAATCCATTGAGACACTTAAAAAAGAATAGATATTATGCAGTAAAACTTTTTCTTTAAAACTTATGATCCTGACTGATTGAACTTCAATACTACTACTTGCTAGCTATTTTGCTATCCTGCCCATTTCGACGACCCTTGTTATGACTTGATTGGTTGACTTGTTTGATTGAACCATTGCATGTTGTCACATCCTGCAACCTGGGGCCGCAACATGTTTCACAAATAAATGATAGGTCATGCAGTTAACCAGTGAAAATAATATAGACACAAGCAGAGATGCATCAAAATGCTTAACAAAAATTTCATTTATTTATGTACGAGTTTACAAAAACATCAGACTACCCATATACTAACAAAAATATATTTACAAGAGATGACATGGGTACATCTACTAATTCTAGATCAGAAGTCAGCAGTCTCCACTGTAAAATCGGAATCCTCGTATGCTGGGGCCTCCTCTGACTCAAAACCTTGTAGTGTAACAAAACGAAGACCCACCAGGTAAATCATAGTAATTCTAAAATTTTGGACTTTAAACATGTGAGCATGTGTAAACACTAACTAGAAAGTAAGAACTGGAAGCATTTAATAGATTAATTAATACTTTCTATCAGGCATGCATCGTAATTTAATACAAACATGCAACTCAGTTGATAATTTAAAGTGATACTAAAATGGTCATATCAATTTATGCCAAATCTATGCTGTGAATCGTATTGGAGAGTACAATAAGCAACCAAGGAGTCCACCTCAGTACCATGTGGGATGCTCACTCGGGCCAAGCCCAAATTAGGAACATCAGGGGCCATGAGTCCAAATGTGAAACTCATTAAGTAAGTCCAGCATTATTGGTCTGTCAGATTCATGATGTGACCTACCCGGAACACCTGATGCAGTCAAGTCAAAAGGAGCGTGACTCCAGTCGCTCTCGCACTCTCACTAATATGATTTACCTCAAAACCCAGTGAGTCTGAAGTGCTAAGTGTATGTCAAGTGTACATCTCCGTGTCTCAGTGATATAGTATAAGTGTAGTTCCAAATTAGCATTATTTTATAACATGATTTCTAAAGTAAAGCTTGAATTAAATTTAAGGCCACATTGAAATTAATTTATATGCTGGTGTGCTATATCATTCTAGTTCCAATCATACTTCCAACATCCTATTCTAGTAGGTGTATTTTAACACAACAGTTACAATACACATATTCCACTGATTTTCCCAATTTATTTTGGTTTTCATAGCACACTCAACAAATCAATTATTTCCAATGTCATGGCAACTATGCAAGATTATTATAACTATTAAAATCAGGAACATGTAGCATGTAGTAATGAATTCAATGGGACATTTAGCATGATATGAACTTTACACTAATCTAAAACTTATAACATGAAGCATACATGATATATACTAACAAATATCATGGAACACGTGCATGTCAGACAACATTCTAAGTATACTAGGAAGTCTAAATTAAAGACATAAGTAATAAGCTCAAGCTAACCTGGGAGTCAAGTAGCGAACAGTGCCGTAATTGGAAATATGGAGGGATGGACAATGGAAGGATGGACAACTATGGTGATCTCGGATAGTTTTAATCATTGATAGTTTTTTTGGGACTTAACCACATGTTTATGGTTTTTTATGATTCTCCTATGATCCCACAGGTGGTAAGCTTCCCGAACGAACATAAACAAACATGTACCGAGCTTGTTCACGAGTAGTTCGTCGAACGTTCTGTTCGTCAACAGCCCTAGCGACAACGAGGGTCGCCGCCACGCTCCGGAGCTCAGAAGTTCATCATCACAGTAAAGGATCGCAAATTTAAAAGCCAAAATTAAAGAATTAAATTGATTTTACCATAAATCGCCGATTACCGGAGGATCCGAAGTGAAAACCCAACTCCAATTGAGATCTGAACTCAAGTCTAAGAGGAAAACCCAAAAGGACCAAGTCTAAGAAGAAAACCCAAAAGTCCTTTGAAAATTATTTTTCGCGTGAAAATCCAAAATCATAGCCTTACCCTTGGTTTAAACAGTGGAAGAGGGTGGTTATTGATGCTAGGAATGGGATAGAAGAATCATGGAGTTGCCACGAGGCGAAATGGTGTCGAAACCCTATTGTTTAGGGCGTGGAAGAGAGATGGGGTTGTAATGCGTGTCCTGTGAGGTTGAGTGAGGAGAGAGGAGCTGTGAGGCTTCCTCCTTGTTGCAGGATTCATCGGGGTTCCGACACGAAAGCCAGAGACAGAGACGTAGGTGTGTTTCGTCACCGTCTAGAGAGAGCGTGAGATCGAGAGAGAAAGAGAACGGGAGAGCAAGCGAGCAAAGGGAGAGATGCCACGTGCAACACACGTGGCTGGGGTTAAGTGGAGGGGCTGTTGGGCTGGGCTGTTCGATTAAAAGAAAAAAAGAAAAAGAAAAGAAAAAAAAGAAAGAGGGAGAGATAGAGATGGGCCAAAATGTGCTTTTACACATACCTTGCGCATGGGTACATGTGCATTCTTTTTCTCAAGACATGTTATAATTTTGATATCCCTGTTATGCCTGTTAATTTTGATATGCATGTTAATTCCATATAAATGTTGAAGTCATATTCTCAAGAAATGTTTTGGTCTGACAGGGTTCTGGAAAGCAGGAGACAAGGTGCTCAATGTTGGTATCAATGGGCCTTCACCATATTGGCATGTGGAAGTCTGAATGCAGTTGTGGGCCATCAACTGCCTCATCAAAAAGTTCATGGTTTCATCTCATGCCCTTCTATTATTGTAATTCTACAAAACTGCCTTATTTAAGTCCCGTTTCTGCTGGTTGTCTGGGGTCTTGTGCATTCCATCACATTCTAGATCTGAAATCTTGCGCATCATGTTGGATTTTTTACTGTATATATCACGATGAGAACACCGTCTAGATATCCCATTGACTAATAATAACTTATAAGCACCTATTTATCCGCTTTTCTTGTCAAGTCCATCACATATAACAAAAACAACAGCAACAACTAAGACGTTATCTCAAATTTAATGGGTTGGATACTTTAATCCTTTTCTTCCATTGGCTTTCTTCTTAAGTCCATCCCATGCATGCTAAGTTTGTATGCAACTTTTCTTATCAATTTTTGATTAAAATCATTAAATAGGACACCGAGACTGTTGTCTAAGCAGCACATTGCATGTTGGACTTTCATTTCGTAGGATCTTGTTAAGTTCAGGCCATGGTGGGAATGTTACTTTCAACGTTTTCCATGTGAGTAGTTAACCTATTGAAAATGACATTGGTAGATTGGTATCGTATCTTGTTCAGTTTGGACTTAATAATTCTACTGAATGCTGCACGAAGATAATTGTTGTTGCTCAATGATTTTAGGTGCAACAGTGCAATTCTATTCATAATGCTGTACATGTGAACACTCATGCACGTGCAATTGGATTGAAAATGATACTGGACATTAGCAAAGAAATAGAACACAATGGCTAAGTTATTTTTATTTTGTTGTTCTTGTGTGTTTTTCCTCTTTTAAAGTTTGGATTCTGACCTCATAACAAAATTAAAGAGAGAATGGTATGAAGAATAAGAGTACTTTCTCACTTTCTTTGTGTGCATATCTCTGCTGGCGTGCGCGTATGATGTTAATATATTCTTTTATTTTCCTCTTCTTTGTACTGGCTCTCAATACACTTGTTATTTTCATATATTTGTCATTTTAATAATATTAAACTGTCATTTTTCTTCCTCAACAAGTTTTCCATGGGCAGGATAATTGATACTTGGGATCTTCCTAGTTCATTATGCCCCTGTTCAGGTAAGTTTCTTGCTTCTCGAACACCTTTTTCTGCCATCTTTGTTTAATCTTGTATTAACCTTCACTTTCCAACAGAGCCAAAAAGTCCAGTATCAAGTTGTCTGAGTAGTTGGAAGGATTATTATAGGTGGAGGTGCCTCCCATACCAATCGCCTGCCGCTTTACTACTTCATTGGGTATATAAAATTATTTATTTGGAACCTTTAGCAAATGTAATTGTTTCCTTATGTTCCATATTTCAATATTTATTTTGCACAATATGTCCAGAATCCTTGAACAAGTTTTGGATAACTTTATTAGGCATATTAATAGTAGGTTCCTGGTCCGAGAAGCTCAAGAATCTCATAAGTTTAAAGCTACAAGGATAAGGAATTGTGATTTTAGCACATTCCCGACATGAAATGAAGGGCACCTTTACCATCGTTGGCCAATAATGCATAAGTGTGACAATGTTTGGGTGCTTAGGAGTTGGGATCGATGATATATATGATTGTGAGATTGAGAGGATATTTTCATGGAATCACAACAAGATGGTCAAAGTGGACAAGGTATTTCGATATACTACTGAGATGGAATGCCCATGAATTTTAAACGGAAAAATATTAATAATAATGATTTCATGATCTCCATGCTTGCATAATTAAGAGAAATTAACGGAAGAGAAGTAGCTTTAATGTGAATATCAAGATGAATGAGCTGTTATGCAGAAAAGCAGAAAAATAAAAATTGTATCCATACAAAGTTAAAGATAACTTCAATTGAGGTTAAGGTGAGGGAGAATCTTTTTGAAATGGTTTGGACTTTGGACTTTGGACATGTCCAACAGAGACCACAATAATGTTCAGTTAGTAACTTAGGAGGAAGCATCATGGTTTAGAAACAGCTCACCTAGTGATATACAACATGAATCGGGTTTGTAGCCTTAGAAGAGGGTATGATTAATTTAACTCAGGCGGCGGCTGTAACTTAGCTGAATGGATAAAGAAGTACTTATGCATGCAACTAAAACATTATTTGTTACTGTGTCGATGTCAGCAAATCCATAGTCTGCCAGAGTATTCAGGCAAAATTTAAAATCTGACCTACATTATAGTAAGATATGAAACTAACATGAACTTGGTTCAATTTGTAGTGGCTTTGAGCCTGTATTCTGAAACTATTTTCTAAGCTTGCCTATGATTTCTGAGTCTAATTTAACCATCTAATTGACAAATCTTGAACCTGCCCCAGTCAGCAAATTTTCTGCTCAATAAACATAGACATCCTTGCTTTACATTGTAGACATTATTGTAACCAGCTTGATTATGGTCGAAAGGTTGTGCATTTTCTTATATGAGCAGATTTGTAGTCTCTGCATTGTTAAGCATTTCATTATTCAGCAAGGAGCAGTGAACTTACTGTTTCTCAGATGGCAAACCTTTTGACTTTATAATTGAATGATAGATGAAGACTAGGTATGGTAGCGTATGTCAGGTGTCGGTTGGGTCAGCATTGTCCTGATCATGTACGGTTGACCCAAACCCAATATTATTCTTCTAAGTTCTAATAAAACATTTGACCCTTATTAAAACCACTTGTTAATCGGGTAACCGGAACCAATCATTAGTCAGATTGGGTATAAATCAAGTAGGGGTTTTCTTTTTTTAACGACAAAGAAAACTATTTCCAAGGCAATTGAACCTGCAGCCAATTGGCAGTTAACATAAATAAGCCTTCTAACTAGTATGGTTGCATTTTTTTCTGTTTAATTATAGCATTGAATACACAGATATAATAAGATTTGTCTTTGTTAAATTTGAAGAGCATAAGACTTGAACTCTAACACCTAAAGTTGATGCAACACCATCCACTAGGCTCCCTTGATCAGCTATGTAGAATGCGCATTTAAATATTGATAATTTGGTCCCCTCAGTCTGAAACATGTAAAAGGATCTGAACCTAACCCAGCCCATTTAAATGAGTCAGCCAAGTCGACACGTTTATGCCTGGATTACGATTGGACCAGACCTGATCATTTCAGCTAATATTGGGTCATGTTGAGAATCTTGAGATTTCCATCCCCGATGTAGAAGATGAATGAGAGACTCGATATTAGAAATAAAATATCATTAGGCATTACCACATTAAACAAGCGGAAACATACTTAAGGCAGTAAGTCACAATTCGACTCAACGATAAACTTGGTACAGCACAGTCCATTCTGGTTAATGTCTACTGTATCTTAATATAGATACATTAATATCAATATATGTTTGTTGCATATCTCAATATATGGGTGTTGCCATAAGAGTCTCTTGCGTTAACCGAGATTAAAACACACATTAGCTGCATCACAAAAAATGTAACCGAGAATGCACCCCAGCAAGTAATGGTGTAAGTAGCTAAATTTGCTATCTTGAACTGACATAAACTAAGCAACATGGGTACCAACACGTCGATGTTGGTGTAGCATGGCAAGACATTCCAGCATGCAACAAATTGTACGTACAAAAAAACAGAAATTAGACATCAAGA
Organism: Scilla litardierei; assembly: GCA_030789695.1. Taxonomy (NCBI): domain Eukaryota; kingdom Viridiplantae; phylum Streptophyta; class Magnoliopsida; order Asparagales; family Asparagaceae; genus Scilla; species Scilla litardierei. The sequence goes on along the minus strand of CM061138.1, from coordinate 48,055,438 downwards.
AGGTTCATGTCTCATAGAGTGTTGGATCCAAGGCGAGGCTATTGAAGTTTGTATGCTTCCTAGCATCTACATGCAGGAGATGGACTTAGAACATCAAATCAACAATAAAACAACAAAAGAAAAACACCACTAGAACATGTGGCTACAGAATGAGGGGTTGCAGTTTCTATTTACAGATATTGTTCACGCGGACCAGTTGGGTGATCTCTGGTTGCCTGTACTGCTATACACATTGTCTTAAATCTCAAATGTGTGTTCTAAGATGTGTGATGGATGGGATGATGAGACTCTTTTGCGATAAAAAGTATAGTGATATATACATATTTCCATATCCAAGTTTCATATACTTCGCTGATGAAGAATGACCCTCAACATTTCATCTTGAATCATATAATCTTACATATTTACCTTATGGCCGCTGTTCCATGTCATTTATTTTGGATTTGGTACCATTTTTTATCTTAGTTTACGTGCTTTCAAATAAGGATGGGATGTAGATATATTTGATTAGTTGTTGGTACTTTGATCTGACTTGATTATTTTTTATTAGTTTGTTGGGATTTGATTTGTTAGTCTTTATGTATAGTTAATACTTAATACGATTTTCTTATAGTAGCAAGTCATATATTTAGAATTATTCAGCTTGTTAGAGGAACAGAGTTGTTGAAATATTGATTGTGTTTGATTGAGCATCCAATTGAATTGAGCAAGCCTGCTTTCTTTTTTTTTCGAAATTCCTGAAATCGGTTATGGGTTGTCCTTGTTCTTAATATGTGGATTCTGGTATTTTTTTATGCTTGGTGACACACCAATGTCTCAAAATTGGGCATCTTCCATCGAACCCCAATTGGGTGGTATATGATGGGTTTAGTCCTCCATGGAATATATAAAAAGATGGTCAAGTAGTCAAATTTAGATGCAAGACTCCAGAGGAGGGAATATCTGGGTTCCTCCTATTCTGTCATATGGTGTTCTACTAATTAGCCACACATCAACTTTAGAGGGTCCATTTTGTAATAAACTGGTATCAGAGTAGAAGGTGGATCGGTCCATGCACTAAATTCTGGAATTGTGAGTGAGACAATTTTTTAAAAATTGTTGGGGAAAGAGAAATTTCTGAAACCATTAGAATGCTTTGCGGCTAGGAATTTTCTTCAGTTGATGAAATTAAAGTTGTTCTGAAAGCTGGGAATTCCTGCAGAAACTAAAATTGCTTGGTGTGATTTGCGGCTGCTGTCCTGTTTATGATCCTGTGGTACAGAGTTGATCAAGGAGTGCGGTGATCGGAATATTTGTGTGTTCTATATGTGTGTGTGGTGGACTTGATAGATTTGCGGAACCCTAGGCAGGAAGATCGTGTACGCATGCTGCCTTTTGTGTTGCCATGATGAAGACTTCAATGAGATTTTGGAGGTGCTCGGGTGAGACTCAGACCGTGTCAAGTTTTTGTCAAGAATTCTAGTTTAAGGCAGAGCTTGAAGTGTTTCATGTTACCAATTGGGCTCAGCTGAATAGTAGCAAATGCTGTTAGGTGTCCTCCAACTCCAATCCACATTGAGTAGCAAGATAGATGGTTAAGGAGTTAGATATTGTTTAGACCCAGGACCCTAATGGGGCTTCCCTTTTGGACATATAGTGTTCTAAGCTTAATAGTCTTCTTACAACTTTAGTATGTCTATTTTCGTTAGTCATAATACAATGCATTATTCTACACCAAGGACAACTATTTGACCTTACATCTTAGATCCAGTACACTACGTGAATGATGCTGACATGTTGTAAACATATCTCCTCACCCAAATGATTATATCTCAACTTACATGGTGTGAAATTTAAGAAATACTCCTTAAGTTACTAAATAATCGATATGTTGCTGAATTTTCTTCACACTGGAATAATTTTCATTGACTTTGATTGATGTCCCATGATGGAACAAAATCCCCTTTCTCCGTTATAGGCGACTCAGTTACATTGTAGGATAATGTCAGAGTTGCTAATCACTATTCTTTATTCATGTAAAGAGGCAACAAAAGTCTCATGATTTGATAAAGCTTCCATCTGCAAGGTAGAAGTAAACATTGTGATTGGCGATGTTACATTTTTATTTTGTACTGGTTTCCGTTATATTTGTGAAACCATTCAATCTTCAATATGTAATGATTATGTTATGTTTATTGCAGCCACTTACCATATATCACTGCTTTCGAGTTTCTGGCATTCAAAGATCGCTTTCAGCAAATACAAACGTATTGCGCATACATTATTTAGGTTAGAGCAATTGTCCTTGACCCATCCATCGTGGTCATACTTATTTTAGCATGTTCAGCTCAAGTAGAAATGCTTTTCTTTTCACTATTTTATCCAAGCAAATCAAATCCGAACTTCTACCCGAGTTGATGTAAGTTTTAATGTTAATGTAACATTACTGTCCATCCTATAGTTAAGATAGCGCAATGTCGTCATGGTCTTCTTTCTAATCGAGCCTGTTGAAGAAATTGGTGCATATAAAATTTTTATCTTGTAGTTCAATGCTGAATATCTGATACTATCAATCTGAATATCTGTAGCTATGAATTTTTTAGCTAATTGGGTTAGATTACTAAACAGAGCAGATTTCCGGGGCTTTTTTTTGGCCCGGTTTTGGGGGGGGGGGGGGGGGGGTGAGAGATTTGGAATTCAAGCTCTTTATGACATCATAAATGTGGAATGTTGTGATGGGCAGAAATATGTTGATTTACTTTTAACTTTTGGTTCTGTGGTTAATTTTCTTCTTCTCTGGTTTCCTCCACAAGGGCCTGAAAAAGAGATTTTGCAACTTGGAGTTTTCGGGGAACTGATGGCATTATTTCCCGGTGTTCAACTGCAGATGGAATTTGTTGGACCAGCAGTTCCACAATTTAGGTTGGTTTTTGGGTATCTAGTTGGTCTATTGGTAGCTTTTACAAGTATGTAGTGTTTACCATGCTTAAGTCTCGTCATCTATATTTGTTCATGTTGGCGGGTTTCTTATATTTGATAGGGGCAAATCCTTAAATTTATGATGGGACTCTTGAACCAGAAATGTTTTTTTTTGAATTCTTGTATATGTCATATAACATAAATACTAAAATTAAACTTATGGTGCTTTCTTTGATGCAGAATGGAAAGGGATTTTTGTGATGGATGAAGATCTAGGGTTTTGCAAATTCGGGTTTGAACAAAAAAGGAAAAAAAATCGGGAATTAGGGCTTCATATCCAAGCGAATCACTTGCTTCACAACTCAGTTTTGGTTATTAGAAAATTCTTATTTCATTAATTTCTCCAAACGAGTACTTACCTTATTTATAGGACAAAAGATCTAGGTAGTGCTATTTTGAGCTTGGACCCAAATAAGTAGACTTGAGCCCAATAATTATTAAAAGCCCAACACTAAGCTAGCATACCAAATAACATAGATGTCATCCAAATAATAAAGACAAAATAAAAGAAATAACACATCTTCCTATGATGATACATCTTCCAAGGCGTAGGAACTCTAACTATCATCAGCTTGGAAAGATTGGCCTATGACGAATGCTGGTGATGGTTAGTCTTAAGCAAATCCCGGTTTAAGACTCTCCACATCCTTGACCCTAACCAAATAGTATGCGATCTTTAACGAACTAGATTTTGCTGGTATCCTCCATTAGCTGATGAGATAATATCATCGTGAAGAATATCAACAATTACACTGATGAGATTTCAATGGCGACTGTGGTGGGTAATACTTAGAATTTATGCGTCGTGCTTTAATTTTTTTAATCAGCTCTTGGTGGAAACCTCTCTAGGCAAACCATAAGCATCAAATCGCCTCCTCCTGAAAATTTCTGCAATTTATTATGCACTTCATTCTAATAGCTAAGCAATCATACATTATGTCTCAGTGTGCAAAGCATGCAAATGCCATGCAAATGCAATCAAAATTTCTTTTATTGGTAGTAGGAGTAAGTTTATTGATTTCTTGGGTTAACAACCTGACATAATATGAACTCATGCACATGGATCTATTCACAAAACTATTAAAAGCAAACTTATCCGTAAGAGGAACCAAGTCCCAAGTAGACTAATGATCACATACTAAACATTTCAATAAGCACATGGACTCTGATTTACCACCTTAGGCTGGCTATTAGTTTACAGATAATAAGCCACAGAAAACTGCAATGTCATGTCTAGTTTTCTTCAGAGTGTCCTCCAAAAATTACACATGAATCTAACATCTTTGTCAAAAATCATGGTCCTAGGAAGATCATGCAATCAGACTACATCCCTAAGGATGATGGGTACAACATATGCGGCATACAAAGTTTTGATGCATGAAATAAAGTGTGCCATCTTTGAAGACATGTCCACTACAACCAAGACTGAATCAAGTCTCATAATCATGCGAGGGGATGCTATCACAAAATCCCTACTAACATGTTCCTATGGATCAATGGGAATGGGTAAAGATGTTAACACTCTTGTGTTCTACTTTCTACTGGTTACCTGGTAGCCCCGACAATGAGAGATGACCCTCGCAACATCTCGCAACATTACAAAATTTTTCTTTCATCAACATAATCATTTTATCACAGCCAAAGTGTCCAACAGCGCTCCACACATGCATTTTTCAAATCAAATAACCATAAACAAAAGTATTGGGAATGCACAAGGGCTGCCTATAAAATAGAAAACCATAAAAATGGTGAAATATTTTACAGGAAGTAGTAGATCATGAGTTATTCAATGGTAATCTGACCAAAGTTCCAGTAAGTAGGATACTCCTGGATCAGTCGCTAAAACCCTATCACATCTATCTACGTGTTATCGATGCCGCCTACTTTCTTACTCAAAGCATTAGTGGCTACATTCTCAATATGGGTACGGTGTTTAAGAACACACATACTATTGAATGAACTTTAGCAATCTGATGTGGTAGTACCTTATCTTTTGAGAATTTATGTACCGATGGATTTGAAGATCAGAGTATAAAATGAACTTCTTTGGTGGCAAATAATAATACCAATATGATTCTTTGTTTTAAAAACTCCCGCCTAAGGAGGCCTAGAAGATGCATGTCCTCCTCTTAGCTGCATACCCATGGCTTAAGTCCCTTTATCGGGGGGTAACCACCTAAGAGTATAGGGGCAGGATAGGCGAATGCCTAACCCGCTCAGAGGACCTAGGTGCCCTACTTCTAATATGTTTATTGTAGAAAACTAAAATATCATCAGATGTGATATTTGTTTTATTGTTTTATTGCTATTGATATAATTTTTAAAATTTTAATATATTTTTCCTTAAAATTTAATGGTCATAAATGTTTAGGTTCAGGGAAATGCATATGAGGTGCCTAAACAAGTTTTTTTATTTAACTTGTTTATAGGTGAAGCTATATATTGAAATATTAAATAAGATATTTGTTATATACTTTTATTACTCTTGAAATAATTTTAAGAATTTAGACGTATTTTTGAACAACTGTATATGCTTAGTTTCATTGAAGGAAAAAACCCTTAGACATTGCTTAGGATCTGGCTAGTCCCATGAGCCTTAGGCCCTTGCACGGCACCTTACCTCAGCCTCTACTGCCTAACATTTTCAAAATGTCTCAAACTCTGAACAATAGCGTAAAATGTCTGATCGTAGTTCTCGGAACATTTCTTAGTCTCATTTAATTTTTGACTAAAGAAAATGAATGGATGACCTTCCTAGCTTAGCGTGCTCCGATTCCTATGGCTGAAGCGTCCCATGCTATTTCATAACCCTTTGATAAGTCAGTAAGGTGAAAAAAAATAAGGTAGTAGTCTACAACTCTTTGATATCCTTGAATGCTCTACCAGCAAATTTAGTCCAAATGAACTCTTTTTTCTTTAGATAATTTGCGATGGAGGCCATTATGTGCTAAACCCCCTAACAAACTGTTAGGAACCAACAAAGATACGATTTTTTTAATAGATAAAGCAATAGAATAACAAGATATTTGAGCACAAAAGAGGTGTGCTCTCCTCCCAAGACGTCGAAGAGGACGTCCGCACTCGTTTAATTTAAGATCTAACTTAAAGACGCTCAATAGAAAATTCCAAATATCAAGCATAAGAATTACAAATGACGGCTAGCCCCTATAAATAAAAGAAACTAGGGTTCCTAGGGCAAAGGGGCGTGCGTGCATAAGCAAAGGAGGGGAGCCGGCGGCTACTAATGGGCCCGGCCTATGTGTAGACCCGCACGGGTCTATCAATACTCCCCCCAAAGAGCCACCTTGTCCTCAAGGTGGTGCCTGCAAGTCCTGGCGGTGCTAGTCCGAGTGGGAGTCGCCCTCCCCTCCGATTCCTGCGTCCTCCACGTCATCATCCTCGTCTGCTTCCGCTATCAACACTTGCAGCTTCCGATCTACACATCGGTGTCCCGGAGTGAAGCGCTCGTCGCATCGGAAACAGAGCCCATTTTACATCTTCTCCCTCATTTCCGCATCGGTCATCCGTCGGAATTGGCCTCCAGCCGGTGGTGGGTTATTCTGCTCCCTCGTCTTCTCCAGCCCTGCCTGGACTGCTTCAGTAGTGACCCCGGCTCCGCCTGCTCCAGTCGAGGAGACACGCTGTAACTGCCCACTGTAGCTGCCCCCGTCTCTTCTATACTCAGTCCGGGAGTCCTCCACCATCTGCGCCATCTCGATGACCTCTGAAAGCCCCCGAGGCTTGCATGGCCTCATCGCAGCTCGAAGACTAGGTCGCAGACCCTTCAGGAAGGTGCCCTCCAGCGACTCGTCTGACACCCCATGAACTCGCCTTGTCAGTGTCTCAAATCTCTCGATGTACTCCCGCACCGGCCCCTACTACCTGAGGGCAAATAGCTGCTCGTGTAGTTTCCCCAAACGTGGGTATCAAAACTTCTCCAGCACCAAGTCCTTCAGCTCCTCCCAGCTCCGGATCTGTTGACTCCTCTTCTTCCACTGGAACCACACCAAAGCTTTCCCCTCCATGCAAATGGCTGCTGCCTCCAGCTTCTGGGCCTCGGTCATGTGGTGCGCCGCGAAATATCTTTCCGCTGTGAACAACCAGGCGTGTGGATCCTCCCCAGAAAATATCGGCATCTTCAGCTTCCGGACTCTGCAATCTCCTCTAAAGTACCCCTGCTCGGGCCTCCCATCCTCTCGGTGATGTGGCCGGTAGTGCTGCCTCCTCTCGTCCTGAGTCTCGTACTGTCTGGGTGGTCCTCCTCCGCAACCTCCATAGTCTCCTCGGTAATCTCCCTGTCGGCCCTCAAAGTCGTCACAACCTGCATCATCGCCGAACTCTGTCTCGTAGCCACCCCGCCGTTATAATAATGGTCCCCACCGTGTCCGTCTCCATAAAAGTGGTCATCCTCTACTGGCCGCCGTCCAGAAGGGTCGTAAAACCCTCCCAAAAGCTGTCCGCGGGGGTCTTCCCCTCTGAAATCCGCCCTCCTGACCTCTGTCCGCTGTCCGGGGGCTCGAAAAACCCCCCGAGCCCTAGCCGTGAACATCACCCCCCCGACGGCTGCCAGGGGGTTTCCCGCCCCTCTAGGGGCTCGCCGGCCACATCCCCCGGCGGCTGCCAGGGGGATTCCCGCCTCCTTTGGGGCTCGCCGGAAGGCCCCCACCCCCTGGCGGTTGCCAGGGGGTTCCCGCCCCCTTTGGGGCTCGCCGGAGACATCCCGCCCTCTGGCGACTGCCGGGGGTCCCGCCCCTGGCGGGTTCCTGTAGGGGCCCTCCGGCCATGCCGGAGGGCCTGCAGGTCTCGTCGGGCCTCTGTCAGGGCCGGCGTGCCCTGCCGGGGGTCCGGCGAGTTTGCCGACCTCCGGCGGGGCCCGGGCCCCCCTGCCGGAGGTCCCCACAGGCAGGGGAGGCCCTCCCACCTCATTCCGGTGGCGTTCGAACCCCCTTGCTGTTTTGGGGGTTCGGCCGTGGCTCGCCTTGCTCCCAATAACGGCTGCTAGGGCCGCCGCTGTCCCTTTGGCTCTCCACTGCCTTCCGCCGTACTTCCTCACGGTAGTCGATCTTCAATGGCTCCTCGTCTTCGTCCTCGTCTAATTCCTCCACCAAAAGGGTTGATTTTGGGTCAAAATCTCCTCTTTTTCCTTCTCTTTCTTCAAAAGTGCCGCCTTTGGTGTCGGATTAGGGTTCTCATCCCCTTTGTTGTTCGACGCCAATTGATTTAGGGTTCCATCAATTGCGCGAATTGTTCGTCGTGCTTCGCTTGATTCGCCGCAAATTGGTTGATGTAAGCCGTCAACTTTGCCATGGATTCATCGTTTGCCGCCAACGATTTCTTGATCCCGTCGATTTCGCTCGAGAACTTGCCTCCAACGCCTCAATTTTGTCGTGCGATCTTGTCGTGGCCGCCATGGATTGTCACGTGCTTTGATACCAAAATGTTAAGAACCAACAAAGATACGATTTTTTTTATAGATAAAGCAATAGAATAACAAGAAATTTGAGCACAAAAGAGGTGTGCTCTCCTCCCAAGACGCCGAATAGGACGTCCGCACTCGTTTAATCTAAGATCTAACCTAAAGACGCCCAATAGAAAATTCCAAATATCAAGCATAAGAATTACAAATGACGGCTATCCCCTATAAATAAAAGAAACTAGGGTTCCTAAGGCAAAGGGGCGCGCGCATAAGCAAAGGAGGGGGGCCGGCGGCTACTAATGGGCCTGGCCCATGTGTAGACCAACACGGGTCTATCACAAACTTCCTATAAAATGTAGCCAACCTTTGAAATCTCCTAGCCTAATGACAATAACTGGGAGCCTTTATCTTGTTGTTAACACTCCCTCATTGGACACAATAAACACTAAGAAATGCACTGATATGGTGATGATCTCACACTTCTTCTAATTGACATACAAATTATCCTTGTGAAGAATCTTTAATACCCTACTCATTTAAAAGTGTTCTTGGGTCCAACTGATACCTGTATGTCATCAACATAAACGGCAACAAACTTGCCTACGGGCTTGTTTGGATAATTTGGAAGAAATCCAAATGATTTATCTTGGGCTGGGAATCCACATGATTACTCCTGTAGTCATTTGGATAAGAATTCTTAGGAATTCTATCCAAAATTCTTGTTTGGGTAGACTAGGGTTAAATGATATCATCATCATTTCTTCCTACCAAAATAAAAAAGATCATTCTTTTCTCCTTATTAGAAAGTTCATAATTTTTTATTTAAAATATTATACAAATCATAGAAAATAGAATGTAATGGTCATGAATCACACACACACACATCTAATTTCCAACTTCCCTCTTTTCTTTTTTTCTTTTCTTTTTCGTTTGCGGCCCAAGCCACACCTGAGCCCACTAAACTCTCCATTCTCTCTCTCTCTCTCTCTCTCTCTCTCTCTCTCTCTCTCTCTCTCTCTCCCCCCTCCCCCCTCCCTCCCTCCCTCCTTTATTTCTTTTTCTTTTTGTTTCACCATCGGCCCATGCCCTGGGCCTACTGGATCTCCACTTATCCCTTGGCCCACCATATTCCCCTCCACTGAAACCCCCTCACAAAACCCAACAGCCAGGCTTGAGTTTGAGTTTACTCTTTTGATCCCTCTCCAATTGTTCGCAAAGGTTACGGAGCTCATGTATCAATTCAATTGGATCAATTGGATCCTTCTTAACATTCGAACTTGAAGATTGCTGGGGTGTCTGTTGAATATATCAATGCTTGGAAGAATGTCGAGATTGAAGACGGGGTTTGAACACTGACCATCGACGACTATGATAGGAAGTTCTCAATATCAGGATCCTACTTCTCCTTTGAATGCGTGATATGCATATGAATATTCCTGTTCTTTTGAAAACTTAAAACAAGAGAAGAAATATGTAGATGTGATTTCCAATCATCATATCCATAAATGTCTTCGAAGCCATAAACGTATGAGACACAACCATACATTATTTGAGAAGAATAAGCCTTGTGTGTAATCATAATCTGTCATAATTTAGAGCAAATCTTCTTGTATGAAGGGTATCTTTGCGTAGTTGGTTGAGTCAACTATTCATTGGCGCAAACGACACTGAATTTGGGCTTCAAACAGAACCAGAATTGTCAAAATGTGGAATTGCTTAGGAAATTGACCGAAAATCAGCTCCAAAATGCCTAGAAAATCCAACGATATACTTTGAGCCGTTGACCAGGTCAACCAATTCGGTTGAGCCGTTGACAGAGGGTCGTCTTGCTAGCTCAAGCGGCTCGGGCCGGCTCCCGGTTGGCTCGGGATTGGCTCCATCGAGCTGATAAACATTGACGGCTCAGTCGATGGTGCGGCTCAGCCAGCCGGCTGACTCTCGGGGTTGGTTCGATCGAGCCGACACTATAGCGACGTCGGCTTGGTCAATGCCGACGTCGAATTTCGATGATTTCGTCGGTGTTTCACAGTCGGTCTTCATCTGGGGTGTCGTCAGGTGCTGAGGAAGACTTCGGTTTGGTCGATTCCCCAGTCGTCGTTGGTGACGGCACCGACGAGGTCTGCTATGTGGATGGTGTGATTCTAGGCATTGTTTGCTCGACGATAATGGTGTTTCTAGCCTCTGACGGGGTCGGCGAGGGCACTAGAGCCTTGGGAGGGTGGTGGCACTTATCAGAGAGGCTGCCGACGGCGACGGCGGCAAGAGGTGACGTTGGTATTCTTTGGTTCAACCGAGGGCTTTGAGCGGTGGATCTAGAGTTTTTGTCGACGACAAATGCGAGATTGGGTTTAGTTGGACGGGTCAAGGTTGTAGAAGTCCTTGTGGGAAGGACGGCAGGGTTGCCAGGGTTACGTGAGGCGGCGGCAGCAGCAGGGTTAGGTTAGCTTTTTGTTGCATTTTAATTTAGAAATCGTAGAGCAAAAATGTGATCTTCGGTTTTGATATTGAATTGATGTAGGACGAGGTGTGATTTAGGGATTTGGGAAATAAATTGATAGATTAGTATTCTTGGCTTCTCACCAATAGTTTTCGAGGCTTCTCACTAAGGAGGAAAGAACCTTTTACAGGGTTTGAGAAAATTTCTCTTTTATTTCTTCATTAATTCATTGATTGAAAATAAAGCAAGTCTAGGGCCTTTATATAGGCTTACAAACTTTTTCTAACCATATTCGCTTTCACCTAAAAATAGAAAAGAAAAGAAAAGAAAATACAAAATTCAATTCCTAATCAAATACAAAATTTGAGTCCAAATCAATTACAAAATCTAATCCGAATCAAATTCCAATTGGGCTCGATCTAGGGGTTTGGATCCATATCATGAACTTATATTATCTTTAGGCTCTTAAGGGATCCAATCCAGATCTTTAGCTGAAAAGCCTCCTTAATTGTTGTCAGAGAGTGTTTAAACATCTCTAATCGAATATTAGGTTTAATCCATTACAAAAACTTGAAAGGGTGAAAATGGGATCCCTTTTGAACTCCACACCTAACAACTATGTCATTAAATTTGATCTTATAGTCATTAACAATCACGAATCTCGTTTTATTGGTCCATGATGTGGTTTACTTAGAATTGGGGAAGATATTTCTCTTTTAGTCTGGTTTTCATTTCTTCTCATGACCTAATATGATCTCGATAAATCCGCACAATCTCTATCTTGACTTAAGTCCAATAAATCTTAGGATACATGTGGAACTTCATCCAAACAAATCTCACCAATGCTCCTTTGACATCTTTTGCCAGTTGTAGAAATGATCCATGTTTACAAGGTATACTGAAAAGGCTTGGGAGTCAAAAGATGTATCAAATGACAGGAGATATCTACTTTCACTGGGTAATGTCATCCCATCTGTGCTTGGTATTTTCTGCGTAATTATTATGCCACCACTGATCTTGTCCTCTACAACAACAATCATTTTCTCTACCTGTCTGGTCTATGTGCACAGTCATTTTCTCTACACATGTGGTCTAAACTCGTACTATAAACAACATAACCTATTTTTCATTGATTTAAGGCATCTCATCAAGGAGTGTGATGTATGATATAATTGGATCTAGGGATTTGGTGAAGGATTTGGGGAAGAACTAGATAATTGAAGATTTATTGGCTTCACACCACAGATTTACGAGGCTTCACTCCAAGGAGGGGAGTGGAACCTTTCACAGGTTTAAAGAAAATTCTCTGTTTTCATTCATTCGTTGATGGCTTAAAATAACAAGTCTAGTCTTTATATAGGCTTACAACTCAACACTTGTTGTAACCCATCCAATGTGGGACTAAATTCATCAAAAGACTAAAACTCCTAAATACTCAAAATTAACTAAAGACTCAAACTATAAACTAAAATAAATTACAATTTTGATCCCAATCAAGTTGACTTCTTGTCAAGATCGACCTTTCTCAGGTTTTAGGGTTTAATCTCTCAAAACTTTTCATTGTTTCATAAAATAAGCTTTGTGGCCTATATATAGGCTTACAACTGATACACTCCTCTCCTCTCAACCAATGTGTGAACTAACTTATTCTATAAGAAGAAAAGAAGAAAAAAATTACTAAAAAAATAAGGTCTAATCAAGTAGCTTCGCGTAGGCTCGAACCCAACCATAGAGAACTTGGTTGGGTTTCACGCCTTCGCCTTCGTGTGTACACTTTGATGTCCTCAGCAATATCAGTTTGAATTTTGAAAGGTTGTTCATATATGACCTCAGTCCATTTACATTTAACCGATACCCTCTACTGATTTGGTTTGCAAGTCAAGCTGATGTTTTTCTCCTTTATTCACAAGCATTATGACATTACTCCATTATGTAACTGCCCAATTGTTTTACATCTTACGTACACATTCAAACTGACTGTAGTACGTCATTCATGAATTAATTGCTCGTTTAGTGCTTATCACATTGCTATTTGTGCAAGATTTTCTGGACATCATTAAAGAAATCTGTAGAAACTTATGTGGAAGTATTGGAAAACACAGATGATATTTAGATTTATAGAGCCTGAATGCTGTTCACAACTAAATTATGGAGAGTGCTAGCTTTGACGTGAAGAAAGCTATTTGTAAGCGTGATTGTAGAAAGTCAACTCTGAGACATGTGAAAAGGAAAGATGTTTAGGTTATGGTTCTTCTGGGTGTCTATGTTGATTACATGTGTCTCTGATTTGGATTTTGGTGTTACCGTGTTAGCATATGAGTGCATGCCGGCCATCGTTTTATCTAGTTACCTAGTTACTAGTATGTATATATATGAATAGTTACAATGGATTATCATTTTACTTCTTACTTTTTACCAACTCTTCCTCTATATCTTGCTGATAGGGATGGGGAGATTGTAACCCTTTGCAATTATATGCATTGCTCCGAGGATGGCTGCTGCTGTAGAGGGTCGTCTGCCAAGTCTGGTTCTGAGCTGCCATATGCAAGAACGTCTATGGTGACTATAAAACTACGCAAAGGTTTCTATCACGACATATACAGGGATATAATAAAGGTTTGGCTCTGTTATTGTTTTGCTTGATGAACCTCAAAAATTGATTATTATCTTGTACCTGTGCGCCGACATCTCCTCTGGGGTTCCATGCCTGTATCCAAAACATATTGGATATCTAGGTAACATGCGTCTGTTTGAAGTGGATACTATGTGGTCACAACTGGCCCCAAATCAGCCTAGAGGTTGATTGACTCAAACGAGACAAGGTTATGAAACAGATTGAGATTATGCTGACATATGGTTAGATGCTGGTCAACTCACAGGTCTGGAACCCATTTAATAGGTCACACGGCCACATATTACTTGTTGGTTAATATTGTACCATATTACCCTAGTGCGTGGTCTTTTGAGGTTTACTCACTCATCATAATGATGTGATTTGGATGTGAATTGAAGCTGAAATTAGGGGTTTAAAGTAGATATGAAGAAAACGATTGGATTTTTATTGGATTTCAAAGAAAATAACAAGATAATTAACCTCTTTCGAGAGGAGGCCTCTCTCCTACCTTTTAATTCAAGAGCAAAGCCGAACAACTAGGGTTCTATCCAACTCCTAGAAAATTTCCTTCAAAAAATTTAACATATTCTACTGACCTTAGCCATCATCTAATTATAATGGATGTTTTGTTCACAGAATATAGAAATTACAAAAATGTCCTAGATGCTCGAAATTATTAAAAATGTCTTTGATGATTGAAATTATCAAAAATGCCCCTGGACCTTAAATATTACTGAACCGCCACCTGCCCTCTAGTCGCATCATTAATACACCTCCAAAGAACCACATTGTTCTCAAGGTGGTGTAATGAAATCCCTGAAGTATGCTAGTCCAAATGAGGGTGTCTTTTCCTGGCTCCACTTCCTCAGCTGCAATGTCTTCATCATATTCGGCCATCAAAACCTAAGGGGCACAGCTCCGGTAAGTATGTCCAGGCATGAACTTTTCGTCACATCGAAAGCATTGTCCTTATTTGCATTTATTCTGGATCTCTGCCTCTGTGAGACGCTTGAACCTACTGTCCGGTTGAAGCTCGTCCTTCTCTTGACTCGTTTGAACCTCTCTCGGTTGTGGCTTCTGTATCTTCGTTGTAGTCTGGGTGCAGAATGTGATCCCGCTCGCTGCTCCTTTGACCCGTCACTCTTCTATGAGTTGATCCTCTACCATCTGAGCCAGCTATATCCTGTCCGGCGAACCTCTCGGTCTCTACATGCATAGTTAGTCCAAATGTTTGCTTTAAGACCCTTCATGAGACTCCCCTTCAAGGACTCCTCTGGTCCTCACGCGGCTTGAAAGCATCTCAAACTTTTTATGTTGTCCCTGATAGTACCCTCCTGTCAAAGGGCAAAGAGTTTGCTCATGTAAGTATCCCTCTGGTGTCACAAAATCTGTCAAGCATGCAATCCTTAAATTCCTCTTATGAACACACATGTCGACGCTGCTCTCTTCACCGATGCCAGGATAAGGCTTCTCCAAGAATATCCCAATCGTCGCCAACTTCTCTGCTTTAAAGAGATGTGTTACCTCAAAGTACATCTCCATCCTATAAATCCATCCATACATGTCCTCACCTTTGAATATGGACATTTTCAACTTTGTGGCTTAGATTTCGATCTTAAAACCCCATATTCTGCTCGCCCTTATGCCGATCATGGTATATTTGTCAGTACGTGTCCCAAGGTGTAACAAGCTTTCCAAATTAGGTTTCTTCTGCTCTATCATCGTCCTCCCAATCATATTCGCCAATTCCGAGCCCTCGCCATCCTCGTAGTCATGGACATCATCGTGGTGATCGTTGTACTTGACGTAGTCCGAAACAAGTCTCTAAGGCATGTCTCCAGCAAACCAGGGGTCGTGTGACCTCTGGATGGTCACCAAATCCTTGTCAGGCCCTGAAGGGGGCTTCGCTGTCCGCCCACATCCTAGCGGGTCGTCAGGAGGCCGCGAGGCCCTGACGACCTTGCCTCGCAGCCCTTGGGTAGCCGTCGGGGCTTGCGGGTGCCCTGGTAGGCTGCCTAGGGGTCGTGAGGTCCTAGGCGGCCCTATCGGAGCTCGCCATGTTCCTGGCGGGCTACGAGGCCCGTGTGACCCTGCCAAGGGTCGGCCACATTTGGGCGGGCCGCCCATGGGCCACGAGGCCTAAGTCGGCCCAAATGTTTGTTGCTGCTATTGTCGCATCCTCCTGTGCACCTCAAAACCCTATATCTAACTCCGGGGTTCTTCCTGTAAAATGACGACTTTTCTTTTGCTATCCCCAAAAACTTCGCCTTTTGCCTTTGATCTTTGTCGTGCAATGGTTGATCTTCCACAAAGTAATCGATTTTGTCCTTTTTCTTTGTCAAAATTTACGTCTTTGACCCTAGATCTGAGCGGCATGAAATTAGGTTTCGGCCAGTGCCACCTGATATCGTCATATCGTATCGGTCTTGGAGGCCACTGAGACCGATACGTTCAGGTAAACTTGGTTTTGACCGAAACCCTATGATGTCGACGGAAACCGAGGAAGATGATAAAAAAGAAGAGAAGGAAAAACGTAAGAAGAAGAAGACAAAAATAGGAAAAAATAAAGAAAATTCAGAATGAACAGAAAAAATTAAAAAAGAAAAGAAGAAGAAATAGAAGAAGATGTGGATGCGTACCTCGTCGCCGAAGAAGATTGTTGCCAAAAAAAGATCTTTCGCTCGTCGCTCGAAGCGGAGAAGATTGCCGCCTTCCCCTGCTCGCTGCTCGAAGAAGGGGGCTTGAGCCCTATTTTTGGGTTGGGCGGCCTTCGTTGGATGAAAGGAGAAAAGATACGTGTTGCTCGTCAAATTAGAAATCACTCAAAAAATACATGTATGGACAAGTTTGCCATCAATTTTACCTGTTTAAATTGTAAATAAGTGTAATAGGTAACGTAGTTTAAAGGAGGATTTGATTGCTCATAAGTGTAAATAAATGTAATATGTAATATAAGTTATTTACAAGTTTGCTATCAATTTAAAACTCACTGACCTAAGTATTATTAAATAAGTAGTATGTAATATAACGTATTTACGAGTTTGCCATCAATTTGTAGCTAAAACGCACTGTCCTAATTATTTTTAACCTATATTAACTTAATTACATATATACTATTAACTTGTATTACATAAATTAATTAAAAATTCAAAACGGACGAAACTCAACTCAGCTCTAAAACCGTTGAAACGAGCAAAACCGAAACCAAAACCTAAATCTAAATTTTCAAAAGAATGAAACCGAGACCGAAACTATGATATCAAACCTTGCTGAGTGGTTGTTGTCGTCATTGCATGGATTTGGTTTCGCCTTCTCTTTCTCTGAAAGTTTATCCATCATGGCCATCATGGCCTTTATCGATGCCCTCATCCACGTCTCTGCGATTTCATCGTAGCCTTGATTGACGATAACCTTTCATTCATTGATTTATTCAATGCTTCCACTTCGACATCGCGTTTCTCCTCCAAAGCTTCGTTCCTTTTCGTGGCCGCCACCGCTATTGATGCGAAGACTGATGCTTTAATACCAATTTGATATGATTCGGATGTGAACTGAAGATGAAATTAGGGTTTTGGAGTTGATTTATGGAAAAAGATTGGATTTTTATTGGATTTCAAGGGCAATAACAAGATACGTGACCTCTTTCGAGAGGAGGTCGCTCTACTAGCTTTTAATTCGGGAGAAAAACACAACTCTTCACGAACTAGGGTTCTATCCAACTCCTAGAAAATTTCCTTCAAAAAATACAACATATACTCCTAACCCTAGCTGTCATCTAATTATAATGACGGTTTTTTTTTTCAGAATTACGGAAATTACAAAAATGTCCCTGATTCCTGAAATTACAAAAAATGCACATGGACCCTAAATATTACTGAACCGCCACCTGCCCCCTAGTAGCATCTCATAGCATTCCTACAGAAGCTGAAGATATGTTCTAAATTGGGGCAACAACCTTGAGGCTTGATAAGGACTATCAGATTGTCCAGATGGAACGGCCTTCCAAATGTGGATTCTTCAGTGTAGAACGGCCTTTCAATCAGATAAGGACTATCAGATTGTCCAGATAGGATTAATTCAGGAAACCTTCCCTTCATTGAAAGGCAGTTCTACACTGAAGAATCCACATTTAAGACTTAAGTTAACGCTTCATTCTTTTCTTTTTATTTAATGATGATACATTCTCTTGAATGATATCTATATTTTCGTGTTCTCTCTTTCTAGTCCAGTAAGTCCTTATCTGTCCTCATTATTAGTGTTTGCTATTGGACCAAATTTTACAAAATTACCTTGAATTTTGACTAGATTTCGAATACTACCCAAAATTTTGTTTAAAAGACATAAAAATATCTCAAACTTTCAATGTTTAACAAAGCAACCCCACGGTGGTAACAGAAAATCGATAATGATGAAAATACCTTTTAAAATAAGCAAAAAAGACTACCATGAACTTTTGGACACATTTTTTTAAAAAACTACCATATTTTATCTCCAATTTCAAACTTTCCTTTTCAATTTTCTTCTTCTTTTTTTGATTTGTTTATTTTTTCTTTCAGAATGGTCTATTTATGTTTTCATAGTTTCTTGCATTTTTTGTATTATTTTTCTTTCTTTCTAATTATTTCAAAATTCTCTCCAACAATATGACGGATTCCTTAAAAAATAATACCAATATGAATAGATTGCTAATAAAATCTGAATTCAAAATTACCAAAAAAACAATAAAATTCATGTTGCACAAAATTTTTTTTGAAAAAGAAAAAAAAATCATTTGCTTTCATGAGCCTGCTCAAGGATTCTGCTCCAAATCTTGTGACCCAAACGTTGTACGATTCAACTCCACATCCATGCACCTTTCTACAAAGTTTAAAAAACAATTAAACCACCATGAAATAAGCATCAGCTACCAACTGAACAACCACCATCTGAATAATCGCAGCAAACAAACGTATACTCCCACTTCCTACCATCACCAAAACACTCCTCTCGAGCTCACCACAAGCTATAACCTCCAGCATTTTTACAGGTGAATGGTCAAGCTCAACTTGAAGAAACTCATGATCAGAGCCATTGTGGAATAAGTAGGCCAGAAGGAAACAAAGAATTGATAACATTCATTATGCCTGAAACTAAAAAAGAGCCAAAAGGAAATCTTCCTATGAACCTACTCATAATACGAATAAAAAGCAATGACATGATTGAGTGCATATATGGCATTCATCAAATGCTACAAGATACAAAATCAAACTCTAACCAGCCAAACAAAAACTAGATAACACAACAAGCCCTGACTTAATAAACTAATCTAAAAGCAACGCCATGGCAAAAAGATGATTTTGACAGTTATAGTAAACATATACAATGGTAAACAATGTTAAAGTTTTCTAAAATTGAACAAAAACATACCAGCTCCTTTAACAGCCATGAGACGAGGGTCAGACCCACTAACAATGGCTTTCTCACAAGCCCACTGGTTTCAAAAGCCACCTCAGTCACACTAAACTCCTCAAGCTCAAACCCATGTACCCATCTCACCAAACTCAACGCAAACAACCCATGAACCTAGGAAAAGAAATTCATGGGTTCTCTCAAAAAGAGATTGAAGAACAAGAATTGAACTAGTCTCAATAGAGCCAACGTCTTATACTCTTATATACCACAGAAAATTACGGTGCTGTTTTTTTTTGTTTTTGTTTTTGTTTTGTTTTGTTTTTTGTTTTGGGGGGAGGGGGGTGGGAGATCAGAACCAGACGAGAAGATGATGGAGTGGGATCAAAAAGGAGAAATCGGATTGATGGGTCATTTTTAATGATGAAAGTGAAGTGATATCTGAGGTCGGGGAGTGAACAACAGAATATGAAGGGGATGATAAAGGAGAGGAGAAGATGACCAAGGACAGGTGTTAGGAGGCCAATGATTGTTGGAGACTGCCCAGAAGTTGATGGGCGCCTTTTTTTTTTTTGGGGGGGGGGGGGGGGGGGGGATGCTGGTGGACAGAGAAAAGCAAGAAGGCGAGAGATATATCAAGGGTATGCTTTTTAACTTTTGGTATTTGAAATAGATACACGAGAGTAGTTTTGGTAAACATCACATGACACTGTGATAGTTACATGCTTACTGAAGTAAATGCCATCTAATGGATGGTAGTTTCTTGAATCTTTTGGGAACAGTTTTGAGGTTGTTTTTATGTTTTTTCCAAAATTAGTTTTTTAAAAATTGGCTGAAAGTTTAAGGTAGTTTTGTAAGATTAAGTATTGCTACTGTTAATCTCCAATACCATTTGCCTGGAGAAAGTACATGTCCTTGCCATTTTGTGAGGCCTCTTATAAAAGCAGACATCCACCCTTGTTACCTTACCACCATGCTGGTTAGCAATCTTCTTTGAATCTTTTTCGAATTTAATATCCTTATACTTGATAACAAGATGGAACACGGTAATACCAGGGAAACATCATTATTTAACATTACATTTAGCCATTTGCTTGTACAAGGTTTATTTCCTAAATCTCTTTTTGTGACTGATCCTCTGCAAACGAAGATCATTTTTGCTGCAAGATCACCATTATTAACCATAGCTTTAGCCATCTGCCTAAGCAAGGTTTATTTCCTAGCTATCTTTTTTGACCATTTCTCCACAAAATAGGATGATTACCCTTATCTCCTTTGTGGAACATGATCGACTGCTTTGAATATTTTTCTACTTCGGTTCTCTTCTTTTTAACTGAAGGTAGAATGCATAAGAAATTGGGAAATTTGACACAAGTCAACAATTGCACAATGCTTCCTAAATCCATAAAAAACTCGTCCAATGGTTCCCTCAATATGCATTGGCTTAGAACTGAAGCCTTATAACGGGAGCTTCATTCATCGTTGTCATTTTTTAAAAGACTGTCTTAACCTCATTTTATGAAATCTTTCAGACCATTGTAACCCTAACATCCATAATTTGACATGAATATGATGGGTAAGACATCTCTTATCTGGAAAATTAAAATGAAAACATGATTTAAAACCCAAATTCAAGTTGAGCATTGATCACTATTAGTCGTAATTATTACTTGCTTAAATGCAGCTGTGTCGAAACAGATTTATTCTTCGCCTGCCATTGTTAGAACGTCTGTTTCCTGAATTAAGTATTTGTTGTCAAAACCACAGGATACAGTACTTTTGGAAGGATTAATTGATTCTATCATGGTAACATGTCATTGTATTGCAGCCACTGATTAATACTTCCTCCCTTAAGATTTTTTCCCCTTAATCTTCAGTTGACCACTTTGTGACTAATTTGGTCGTTTCAATAAATCAAGTCATACTTTGTGTTAACCTCATTCTATGATATCTTCCGGACCATTGTAATCCTAACATTCATAATTTGACAAGAATCGATGGTTACTCCATCCCTTACCTGGAAAATTGAAATGAAACCAATATTTAAAACCCAAATTCAGGTCTGATCATTTATCACTATTAATCATAATTATTTCGTGCTCATATGCTAAAGCTATGTCCAAACAGACTTATTCTTCGCCTGCCATTGTTGAACTTACAGTTTTCATGAACCAATATTTGTTGCCAAAACCACATGATAAAGTACTTTGGAAAGATCAATTGCGTTTATCATGGTAACATGTCGTTGTAGGGCAGCGACTGAATAATTCTTCATCCCATACGATTTTTCCCCTCATTCTTTGGTTGACCACATTGTGACTAATTTGGCTTTTTCAATAAATCAATTCATTCTTCTCTGTCTTGCATTTTTTATTTTGTCAACTCGTATTGTAGGAGACTAGACGGTAGATGAAAAGATGTGAATGCTAATCACTAACAATGACTATATCGTGAACATTTGAATTGATGAAGCATGATATACAATATGAAGAATCATGTGAAGTGAGCATGGTCATTGTATCTTACTTGACAAACTACGATCAGGAGTGACACAAGGGAATTGCTCAAACGAGACATGTGACGAAAACCATCACTATGAGTTCTTCAAGAAGGCTGATTATTCTTTAGTAGAATATGTTTACCATGATATTTGATTTTTAATTATTAAAGCATGTAGTTATCTAATTTTATTTTCATTTATAAACTTTCTTGTGATTTCTAAATTTTGACAGGAATCTTGTCCCCATCTAGTTATTGCTTCTAATGCTGGTGTGGCTGCTTATTCTAGTTGGCCACCAACCATTGTATGCCTCCTATTCTCAGACAGTTTTTTTATCCTGAATGCTAACAGCTACAATCTTTACATGCATGTCACCTGTCATCTTTTTTATGGTACTGGCATATAAGAAATGTAAAATGTTGGTGCCATAGCATTAGGTTGTGTACAATGACAATTAAAATTCCTATTCTTTGTGAGTATAAAATTCAACGTAATACAATAATTATGAATCCAATTAACTTCTCAATGTTAAATAATAACCATATTTTAGATTTTCCGACAAGACGTGGACATCATTTGCAAGGCAAAACACCCATAAAATGTGAAAATTGTCTTAGTGATGACAACAAGCTTTTTGAATCTAAATTTCTGTGAAAATGTTTTGTGGTGATGTATGATGTGATCATGTTTTAGAGTATAACCTTGCATACCATATATTGTTGGAAAGATATCAGTGTCTAGATTTAGAAATATTTAGTTTCATCTTGATCAGGGGTAAATAGAAGGAGAGATGAACAGTAACAGTCAGGCTGGTAGAGAAATCTCTGACAAACCAATTGGCATATGACAATCCTAATAAATAGTCAAGCTTCATTCCTATTGTCAAGGAAAACCCCCGACATATCATATATCATTGGAAAGATATTAAACAATTTAGATTTAGAAGCCCTTGGTTTCATCTTGGTTAGAGGTAAGCGCAGGCATGCACAGACGTGTATACTTACATACATAGATACACATACATATGCATCCACATATACACATGCACGAGTGTGTGAATGGAAATAGTTAGGCTGGTCAAAAACTTTAGTTAATTGGAATGTGGCAATCCTGACAAATAGTCTAACCTTGATCGTATTGTCAAAGAGATCCTCGGCATATCATGTATCATTGGATTGATATTGGAGTCCAGTTTTGAGTCACTTGGTTCCATCTTGATTGGACATTTGGAAAGAAAGATGTAGTCATATACACATAGGCTGGTCAGAAATTCAGACTGATTAAAATTTGAAAGTACTTATTTCCTTCTCATTTTTTTTTGGGGAAACTGATACGATTGGGTTAATCGTAACAACAAGTTCAGATGTTTAGTGGAAAGAAGGAAACGAAATATAAAGTGGACAATAGAATTGATAAGAAAAATGAGATAAATGATCTTTTCTGGAGTAGATCGCTCCCCAACTTGAAATATGGGATCAAGTCTATTCCTCCAAACCCTAGCCGTTACAATGACGAATTATCTCAATTCTTCGATGCTCACATAATTAGGGCTAATCCCTTTAAGTACTCTCCTTACAAAAGACTAAACCCACTACAACTTAAAAGTATAAAAGATAGTGCGTAAAGCAAAGTGACTAAGTCGCTCCATTGGTTGCTCCCACGCCCGGATCCGCGGCCCGACCCGTGCCCGCACGCCGTCTGCGGTATACGACCACATCATTACTCTCCCCCAAAATCGAACCTTGTCCTCAAGGTTGAAATCTGGAAACTGCGCTGTGATGGTGTCCTCCAACTCCCAAGTAGCCTTATGGTCGGGCAGGCCCAACCATCGTACCAACACTTTTCGGCCCCCACCCTCAATGCGCCGCACATGTAGAATATCCTGGGGCTCTATCAGTACCTCCGAATCAGCTGTCAAAGTCGGTGGCAGAGTGGCCACCAGCGTATGCGCTTCAATTGCCCGTCGTAACTGAGAGACATGGAAAATCGGATGTAATGTAGATCCTGGGGGCAATGTCAACCTGTAAGCTACGGGCCCACTCTTCGCCTCTATCTGAAACGTGCCGTAAAAGAGAGCGGCGAACTTTTTGTTTCGGCGCCGTGCTAGTGATCGTTGACGGTATGGCCTCAGCTTCAGATATACCTGACCTCCTGCCGCATAGTCGACCTACTTGCGATGCACATATGCCTTTGCTTCATAATCTGCTGAGCCCTTGTCAGGTGCTTCTTCAGCTCCTCCAAAATTCCATCCCGCTCCTCGAGGTACTGGTCCAACTGTGATACCCGTGTCGTCCCGCTACGGTAGTGAACCAACGCTGTGGGATCCCTATCGTACAGAACCCGAAATGGCGTCGTCTGGGCTGCTGAATGAAAAGAAGTGTTGTACCAGTATTCGGCTCACGCCAACCACCGATACCAACTCCTCGGGCAATCTGACACAAAGCAACGAAGGTACGTCTCAACGCTCCTCTTGAGGACCTCCGTCTGGGAGTGGTAAGCAGTGCTCCTCTGCAGAACGATACCCTGGACCCTGAACAACTCCCTCTTGAACTAGCTCAAGAAGACCGTGTCCCTATCCGACACTAAGTGGGAAACCAGTGGAGACAAACCACCTCCCGTATAAAGGTCGTAGCAACTGTCACTATAGTGTAAGGATGTCGCAGCCCGATGAAATGTCCATACTTGCTCAGACGGTCGACCACCACCAAGATCACCGTGTATCCCTCCGACTTGGGCAACCCGTCAATAAAGTCCATGCTGATATCCTCCTAAACCTGATCAGGAAGATCTAAGGGCTGCAGCAGCCCCGTCGGCGCCATGACAAGGTATTTGTGACGCTGGCAGACGTCACAACTGGCTACCATCTCCGCTATGTCCTTCATCCCTCGCCAGAACAACTCTCTGGCCATCCTCATATAGGTCTGTTGGACGCCAGAATGGCCCCCCACTGCGCTCCCATGGAACTCCTGAAAAATCAGCGGTATGTGTACTGAAGCCCATGGTATGACTAACCTCCCCCGAAACAACAATCGTCGCCCCTCCAGTGAATATCCCGGGTGCTTAGCCGTCCCCTGAACCAAATCCTCGTGGATCCTAGACAACTCCTCGTCGGTGTCCACATCCCTCCATAAAGGCTCCCACTCAGCCAACAGTGGTACTGACAAAGCTGTCAAAGATGTGACCTCCTCTCTCCGTGATAGCGCATCTGTAGCTTTGTTCTCCAACCCCGGCCGATAGTGTATCTCAAACTTGTAGTCCACAAGTTTAGATAACCACTTCTGATAATCCGCCGCCACCAGCATCTGCTCCAGTAAGTACTTCAGCGATCTCTGATCTGTGCGCACAATAAAATGCCGTCCCAGCAGGTAAGGACGCTATTTCTGAATTGACAAGGCGATCGCCATCAACTTCCTCTCATACACAGACTTCTGCCTCGCCCGTGATGACAAAACCTGGCTGAAGTAAGCCACCAGACGCTGATCCTGCATCAGCATCGCTTCGAGCCCGTGTCCTGAGGCATCGGTCTCCACCACAAAGGGCCTGCTAAAGTCGGGAAGGGCCAACGCGGGAATCGTCGTCATCACCCGCTTCAGTGCCTCAAATGCCGCAATAGCCTCCTCATTCCACTGAAAACCATCCTTCTTCAACTGCTCTGTCAACGGCCAGGCGATGATACTATAACCCTGCACGAACTTGCGGTAGTATCCCGTCAAGACCAAAAATCCCCGCAACGCCCGCAATGTTGTCGGCTGCGGCCAGTCTAACATAACCTCAATTTTGGCTCTATCAGCTGCTACCCCCTCTGCCGACACTACATGTCCTAAGTACTCCACCCTCTGTTGAGCGAACATGCACTTCTTCCTGTTGGCATATAGCTGGTGAGCTTGCAGCTCATGTGGCACCGTCTCCAAATTCCGTACGTTCTCCTCCACCGTACGGCTGTACACAAGAATGTCGTCGAAGAACACCAAGACAAACTGTCGTATGTATGGCTAAAATATCTTGTTCATCAACGCCTGAAAAGTAGCGGGCGCATTCGTCAGCCCAAATGGCATGACGAGGAACTCATAGTGCTCCTCATGAGTCCTAAAGGCGGTCTTCTGCACATCATCCGCCTTCATTCTGATCTGGTGATATCCCGACTTCAAGTCAATCCTCGAAAAGATTGTCGCTCCATGTAGCTCGTCTAATAACTCATCTATCACCGGTATGGAAAAATGATCCGCCACAGTCTTCTTGTTGAGGGCATGGTAGTCTACACAGAACCTCCAACTGCCATCCTTCTTCACCAAGAGCACATGACTAGAGAAAGGACTAACACTCGGCTGTATCACTCCTGCCTGTAGCATCTCCCTGATCAGCCGCTCAATCTCATTTTTCTTACTATGTGGATAACTGTAGGGCCGAACACTGACTGGGGCCGCTCCCTCACACAACACAATGGCGTGCTCGTGGTCTCTCTGCGGAGGAAGTCCTTGTGGCATCTGAACACATGTCCATAACTGTCCAATAACTCCCCCACCTCCGGTGGCATCACCTGCTCCTCTGCTACTGCCCACAGCTCCTGATATGTCACAAAAATGCCTACAATCCAACTAGTACTGTCCATGCCAAGGATTTGAGGGACATCGCGCGACAGCACGCTGGGATCCCCCAATAATACCACGGTCCTCCCGTCCTCCCGATACGCTATCCTCAGCATCTTCCAGTTGAACTTGGTGTCGCCCAAGGTCTGTAACCACTGCATCCCCAACACCAGGTCCACCTTCTCCAGCTCCAGCGGGTAAAAATCCGCTACTATCTGAGTCCCCTGCACTGCCATTATCACCGCTCTGCAAACCCCCTTGCTCTTCTCCCGCTGGCCTGTGCCCAAAATCACCCCAAATGTGGCCGTCTCACTCATCTCAACTTCTCAAGCCCCTGATACTCCACCAATTTCTTCGAAATGAAGTTGTGGATTGCTCCACTGTCCACCAGTATCGTCACCTCCTGATCTGCCAACCTGCCTGTCAACTTCATGGTGTGATAGGGAGTAAATCCCACAACGGAGCTAAGCGACACCTCCACGGTATCCAAGTGTGGATGCTGCTCTGCCTCCTCATCCTCTCCGTCGAGTAGAACCGTAGTGTCTCCCTCATCCTCATCCTTGGCAGCCACCTCCAACTGCATGGCTCGTTCCGCACACATGTGGCATGGTGTGAATCTCTCGTCGCACTTGAAGCACAACCCATTGGCCCTGCGCTTCCTCATCTCAGCCTCAGTGATCCGACTAGTCTGACCCCCCCCGGACGTGTCCCCTGGCCAGACACCCTCGTTGGCGTCGGTGCTCCTGTATGGGCCTTTGGGTGCCGCTGACACTCCTTGACTCCGAAAAGCGGATCCTCCCCAAGCTCTTCTCGCCTTCCTATCCTCCGCCAGTCTGTCTTCCACCTTCTCGGCTATCCTCATCATGGCTGATAATCCATTGGGTTCTTAAACCCGTAGCTCAGCTCTGATCTGCGGCTTGAGGTCATTCAGGAAATTTCCCTCTAGGGACTCAGCGGAAACTCCCTCTACCCGGCTCGCGAGCCACTCAAACTTCTCCACATACTCATGTACCGTCCCTTCCTGTCGCAGAGTGTACAACTGCTCAAATAGGCCGCCTGCCTACGTCTCCTAGAACCTCTCCATGAGGCACTCCGTCAACTCTATTCAAATGCGGATAGGCCTCTGTCGTTGGCTCCAACGGAACTATCCCAAAGCTTTCCCTTCGAAGCACATCATCACCGTCTGCATCCTCTCCGCCTCAACCAGTCCCAAGACATCGAAGTAACTCTCCACCTTGTAGATCCATTCATCTGGATCCTTTCTCTCGAATAGGGGCATGGTTAACTTCCTCAACTTGTTATCTGGGCCGGCATCGCCACGTTGACCCCCTCCCCGATTCCCCTCCTGTTATCTCGGACGAGCAGTCTCCTCTGCCCTCCATCTGGGCCGATGTGGCTGCCCATACGCCCCCAAACTTCCTCCCGGGCCCTCTCCGCTCCTTTGCTCCTCGTCATCTCATTCGTCTCCATCACCCCACTCCTCCTCATGAAGGTTATCGGTGTAGCATGTATACTCCTCGTATCCGGCACATACCCCACATCCTCCCGTTCTCTTGAAGCCTCCTGACATTCTATTTGACGCGCCTCAAAGTCTCCAACGCCCCCTCCATGCTCAGCGGAAACCCCAAAGGGGCCTGTCGGCCCATCAAGCCCCCGCCAGGGGCTGTTCCTGCAGTGCGGGGTCCTAGGCGTGTCGCCAGGGCCCCGCTGCCCACTGTTGGGTCTCGTCGGCCCTCTTCGAGGGTCTGGCGGCCCGCCAGACCCTCGCGGGGGTCAGCACGGCCCCAGTTTTGGCCGCGCGGGTCGGCGCGGCCCAGATCTTGGCCGTGCATGTCCGCGCGGCCCATGGGAGGGGCACGTGGCCCCTGGTGGTCTTCCAGGGGTCTGTCGCCCCCTGGGGGTGTCTCGACGCCTGCCGGAAGTCGCTACGAGGGCCGGCGGCTCTTCCGGTTGGCCCGCCGGTCTCCTGAAACTGCACGAAACGGCGTTCTGGCTCTTCGTTCGCTGGATCTTCACGTGGCCCTAGATCTGAGGGAAATTTCAGATTTGTCGAAGTTGAGGCCCTGGCTTCAGATTCGGGTTGTTGCTTTGCTGTCAAAGGATCTGAATAATATCTTGGATGTCGAAGGCCTTAGCAACCCCCTTCATCTCCTGATGGATTCTTTGGATCTCGCCTTGAAGCCAGTCGATCCTATTGTTCACTTCTTCAAGTTTGACATCGAATCTCTCTTCTACAAGTTCAGCGGCCGTCTTTGCCCTAGTACCCCGCCATCGGATCTTAATGTTCTGATACCAAATTGATACGATTAGGGTTAATCGTAACAAGTTCAGATTTTGTGGAAAGAAGGAAAAGAAATATAAAGTGGACACTAGAATTGATAAGAAAAATGAGATAAATGATCTTTTCTGGAGTAGATCGCTCCCCAACTTGAAATATGTGATCAAGTCTATTCCCCCAAACCCTAGCCGTCACAATGACGAATTATCTCAATTCTTCAATGATCACATAATTAGGGTGATACGCTTATCACCTACGAGAGGAGGCGCAAGAAGACTAAGGAGTAATTGCTGGGCGTACCGAAGGTTTGGGGATAAAATTACTTTAGGCACCATTA
The DNA here is from genome assembly GCA_030789695.1 of Scilla litardierei. Lineage (NCBI taxonomy): Eukaryota > Viridiplantae > Streptophyta > Magnoliopsida > Asparagales > Asparagaceae > Scilla > Scilla litardierei. Next base: position 48,026,924 of record CM061138.1, on the reverse strand, counting down.
GTGGGTCTTAGTTGCTGTACGCACCACGCCTCATCATTATATAAGTGAGGGCGTGGGCTAGGGTTAGGGTATCGAATTTGTGAGCCGTCATTTGATATTTCCTAGAGTTCTCCGAGGAGATCTAGAAGAGAGTTTAGGCTTTTCCCTTAGCAAAAGCTAGGAGAGGGGCCAACTCTCCAAAAATTGGCTATTTATCTTGTAACCATATTCCCCAAATTCCAATAAAAATCCCCAAACCTATTCTACAAACCCTAGTCCGCATCAATTTGGTATCAGAGCTCTGATCCAATGGCAGCGACTAGATCATCCACGACAAAATCTATGGAGGAGCGGCTAGATGCGGAAATCGTCGAAAGGAAGAAAGACACGGCGGATCTCATCGAAAGGGTCGACGCCGTCAAATCTGATCTCAAGGGAAGTCTGGAGCAAATGAAGGAGATGCTCGTCAACTTCATGGCTCAAAACATCACCGCGCCACAGATCTCGCGCTCAAAGGAAGGAGGCACCTCAGATCTGAATCATCAATCAGATCTGAGGGCAAAAGGGAAGGCGGCGATGATTCCGAACCAGGAAGGCGTCATCTTAGAAGGAGTAGATCTGGATCTGGATCTCAACGACGACGACTGGCAAGAGGATCTCTCCGAAACCCTAGGCGAGAGCTCCGAAGAAGAACCGACGACCCATCGGCATCGACGAAGGCAGGCGGCGAACCCCCTGGGGGTTGCCGACAGCCGGCGACCCCCCAGGGGGTTCGCCGGAGGCGGGCGAGCCCCCCAAGGGGCCGCCGAGGAGCGGCGACCCCGCAGGGGGGTCGCGGGAGCAGGGCGACCCCGCCTGGGGGCCGCCGAGGGCAGGCGAGCCCCAGGCGGGGCCGCCGGAGGCGGGCGACCCCCCCAGGGGGCCGCAGATGAGCTGCGACCCCCTGGAGGGGCCGCCGGAGGCAGGCGGCCCCCCCAGGGGGCCGCGGGAGGCGGGCGACCCCCCAGGGGGTTCGCCGGAGGCGGGCAACCCCCCCAGGGGGGCGCCGAGGAGCGGCGGGCCCGCCAGGGCACGCGCGGAGTACGAGGACCCCCCAGGCAGCGTCGGGGGGCCCACGGGACCCGTGAGAGGCGCGCGCGGGGTGCACAAGATCCGGAGTACTTCGAGGACGATGACTGGGCTCCGGAAGGAAGATGGGGGGCTGAGGATCAGGATCCGGAGTACGAGGATCCCATCCATCACTACGAGGAGGAGTATGAGGAGGAGGATGAACGGTACTGGAGGGAGGATAGGAGGTGAGAACCGGAAGGAGACCGATTTGGAGACCACCGTCGCCTGCAGCGCGGGGATCGTGTCGACGGGAGAGATCCCCGGGCGGATGATCGCATACGGAAGCTCCAGATGCCGGTGTTCGAGGGTAGTGACGCCATTGGGTGGATCTACAAGGCGGAGAGGTACTTTGAGCTGGCCAGGCTGACTGAGGAGGATAGGTTGAGGGCGGTTGCCCTCTGTTTGGAGGGGGAGGCTCTGAATTGGTGGAGGTGGAAGGAGCAGCAGAGACCTCTGAGGACCTGGGACGGGTTCAAGGAGGCACTACTACACCGATTCCGAGGCTCTCAGGCGGGGGAGCTTATGAGCAGCTGCATGCCTTGAGGCAGATGGGGACCGTGCGCGACTACATCAAGCAGTACGAGGAGCTCACCAGCCGCGTGCGAGGGATGCCTGCAGAATCCCTGGAAGGATTCTTTATGGACGGTTTGAAGCCCACCATCAGGTCTGAGCTTCGTACTCTCAGGCCACGAGGACTGGAGGAGCAGATGGAGCTGGCCCTGACGGTAGAGGACCGGTTGGCCGACGAGCGCCGCGCTAGGGGGGCGTTTGGGGGGCAGTTTTCACGCCCACAGGCGGGCCCAGGAGGACAGACAGGCGCTGCAGGAGGGGCCCCAGCAGCCGGAGGGAGACCCGGAGATGTGAGGCCAGGTGGGCCTTACAAGAGGATGACAGACGCGGAGATGCGAGACCGGATGGCAAAGGGGTTATGCTTCAAGTGCGACGAGAAGTTTACCCCTGGGCATAGGTGTCGCAACCAGGCCCTGCAGGTGTATGAGGTATATGCGGAGGACTTGGAGGGGGAGCAGGCAGAGGAGGAGGCGGCAGGGGCCGAGGAGGAGGGCACGCCTCTACTATTGGAGGCGGCCGAGGTCTCGCTTAGCTCCATCGCGGGGTTTACACGGGTGCACACTATGAAGCTGGCTGGTAGAGTCCGAGACCTGGACGTGGTGATCTTGATAGATAGTGGGGCAACCCACAATTTCGTATCCCCCAGGGTGATTGAGAGTCAGGGGTTACCAATCACAGAGACAGAGGGCTTTGGGGTCATGCTCGGGACCGGGGTGGTCGAGCAGAGTAGAGGTATCTGCCGGGACTTGATGGTGTCCATACAGGGGGTGGTGATCACGGGAGACTTCCTGCCCTTGACCTTGGGCAACGTCGACTTGATTTTGGGGATGCAATGGCTGCAGTCGCTGGGAGAGACGAAGTTCAATTGGAGGCTACTACGGATGGAGTTCCAGGTAGACGGCCGGAAGGTGGTGCTGTTGGGTGACCCGAGTTTGTGTTGTTCGTCGGTGTCCTACAAGACCATGGCGAAGACACTCCAGGCCGAGGGAGGGGGGTTCTTGATTGAGCTCCAGGGGTTGGCGTCGGACGAGGCCATCGGGGCGACAGTAGTACCGCCGGAGGTGGAGCAGCTACTGCAGGGGTTTGAGGGAGTGTTTCAGCCACCTAGCGGTCTTCCGCCGCCGAGAGACCATGAGCACGCGATTGTGCTAAAGGAGGGGGTGTCACCTATCAGTGTGCGACCGTACCGATACCCCCAGGTACAGAAGGATGAGATTGAGAAGTTGGTGCAGGAGATGTTACAAGCAGGTGTCATCCGCCCTAGTGCTAGTCCTTTCTCTAGCCCAGTGCTTCTGGTTAAGAAAAAGGACGGCAGTTGGAGATTTTGTGTCGATTACCGGGCTCTCAACAAGGAGACTGTCCCCAACAAGTTTCCCATTCCGGTGATCGACGAACTATTGGACGAGCTGCACGGAGCGGTGGTGTTCTCGAAGATCGACCTGAAGTCGGGGTACCACCAGATTCGCATGAGGCAGGAAGATGTGCAGAAGACCGCCTTCAGAACTCACGAAGGCCACTACGAGTTCCTCGTCATGCCCTTTGGGCTGACGAACGCCCCCGCGACCTTCCAGTCCCTGATGAACAAGGTCTTCCGACCTTATTTACGGAGGTTCGTTTTGGTCTTTTTTGATGATATCCTGGTCTACAGCGCATCACTACAGGATCATTTGGGCCATCTGGAGATAGTGATGCGGGAGTTGGAGGGCCATCAGCTGCAGGCCAACCGGAAGAAGTGTCTATTCGGACAGGCGCAGGTGGAGTACCTGGGGCACATTGTGTCGGCGGAGGGAGTGGCCGCCGATCGATCGAAGATTTCGGCCATGTTGGATTGGCCCCAGCCTAGGACACTACGGGCCTTGAGGGGGTTTCTGGGGCTTACAGGGTATTACAGGCGGTTCGTGAAGGGGTACGTCACATTGGCGTGGCCCCTAACGGAGCAGCTGAAGAAGGATAATTTTTGCTGGGGAGAGGAGGCGACGAGGGCGTTCCAGGCCCTCAAGGAGGCGATGACGACGGTGCCGGTGCTGGCGCTCCCAGATTTTGAGAAGAAATTCATCGTGGAGTCAGATGCTTCGGGGTTTGGTTTGGGGGCCGTACTGATGCAGGAGCAGAGGCCGGTCGCTTACTTCAGCTAGGTCTTATCCACCAGGGCCCGGCTGAAGTCAGTCTACGAGCGAGAGTTGATGGCAATTGTGCTGTCAGTTCAGAAGTGGAGACCCTACTTACTGGGGATGGAGTTTGTGGTACGGACAGACCAGCGGAGTCTAAAGTACCTCTTGGAGCAGCGCATGGTGGCAGAGGAGCACCAGAGATGGTTGTCCAAGTTGAGCGGGTACAAATTTGAGATCCATTACAAACCCGGCTCGGACAACAAGGCGGCAGATGCGCTCTCCCGACGAGATGAGGGGGTGCAGGTGGTGGCTTTGTCTATTCCGTTGATGTTGAGGAGCGACACCCTGCTAGCAGAGATTGAGGCAGATGAGGAGCTGCGGCGAATCCGGGAGGCGATTGTTGGGGGGTCTACAGACTTTCCGGGGTACACATTGGAGGGGGGACTGCTCCTGTACCGGAGGCGGCTAGTGATTCCTTGGACTTCGGGTCACATTCCTGCACTCTTCCATGAGTTCCACAGCAGCGCAGTAGGTGGGCACTCGGGAGGTTACCAGACGTATCAGAGGATGGCCCGGGAGCTTTACTGGCCGGGCATGAGGAAGGACATTGCGAGGCTGGTCGCGGAGTGCGATATATGTCAGCGCCACAAGTATCAGGCGACATCTCCAGCCGGTCTTCTACAGCCCTTGGAGTTACCAGAGAGGATATGGGAGGACATCTCGATGGATTTCGTGGAGGGACTGCCACGATCCGAGGGCTATACTACTATATTTGTTGTGGTTGACCGCCTCAGCAAATACGGTCATTTCATTCCACTCCGCCACCCATTTACGGCAGCATCGGTAGCAGTAGCTTTTCTGAAGGAGGTGGTCAGGCTGCATGGGTACCCCCGCTCTATTGTGTCCGACAGAGATAAAGTCTTTCTGAGCACTTTTTGGAAGGAGATGTTCCGTCTGCAGGGTACAGCACTTCGACGGAGCACGGCATACCACCCCCAGACGGACGGCCAGACGGAGGTCCTCAACCGCAGTGTAGAGACATACCTGCGGTGTTTTGCGTCAGAGACTCCTAGGAAGTGGGCCGGGTGGTTGATGTGGGCTGAGTATTGGTACAACACCTCGTACCACTCAGCGGCGAGGATGACACCGTTTCAGATCGTCTATGGCAGAGATCTGCCCCATTTAGTGCATTACAGTAGGGGATCCACCCCGGTGTCAGGATTGGAGCAGCAGCTAGAGGATCGGGATCGAGTCCTGGAAGAGTTGAAGCGTCACCTACTGCGCGCGCAGCAGATCATGAAGAAGAAGGCAGATGCACATCGCAGAGAGGTGGAGTTTGATGTAGGGGAACGCGTCTATCTGAAGCTTCGACCATACCGACAGCGTTCTATGGCTCACCGGCGCAACGAGAAGCTAGCGGCAAGGTACTATGGGCCGTATGAGATTGAGGCCAGGATCGGCAAGGTGGCGTATCGACTGAAGCTGCCTCCTACTACCCGCATTCACCCGGTTTTCCACGTCTCACAGTTGCGCCGCGCTATTGGAGATCATGAGGCATCGTCTACTTTACCCCCGACTCTCACGGCTGACATGGAGGTACTTCTTGCACCCGAGGAGGTCACAGGCATTCGTACAGGAGCATCGGGAGCACTGGAAGTTCTTATTCGTTGGTCGGGATTACCGGAGTTCGAGGCCACATGGGAGTTATATGATCACATCCTGGAGCAGTACCCAGATTTCCACCTTGAGGACAAGGTGAAACTCCTGGGGGGAGTAGTGATACGCTTATCACCTACGAGAGGAGGCGCAAGAAGACTAAGGAGTAATTGCTGGGCGTACCGAAGGTTTGGGGATAAAATTACTTTAGGCACCATTAGTGGGTCTTAGTTGCTGTACGCACCACGCCTCATCATTATATAAGTGAGGGCGTGGGCTAGGGTTAGGGTATCGAATTTGTGAGCCGTCATTTGATATTTCCTAGAGTTCTCCGAGGAGATCTAAAAGAGAGTTTAGGCTTTTCCCTTAGCAAAAGCTAGGAGAGGGGCCAACTCTCCAAAAATTGGCTATTTATCTTGTAACCATATTCCCCAAATTCCAATAAAAATCCCCAAACCTATTCTACAAACCCTAGTCCGCATCATAGGGATAATCCCTTTAAGTACTCTCCTAACAAAAGACTAAACACACTACAACTTAAAAGCATAAAAGATAGTGTATAAAGCAAAGTGACTAAGTCGCTCCATTGGTTGCTCCCACGCCCGTATCCGTGGTCCGACCAGTGCCCGCGCGCCGTACGCGGTATACGACCGCATCAGAAACTTACTCATATTTTTGATCATGACAATTGGAACGAGATTGATATCTAGGTTTCAATGGTTTAATTTTCATTTAAATCAAAATTACTTAGTGGAATATACCAAAGACCGGTTGATGCATGAAAATTTCAGCTGGGCTCCTGAATATTGAAAGAAGTAGATGTCCATAAATTAAGGAGTGGGCCTCTACCCCTGGAGCATAAAGCTTGTTCTTTTTTAGCACAAAACTCTAGATATCAACCAATAAAGCTTGTATATTTGACAGAGAGCTCGTTTCATTCGAGCATAAAGTTCTAGAATATCAAGCTGTAAAATTTGTTCATTTAAGCAAAAAGCTCATACTTTTTAAGCATAAATATCTAGATATCAATTGGTAAAACTTGTCAATCATTAAGCTCTCAGAGAGGGGAGGGGGATAGAGGCTGATTTTAGATCACCTTTACTTTCTCTCCTCTTTTTTCACTTATTTCATATTGTCACCTTCCTCTTATTTGCTCTTTTTTTGTTTTATTGGTGGTTTGAGTATATATCTTGTAGTGTTATCTCTTCGTCTCGCACTCTGCCATGTTTTTTTAAATAAAAAGACTTTACTTTCATCTTGATTCACTGCAGAAAGTGAATACTAACTTAAACATATACTCTTATCCAGTCTATCAAGGGTGGAGATATGTTTGTTATTTTCTCTTGTATTTGTTCAGTATTCCTGATAAGATAAATCACGGACTTTGGCTTCTTTTATGTTAAGAAGGACATTTTCAATATGGTTTTTTGGATAGCATCGAGAGATTCAAACTGTTACAAAAGAGATAAAGACAGTTGTGAAAGGTGATCCTAAATTCTAATTGAAGGATTTTTATCTTGTGAGTAATTTAAGCAGATTCAACTTTTCTTTGTTTTTTTTCCAATTTCATTCTTCCCATAAATTTAAACATCTCAACCCCCTCTTGATAGAGTGGATCAACACATATTTCTTATTGTAGAATCTTTTGATTAGTGTAGCCTAGCTCAAAAGTCAAATCGAATTCAATCTAAGCACAGTTTTGGGGTAGAAAAGATTCTCTTTAAGGACATAATTTGTTAGGCTTCTTCAAATGTTAATGAAAATCTAATTTGTAAGCTCCTGATATCAAAAAACAATCGAACTTGGCTTGATACTTTTAAAGTGATCGTGCGTGAATTTTATGCAGCTTAGGGATAAGGTACTAGCTTATAAGAATGAAATGTTTTTCGGAATGAAAATTTTAGTAGAGTTGGGGTGTGTCAACTGCACCTGGAGCAAGATGATAGAAAAAGAACCATCGTGTCCTAAACAAAATAAAATTATGTGAAGGTCTGTGTTGTAACATCTTCTACATAATGAACCAAATGTGATTTTTGTGTGTGCAAAATGGAGATGTTGGAAGGTCATCTCAAAATGACAATGGTTCTTTTTCCTTCTACAAATGCTGCTAACGGAACATGTGCACAAATTGATTCAAGCATAATTTGTTGCAGTATTTGAAAATTTGTTACGATCTTAAAGGTCCTGTCATGTGCACAAAAGAATAGATATTTTTGATATTTTTTAGTGTTCATATGTCGTTACACAGAAATATCAATAAATGATACCAATGGCGAACTCTTCATACGACATTTAGGTAGTTGAATGTATTTTGGGATTTTTAATTGAAACCCAAATGTTACTTTGATGAAATATTGACGAATGGTGCTAGGAGCAAACTCTTCATGGAGTGAAATAGAATATGATGTTTTATCTTTTTTCATTTCATTTTATTTATTTATTTCTCTCCTTTTTTATTTCAACATGCGGAGATACGTGTTGGTGATGAGTGCCATCTCGACGTTGCCTTAAAACCACTCACACACTATGAGTGCGGCCTAGTGCAGGTTTGTGGCTGATGTGATGACTATGATGATAGGAGAAGAATTTTGTGGTCATGATACCATGTTGTAAATAGAAAAATAGGCCACACGCCCCAAACCGAGGAATCAATGCTCTTTATATAGCTCATAAATTATAATACGATTACCATTCTTATATGACTCATATTTCTAAGCTGGAAACTATAATTCCACGTTCCTAAATTGCAAACCATGATTCCTTAATCCCAAACAATAACCTGGAATTTCTTATTCCTGAATTAGAAACCATAATTCATATTTCTAAATTGAGAACTATAATTCATATTTCTTAACATGCACCTTGTTATCATTTAAGAGGATCAAGCTTTCTAATGTTGATATAGTGAAATCAAGATATATAGAACTGGTGGTCCTAGTTTGTAAAATAATCGTGAAAGTCGGCTGGTATGAAAGCAGGCAGGCAAGTGAATTCACATCTACGTATACTGACTAGTGAAGTATGTCAGAAAAGTTTGAGAGCAATTACTTGCAATCTATAGGCAGAAAATATTGAAGGGAAACATAACACTGAAGATGCCAATGGCATGAAAACCATAGCAAGAGTTTGGAAATGCAAGACTAGATGAGAATGATGATGTTGTGTGCATTAGTAAAAGCAGGGGTGGTGGTGGTATGAAAGAACAATATATGGTATCCATTTTCTTGGTGTTTAGATAGTGATTTGACCAAATGAATATCATTGTAGAGCTTTAGATCAGCAGAACGGAATGACATGTGCCCCAACTCCGCAATCAACCTAATGTTTGCAGCATTATGGTTAACTATAACGAAGTCGCGTGCATATATGCTTGTTTCTAAATTGCCAATGGGATGTGAAGTCAAGCATGTCTCCAATTCCTACAAGATTACAAATACAGTCAAAAGGTTATATTACCATGACTTGGTTATATTCATGTTTGGTTGTTATTTGGTCAAATTTCACTGTGCTGGTGATATTGACTATGGTTTATTCTCTTTGACGTCTAATTGGAAATGGTACGAGGACAAGCACAAGCCACACTCGCCATACACTAAATTTTAATTGGAATATACCTTTTCAGCTTTTCCAAAGATGAAATTCTTGAACTCTTCTATTTTATTATATAAACAGAATTTTGATTATACTAGATGCTTTATTTATGCTCTTCTAATATGCAGTTAATATTATTAAATCTTGGAGATACAAATTTGCTTCCACAGGCTATTGCCTTCGTTTATTGAAAAAAGGTTAAAAATCAAAAAGAAGAGAACAGAGACGGAAAGAAAATATTTTCAATACCAAAGGTATTTAATAACATTGATTCGTGGAGCCATTACATAATTTCCATGTGGTTGCCTTACATTTAGACTATGTAAAACTCGTGTAAACTATCCATGAAAACATTCAAGACAACAAAAAGTTCCCATTTAGTTCTGGTTCTAGTGAAAGCGATGAAAGTATAGATGTTCTCTAGTTGAACATGTGAAGGTTCAAAAGAACCCAATCAAGGTGACTGTTATTAAATATAACAGTTTGGACATCAAAGCCGATGCTTGCCCTTAGTTGTCGAAGATAATTGAGGTTTTAATCCAACAGATCAATCATAATTGACACCATAATTGACAGATAAAATGAGGCATTGACGAAGATGATGGATGTGAACTGCTAAGTTGATTATAGTTGCCTATAAGCAGAATTTTCACTTTAAGCTTGGATTTCTTTCCATAGCGACACTATGTTAGATCGATAGATCGAATTCATTCAACAAAGTGGGAAGACAACATGAGCTTTGGGTTGACCAATTTTTATAAGCAAAAAAATCATTCTCATTCAAAGGAAAGTTTGATGTATGAAAAAAGAGGTTTCGTCTACTTGAAGCCGTTAAAGCATTCAGAACAACCTTTGATCACCTTCCTGTTAGATGGACTAGTCCAGCGAAGAGCTCTGGTTGAGCAGATGCTCAGACTGATGCCCTTCCGTGTGCTTGCCTCCCTTTCCCGTGGGAGATCATAGAGTATATCACAAATTTTGTTTCCTGCAAAGTCATGCTATTGAATGAAAGACTATTAGCAGCACGGGACACATGAGATTTGGCAGCTGCACCGTCTTTTGTCTTGTCCAGATATGTACGCTCATTCCTCTTTTGGAATGCAATTGTGAAATTTTATAGGTATTAGCAGGTATCATTGTTTTATTAGGTGTCACATGCAGTGTAAGACTTACTGCCCCAAAATTGTCTTCCTCTTTTGGGATCTTATAACGTCCCATACCCGGGTGCAGTTACTTTTATACTATTTTGTGCAGGTCCTGCACTTACCAGTGGAAAAAACGTGGAGCAAGCAGAAATTAACTGAATTTAAAATACTCCTTTCATTACCAGCATGTCAGAATTACAACAATATATACAATGAAACGAAAGTACAACATCATTCTAATGCTGAAACTCAAATACATGGAAATGAAGATACAATGTCACTCACACCCAACCAGTCCTCAAAGCTCGTCGTCCTGAACCGGAAACTCCGTCTCCTCGTACACCAGTGCCTTCGTGTAGTCTTGCCGGTCACCTGGTGGCAACACCAGAAGTGGTACCACCGCTCAATAGAGTAGACTTATCAAATCAAGCAACAACAATGATGACGAAACATGAATAGAAAGGTATATTAACGAACCTGTATGAAAGGTGATGCACCAAGGCCTAACAAGTTATGGTTGTTTCGGTGTCGTTAATCTACTATGAGACTATGCTGCTAACTTTGTTCTGTTTCAATCTTAAACTTATAACGGAGAGCACGATGTGCAACCCAGAGACCATCTTGGACCGCAGGGTGCTATCCTGGGCCGAGTCTAGAAGTCAACTGTGACGGGGACTCAGGATCCGTGAACGGAAATCCTCCCAGATACCGACCGAAAGCAGGGCTCCAATCGCTCCCGCACTCTCTCATTTATAAGTTTTCCAACCCCAACGAGTTATGTAAAGTTGTTCAATTGACGGTTTGACGTTGCATCCAAATTCTATGTCAGGTAATGTCATTTATCTTACTCATTATCTCAACTTACGGAATCTAAAGGGTTTCTTTGTATCATGTCAAGGTGCATTCGCTGCTTTAAAGCCGAACATAGGTATCAAGTTTCAAATATTGGATCAAGTCCAATTTACTTTAAATTTATGTGTTACCTTTAAATTACGTATTTGAATATATGAGATCAGTTCTATAATTGGAATTTCCATGGAATTCAATAAATTCTTGTACACGTGTGGAGACTTACATTCAAGATAAAATTACTGATAATTATTCTACTCCTTCACACTAGTGTACACTAAAGAAAATCTGAACTTAAACTTGCATAAACTAACTAAACTAACATCTCAGTCTAATATATCTAATAAACTAGCATTCAGATTTACGTACATAAGAAACTGAATTTAAAATCGAGATTCCCCTTTTACGCTAACTGAACTGAGGATGAATAATGAATACAAAACTGAAACATTTAAATTTCCATTTATTTTCAGTTTTAGCTGAATTTAATCACTGGAATTATGGACTGTAAAATTTTGTAACTAGGGGATCAGATTTTGGGAATTTCATCATGTTTGTGGGGGGTTCCCAAACTTGCGGCAAGGTCTACAGGGACTGCGATTATATCAGCAAAGAAACATGCCAAGGATTATCAACTGCGAGGGGTAAGAGGGTTTCCGAGGTTTAGATGTCAGTTCTGAAGGTAACACCCAAAAACAACGAGCACCCAAGACCTCAGATGATCAACTCACGATGACATGGATATTTCAGAACCAAACAGAAGCCAAAACCCCCCACAAGGTAAAAGGGGAAAACTGAAACTGTAAAGCAGGATCACCCTCAAGTGAAAACCCACGGACAGACAAGCTTAGAGGGGGACTGAAATTGCTTACATTAGCCATTCATAAGCCCCGAGACCCCAAGCCAAGCATGAAAGAGAGCCAACCCCACAATAATCAGACGATAGGGATTAAAACCCTAAAATATTTCCGGCATCATCCTATCCCATAAATCCGACTTTCGTATGAATTTAACTACGAATTTCATTTCAGAAATTAAGCATAAAGGAATCGAAATTATCTGAAGCGTAGTAAGGTAAGAATCTACCTTTTTGAAGCCAATAATCAAGAAACCAAAGAACGAAAGCTCCCAGAAAAATCCAGATAATCTCGCAATGTTCAGATTCCAGATTTGAAGAAGACCAAGCCGAAAAACCCACAAGTTTAAGAGACTTACAGTTTTCGTAGCAATTGACGAGAAGAGGGGGAAAACTGCAGATATAGGGCTCGAAGGGATCCTGGAGGGGGGATCGTGGGGCGTGGAGGCACGAGATCGTGGGCTTCTCGTGTGTAACGAAGAGCGAGGAGGCGGAGGTTGCGATCCTGCGGAAGAGAGAGAGAAAGTGGTCGGGGGCGTCGATTGCTCGGGGTGAACGAGACGCGCGTACGAGAGAGAGCTTCTGCTTCGCAAGCCCTAGACTCGAGCTCGGGAGAAAATGAGGGGGGAGAGAGAGGCAGCAAAATAAAAGGAGCCCATTTGGGCTTTTGGGCTGCACAAAACAAAACAAAAAAAGAAAAAAAATGTTTTTTAAAACAGGCCCATTACATTCTACCCACTTTACAGAAAATTCCGTCCTCGGAATTTAAAGGGAAACTAAGATGCATCAAACAAGTATGGATATCGTTCTCTCATCTCATCCTCTCTCTCCCAGGTAGACTCCCCAGACGAGTCTCGGTGCCACATCACCTTCACCAGACTGACAGTCTTGTTCCTGAGAACCTTCTGCTGTCGATCGATGATTCTCACCGGCTGCTGCTCATATGTCAAGTCTGGTCGTACTATAATCTCCGAATGGTCGACCACATGAGTCGAATCTCCCACGTACTTCTGCAGCTGAGATACATGAAATACATTATGCACTCCTTCAAGAGATGGAGGCAGTGCAAGTCTGTACGCCACTTCTCCCACTCTCTCCATACATCAAAGGGTCTAATGTACCGTAGGCTGAGTTTTCCCCTCCTACCAAACCGAATCATTCCTCTATTGGGCGAGATCTTCAAGAAGACATGATCCCCTGGTTGGAACTCTAGATGTCGTCGCTTCAAATCTGCCCAATGCTTGTATCTATCCTGCGCCAACGTAGCTTCTCCCTGATAGTTCGAACCACGTCTACTGCCTCTATGATCATCTTAGGCCCAATCAGCTCTCAATCACCAACATCGTCCCAGCTCAATGGTGATCGGCACTTCCTCCCGTACAATGCTGCAAACGGAGCCATCCCGATGCTGGCCTGATAGCTGTTGTTGTATGCAAACTCAACGAGGTGTAGGTGGTCTTCCCACGACCTCTTGAAGTCTAACATACAGGCACGCAACATATCCTCCAAGATCTGTATCGTACGCTTCGACTGTCCATCCATCTGCGGATGATACGCCGTGCTAAAGCTCAACTGTTTGATCAAATGCCCCTGCAAACTCTTCCAGAAATGAGATGTAAACCGAGTATCCCTGTCTGACACAATGCTGACAGGAACCCCGTGCAATCTCACAACTTCCTCCATATACTTCTTGGCAAGTGTCTCCGTTGACTAACCCACTCGGAATGGTATGAAATGCGCCGACTTGGTTAATCGATCCACGATCACCCAAATTGCGTCATTATGCTTCGTACTCCGAGGTAAACCTGTCACGAAGTCCATCGTGATATGCTGCCGCTTTCACTCTGGAATAGGCAAAGGCTGTAACAATCCAGTAGTGCGGTGATGTTCAGCTTTCACCTGTTGGCACACAATACATTTGGAGACACTCCTAGCAACACTACTCTTCATCCCATGCCACCAATAATGCTGTCTCAGATCCTTATACATCTTCGTCTCGCCTGGGTGAATGCAATACGGAGAACTGTGAGCTTCCTTCAACAGTTCTTCCCTGATGTCTCCAGACGGCACACACATCCTCCTACCGTACCTCAAGGACACATCCTCATGAATCTGAAACTCTGGTCTCTGCCCAGTCAATACCAACTCCCTGATCTTCTGCAGTTTCGCATCCCCTGCATGTGTAGCCTTAATCCTGTCCACCAAAGTAGACTGTATCTGTAGGTTCATCAGAGAAGCAGTCATCCCTGGTGATACTACTTCTATCCTCATCTCTCTGATCTCCTGTTGGAGCCTCCACTGAGTCGTAAGAATCATCACTGTTGGAAGACGACTCAATGCATCAGGTACAACATTGACCTTCAGTCACTGTTGGAGGACGACTCAATGCATCAGGCACAACATTGACCTTCCCAGGATGGTACTGAAGGTCAATGTGGTAATCTGACATAAGCTCGACCCATCGACGTTGCCGCATGTTCAGCTCCTTCTGTGTGAAAAGATATTTCAGACTCTTGTGGTCTGTAAACACCTTCACATGTTCTCCCAACAAGAAGTGCCTCCAGAGCGTTAAGGCAAAAATAACTATCGCTAACTCAAGGTCATGAGTCGGGTAGCTCTTCTCGTGAATCTTTAGCTGCCTGGACGCATACGCCACAACTCGGCCATGTTGGTGTAGCACACAACCGAGACCCTTGCCGGATGCGTCGCAAAAAACCTCAAATCCTCCTGTCCGATCTGGAATGATCAATACTGGGGATGTAGTCAGTCTCCTCTTCAGCTCATTAAATGCATCGCTGCAAGTCTTGGACCAAACAAACATAACATCCTATCTCGTCAACCGCGTCATCGACTCCGCGATCTTTGAGAAGTACTGAATAAACCTCTGATAGTATCCAGCTAACCCCAGAAAGCTCCGAATTTCGGACACAGACTTAGGAATTGGCCACTTCTGGACCGCTGATACTTTCTCTGGACCCACCGAAATTCCTTCCCCAGACACCACGTGGCCCAAGAAAGCCACCTTGCTCAGCCAAAATTCACATTTGCTGAACTTGGCGTACAGCTGATGTTGCCTCAATGTCCCAAGGACCTTCCTCAAATGCTCTGCATGCTCCTGTCTGTTCTTCGAGTATATCAAAATATCATCAATATACACCACAACAAATTTTTCTAGATACTCGTATAACACAAGGTTCATAAGACTCATGAACATCGCAGGTACATTTGTAACACCAAATGGCATCACTAAGAACTCGTAGTGTCCGTATCTAGTCCAAAATGCAGTCTTAGGCAAGGTTTTAGGTCTCGGTTTCGGTCTTTCAAAATTTAGGTTTTGGTATCGGTATCGCCCGTTTCGGCGGTTTCGGAAGTAAGTTTCGGTTTCGTCTGTATCGCTAGTTTCGGCAGTTTCGTTTCGGGTATCGGTTTCGGTTTTGGAGATACTTTAAATACGTATATACTATATATACACACGGTGATGGTTTTGGAGATTCTTAAATCTAAACCTATCAAATACTATTAAATACTTAACAAAGTAAAAGATTAATCATATACTATCAAATACTAAATACTAAATAGATAAACTAAATTTGAGTTCGTAATCATATCAAATACTAAATACATAAAGTTTGGTACTTAAATACTAAATATTAGATAAATGAATAGATCCTAAAGCTTGCCTTGCGCACCCACCGTTTTACCTTGCGCACAAACCACATATTTACAAGTTTGCCAAAAAATCGCTAGGCGTTGCTTTGTGCACCCACCATTTTGCTTTGTGCACATACCACTTATTTACACGGTTGCCACAAAAAATCTGCTTGCTATGTGCATCGACTGTTCTACTCTATGCACATACCACTTATTTACAAGTTTGTCTTTTTAAAAACGCAGCCTCTCCTAAAAGGCGACTCGGGCCTCTCTCTCTCTTTGCTCTGTCTCTCTCACGCTAGATGGTCGAGGTGGGGGTGGCGAGGCAGGAGGAGTGGTCGGCGAGGCGATAACGCGTTGCGGTGAGTTCAATTTTTTCATCTTCCTTTTTTTTCCTTTTTCTTCTTTTTTTGCAATTTTTTCTTGGTTTTGCCTCTTCTTTGTCTAATTCTTCATCATTTTCAAGCCGAAACCCTAAGGGTTCTCCTCTCTTTTAACCGAGCTTTCTTTGCAACCTATTGATTTAAAATTTTTTTGGGATTTTTAGAGAATTTTTATTTAATTACACATTATTCTTCATCCGTCTTCGACCGATGTTAAATGGTATCGGTCTGTTTTGGCCGGTATCGGCCGAAACTGAACGGTATCGGTCAGTTTCGGTCGGTATCGGCCGAAACTGAACGGTATCGTTCAGTATCGGCCAATACCGAAACTAACCCATAGTTTCGGTCTCGTTACCTACCGATACCGATACGATACGGACGATACGCAGAGGTATCGGCCGAAACCTCAAACCATGGTCTTAGGCACATCCTCCTTCCTAACCCTCACTTGGTGGTATCCAGTTCTGAGATCCAACTTTGAATAAACACTTGACCCACCAAGTTGATCAAACAGATCGTCAATACGGGGAATGGGTTACTTGTTCTTCACAGTAACTTTATTGAGCTCCCTGTAGTCAATGCACATGCGTATGCTTCCGTCCTCCTTTTTCACCAATAGTACTGGAGCTCCCCAAGATGACACACTAGATTGTATCCATCCCTTCTGTAGAAGATCATTCAATTGTGTTCGGACTTCCTCCAGCTCCGATGGTGCCATACGGTAGGGTTTCTTAGATATAGGTAGTGCTCCTGGCTCTAAGTCAATAGAAAATTCAATATTACGATCCGGATGCAAACCTGTAAGTTCTTCCGGAAAGACATCCAGGAACTCTCGCACTACCTTTGGTTTCTCTAGCTCAGCATCCATAGCAGACACCACCGCCTTCGTTAGTCTGGCTCTGAACGTGATCGGCCCTTCTGACGTGTTTTCTCTGGCGAATTCAAACTTCGGATGATCGGGCATCTCAAACATCACCACTCCACGTCGGCGATCAATGGTGGCGTAAAATGTCCCCAACCAGTCCATCCCGAATACAGCCTCAAAACTCGGCATCTCAATGATCAGGAAATTTGCATAAAGCTCTCATCCGCATATCACTACGAGGCAAGAGGAACTCCCGCTAGACGTCTTCAACACTCCACCGCCTGTGTTGACATCCCACCAAGAGGTAAGGAGTGACGCAGGAACTTTATGTTGATCGACAAATCGTCTCGACATGAAACAGTGTGAAGCTCCCGAGTCGAACAATACAAGGGCGGTCTGTTAGCTACTAGTACAGTATCTAAGGTAATAAACACTATGTCTAAGCATGCAGTGACTAGTGTGCGAAACAAAATTTAAGTGCTGCAGTAATAAAGTCGTACCTGTGATGACCTGTCCGGTGGCGTCGGCCTTCTCAGCAGTCATAGTGAACGTCTGGCGCCTGGGAGGTGGAGCCTGCGATCTCGACTGCTAAAAGACCTTCTGCTGAGGCGGAAGTGCGGGTCCTCGCTGAGTTACCCCGGCTGGTGCAGTAGCTGGTGCAGACGTCGGGCCTGAGGCTGTAGGCCTTTGTCCCCTCCGTGGACAGTCTCTGGCAGTATGGTCATCAGCCCCACAGATGAGACACTGATTCAGGAGCAGTCTGCATTCTGGCTTGATATGTCCGGTCTTGTTGCAATAATGGCAGATTGGTGAAGGGCGTCGCTGGTGCTGTTGCGGTGCCGGCCTTTTAAACTGGGTCTGCTGAACTGGTCGATGTATCTGCCTGGTAGAGGCGGCTGGTGCTCGACTGGACCCCGCAGAAGCTGCTGTGGAAGGTGGTGGTCGTCTCGGAGGGGCCACCGTCTGTCGCTCTCGTGCCCGCTCCCGCTGGACATACTCGTACTCCCGGGCTGTGGAGAGTACATCAGCATGGGTCTTCAATTTGAACCCAACTAGCTTGTCACGAATGTCAATGTCTAAGCCCTTCTGAAATCGCTTGGCCGGAGCCAAAGGTGTGGACACCATGTCCTTGGCGAACCTGAAATATCAATTAAGTAGTAAATACACATGTATGGGATAGTTAAGTGCTACGCATTAGATCACGCACCTGCTGAGCCTAGAAAACTCAGCGTCATACTCCTCCATAGTCATAGAGCCTTGCTTCACTTCCATAAATTTCTCCTCGAGCTCCATCTGTGCCTCGGGCAAAAAGTATTGTGCATTGAATTCCTTCTTAAATATGTCCCAGGAAATCGGTTGTGCCAATCGATCTTCTTCGGCATCCCACATTATCCTCGCATCCCTGATCAGTTGTAGCTTCGCCATATCAACACATGAATCTATAAGTGCCCGCGCTACCTTCAGCATATCAGTAATAGAACGTAGCCAGTCCTCCGCAGCCAAAGCGTCCTCTCGTCCAGTAAAAATCGGCGGCCGTAATGACCGAAACTGCTGCACTCCTCCATCATGTCTAGGTTCCCTCTGTATTGCCTGGACCATCTCTCGCAAGGCCAGGTCTGAGATCTGATGCACCGTGTTCGAGTCAGAGTTGTTGCCTGACCCGGATCCTGATCCCGAAGCGTTTTCAGCCATAGTCAATCTCTTAGATGCTTTGCGTTTCCTGCGTACGTAAACTTTTATACGCCTGCATTCGTAGGTAAAATTTAAATCAAAAGAGTATCTCAAATATGTAATTTCACTTGCTCTTTACTGTCCACGAGGTGGTTGCGCAGACCTGCATGGGCCACCACTTGTAACGCCCTATACCCGGGTGCAGTTACTTTTATACCATTTTGTGCAGGTCCTGCAGTTACTAGTGGAAAAAACGCGGAGCAAGCAGAAATTAACTGAATTTAAAAAAACTCCTTTCATTACCATCATGTCAGAATTACAACGATATACACAATGAAACGAAAGTACAACATCATTCTAATGCTGAAACTCAAATACATGGAAATGCAGATACAATGTCACTCACACCCAACCAGTCCTCAAAGCTCGTCGTCCAATGCAACACATAATGGTAATGAAAGGAAAACTGAAAATAAATGACACAAAGGGGGATACAATGTGTTGTTATTCGCACCACAAAAAATTATGAATACACCACATTACTTGATTCACCACACCTATATTTTTAACATCAGATGTTCGGATTTGGAGATCCGAACGGCTCTAATACAATATATGTGTAAATCCGAACACAATACATATTTTATTATACTGTTCGGCTTTGCAATTCCAAACGGAAGAATAAAAGCATTAGAGCCGTTCGGATCTCCAAATCCGAACATCTGATGTTAAAAATATAGGTGTGGTGAATCAAGTAGTGTGATGTATTCATAAATCGATGTGGTACGAATAACAACACTCCTCATCAAAACCCAAAAAATTCTAGATTTCCTATAAAACCCCTATTGTTACCCATCAGAATCTAGTGGTTCCTATCAGATAGCTTGCACCCAATGCAACACATGCATCTACATTGAAACTGTATTGTGCGTCTTGTGCCAAACACTATGCTTATGCCGTCTATGTTCCACATTCGCTAATTCAGGAGCTTACTGTGCTCTGTTTTATGTTGGGGTGTGCACCATTGCTTCGTATTTCACACCTTGTTGCTGATAATGATAGGAAAATTCATGTAAACAGGGTGTCGACCAGCTTAAATATGTGATATATCATATTTTGTTAACAATCCAAAATGGATTAAGTTGACCTGCATCTATTTGAGCAATTCCTGCACATGCTTACAGGCGCTACTAAAGGATATGGGGATCCCAGCAATATTTACAGACTTTTGTGAGGAAGCTGCACTCCGTGCAGCCAGCTGCATAGGTTTTGTGACTGGGCAGGCTCTCAGGGTACCGGTATGCTTGTAAATCCGTCTACTTGTCATTGTCCTTCCGCTGATCTCAAAATAAAAAATCACTTAATCGTCGTTAATCTGAATGTCTTATACAGGTTCAACTTAATCCATTTCGGCAACCGCTGCCGGTGGAAGATTCTGCTTTGTACCTACCTTGCTACTCGAATTGCTTCCTCTTTGGGATGTGATCCTATCGATCTTATGGCGAGGCAAGCACTATATAATTCCTTCATAGTTTTAAAGTGATTCGATGCTGTTGCCAGTATGATGTTCCTTAGATGCTGCCTCAAAATTGAGGCATCACGTTAGAAGTTGAAGTCAGGAGTGTATGTGGACCTCTGAGGGGGGAAATGGAGGCCATAAAAAACATCTGAAAAAAAGGTGGAGAGATTCTCATCGTCACAAAGGTGGCTTTTGAAGGGTAAAATAAAAAGACCCTCGTTGGTTCCCCTTGTTCCATGAGCTATCAGTTTATCTAAAGATGTGGACTTAATATAAAGTGCGCAATATGCACCATGAAATCGTCTTTTTTTTATACCTTTCCTCTCATTTCAGAATCCTGGCCGGCCTCCTGTTTGCACGAATTTTGCTTTTCGTCAGCTCAAGACTAGTCGTTTTTTTTTGCAAAAATTTTAAAATTTTGAATGCTGTTTATAGCATTCAGATCTATCCTGTTGGCATGATATCTATCATTACTTTTATTTTATTTATTTTCATTTGCTTTGTATTGTCCTTTGATGTTTTGTCGGCAAGATTGATTCTCTTCATCAGCACATATTTGATTATTCTTTTCCTGTTCTGGCTAGCACAAACACATGCTGATAGCCTGATAGCTAAAATGATAGCTTTTAGGAAATAAGCCGTTGGCACGAGTCTCAATGGTGAGGTTTGAGGGGAAATGGTCAATTCAAATAGGTGCGTGCTACATACACCTCAGAGAGGCGGTGTTTATACTGTTCACTCTCAAAAATTACCAGAGTAATAGAAGAGAGTACAGTGACAAATGATGTGACATAATTTTCTATCTTGGGAGAAAAAAATTACTGCTTATCTACCGGTGTATTTACCGCTGTATTTGGCACTTGCCTTCAAATGTACTCGCATAACTAGCACAAGGGACTAACAGACATGAGTCATTCAAAACTCATTGCTTCATAAGTTCAGCACTTATTTTCCGATGAATAAAAAAAGATGTACTAAGAGAGCAATAATGCAACTAATTAGCTATTTGTGATGTTTAAATGGGCTATGACTAGCCTGTGGACAACAACATTACTATAGTTCCCATCCTTTTTGTTTGCGTGTCCATCTTTGTTTGTTTCACTTTCATTATTTGCTTGTGTATTGCTTCAGTGGACAGCCAAAGATCATTAGATGTGAGACATGTACATCTTCAGATGGGCAGTCTTCAACCAACACCGCACTTGCTGAACTTTATATGTTGTGTCCCAGTATTCTTTACAATCTCCCTTGCTATACAACAAATGCCCCAGCCTTGCACCTCTCTCTCTCTCTCTCTCTCATATATTAGATGGCATATGATCATTCTATGATTTCTATCAGCTCTATACCCCATACATTGTTCTTTGAGTTGCATTAATATTTTGCATATACATTCACATTTATGTTAAATTAGACATTATTGCCTTTAACATCATATTTAAAATTTATTTTTTCCTCACATTACCTCCTGCGTCTTCATTAAGTGGGAGGGAGGTTGGCTTGCACGCGGAGAGAGGGGGATGCGGCATGGATGCTTCTACGACAGAGAAGACGAGGAAGAACGTACATCTGTAAATTTTGAAGGGCCAAAGAGCAAAAAGTTTCAATGGCACACTTATAAGTTTTGAATGGCAAGCTTATAAATAATTGGTCTATGTAATCAGCAAGCAATCAGATTGAGCCCACTTTGGTTACAAATTGCCCATTTACAACCAAATGACCCAGACGGGGCTGTTTCCTGCACGGGGGCCGACGGCCGTGTAGCCCCTCTAGGGGATGTTTCCCCATGCCGTCATGGGGGACGGCGGGGATCGCCCCTCTGCACTGTCGGTCCTCCGACCGTCGCTGGCCACCGCCCACTCGCTTTTCTGCGTCGGCGTGCGGCAGAGCCGCCCTCTTTGGCCGTGTCAGGCTGAATATTATATCTGATTCCAATGCTAATAATCTTCCAATGTTGGATTACGCAGGTCTGTGCACATAGCAACTACCTCACAAGCAAGGTAGTCTGGGATCTTCTCATATGCTTGTTCATGTTAGCTGGGTTCAAGTTAAATTAAAGAAGTACAAAGACAGCAATCATACAGCTAATTAGCTATTTGTGATGTGTGAATGGGCTATGATGAGCATGAGGACCACAGCATTACAGTTGTTCCCATCATTTTTTGTTTGAGTGTCCATCTTTGTTTGTTGCACTTCCATTATTTGCTTGTACATTGCTTCAGTTGGCATCCAAAGATCATTAGATATGTGACATGTACATCTTCAGATGTGCACTCTTCGACCAACCCCGCATTTGCTTGTACTTAATACATTTCCTTCATGTTTTGTCCCAAGATTCTCTACAATCTCTCTCTCACGCTTTAGATTGTACCTCATCATTCTATGATTCCGATCTTATTTTTAAAAACTTTTCAAACGAGATTAGTGAATCCAATGTTATGATTAGTTTCACCAAGAACATGGGAAAAACAATCATTTGGTTTTCTCCTACTTACCCCTGGCATACTTCACCTAATTATTTTGTCTATTGCTGAGGTCCGAGTTTGCTCCTTGAGAATTGATTTGCGCACCCACCGTTTTACTCCGCGCACATACCTCTTATTTACAAGTTTGCCATATACATGCACAAATATTTTCCTCTTTGTTCAGTAGCAAAGCTCTAAATAAGTGGTATGTGCGCGGAGTAAAACGGTGGGTGCGCAAATCAATTCCCTTGCTCCTAGACTAGGTTGGAACGTGTCAAAGCTTTGAGTTAAAACTAATTAGCAAAGCCAAAAAGATCTCGAGATAAGTCAGCACGTTTTGAACGAAGACTTTGGCAGCATAAAGCACATCAAGACGCATCACACCGTGATCCGTTAGCACTCCCGTCTTGTTAATTCAAACTAATTAATTTATTTACCCAACTAATTAAAAAACATTCATATCTCATCCTACAAGTGTTAACCCCCCACCATGTGCCAACGGCTTAAAGATGCTTTTATCCTTCAGTCTTGTGCATTAAAAAATACTAATCGTTGTTTACCAATTTATTTAGTTTAATTTTCACAAAACTAACTCCATCTCTCTCTCATTTCTCACAATACTATTGTCAACTATATAACATTATCATATATTTTTTCAGATAACCTCATCCATTAAATTTATGTCATCCCATGTCCCACATGCAGTCATGTAGAATGACCGTTTTGCCCTTTGATAACACATGAATTACAAAACTGATTTTAGGGCAGACATGGATACATAACTCTTTCCATTTTAGAAAGCAAAATGCAATAATTTAAGCAGCCGAGTGCAACGTTGTGATAATGCAAGGAAAGATGAAGGTAGTATTATGAAAATCAACAATTTATTTACAACAAAAGAATGAATAAATACATGTCTCCACTTTCATTCATCTTTAGCTCATTGCATCCCCCCACCACTCAAAACTAATTATTTCCACCCTCTTCAAAAAAACGGCTTGTCCGTGACCAGCCACTAATCTAAACCAATCACCTGTCGCCACGTCCGCAACCGATAGCTCAAACTGGACCCCACGAGCCTGCTAGTCCGAAGCCCAACACAACCCGTGACATCGACTGTCCCCACAGACAGCCAGCTGTCGTCCAATATCCACGTAAAACCCCCCCAAAAAGACTTCGGCTTGCACCCAAAATCTCACTCAGCCCACCTGTCCTCGTCCGATTGGATCGCCTCCTTCCTACGGCGAGACCGATCGGCCTTCCCTTCCAACGCCCTGATCACTTGCCACGTGGCGTCCCCATCCCCGATCCGACGGCCGAAGATCAGAGCCCTCCTCACCGCCGGGTCCCACAGGTTGCGCTGGATATCGGTGAGGTTAGTCGCCGCCACGTGGTCCAGGACCGCCTCCAGCCGCCCGACGTCTCGCTCTGGCACGGTTAGCGAGATGGCCGGCCAGTTGACGGCGTCGGGGAACGGCAGCCGGATGCCATCAGCGATGACGACCGGCACGCAGCCAAGGGCGACCGATTCGACCAGTCGCGGGCTCCATGGGGCCCACCCCAGGGGGCACAGACAAAAGATTGACCTCGCTATTTCAGCTTGATACCCATCGTATCGTTTCCGTCGGAGGTAAAATCGCCGGTTGTTACTGTATCGTTTCCAAATTTCGGTCCTCACCTTCCTGCGAGTGACACATAATTACATATTCAAGGAAGGGCTTTTGTGCAAATTCGCCAGACCATTAATTTCTTAATAACTGAAGCTTTAGATCAGAAACCCACTTGAATTATTAAATTAGTAATGAATTGCTTACTTGCTGTAAAAACGCCCGCTGATGTTTTTAGGATGGACTTCCATCTTCCCCCTGAAAAAGACGAAAATGTCCCTCTTCGCCGTCTCCGGCGGCGGCGACTGCAAAATCTCCGGCGGAATGTACGGCGGTATCACCACGTGCTCCGCCTCCTGACACCGGTGCGGCGCCGTCACCCCGAACGTCTGAAGCAGAATCGACCGCCGCAAAAACTCCGGAATCCCATCGGCGATCGCGTCGTCCTCCTGCGTTCAAAAAGATTCTAGCTTTCACAACCCCATTTTTCTCAAACAACAAAAAAAAAAGAGCAGACTTCTGAAAATTTACCATTGCATGAAAGCAAGCGCCGTAATCATGGGAGGCGACGAAGATGTGATCCTCGCCCTGCGTCCGATTCCAAAAGGGGTAACGGGAGGAGACGTACGAGATCGAGCCGGCGATCAGCGAGCGGGCGTGGGTCAACGAGGGGAACCCGTTGACAGTCGAGAAGTTGCAGGAGACGTAAACGGGCACGAAGAAGAAATCGGCATCGTAGGGGTTCAGGGTCCTGAACCGATCGCCGGAAGCAAGCAGCGCCTCGTGGACGGCCACTTCGGCGGCGAACAGGTGGGACCCGCACCTGGGGTTGGCACGCCAGTCCGAGTTGAAACGGGAGGGGAGGTCGTAGACGTAGATTTTGAGCGGGCCCGGCTTGTTGGGCATTGGACCGCCGTCGTGTTCGATGAGAGCAGCTCTTGGGGTGGATTTGAAAGAAAGGAGGGTGGTCTTATCGAGGGAAGGGGTTGGGAGGAAGAAGGCTGATGGAGATGAGAAGAAGAAGAGGTAGAGGGAGAGGGAGAGCCAGAGGAGGAGCTTGTAGTGTTTTCTGAGAAAAGATTGATTTTGGTGGGCTTTTTTGTGAAATATCTTCATTTGGGTAGCCGCTGTAGGGGGTTTGAGCTTGAGCTTCATGACGGAGGGAGGAGGAGGGTTTGAAAGAAATAAAAGGAGAAGAGGAGGGGCTTTGGTGAAATTGTGCTGTCAGAATTTGGAGTAGAAGAGAGGCGAATGGGATTGATTGGCTGCTGCTGTTGGTGACCACTGACCAGTGGTGTTATTTATCTCAAGGTTTGATTTTTTTTAAATAATTTTGTGTGTGTGAATTTATGGGGCCATAAACAAAGACTCGCTTAAACTATGTCTTAATGAAACTAGCGTACTAGCATTCTAGAACAAAAACTATCGTAACTTCTAAAAAATACGACTTTAAAAAAATTTCAATATAACAAAAACTCTAGAAAGAGAAACTCATGTCTTAGCTCGAATACCACATAGAACCGGAAGAAACTGAAAAAATTTATATAACTAAGAGACGTACAGCTCTCAGCTAGTCAAGAAGTAAATCAAAATATCAGCCATTAAATATTAACTAAGAGGAATATATATAACTTAATGGGTTTCGCTCATTAATCTAACCATTGCAAAAATTTTGTTACATTGAAATCGATTAAATTTGCGAGGAGTAAATGAATGATTAAAACTTATTGGGATCACTTAATTTTTTGGTGACGTGATATTTGGTGATTTGGTATTTTAGGATATGAAGATCCAACTCAACAGATCTGATCATCTAGAAACCATCTTGGTGACTTGGTGATTTATTTGAATTGAATCTTACGGTTGTACGAAGGAAAAATCAGTATTTACGTATTCAAACAGCTACGAAAAATCAACCTTTATTCCCATTGTCTCTTAGATTTTATTTTCCATCTGTTTCAATCAATTTAATTTCATTTGAAACCTCAATTTTCTTTTAAAGCGCAAATTTTGCTTAAATTTAGGTCTGTCTGCGGATTTTCCCAAATTCGACTGTTTACATATGATATGCGAAAAAATTTAACATTCCAAGCAAATGTTTAAGGGGAAAAAAAACTCCCCAATTTTTTTAATATCTTATGTATTTGAGCTTTTATTCACCATGGATGAAGCTCACCAAACCAAGCAATTTATTGATTCAACAACAAAAGAACCATTCTGCATACTTAAATCTGATTCAACTTGCAAAAAGTCTCTTATTTTTTCTCTAATTTGTCATGAAATTTAGCTTTTTTTGTGAAATTTACCAAAAAACAAAACAAAGACGGAAGGATCAAAAGCCAAATTAATTAGGAGGAGTGTCTGTATGCAAATAACAAGTTTAGTGAAGTACATTTTCTAAATGTACAGGATCCAGTAAAGAAAAGGACGAGTCTTCATTGTTTTCATTCAAAGCTGAGCAGTGGGGTTGGGGTTGGATTCTGAGCTCGGTCACATGGGCGGAGGATGACAACAACAGTAGTGTTTGTTGTTGGTTTTTAAATCAATCAAGCTTTCTTGTGCTTGTGATTGTTCTTGTGCTGTTGTAAAGGGTGCTTTCTTGATGCTTTAATTTTTGTCTGCCTGCTATTATCGATACGTCCATTCGGGTGGCTTGCGAGTATTACCCGATTCTTAGGATCCGATCCAGATATCAAATGGACCCCCAATCATTTATGAGCGACACGGATTAAAGTTAAACGAGCAAAAGAGGATAAAGTTGTGGGTTTAAAACTTTCCAACCGCGCTTGATCGAAGAAATAGTTGAATTAAGTAGGTTGCAAATAAATCATGACGTGGATTAACCTCATCCGTTTCAAACACTTCATTGTTCATGCCGCGGGTTGAGCCAAAAACTTTGGGTACGATGTAGGGATGAGAATGGGCATGCCCAAAGCCCGATTGGGCTTCCAAATGGGCATGCCACATTATCATCCCTACAATTCCTTCATAAATTCTAGAAAAATTTGTGAAGGAATTGTAGGGATGATGATGTGACATGCCCATTTGAAAGCCCAATCGAACTTTGAACATGCACATTCTCATCCCTAGGTCACTACGATGCCTCTCTGGTTGGTTAGTGATAAAACGTCCCTTCGGGTTTGGATATCGACCGGGTAAAACCGAAATTGACCCGAACCGCCATTGCCCCAACCATTGTGCAATCCGTCCTGGTTCGTTGCTACTCTTTGTTTGCTCCTTCAAATCCTAGGCTAAAGCAAGTAGGACATTATTTTCTTGGAAAAAATAGAAAATTTAGCTTAGAAGTTAATTAAGAGAACGTCCACTTAACAAGCAATTGACTGGATCAATCAAGTCATTTTCATTATCGACCGAATCCACTATGGTTTGTGTGCCATCTCTTATGCTCATAATAATTACTTTGTTGTTGTGGTTAGATTTGTTCAAGGCTCTCGGGGGGACCACTTGCTGAACATATTGTGGTGGTTCACATATTCAAAGCCTACTCTATTACTTTAGTCTCGCATTGAAAATAAACAATTGCGGGTGGTGGTGTTTATGTTAGAACTCTCCTCTTTGTTTTATGGGAGTTACTATGCGCAAAGACCAAACTGCTCTTCATACGGAACACCTTACACACGCCTAAACCAATTTAAAAATCATCTTTTTACTTTACACACAACATTTGCAAGATTTTAGTTCGGGCCAGGTGTGCAGTTTCATGTTGCTTTGAAAGGGACGATTCACAAACTGAAATTGCCCTCTGCTGTGCTTTGCTATTATTTGAAGATATTTTCGGTTCTCTGTAGATTTGAAAGAGCCGATTCACATTTCGTTATCAATATCGGCTCTATAATTTCGTCTAATCGGTGGATCTTTGGTCCTTTGCTATGATTCTTTACTAAATCCTCTCAGGTCGGCGGATTTCTTGTGTTGATTCTTCTTGTCGTGCAACTAGATCGGCTTGGATTCCCTCTGTTTTTCGTTTCTTTTCGTCATGGCTGGATGACATCACGTCGCAGACATCCTAACCGGAGTCCGACCCCTTTAAAGGTTGATCTTGATAAGTGCAGCTATTGCAAGTAAACCGGTCATTGGAAATTTCAATGTCATATTCTGTTGTTCAGAGCCAGACCCTAGCAACAACAGTCATACCAAGCATTGCAATCATTATCAATAGACCAACATATGCTCGAGCAATTTCAGAAGTTCCTTGCCACTCGGCCTCATCCACTGTCTGCCTCCTCACATATATGTTTGTCATTCTCAAGTTCTTCATGTATATCATCTCTATTGTGGGTTATAGATTCTGGAGCTTTCCATCATATGCCACCTAATTTGTTCTCGTTTGTTACTTTCTTTACTAAATCACATATGTCTATTACAACTGCAGATTGCATCCGCATGCCTTTAGCAGGCGTAGATCAATTCTAACACCTCATTTGTCTTTCCATGACGTCTATTACATTCCAAATCTTTCCATGAGTCTTGTTTCTGTTAGTCAACTATGTGAATCTGGATACTTAATCTCTTTTTCCTCCTCAAATTGTTATGTACAAGACCCGTAATCCCAGAATCTGATTGGGACATGCCATAGGAAAGGTGGACTCTATGTTTTGGATGAGCTCATGATACCAGAGTTTGCAGGTTCCAGTGTTGATTTGTCATCTTTTCATTTGAGTAATTCTTCTTCTGATTTCTATTTATGACATTCTAGCCTTGGTTATGTTTCAGTATCTCGCTTACGTTTTTTTGGCTTCTTCAGGAGCGTATGAAAGTTTGAAACCTCATGATGTTTCTGATAGTAAATGTTGCAAATTGGCAAAATTCTCGTCGTTACCATTTAATAAAAGTATCGCTTCTTCTCTAGTGCCTTTTGAGCTGATTTATTCTGATGTGTGTGGACATTCTCCTCTAGCCACAAAAGAGGAATTCAAGATATTATGTTTCATTTATCCATGATTGCACTCATTATTGTTGGATTTATCTTATGAAGCATCGCTCTGACTTTTTTCATGTCTTAAATGATTTTCGAGCTCTTGTGAAAACTCAACATTCTGCTGCTACAAAATGCTTTCGATGTGATTTAGGTGGAGTACTTCTAATCAATTTTCTGACCTACTTGCTTCTGATGGAACTATTCTCCAAACTACTTGTAGAGAAATTCCAGAGAGAATGGTGTGACAGAAAGGAAACATATGCATCTTATTTGAAACAGCTCGATCTCTTTTATTGGCTGCATATGTTCATAGTGAATTTTGGGAAGAAATAATTATTAATGTTGTTCATCTTATTAACAAAATCCATACATATCATAATTCAGGTTTTTCACCTTTTGACTCATTGTATAGATCTGCTCCTAATTACTCGTCCCTTCCTGTCTTTGGTTCTACTTGTTTTGTCCTTCGCATGAATATTGAACCTAGTAATTAAATTGTCTTCATAGTCTGTTATTTGTGCCTTTCTAGGTTATGATGAAGGTCAAAGGGGATATCGTTGTTTTGATCCAGTTAGTCAAAAGTTATATGTCACTCGTCGTGTTGTGTTTCTTGAACATTTTCCTTTCTTTTCTATACATGCTAGTGCACATAACATGACTACGTGCGATCTAATTTGCATTGATCCATTCACTCTTAATATGGATGATGTCACTTTAGATTATAACTCTTGCAGTGTTCCTATTGACAGTCCTACAGATATTGGAACTTTGGCTCCCAATACAGATATTCATGCCAATTCTTCTACGACTACACAATCACTTCCTGAGACTGTGGATCATCCTGCTCATCGCTATCCAACGCGTACTCGTAAGTCCACTCAGCCATCAGATTTTGGTTATTCTTGTTATTCTAGCTCATTTGTTTCCTTCTCAGCAGATATTTGTCGTCTTTCTAAGCATTTGACATATAGACAGGTTGTTTGTGACCCACTTTGGCAGAAAGCTATGGTTGAAAAACTTACTGCACTACATCAGACACATAATTGGGATTTGGTGCCTCTACCACCAGAAAAAATAAGTAATTGGTTCTCGCTGAATCTATAAAAGTAAAACCAAGTCTGATGGCTCTTTTGAACGATACAAAGCTAGACTAGTTGCTAAAGGTTACTCTTAAGAGTATGGTATGGCTTATAAGGAGACCTTTGCACCGGTTGCAAAAATGACTATAGTTTGGACCCTTATTGCAGTTGCCTCTGTTCGTCGAGACATATCTCAAATGGATGTTAAAAGGCCTTTTTGAATGGCGATCTTCAAGAAAAAGTCTACTTGGTTCCTCCTCTTGGTGTTCATCATCAACGTGTTGAAGTTCATAGGCTCAGAAAAGCTCTTTATGGTTCCTCCTCCTGGTGTTCATCATCAACCCGTTGAAGTTCGCATGCTCAGAAAAGCTCTTTATGGTCTTAAATAGTCACCCTGAGCCTGGTTTGAGAAGTTCTCTATCGTGGTTTCTACACTTGGATTTCGACCTAGCCAGCATGACTCTGCATTATTTATTAAAAATACATCAGCTGGTCATATCTTGCTATCTTTGTATATTGATTACATAATTATTACATGTGATGAAGTCGATGGGATTGTGATGCTAAAATTGGAGTTAGCTCGTTTTTTTGCTATGAATGAATTCGACTTACTATGTTACCTTTTGGGTATTGAAGTCGTCTCTTCTCCAAAAGGTTATCTTCTTTCTCAGTCTAAGTATATATCTGACATATTTGAACGAGCTCATCTTACTGATAAAAAGATTGCGGGTATACCTCTTGAGGATAATGCTTGATATGCTTCTTCAGATGGTCCTGCCTTGCTTGATACTAGTTTGTGTCGTACTATTGTTGGTAGCTGGGTGTATCTCATTATCACTCGTCCAGATATTGCACATGTCGTTTATATAATTAGTCAGTTTGTCACTTCACCTACTACAGTCCATTGGTCCATTGTTCTTTGCATCTTGCGGTATCTTTGAGGCACTCAGTTTTAGAATCTTTTACTCATTTCTTCCTGGTCTTTAGAGTTGCGTGCATATTCTGATGCAGATTGGGCTTGTGATCATATTGCTCGTACATCTATCACTAGATATTGCATCTTTTTAGGGATTCTCTAATTTAATGAAAAAGCAAGATGCAAGATGTTGTTTCTAGACCTTCCACAGAGGCAAAAGTATCGTGTCATGGCTTCTACTGCCTGTGAGATAGGTTGGCCACGTTGGTTACTTGCAGATATGAGGGTTTCTCTTCATCACCCTACTAATTGTATTGTGACAATAAGTGTGCTATACAGATTGCTCACAATTGAGTATTTCATGAGCGGACCAAACATATTGAGATTAATTGTCATGTCACTCGATACCACTGTCAGAGGAGCACTATCACGTTACTGTTTGTTTTTTCTTCCAAGCAGATTGATGATCTGTTTATGAAGTTGCATTCAGTTTCATGCTTCTGTTTTCTGTTTAACAAACTCTCTATGCTTCTTAGAGCATCATCATGAGAGTTTAATGGAGGGTGTTAAAATAAGTTAATTATTATTTAAGGGTATATTAATTTTTGTTATTTTAAGAGACTATATAAACTCTTTTCTTTGTATTTATTGTTCTTGAATGCAATTTATGAGAACTCCTAGTTTTCCTCTTTGTATTTTCACACTACTAACATTATTAAGTAAGTAAGGTGCTGCTCGGAGTATGATAAGTTTCAAGATTTCAAGATTATTTTCAAAATAATTGCCATGGTATCACAATGAGAAAACCCTTCTTATTTACGTTCCCAAAGGTTCAAACACTTTCTATTATACATTCGAGGGAGTTCTGTCATAGCTTTGTCCTATGGGCTAAAGTCACATCAGCCGTGGAAGAACTCCAGCACCCAGGAAAAAACCCAGACCATTTATTTACTAGTTTGCCACTGGACTTTTAAAACCCCATAGAAACCACCATTAGCACACTTAGTTACATGTTTGCCATTGGGGCTCTTTACACTTTAGCCCCCGCCCCCCCTCCCCCCCCCCAAAAAAAAAAGTTTTTTGTACTTTAATCTGCAGGTTTTCCCACTTTTACCCCCAAGACAACACACACCCACACCCGCTCTTCTCTCTCCCTTGTTTTGTGTGGGGTTTTTTTGGGTTTCTCGATATTTTGGATGCTTGTGCACTGTGTGCACGAGTCACGTCGGCCATGGAGGAAGAGGAACTCCAGCACCCCCAAAAAATCACGGCCCAATTATTTATGGGTTTGCCATTGAACTTTTAAAAACCTAAAAAACCCACCCCGTCGACCCACTTAATTACATGTTTGCCATTTGGGCTTTTTAGACATTAGTCCCCCCCCACCGTTTTGGGATCTTTAACCCCCAGCTTTTCTCACTTTTACCCCCAAGATAATACCCACAAGCCGACACACTCTTCTCTCTTCTTTGCACATGGTCATGGGTCCTGCGCTCTGTTTGGGGTTTTATTGGGTTCCCGATATTTACATGCTTGCCATTACATATTTGCAGGCTTGCCCTTGAGTATTTATGGGGCTTGACATTGTAACTTTCCTCTCTTAAGCCCCATATTTACAGGGTTGGCATTAAAAGTTTTACACATTTAACCCCCACTATTTTCAGGTTTGCCATTGAAAGTTTTCATTATTAACCCCTCAGACAATAACCAAATTACAACCTACTCTTCTTTCTCCTTTACCCATTTCCGTGGGTCATGTATTCTGTGTGTTGGTTATTTAGTTGAACATGTACTATGTGTACATGTTATTTCTAGCATATCAATAAAAACAAGAAGGACCCATATGTGCATATAACCCTATCGTAAATATTGTGCACACTTCATCTCAGCACGAATTCAACCAAATCCTCGTGATGCCATTAAACCTATATTTCTGATCAAGCCACCTCCATTATTAAAATCAAGAGGTGATAGAAAGGTGGCAATAATTGAATATGCACATTCACTCCTCCAAACCACAAAGAGCACAACATTATTGGAGCCCATCATCAATAAAATAAACATAGCGATGACGCGAAGCATAGAAAGATCTCTTTGGAAATAGCATGGTTTCTTTTTAAATCCCGTTTTCGGCTGCTCTGAAGATTAAGTTAGAATATGAGAGATGTGAAATATATAATTTTAAGTAAAAAAATTATAACGTATACCCTTGATGGGAGTGAGTTATATAGATTTGATCAGAGGGAGGTTGATCATTTCATGTATCGGATCTTGACGGTGTGGGTCACGCGCAGGTAGGTATTTTGCTGAGTATTCATGCGACTTTTAAGTGATATACAAGTATACAACCACTTAAAAATGAAGGACAAGGGGAATCAATTTCCATGTGGATTGCCAGGCAGGACTCAACGGCATGGGGGCATCTTGAGCAGGAATAAAGGAAACAAGGGGCCTTCGATTTGTACGAGTGTTTTTTTTATCAATTTGGCTTAAACAGGACCCCCCCTGATACGGGGGACCAAGGTCTTACACTTATTGGCACAACATGGTCTCCTAGCTGAGCAAGGGCCGTTGAAGGTTATGGTCATGGACCCAAAGGCACACTTTACGTCAACCTGATTTGGTTGGTTTTTTCTGTTGGGGATGATGGGCTAAGGAATATGGCTGGCTAATATTAAATATTAATTTATATTATCTATGAGTATACGACAGAAACAACAAGGAGTGGCTGTAGTTTAGTGGTTAGAATTCTACGTTGTGGCCGTAGAGACCTGGGCTCGAATCCCAGCAGCCACATTCGCCTGGTTGAAATTTTTTTTGTTTGTTTTTTGCTGTACAAAAAGGCCAGGGTTATCCAAGCATAAGGCAGAATCATCCCATCGCTGGAGCACATATGCCATAATATTGGAAATTTTAAGAGGTGAATGCCCAAATGCTTTAAATGATAGTATTTCTGACTTAATTCACACAAAGGGTGATTGTTATCATGCAACCACCTTAAAGCCACCACCATTTTCCTTATCACTATCTTCCTCGTTCTGTTTAACCGCCTCCTGATTTAATCAACAGCCTCTTCCCCATCACCTTTAGCAATATCCTCCTCAATTTCCTTAAAATTTTCTTCACAACTTTCACAGTGTTTCAGAGTGTTTTCTCACTACAGAAGCGTTGACCGTGGACTGCCCGATCAACGTGGTCAAGGGGCCGATTTGGGTCCCTTGGGTGCGTCGAGCACGTGTAGACGCGACGCGAATCGGAGATGCAGACGACGTAGAACACGTCAGCTGGGACGGGTCTGGATCCTCGGCCTCAAGGGGGCTGAGGGGAAGCCTCGGCCCGGTGTGAGGTGCTCGGCCTCGGACGGTCGGACGACGAGGGGAAGCCTCGGCGCCTTGTCTTGATGCACGGCCGATGCGGAGCGGAGGGGGAACCTCGGCTCGGATGGATGCGCTCGGCCTCGGACGGTCGGACGACGAGGGGTAGCCTCGGTCGTCTCGCTTGATGCACGGCCGGCGTGGAGCGGAGGGGAAGCCTCGGCTCGTGGATCTGACGTCCTCCTGAACAGACGAGAACACTCGTCAGGGAGGCCGGACCTTGGTTCCGGCCAAATCCCCTCCGATGCCTAAGTCAGATGACGATCTGAAAGAGGAGGCTCGGCGGGGACGGTTCGACTCGAGAGGAGATCGGAACGACGTCCTCCGGCGCGAGCGGGGGGAAGGAGATGAAGTGGGGGAACCAGGTCGTTGATGGAGTACCTTAGGTTTTGTTACCTGAGATGCGGTCCCTTGTCCAGTCGTCCTTCTAGCCCTTTTATAGGCCTCTCGTCGTGATTGCCCACGACTCACGTCCCTCGTCTGCCCCCAATCGTGCCCCTTCAATCCGCCTCCCCATCGCCGCTCCCTGCGCCATCCTAGCACCTCCCCATAACGGCCATTAAGTGGTAGCGGGCCTGGGGGAACGGTTATCACTGGAGTGGGCGAGTGACTTGCGCGTTTTCGGGGTCGGGTCGGATCGACGTTCGGGGGTCCTCTAGGGGGCCTTGTCGGGCGGGCCTGATCTCGCAGATGGGCTTCTGATCGGTAGTTGGGTTTCTGGGCTCGTGTCCTTCGGGCTTCGTTTGGTGGGCTTGGACCCCCCCCCATGATTTCGCGTAGTAGGCTGCGCTTTTGGGCCCATGCTGTTGGGCCTCCGTAAAATAGACGTATCAATTGCCCCCATCTGTGGGGCCGATCGGCCTTGGCCGGCTCGGTTCGACCGATGTGACTCCTGGGGTTCCGATTGGCGCGTCAGTCGAGGCACGGTCATAAATGAAGGTTATGATGAGGCGGATCGATTAGACTTCCCTTGGTGCCGATTTCGAAACGCCGCCGGCTCTTTGAGGCTTGCCACGCGTTCCTGTCAGGCGTTTTGAATTCGGCCCTGGGTCTTGTATATAAGTGCCCCAGCTGCTTTGATCCCAACTTCTTCCTCGCTCTTCTCTCTGTTCCGGACTTTCCACAAACTCGGAGTCTCCCGCCGCCTTCGTTTCCTTACCTTCTCCGAATAAACAAAAAGGTAACTCCTTTCCCATCCTCATATTATGGCTGCTCTTAGGATAGGTGGCTCTGGCCAGGGGGCGAGGGATCCTCCTGAGTCCAGGCGTGGCGGGCCCTGATCTGTGGGATCAGGTTCCTCCTTGGGGAGCCGTTCCCTCCGAGACAAAGGGAAGGGGAAGTTCTTCCCAGACTACGCTGGCGATGATGTGGCGTCGGCTGCCGTGCGGCTTAATGTACCTCCGGTTGTCCTCAGAACGTCGTCGAGGACTTCTTTTCTGGCGGCTGCGGAGATTCGGGGAAGGTACCTCTGTCACCCGTATAATGTACGAGTCCCTTTCATCGATGAGCGGATCTGTCTTCCGAGGAGCAACGAAGTCGGTGTTTACGTCGAGATGTTCCGTCTGGGTCTTCGTTTCCTGCTCAATCCCTTCTTTATCCAAGTCATGGAGTACCTCATGGTGCCCCTTTGTCAGTTTACCCCCTGTTCGGTTGCGGTTCTGACAGGCTTTGTGATGCTCTGCTGCACTCGCGGTTTGGAGCCATCTCTCCCCCTCCTCTTCTATTTTTATCAGATCCAGACGGTCGGTCTAGGATCATGGCTGCACCTCCGAGCCCGCGCGGGGAGGGAATGCCTGATCGGGCTACCCCACTGGGCGGGGGATTGGAGCTCGGATTATGTCTTCGTGGTCTTCCTTGAGGATGCTCAGATTTTGACAGGTTGGGGTGGGCTAGGTCGGCCTTGCCCAACGCTAACCCTCTCCGAGGCTGATCAGGCGGCCGTCACGCTGCTGTCGGCCCTCCCCTTGGAGGCAAAATCTATCTGGCCTTTGCTGGACGACCTACTCCTGAAGGCCGTCTTGTGGTCTCCGGGTAGGTCGCTTTTTCAGTCCTGGATTGCCCCGTGGCTTACCCTGATTTCGGTTTCGCTTGCAGGAATGGCTGGTCGTGAGTTCACCCGCAACGTTGATGAGCTGATTCGGCGTGGAGCCGCTCGTAGCCGAGGTAGCACCTCAGGAAGGGTGCCTCGGCGGTCCGTTGAGGAGGAGGTGCACCGAGCAGAGCCCACCGTGGGCAAGGTGGTGGCCGCGCCTCCCACCTCTTCTTCTAGTAGCCTCCTCCCCGGGGGGGGGTCACAAGGGCCGGATCCGTCCCACCGGCCCAAGTGGCGGGGGGTAACGATGGGTCCGGTGTCGCTCCTCTTGCGCTTGACGTGCCCCCTCCTGTCCCCGAGGGTGGAGGTGGCACGAGGCAGAAGCGCTCCCCTTCGGCGCCTGCCGAGCCTCACGGAGAGAAGAGGAGGAAGGAAAGCGTGGATCCCTCCAGTCTGGTGTGCTCCGTGCTCCCGGCGATGGCCGTCGAGGATCTTCCAGTGACCCTGACGACCACCCCCGTCGCAGCGTCTCCGCCTCCATTATCGGGAATCGGTGCCCTGTTGGCGAGCAGCTCGGCCTCCCTCGAGGTCACCCCCGGGGATTCGGTATTTGTCGACCGAGCTTTGGCTCAGCAGTTGGCCGAGGGCTCCGTCCTCCCCCGGGACCGTAGTCTCCTTGAGAGGGCCCCCGCCGACAAGGTGTCAGACACCTTGGTCTGGATCCTTCAGCAGGTCTGGCTATCCCGTTGTCCCTTTCTTTCCTTCGCTCTCTTCTTGGCTCATGTCTTGTCGTTCAGGGTTCAACACTCGCTGTCGAGTCGCAGCGTCGAGCTGTCCGTTTGAGGGAGCTGGAGGAGTCCTCTGCGAAGGATCACGAGCGGGCTGGGGCGGCGGAGGTAGCTGCGGTGGCGGCCCAGATGGAGTCTCGGTAACTCAAGCTCCAGGTGGCTGAGCTAGAGGGATGAGTGGCCGATCTCCAGGGAGAGTTGGAGGACGCTCGGCGGTCGGCCGGGGAAGCGGCGGAGTTGTTCCGCCTGGAGAGGGAGGAGTTTCAGAGGGAGTTGTCGGATCGGCGTCAGGTGGCGCGGTTTGCGGAGGAGGTGGAGAGGGGCGTCGTCGGGACTCTGGGGGAGAGGATCTTCGAGGTCCTCAGGGAGGCCTTTGGTAAGTATGAAGACCTTATCGGCCCCCGGATCGTCGAAGTCGTCCAGTCCTCCTTCCGGGATTGTGCAGAGCGTGTCCGGCAAGCCTCTCCGCCTGTCGATCCCCCTCGCTCCGAGCAGGGTGAGGCGCCCGAGGATGCGTCCTCCCGAGCCCGGGTTCGCTAGGTCGTCCTTCCCGGCCTGTCATCCTTGTTTTTATCCTCAAATTTTTTAGCATCCGCTTCGCTTTGGCCCGGCCTACTTGAAATGGATCCCTGACCTCGCAATCTCCATTGGCTTCTTTACCGGCTCTCTGCTTCGGAGCAAACAATTGCTGATTGCAAGGATGTTCGTTTAAGCCAGCAACTTTGTGTTCTTGGTCGACAAGTTTTGCTCTGCCGACGTTACCCTAGTTTTCGTGGGTGACGAATTTTGTTGTTCACTGAGAGCGGATTATTTGTAAGGAGGTTTCTCCACTTCGATTTTCTGTAAAAAAGACACACTTTTGTACCTCGGTTAATTGTTGGAAATGAAATTGACCTACTTGAATTTTCCGCGCATTTTGCTTTGTTGCTGCGACCTCGGCTCCTCTGCTGATGGTGGTCGCTCGCCTCCTTCCTCCGGGAGGTCGCCCCTTGCCCCTCGAGTGGACAAGTCGGTTGGCGTCCTTATTGGCTGGGGGGGCTGCCCCCGGTCTTATGAGCAACGGAGTCGGTCAGCGAGGGTGAAGTTCCTCGGTTTAGGACCGGTCGGCGTCTGCGCTGGCTGGGGGAATTGCCCCCAGGCTTACGAGCGAAGGAGTCGGTCAGCGAGGGTGAAGTTCCTCGGCTTAGGACCGGTCGGCGTCTGCGCTGGCTGGGGGGGGATTGCCCCAAGACTTACGAGCGAAAGAGTCGGTCAGCGAGGGCGAAGCTCCTCGGCTTAGGACCGGTCGGCGTCTGTGCTGGCTGGAGGAATTGCCCCCAGGCTTACGAGCGATGGAGTCGGTCAGCGAGGGTGAAGCTCCTCGGCTTAGGACCGGTCGGCGTCTGTGCTGGCTGGGGGAATTGCCCCCCGACTTACGAGCGATGGAGTCAGTCAGCGAGGGTGAAGCTCCTCGGCTTAGGACCGGTCGGCGTCTGCGCTGGCTGGGGAAATTGCCCCCAGACTTACGGGCGATGGAGTAGGTCAGCGAAGGAGAAGCTCCTCGGCTTAGGACCAGTTTTGATTGACCCCCCGTCCGGTGAGGTGGCGGTCTTCACTCTTATGCACCCTTAGCGAAATGTTGATTCCGTCGGAGATGAAGAAAAGGTAAAAGGAGTGCATTTGTACTCTTAAAGGTCCTATTGGACTAGTACATTTGGAGGAAAAAAGAAATAAATCTAGACGGAGGGATGTGAACCTAGATAATCTCCTCCTGACTAGGCTGCGACTGGGGGGGTCTCGCCTGCTCACTCTATGATGCGGAGGGGTCCTTGGACGGTGTTGACCTTCTTCCCTTTGTCCGGCTGCATGGAGGTTCCTTCTCCGTGGGCCGGCTCATCGGCTAAGTTCCTTGCGTGCCCTCGGCTCATCAACTTCTCAATGTCCTTCTTTAGGTGCCAGCAGTCTTCAGTGTCGTGGTCGTTGTCCTTGTGGTATTTGCAATACTTTTTCCCATTTTCCCCCCCTCTTTTTGTCTTCGGTGGGGGGCGATCAGCGCGCTCTTCCTTCTGCACTTGAGCGAGGACGGCGTCTGGGGTGGCGTCCCTCGTATCCTCTCTCCGCTGCCTGTTTCTCGCCCTCTTCTCTGTCCGGTACCCTTCGGGGCTGCGGCGCTCGCTATCGCCGCGTTTGGTCCCTCGTCTGGCCTTTCCTGCCTCGATGGCCAGGGTCTCCTCGGTCAACATGAAGCGCTCGGCCCTCGCCATGATTCCAGGGAGGTCTTTCGGGGGATCATTATGCAGAGATTTCTTCAAGCCTCTATGACGCAGTCCTTTCTTTAGGGCCGTTTGGACAACGAGGTCAGGAGGGCTGTTTACGTTCAGACGTTCCGCGTTGAAGCGGCGCATAAATTGTCGGAGCGGCTCGGTCGGGCCCTGCACTATGTTAAACAAATGTTCAGCATCAGGCATTACCTGTCGCCCTGCCATGAACTGTTTGCAGAACAGCTGGGTGAGTTCCTCGAAGCTGTCAATGGAGCGGCTGGGTAGGCTGCGGTACCAAGTTCTCGCTGCTCCCCTGAGGGTCGAATAAAAGCCCCTGCAAAGCAGGGTATCATCGGCTCCCTGGAAGGACATGTCCCCCTCGTAGTCTATCACGTGGTTCCCTGGATCTCCTATCCCGTCGTACTTCCCCAGCGCTGGGATCTTGAATCGAGAGGGGACCCACGCGTCGGTTATTCTCCGTGACAGGGGGCACCGGTCTCTGTGGATGCCTCCGGGGGTCCGACACCCGCCTACCTCAGGCTCGTTTGGTTGTGGAGGTGGCACAGGCGCTGGCTGGGCTGGCTCCACGGCCCTCGCCACACTGGGGGTGGAGCTGACCTGGCGTTCCCGGCTCCACCGACGGGAGCTTCCGCTTCGCCGTGATCGGTCCCTCGAGTGGTGCCGATCGCTTCTTCTGCGGTGGGGTGATCGTGGCCGACGAGATGACGCGGTCACCGATTCGTCCCCCGTGCATTCGGTTCCCCTCCGGCTCCTTTCGCGATAAGGGGAGGAGGCGCGTGATCTCGCCTGGTAGAAGCCGGGTAGTGTGAACCGACGCTCCGTGTTCGGTCTTCGGTTTCCGTGGTCATCGACCACAGCGGACCGTAGGAGCGGGGGGCCCCCCTCCCAACGATGGTCGTCGCCCAACACGTCTCCGTTGGCTGGCGCGGTGCCGATGAGCTGCTGTACCGTCGCGACCAGCGTCTGGATGTTTGCGTTGGTCTCTTGGGCCAGGGCGCGGAGCTGCTTCTGCGTGGCCAGCTCGGACTCGCCAGTCTCTTCTGCTGAGGGGGCGGGGTGATTGCCGTTGGGTGCGCCCTCAAGGTTGCTATTGGGTGCGCCATTTCCCTCCTCCAGGATGGGGGGCATGCGTCTCTTCCCGTTGCAGGCGCGTGCCATTGCAAGTGCGGTTTGTTTTTTCGTGGGATGGTTCGGTTCCCACAGACGGCGCCAGATGTTTCAGAGTGTTTTCTCACTACAGAAGCGTTGACCGTGGACTGCCCGGTCAACGTGGTCAAGGGGCCGATTTTGGTCCCTTGGGTGCGTCGAGCACGTGTAGACGTGACGCGAATCGGAGATGCAGACGACGTAGAACACGTCAGCTGGGCCGGGTCTGGATCCTCGGCCTCAAGGGGGCTGAGGGGAAGCCTCGGCCCGGTGTGAGGTGCTCGGCCTCGGACGGTCGGACGACGAGGGGAAGCCTCGGCGTCTTGTCTTGATGCACGGCCGATGCGGAGTGGAGGGGGAGCATCGGCTCGGATGGATGCGCTCGGCCTCGGTCAGTCGGACGACGAGGGGTAGCCTCGGTCGTCTCGCTTGATGCGCGGCCGGCGTGGAGCGGAGGGGAAGCCTCGGCTCGTGGATCTGATGTCCTCCTGAACAGACGAGAACACTCGTCAGGGAGGCCGGACCTTGGTTCCGGCCAAATCCCCTCCGATGCCTAAGTCAGATGACGATCTGAAAGAGGAGGCTCGGCGGGGACGGTTCAACTCGAGAGGAGATCGGAACGACGTCCTCCGGCGCGAGCGAGGGGAAGGAGATGAAGTGGGGGAACCAGGTCGTTGATGGAGTACCTTAGGTTTTGTTACCTGAGATGCGGTCCCTTGTCCAGTCGTCCTTCTAGCCCTTTTATAGGCCTCTCGTCGTGATTGCCCACGACTCACGTCCCTCGTCCGCCCCCAATCGTGCCCCCTCAATCCGCCTCCCCATCGTCGCTCCCTGCGCCATCCCAGCACCTCCCCATAACGGTCATTAAGTGGTAGCGGGCCTGGGGGAACGGTTATCGCTGGAGTGGGCGAGTGACTTGCGCGTTTTCGGGGTCGGGTCGGATCGACATTCGGGGGTCCTCTAGGGGGCCTTGTCGGGCGGGCCTGATCTCGCAGATGGGCTTCTGATCGGTAGTTGGGTTTCTGGGCTCGTGTCCTTCGGGCTTCGTTTGGTGGGCTTGGACCCCCCCATGATTTCGCGTAGTAGGCTGCGCTTTTGGGCCCATGCTGTTGGGCCTCCACAAAATAGACGTATCACACAGCAACAACTTAGATATATGAAGTTGTTGTCGGGGAATGAACGCCTTAAGCCGGCCATTGTAATTGACACTTATAATTCAAAACAATAATATACTATTTGGTATTCTTTATTAATATGGCTTGCTTTTTGTGTGTGTGGAAATGGATGCAAATATTGTATAAGGAGATTAAGATACTAATAAGATTATGATAATGATGCATAGTTAAACTGCTTGAGCAAAATCCGGAATGTTCCTAATCGGAGAAGGATAGACAGAGGGTCGTAATGTTTTCTTATGCAGTATTTATTTTCAATAAAGTTGTACTGGCCGGAGGCCCAACTTGTGTTATTTTAATTGATGAAGCCGAATTGCTATTTTTGAATTATTGCGAGTTGTTGAAAGAGATTGGGAGAAGAGTAACCATGGCTAAATAGCCATGGTGCTTTATTTATAAATTTAATTGCAATTGGAATTACTGGGCTTCATGCCCAATTTTGGTAGTCAAAAATAAATTATTAAGATAAATGGGGCTGCAGGCCCATAGAATATATTTTTATTGTTACAAATGGGATGCAGGCCCAACAAACAGGCTATCTGATTTATTAAAATTAAATAGAATATAGCCTTTAAACCTATTTTTGGGCCGTGGAATGCTAAAACCCCCCAACCCTAAGTCTGTCCCCTCAACTCCTGTTTACATCGATCTTAGCAAGAATCCCCCCGCCGTTGGGGTGACCGGATAGGCAAGGGCCCCCCCTTCCCCGAGCCCCCTCGCTGTCGGGGGGGGTACACCGTAGCCCCCCCCCCCCTTGTCGGAAGGGGGGGATCACTGGAGCCCCCCAGCTGTCCGGGGGGGAATAGCTGGAGCCCCTCCCCCGCTGTCGGGGTGGGGGGGTTATACGCCGGAGCTCCCCCTGCTGTGGGGGGGGTTACGCCAGAACCCCCCCCTTTCGGGGGGGCGATACGACAGAGCCCCCCCCCGGTCTGGGGGGAGGCCCGACAGAGGCCCCCCGGTCGGGGGGGGTGACGACAGAGCCCCCCCTTCCGGGGGCGGGGCCGGCGAAAACAAAGGCCCCCCCTTCCGGGGGGCAGGCTTCTGATGACGAACAGAGCCCCCCCCCTCCGGGGGGCGACGCACAGAGGCCCCCCCTTCCGGGGGGAGCTGAAGGGTCACTGGGAATTTTGTTTGGTTTTTTTTCTTTTTTTAAAGATAATCCAATTGCAATATGTTTAAAATGCCTCTAGATTAAGCATTGTAAAATCATAGCTAAATAAAAATTTTGTTTGTAGCTATCTACGGGATGATTAATGATAATGACTGTTGTCGTATGATTCGATGCTTGAGCACCTAGACTCTTTTACCTTGCATGTGTCTTTAGATTTTTCATGTTAGTTGTCTTTTTCCATTTTGTAGTGGGAAATAATAAGAATTAAAAGTCACGAGTGTTCTTTATTTAATAAAAACACTTTGTATTTACTTGAGGAACAATGTTTGCTGGTTGTTTGGCTAACGTTCTTTTTCCAAACTTGCATTTGTTTAGCCAATAAATTGCATTTCAACTTCAACTTGCGATCAATTACTGCCAGTCAAATTAACTAGGTTGGTAGGGATTCAAGATTCATCACGTTTTTCTTCTTACAAAGCTCTTTAAGTTGGTGGGGATTGATCATACATCTCCAATTTTTTTCTTTCTAAGGCCAAGTCCACCGGTCGCATTTTGGGGGGTGATTTTGAGGGATTTTTGCAAAAATCCCCCTGTCCAAAATGTCCCCCTCCTCCAACGCATTTCAACGAAAAGCCCTCCTAAAATGCGGGATTTTGAGGATTTTGGGTTTAAAAAGCGGTATTATTGAAACAATGGTTTTTTTCCTTCAAAAGTTTGTATTTTTTTTTGAAAAATTCGGTCAAAATCAACACCCCTACATTTTGGGAAAAGCCCACCGCTGGATATGAAGCGCATTTTGGGAGGAGATTTTGGCCAAAATCTCCCCACCCTACATTTTGGCAAAAGCCCCCGGTGGACTTGCCCTAACATGCTCACTTTGTGATCAATAACCACCCTGACAAATTAACCGGGTCGGTAATGATTCGGCTTTCTTTACTTTTCACTCTCTTTGATGCCTTTTGAGTTTTTCAAGGATTACTCATTCATCACCTTTCTCCCCCTCAATATGTTCATTTGTGGTTAATCACTAACAAAGCAAATTAATTGGATACGTGGAGATTCAACATTTAGCACCTTTTACTATCACGCCCCAATTCTCAAATATAAATGAAATGATACGAGATAAGTCGCCATGCATCTTGACCTTAAAGAAAAAACTGTCATTTTCCCCATTTAAGATCAATATGCACTTAGCATATGAAACGACATATCATGAAAGTCACAAGAGATCGATATCTAATA
Organism: Scilla litardierei; assembly: GCA_030789695.1. Lineage (NCBI taxonomy): Eukaryota > Viridiplantae > Streptophyta > Magnoliopsida > Asparagales > Asparagaceae > Scilla > Scilla litardierei. The sequence goes on along the minus strand of CM061138.1, from coordinate 47,982,833 downwards.
GATATGCACAATCCTCTAACAAATAAATATACTTGATAACAACTCCATCAAGAGGATACCATAATGTCCGGATACAAAGAAACTGTAAAATACAACTTGGGCCAATGGCATTACAATTTATTCAAATAGCACTACAAAACCATAAAATAACCTGAATGCTAAATGTAACGACTCGTATTTTTCAATGCATTTAATTACGTATTTAACGTATTTTCATTTTTAAAAAGTATTTTATGGTGGTTGATCAGGAGTTTTAAGTGATTTCAAAATTTCTTATAAAAATATTTTGAAGTATCAAACTAGTTATGGTGTATTTCAGTAAATTCGGATTTCATCAAATGCCTCTAAACAATTTCATAATAATTCATTTCCAATTTTTACTGTTTTAACTGAATTAATTAATTTTCTATACAAATACCATCAAAACGTTTTCAAACTTTTACAGTATCATTCTATGATCCTTTAGGGATCCCTATATTAATTTCGTAATTTTCTGATGTCAAATCGACCTAGAACCCGCCAACCCGCATCCTAAACGTTTTGGCCTAAAACTAGTATCTCCGTAGCTCAAATCCTGAAGCGGACTTCGTATTCGCGATCCTCGTAATGATACGAACCAGTGGCAATGTTTTCGTAATTTTTCGGACACGTTTGGTCTCAGGGGCAAAATCGTAATTTCGTTTATTTTTACTAATTACATCCACTAATCACTTTTTACTCTTACTAATTACTAATTATATTTTACCTAATTACCCTAACTACCTACCCAAACCATCCCTAAGCAGCCCATGTGTTTCATGGGTTAGCTTAAAATCAACACTTAGTCTAAAAAGCTAACCTACCCTAATTAATAAACTTCTGACTAACTAAAGCATCATTTAATACGCATATTAACTTATTAATAAACATTACATATTTAAACCCCTCAGTTAACATCTCTTTTCCTCCATTCCATTTAGATCAGCCCTAACCCATGCAAACCCAGACTTCACTCTCACCTTCTCATTCGAAACCCACGCCACACCCAAAGCTCAGCCCAACGAACCCACCTTCTTCGCAACACACCCACACACTCACAGTACCCCTCTTCTCCATCTCATATCTCTCTCTCGTGCGTCCGACGAAGCCATGGCCTTCTTCGTGCCCCGACAACTCGCCTCCGCCTTCATCTCTCCGACGAGGCACCGTCATCACCCTCTCCCCCTCCGCTCTCCAATCACCCCCTCCTCGTTCTCCGCTCAGAACGAATGCACACCTCTTGCTGACGAGCCCCATACTCCAACCTCCGCACTCCCTCGACGGCATCTCCCCGCCGTCCACCAAGGGCCATGGCAGCCCCGTCGCTTCGTCCATCACCGAAGACGCCTCCGTGCCAGACCCCTCCTCTTCGCTCCGACCTACCGAACCCATGACTCCGTCGAGAGCCACGACAAACCCACACACCACCGGCGTCTCCAATATTCACAACCCCCCGCCTCTCGATCTTCATGGCTTCCGATAACCCCTTCACCCTTCAACTCTCGCTCCCCTCTCCTTAGGCTCACCATCGGCGAGACCCCCGCCGTCTCCGCTGTCCGACTGCACCAAGCACGCACCCTCAGCCTCCAAAGCACCGCCTTCGCATGCCAGCTCCGAGCGTCGATGAACACCTCCAAACACCACTCCACTGCTCGACTCGTCGCTATCTGTAACGACCCGCTCACGGGGGACCGTTACTTATTTGATATTTGCGCAGGTCTTGCAGGTTACCAGTGAAAACAAAATAGCCACGATGCAGAGATGTACAAAAATACTCAAATAGTGTCCAATTATTACAATCCATATTGTACAAGATGTCCCAACAAATATATATGAAAGAAGAAAAGTACATAGTGAAAATAACTCCGGAAGCTGCGGTCGAATTCTGGCGCTATTAGCTCAGGAGCATCTACCTCCATATGTACGTCGTCTGCGGTGCCACCAAGATGGAACCGTAGGTAAGTCACAACAATTCTAAATATAGAAAAGAAGCAGTGCACAAGTATGACAAAAGTAACTACGTACGAGCAGATCAGAGTGAAAAGTAAAGTACTGAGCAACAACCGTACACAGATGAGTAGTAAAAGTAAACGTTGCTGAAAGGAGAGAACAACTGTACGGTGGTAGTGTAAGTGTAAAGCAGGCTAGGCAAGTGAAACATACTACTGCTGTAGCTAAAGGTACGATAAGTAAAGTATTGTGACTGCACAAGTGTAGTAAGTAAAGTGTATGTACTGCGTAAAGTAAAGGTGACTGTAGTGCGTAAAGTAAAAGTGACTGTGCAAAAGTAACTACACTACGTGACTCAAGTCGGAGAGTACAATATGTGACCATCGAGTTCATCTCTTGCCTGGGCGCGACCCAGACGAATGCCGAAAACACAGGCAGCTAGACAGGATGCTGACACGGGCAGCATATTTTTGTTTGCCGAAACACAGGCAGCTAGACATGATTGCCGAAAACCCAGGCAGCTGGACATGATTGCCAAAAACTCAGGTAGCTAGACATGTAGATTGAACTCCAGTCACTCCCGCACTCTCTCAAACTATGAGTTACCCCAAAACCCCAGTGAAGTGTCAAGTGCTCTATGTACATATTCTTTCATGATGTTCCACGAGATGTTCCACACGATATTCCACAAGATATTTCACAAGTCATTTCACAAGTCATTTCACGAGATATTCCATGAGATATTCCACAACATGTTTCACAAGATGTTATCAATTCCTTGTTCATGATGATAGTTAAACAGGACTACTGGTTGAAAACCAGATAGTAAAGCAAAGTGGATGCTAAGAAATTTGAGGATAAAGACAAGTCCAACAAACATGGAATACAAAAATTGTTGGTTTAAAGATGGTAGTTTCGTTAGCACACAATTTACCCAAGTTGATGTTTGTGTTTAACAACCACCAAAGTTGAAAGTTGGCAAATCAATCTGTAGTTGATTACTTCCCTATTAGATTAGGTCTCTAGTTTGGTTCGAGTCAAGTAGCCGTTCGGAGGCTATAGTGATGTTCTAAGTTCATACGGGTACACTTATCTAATTTTCTAATTTTAGAATTAGTTGTGACTTACTGATTTCAAAATCAACGTAGCAAGCCGGAACTGGTTCTAGGGCTTCTACAGACGTTGGTGCACAAGAATTGGTACCTGCAATCACAAGAACACTTGGTTAAGGAAAGTGACATTTCTATTTAAATAATTTGGTCGTCTTGATTTTTAAAACTGATTGAAACGTCATCGAAAAACGTTTTAAATTTTTCTATAGGCTAGATATGATGAAAATAATTTTATCGTAGGAGGAAATATTTTTCTGAAGCTGATAGTAATTTTTATAATTTTTTAAAAGCTCAAAATATATTTAAAACTAATTTTTAATTAAGTAACGTAATTATTCAACAATTTCTTCTGGGTGCAATCTGCATCGAAAAGTTGCAAATAAGCTGTCAAAATGACCGTTTCGAAGAGTACTTTAACATATATTTTTCTCACATATTAGTGTATGTGAAAATATCAAGTTACGGATTTTTGAACGAAAATCACGTATTTAACTTTTAGGTTTAAAAATTAATTCCAGAAAATCTAAGCGTCCGATTGAGACGAAACTAGTGTCATTGGGTCCAGAATATCATTTCTGATTTTCTGGAGCTGGCCTTGTATTTTTCGGATCCCTATATTATTTACTATCAATTTTAACTAGTAAGGACATATTATTTAATTAATAAAATACGCAAATACGCGTATTTACGAGTTTATACGTATTCTTATATAACGAATACGTTGCTCTTACCCCGCGTTCTCCTCCATGCATGCAGTGGCGACGGCGGGGGTTGCTCGTCGGGACGGCGGCTGAAGGTGACGACGGCAGCGCGGGGCGGCGGTCTCCGGCGGTCTTCATCGGAGCAGCAGCGGCGAGTCTCTCGAGCGGGCTCAGGCGGAGGGAGAGATCGGAGGAGCGGGGGTCTGTCCGATGTCGAGAGGAGGCAGCGGCGTTTGCAGTGGCAGCGGAGACTGCTTCCGTCGGAGGAGAACGGCGAAGACGGTGGCGGGGACGTCGATGGGCGGGGTCCCTCGTCGGAGCGGCAGCGTGGCCCGAAGCGACGAGGCGGTGACGATAGCGGGTCCCTCGGGCTGTCGGAGCGAAGAACGAACGAGGGGGGGGAACTCGTGGAGCTGATCGGAGAAGAAGGCGGGAGCGGGGGTTTGCGTTCGGGGTGTACGGCGTTGAACGTTGGACGAGGCAGCGGGCGCTCCGGGCGGTGTACGGCGGTGCAGCGGGGTTGTCGAGGGTCAGACGGTTGCGGAGCTCGGGAGTGGCCGGCGACGATGAGTTCAGGCAAGGGTCTTGTACTCCGGTAAGTGGTCGGAGCTCGCCTCGAGCTTGGAGGATAGGGCAGAGCTCAGGCCTGATGGACAAGAGTGAGAGCACAAGAATGATCGGGGACTGGGTTTTCGAAAGTTGAGCCGATGTGTTAAGCTGAGAGGGTGTGGCTGTGCCTTGGGGAAGAGATTATCAGCCTGTTAATTTGAGAGGGGGTTTTAGGGGGGATTATATAGGTTAATAAAAAAAACTTTAACCTAATTAATACTTAGTCAAGGATGTTTAATGAAGTTAGGTGTGGAATTTGACTAAGGTTAGAAACGGGGGAGGATGCATGCACCACGTTTAAACGTGGGGGGTTAGGTGAGGTAGGAAATTAGGTAAGTGATTAGTAATTAAGTAAAAAGGTTAAAACGTAATTAGTAGACAATGTCGAAAATACAAAATTACGATTTTGCCCCTACTAGTAAACGTGTCCGAAAAATTACGAAAACATACCCACGGGATCGTATCGTCGCGAGGATCGCGAATACGAAGTCCGTTTCAGGGTTTGAGCTACGGAGATACTAGTTTTAGGCCAAAATGTTTAGGAAGCGGGTCTGCGGGTTCTCTATTGATTTGACTTCAGAAAATTACGAAATTAATGTGGGAAGTCCTAAATGATCATAGAATGTTACCGTAGAAGTTTGAAAACATTTTGATGATGTTTGTATAGAAAATAAATTCATTAAGCCAAAACGGTAATAACTGAAAATAAATTTTTACCAGAATTGTTTTGAGTATTTAATGAAATCTGATCTTACTAGAATACTCTGTAACTAGTCTGGTACTTCAAAATATTTTTATAAGAAATTTTTGAAATCGTAAAACTCCTGATAAACCATTATAAAATAGTTTTAAAAAAATTGAAAATACGTGAATAGTTGCATTGTAAAATACGGACCGTTACACTATCACCATCGCGAACAGCCCCTCGAGCTCTCGGAGCTCCGACCGCGACGATTGCTGTCGCTTCGGCGTACGACGCCGCTTCCACCTCCCTCCGATGAGCCTGCCGCCACTTCGAAGCATCTTCGATGCTCTCACTCTCTCCTCACCTTCGTCGCCCAAAGCACCCCTGCCCTCACCAGCGCCCCCGCCGCCGCCTTGCCGCCACCCGCCGCCGATCGCATGCCACCCCTCCCCCCCGGCTCTCCGTCGCATGCACACGTAAAGGGAACGAAGCAAAGGTGAGGTTTTAAAATAATAAAATGTATTTTTATATATACGTATCCGTATAAAACTCGTATATATACGCGTATAAGTAATTATTAAATGGGATTTATTGGTTTTAAATTCATAATAAATTATATAGGCCTCAGAAAATTACACGACCAAGCCCAGAAAAATCAGAAATGACGTTTTGGTCCCAATGGCGCTAGTTTCATCTCAATCAGACGCTTAGTTTTTCCACAATAAATTTTTAACCCTAAAACTTAAACACGTCGTTTTCACTTAAAAATTCGTAACTTGTTATTTTCACGTAAACTGATATGTGAGAAAAAAATATGTTGTAGTACTCTTTGAGACGGTCATTTTGATATCTCACTTGCAACTTCCGATTAGTATTTCACCCAGAAGAAATTGTTGAATAAACACGTTGCCTACTTAAAATTAGTTTTAAATTGATTTTTGAGTTTTTAAAAATTATAAAAAATAACAGAAGCTTCTGAAAAATAGTTCCTCCTTCAGTAAAATTATTTTTCTCATATATAGCCTATATAAAAATTTAGAACATTTTTCTTCACCATTTTAATTGATTTTAAAATCAAAACGATCAAACTAAATAGATACAAAAGAGTGTATTCTTTTACCGAATTTTTCTTGTGTTTGCAGGTACTGTTGGATCCTGTGGATGGCAAACAACACTAGAAGTGGGGGTTGAATAGTGTTGTGCAAATAGTATACTTTTTCGTTTGTTACGATTAGCACAAATAAAATCCTTCTAATGTTGCCTAAGAAGCCAAGTAGAGTGATCTACGCTTGGTTCTTAATCAACAAAGTAATATTACAAATAAGATAGAGAAAAGATTACAATCAGATATAAATCTTTACAACGAGATCTTTACACAGCGGAATTAAATAAATAATCTTTGCAATAATAAATGAACAAGGAATTCAAAGATATAAGATTAGCAAATGAAAAATGCTTGTACAAGAAATATAAACAATCACAGAAAAACAAACGCAGAGACAAGCGATTTTATCCTGGTTCCCCGCAACCCGGGTACGTCCAGTCCCCGACCAATCCGGTACGAGATTTTTCACTATCTGCCTTGGCAAATACAAGTACCTAACTTCACTCGTTAGGATTTCCAACGACCTAGTCTCAACCAGGATTTTCGACTGGCAACACCTAGACTTGTCTAGTGTTCCAACAACAACACAATGAAACTTATATCCAATACACCACAATAAATTGATGGAGATTGGTTTTTACACCCGATTCTATAGCCAATCAATGATAGCCAAAATTGTGAAGTGGCTTGATAGAATAAGAGTCTAGATCACACAAGGATACGAGAGAATTCTTTGTGATCTAGATCTAATGCTTTTCAAAAAATCCTTTAAACAAAAATAAAGAGAATAGCAATAAGGATTTTGAAAAACGTTTAGCCAATAAAACAAGAGTATGATCTTTAAAAAAGTAATAACAGAATTTTGCAAGATCACAATAAAAATAGAATTGGCTAGAGAGAATGAGATCTTTGAATTCAAAGAGCGTTTGCACAAGAGATTTGATTTTCAATAGATGTTGTATTTTCTCAAATGAAATTAGCTCTTATTTATAGGGAAAATTCTGAGATTTGAAATTCAAATTTTCTTTGACTTTTGTCCCAAAAATCACGGAGAAAATCACTCAACGAATTTTCAAAATTCAAATCAAAACGTCAAAATTTTACAGCTGGTAGTCGACTCCATCATGTAGGTAGTCGACTCCCAGAGTGTTTCAGGGAATCTTGAATCCCAGCTGGTAGTCGACTCCCTACTGTTGGTAGTCGACTCCCAGAGGAGTTTTTCCTGCAATACTTCTAGTCAGACAGGTAGTTAACTCCAGGGTGTGTGGAGTTTCACTACGGAAGTTATAGGATGACTAGAGAAAGCTCTCTAAAAAATTTTTGAAGATATAAAAAAGATTTTCAAAAAGCTTTTTCAAATTGTTTGTGTGAGTGTGTTTTGTCTATATGATTTGGCTTTAACAAATACCCTAAAGAGACACGACACACTCACTATAGACTTAGGACATGTCTTCGGAAGCTTGATCAATTTGATGGAGTAGAAGTGAGCTTCACTTGAACTTTTTGTTCTGTTTGAGCTTTGAACTTCATCATTTGACTTAGCCACGTTTGTCCTTGTCTTTGAGCGTAGATTTGTGTTTCTTTGAGTATGAGTAAAGCTTCACATATTCTGCACACTTCAGTGTAGTGTAGTTAGTACACTAAGCTTTCATTTGGTGTGCTCATCATCAAAATTACTTGGGGTGGAATTCAATTTCCATCACTCTCCCCCTTTTTGATGATGACACCCAAATGAAAAATGAAGTAAGTTAAAAAAATGAAGATTCATGAAAGTATACTTACTCCCCCTGCTTTGATGCGGTTCTCCCCATGCATCGAAGCTGTTAGCAATACAATTCATATAATTTCATTTTTGCATTTCATATCTTTTTCTCCCCCTTGTCATCAACAAAAACAAAAAATTTCAAAAGATCATAATATAATCATGAGAGGAATTCAATTTCATATGCCTGCAAGAGAGATGTTAGTTTATAGGAAAAACTAAAGTATTGCATAGAAGATAAGTTCATGATAGCTAGCACCATACGATTAAAGTTATTACAAGCCATAAGTCTTAAGGATATAGTTTTTGAGAATCATTTTTTGAAAGAGAACCATTGTTTATGAGAGAAGCTAAGGATGACCGCTGTTCTTCTTCAGTTCCTTGATCTCTTCAAGGATCATAACAAGCGTATCCTCAGTCATCTTGTTGCTTTTCACGACGAACTCCTTAAGGTCGTCCACCTTTCGATTGAGATCTTCAAATCCTTTCTCTTGTGAAATCTTCAATTTTCCAATCTTCTTTAGAAGCATTTCTTGAAGCTCAAGAATATATGTCGGTGCTTCTTCTTCTTCTTCTTCTTCGCTTCCTTTTTCTTCTTCTCCTTCTTCTTCTTCTTCAGAATCTGAAACCACAATTTTCTTACCTTTCCTAGAGGATGAGGATCCTCCTTCAGCAGCAAGTTTTTCTTCGGGGATGTTCTCATCTAGGTCATGGTGAAGATTCATTCTCCCAAGTGCATGAACATCAAAAACTCGAGCCAATTCTAGAATAGAGGTTTCATGATCCAAAGTCACATTATAGCTAATAAACAATATTGTGAGATAGTGCCCATGAGCTAAAGTGGAAGATGGTTTATTTGAAGAAGCTGAAGAAAGTATAGAATCCATGATAACTTTGGACCAATTGATGCGAATGTTACCTAGTATAACATAGATGCATTTGGCTTGCTTTTCTGATAAGATCGAGTGACTTCCAGACTTTTGAGTAATATTATAGGATAATATATTTGCCAAAATTCTTGCCGGATAGCGAAGATCGCTACATGGCAGTTTAGTCTGAAAATGTCTTCCTGGCAAGTACATTCTCTCTAGAATATTTCCTTCAGTCATTTCTATTTTATCAAGAAGCATGCCAGAATATGGGATTCCTAGGGCTTCTCCTAGAGATTTGACAGTAATGGCAAGCTTGGTATCAAGGACTTTGGTTATAAAACGGCTTTTAGCAAGATCGTAGTCCATGTTAGCATAGAACAAGTGCACAAGCCTTGGATAGCAAAGATAAGTATTTTCAGAGGAAAATAGGTTGGCCAAGTTCTAAAAATCTAGTAAGATATCAATGCCATAATTTATAACATCATTAACCTTAACAAAACGTTCATACAAGATGGGTTTCTTAGTGACCTTAACGAATTGTTCATAAGTAGTGGTTTTGAAAAGATAGGGTAGAATGGTTTCCTTTTCAGAATCAATTTCAGATGATGTTTTTCTCTTCTTGGTGAAAATTCCTTTGATAGGCATCTAGAAAGAGAAAAAAAAGTATTTTTACAATGCTAGATAAGCAAGAGAAAAAGAAATAATGAAATAAAGATCATGAAGCAAAAAATTTTTTACCTTGGGTGAAGTTTGAAAGAGATGAAGTTTGGAGGAGCTTCAAATGAACCAAGCACCAAGAGAATTCTTAAGAGAGGAGGAGCAAATGAGGTAGTCGGCTACCTAGGGTTTCTCTTGGGGGGTTTTAATCTTTGGATGAAAGATGGAAAGGAATGAGGGCCTTAGGATCAAGAGATGGAGGGTTAGGATGAAGTTTTAGCTTATTGGGTATAAGTTGCCTTGAGGATATGAACCCATTTACTCAATAGAACCATTTAGGAGTTAGTAAAAAATAAACCCAGAATTTCGCATATACTCTGGTAGTCGACTCCCTTATGGAGGTAGTCGACTCCCTACTAGGTTGAGTCGTTTTCTCATCCCGAGGGGTTTTTGATCCAGGTCGAGTGCGATTTCTGAACGCAAAATGTTTTAGGAGTATAACACGAGTACATAAGAAAAAAATATTTATTTAATTAAATTTAATCATATATATTTTAGAAAAAAAACTTGAGTCGCGCAAGAAGGTTGTTGATGTTGATCATTTACAACGCGTTTGATCTTGTTTTCTTCCTTTCATTTCTTTGGAGTACCTGAAAAAAATAAAACGTTTATGGTACTCTCTCCTTTTTTGAGTCAGAGAAGTTAGTCTTTAGGAAGCCAAACCCAGAATGGTTTAGTTCCCTCATGAACAATATATTTGTAATTTTTGTTTAAATGAACTTGCTGAACAAAGTCAATAGCGTACCTTTTCCTTCGTTGATCAGATAGTTTCTTTGGTATCCAGATGCTCAACACATTATTGTTAGAATGATGCATCCTAGTATGCTTAACCCGTTTCTTGGTATGATGTGAATCATAACCGAGTCCGGTTTTGCTAGATTAGGTTTTTTGATTATCTATTAGACTGTCTAGCTTCCCTTTTCCTTTGTTGAAATTCTCAATAATTTTCATCGTAGCGTCGTATTTATCTTTGATAGATACGAGAAGATTATTTAGATTCTCAACTTTTTTATTTACTAAAGAAATATCTTTTTGCAAAAAATCATTCTTTTCTTTAAGAAGACTATTTTCTTTAATGATGTCCTCTTTTTCTTTAGTATCCTTTTTAATATTTCTAAGTGCTCTTCTATGTTCTTTTATGAGCTTTTCATGCATTTTGCATAGCTCCTTATATGCTCCCCTATAATCCATGCTTCATCATCACTTGATGACGAATCATTGTCGCTAGATGAATCATGATGTGTGCTTACCTTGGAGGATGTGGATGCCATGAAGCACATGTGTGCTGTTTCTCTTCTTTCATCATTATCTTCCTCTGAGGATTCATCGGATGAGGAATCGTCGCTCTGGTCGAAGGCTGCGTAAGCTTCTTTCTTTGGTCGTCGGAATTTGTTTCTTCCGTTGTTTCGCTTTTCATTATTATCTTTGTTCTTTCCATGATCTCTGGAATCACGATTGTTTCTCTCCAATGGACAGTCTCTCTTGACATGCCCTTGTTTGTTGCAACCAAAACAAATAATACCGTTAGTGGGTCTAAAAGATTGTTTTCCATACTTACTTGTGATGAACTCTTTAAAGTTCTTTGAGATGAACGTGATATGGTCTTCTTTGTCCGTGTAATCGGAATCTTCCTCTTGGGCTTTGAACGCAAGATTCTTCTTCTTTGGTTTTTCTTCAATCTTCTTGTCTTCTTCAAGCTCAATCTCATATGCCATGAGATTTTCCATTAGTTCTTCAATGGTGAGGTCTTTCACATTATGAGCTTCTCGGATGGCGGTTGTCTTTCCCTTCCATTCGGGTCGGAGGGATCTTAGTATCTTCATTACCTGCTCATATTCGGAAAGTTTCTTTCCTAATCCTGCGAGCTCATTTGTAATATTAGTAAAACGAGTATTCACATCGGTGATACTCTCTCCTTCTTCCATTTTAAAGGATTCAAATTTTGAATGTAAAACATTTATGCGGGATTCTTTTACCTTTTCGGTTCCTTCGTGACTTACCTGAAGAGTATGCCATATTTGGTGTGCTATCTCACATTGGAAGACTCGATTGAACTCATTTCCTGTAACGGCGCAAAATAGTGCATTCATTGCTTTTGCATTGAGATTAGCTCTCTTCGTGTCGTCGACAGACCATTTTCCAAACTCAACGTCGGTGGGTGCGATGTACGGGACTTTAGTAACGGTCCAAGCTTCAATGTCTAATGACTCTAGGCGAGTCTTCATTCGGATCTTCCAGCTAGCGTAGTTGGTTCTATTGAACAGTGGTGGTCGCATGGTATTCAGTCCTTCAGAGTGAAAGGATGTTGACACCATCACCTTTGTAGCCTTGCTCTGATACCAAGTGTTGGATCCTGTGGATGGCAAACAACACTAGAAGGGGGGTTGAATAGTGTTGTGCAAATAGTATACTTTTTCGTTTGTTAAGATTAGCACAAATAAAATCCTTCTAATGTTGCCTAAGAAGCCAAGTAGAGTGATCTACGCTTGGTTCTTAATCAACAAAGTAATCTTACAAATAAGATAGAGAAAAGATTACAATCAGATATAAATCTTTACAACGAGATCTTTACACAGCGGAATTAAATAAATAATCTTTGCAATAATAAATGAACAAGGAATTCAAAGATATAAGATTAGCAAATGAAAAATGCTTGTACAAGAAATATAAACAATCACAGAAAAACAAACGCAGAGACAAGCGATTTTATCCTGGTTCCCCGCAACCCGGGTACGTCCATTCCCCGACCAATCCGGTACAAGATTTTCCACTATCTGCTTTGGCAAATACAAGTACCTAACTTCACTCGTTAGGATTTCCAACGACCTAGTCTCAACCAGGATTTCCGACTGGCAACACCTAGACTTGTCTAGTGTTCCAACAACAACACAATGAAACTTATATCCAATACACCACAATAAATTGATAGAGATTGGTTTTTACACCCGATTCTATAGCCAATCAATGATAGACAAAATTGTGTAGTGGCTTGATAGAATAAGAGTCTAGATCACACAAAGATACGAGAGAATTCTTTGTGATCTAGATCTAATGCTTTTCAAAAAAATCCTTTAAACAAAAATAAAGAGAATAGCAATAAGGATTTTGAAAAATGTTTAGCCAATAAAACAAGATTATGATCTTTAAAAAAGTAATAACATAATTTTGCAAGATCACAATAAAAATAGAATTGGCTAGAGAGAATGAGAGCTTTGAATTCAAAGAGCGTTTGCACAAGAGATTTGATTTTCAATAGATGTTGTATTTTCTCAAATGAAATTAGCTCTTATTTATAGGGGAAATTCTGAGATTTGAAATTCAAATTTTCTTTGACTTTTGTCCCAAAAATCACGGAGAAAATCACTCAACGAATTTTCAAAATTCAAATCAAAACGTCAGAATTTTACAGCTGGTAGTCGACTCCCTCATGTAGGTAGTCGACTCCCAGAATGTTTCAGGGAATCTTGAATCCCAGCTGGTAGTCGACTCTCTACTGTTGGTAGTCGACTCCCAGATGAGTTTTTCGTGCAACACTTCTAGTCAGACATGTAGTTAACTCCAGGGTGTGTGGAGCTTCACTACGGAAGTTATAGGATGACTAGAGAAAGCTCTCTAAAACATTTTTGAAGATATAAAAAAGATTTTCAAAAAGCTTTTTCAAATTGTTTGTATGCGTGTGTTTTGTCTATATGATTTGGCTTTAACAAATACCCTAAAGTGACACGACACACTTACTATAGACTTAGGACATGTCTTCGGAAGCTTGATCAATTTGATGGAGTAGAAGTGAGCTTCACTTGAGCTTCTTGTTCTGTTTGAGCTTTGAAATTCATCATTTGACTTAGCCACGTTTGTCCTTGTCTTTGAGCGTAGATTTGTGTTTCTTTGAGTATGAGTAAAGCTTCGCATATTCTGCACACGTCAGTGTAGTGTAGTTAGTACACTAAGCTTTCATTTGGTGTGCTCATCATCAAAATTACTTGGGGTGGAATTCAATTTCCATCAGGTACCAATTATCATGCACCAGCTTCCTTGGAAGCTCTAGCTCCAACCTCGTCTTACTACGACGATATCGATAATGTAAGTCACTCTAATTCTAGTCTTAGAAGCTAATCAAGTGTACAATCATGAACTTAGGATTTTATAAATGGTCTTAGAACAACTATTGATCAAACGAATGACTAGAGACCTAGGTAACTGAAGAAATAATTAACTACAGAACGACTAATCACTTAAACCAACAATTTTTGTAGTCCATGTTTGTTGGACTTGTCTTTATCCTCAAATTTCCTAGCATCCTCTTTGCTTTACTTTCTGGTTTTCAACAAATAAGTTTCTTTAACTTTTCATTGCATGTAAATTCATATTCACTCTTGTTTACTCTGTTGAGTACTGATTCCCCAAATTTGGTTTTGATGATGAACAAACATAAATATCGTGAACTAACTTTTTGTGAGCGCAGTTATGGAGATCGTCGCCAAAATTCTACGTATATCAAAAGCGACGTCTCAAGACTTCTCAAAGCGCGTGATCGTGTGCCTGGAGCTTCGTTGAAGCTCTAGGAGCATTATTGAAGTCAAGAGATTCGGATTGAAGCTTTGAAGACGGTTCGTTTAGCTTATTTTTATAGTCTTCTAACTTCTTTTCGTAGAATGTTAAGCCTTGAGTAGGACTTACATTATAATCTTCATAACGCTTATATCATTAGAGCTAGGATTATCTTAGAAGCCCATACAAACTTTCCTGAAGCTTCACGCTTCATTTCGCGGCTTCTAGTGCATCTTAGTTGGTTCAAGAAGAAGAACCAACCGACTAGATTGTCATCTAGTCGGTCAGCAATCCTTCTTGAACCGACTAGATCTCCTTGCTCAATTCAGCCTCTTCACTGTTGACCAATTAGTCGGTCCAAGAAGGTTCACCGACCGACTAGTTGTCAAACTAGTCGGTTAGGAATCCTTCTTAGACTGACTAGGTATACTTTCACTTTTCAGCCTGAACTACTGTTTACTGTTAATCGGTCCAAGAACATTCATCGACCGACTAGTTGTGAAACTAGTCGGTTGGAATTTGTTCTTAGACCGACTAGCTCTCCTTGAATTCAGCCTATTGTATTTCAACTCTTAGTCGGTCAAAGAACACTCACCGACCGACTAGTTGTCAAACTAGTCGGTTGGCAAGGCTTCTTAGACCGACTAGTTCTAACTCCTGAAATTCATCTTATTGGATGTGAACAATTTAGTCGGTCCAAGAAGAATCACCAACCGACTAGTTGCAAAACTAATCGGTCAGTGATCATTCTTAGACCGATTAGACTTCTTCAGAAATAGATTCGCTGGAGCATTAACTGCACGAATTTTCTCTCTCTCTTCTCCCTATCCTATATATACTTGTGATGCTTCTTCATAATATTCAAGACTGCCATTATTGAGTTTTAGAGATCAAAGAGAAGAGCATTTAATTCCTATTTCCAAGCTCCCTCTCTTCACAAGAATCTCTCCCTCACTCTTACTCCTCAAGAGAGATTCTCATTGATTGTGAGCCACTCAAGCTAGGAGCTTGAATCCAATTCACCAACATCTCCCTAGCCACATATTGCTGATCATCTTGGTGAAGCTAGGGTTTGGTGCTTGCTTCTTCCCCAAAATCCTTCTTGTCCTAAAATCGTAAGTTTTACTCAAGGCATAGGATTTTGTTGGTAAGTGTTTTATATTTCATTTACTTTGATATTAAGTTTTTCTCTCAGTTGTGAGAGAAGTTTGTGATCCCGGTTTGTGGGAGTCACAATTTCATTTGTCTATGATTTGATCTTGTAGAGGTTTTCTACAAGAATTTCATAGTGCAAAGCTTGGGTTAGAGGATTCTAACTCAAGTAGCCGGAGGGGATCCGGGTGTTTGGGACGTAGGATCACCGGGAACAAGTCGGGGAGACTTGGGTGGATCCGAACCCGTTACATCGTGTGTTTGCATTGATAATTCTTGTTTGTCATATTTTCATTCCGCATTGTTGGTTGAGTTTGCAAGATAATTAGGAATTATTCTCTTGATTATTTTAAAGTACTATTCACCCCCTAGTACTTGTGCAGTAGCTATCAGGGCATTACATACTCTTGTCCATGTTCTAACACTTATCATTTGAAAATGTTGCATGGACCTTGTATACACTTATTGCACGATTGTTCATAAACACGTCACTTGCTGAATGCCGTTTATTACTCAGTAAATGTTGATGAATTATCGTGTGGAATGTCATGTGTGGAACATCTTGTGAAACATCTTGTGGAATATCTTGTGTAACATCTCGTGGAACATCCTGTAAGGAACATGTACTTGATTCACATGACACATCATTAGGGTTTGGGGTAACTCATAGTTTGAGAGAGTGCAGGAGTGACTGGAGTTCATCTACATGTCTAGCTGCCTGGGTTTCGGCATGTTGTCTAGCTGCCTGTGTTTCGGCAAATATAAATATGCTGCCATGTAAGCATCCTGTCTAGCTGCCTGTGTTTGCGACATTCGTCTGGGTAAGCACACCCAGGTAAGAGATGGACTCAATGGTCACATATTGTACTCTCCGACTTGAGTCACGTAGTTCTAGTATAGCTTGCATGATCACCTTTACTTTGTACATTACGTGCACTTTACCTACCATATTGGTACAGTTGCAGTACTTTACTTGTCATACTTTTAGCTACAACAGTAGCATGCTTCACATGCTTAGCCTGCTTTACTACATTGCTGCCTGGTTGTTTTATTATCGTTACTTCACATGACTGCTTACTTTACTATTGTTGCTACTTTACCTGCTTTATTACCATGCCATATATGCCATGTCATCATTGTTGCTCTCATACTTTACTTATTGCACTTGCATATATGACTGATGTTCATTTACTTATCGCACGTAGTTAGTTCCATAGTCTGTTCATTCCCATGCTTGTACACTGCTTTTTACTATTATTGCTAGAATTGTTGTGACTTACATACGGTTCCATTTTAGTGGCATCGCAGACGGCGTACATGTTGAGGTAGATGTTCTTGAGTTGACAGAGCCAGAGTTCGACCCTGAGACCACGGCTTTCAGAGTTATTTTCACTCATGTACTTCCTTTCTTCCATGTATATTTGTTGGATCATTTTATGCAGTATGGATTGTAATAAATAGACACTATTTGTGTATTTTTATACATCTCTGCATCGTGGCTATTTTGTTTTCGCTGGTTAACTGCAGACATGCGAATAAATCAAATAAGTAACGGGCCCCCGAGAGCGAGTCGTTACACTAAAACTCTCATTGATGCTCAACAGACTATGACTATGTATCCTTGAATCTTGGACTATCTTTATATTCCACTCCAAAGCCTACCATGGGCAAAACAGCAACCACCAGGTTAGTTGTAAATCTCAAAATTTTCGAAATAAGACTTGTTAGCTTTGCTTATAAGACATTATAAATAGAGCACAATAGAATGGCAGTGTCATGGTATCATGGTAAAAATAAAAGAGCATCAAATAGCAAGTATAAAATGTGAAATGATTATGCATGTGAAACAATGAATTCTATCCTAGTACCATGACTCATACTGGATAGAAAAATTTGCAATATACGAGACCACTTGTGCTAACGTGGGCGCTCACATAGACCAGATCCAAATCAATACAGCAGTAGGATCCACCAGCTCAAATAGATACAATAGTATAATTGATTTGATACAATAAATGGATCCAAATAGATACATGAATGGGATCCATTAAGAACAATAATAGATGTAGCAAATGTAGCTCCAATCACTCAGGCATCCTTTCTAATGTGAGTTACCCCATCCACAGTGAACCTAGATATGCACGTGCAAAATGTGATGGACAATATCATGTACATGTGTCATTAGAGATGTATCTAGTGGAGTGTTTCTTATGTATGTAACTATGTATGTCATGTAAATGACATGTATGATGTGTTTGTGTAAATCATCTATAATAAAGGCAGTTGTTTACATGTATTTACTTGAGTCATATTACGAGATATTACTGGACACAAATATAATAAGCTAAGTCTCAGGAACAACCACGAAGGTGATATCATGAGCCAATCCGTAAAGTCAAGGTATATGGCTTATACAGTCACAAGTATTCATACAATAGCAATACAATGCCACTAAAATATCCAAATGAGCAGGACCATTCAAATCCAGTGTATAATCATTGCATGGCTCAAGAATTAACTTTAGAGCTTGACGAAAAATTCAATCCAGTTTATAATCATTTATGCACCTGAGCAATTTCCATAATAATTAACTTTATCAATTTCCAATGTCAGTCATCAACGTCCATGTATATCAGAAACAATCTCATCGTCAATAATTATAATTTTTATCTCATCTAAAATAGAAACAGTTTACATGCAAGCCCAACCAATCATGTAAAGGGGGTACTAATATATCATAAAAAGGCTCAACTCAATGCCCAACCATATCATAATTTAGATCACTTAAAATCAGCTAAATAGTGTCCAATACAGTCAGCTAAAATAGGGTTAAAACAATTCCCAAACTTGTAAGAGAATATTGTGAGAATTTCTAATCCAATCAGAAAAGATGGAAGCGTAGAAAACTCAAAAAATTTCTAATCCCAGCAAAGAGGCAAAAATCAACTATAGAAACCATGAATTTAAATGCTAATAAGAAGAACATACCTTTGAGTAGATATTCTTTGCAATATCTGCAGATCCAAAAATCTTTCGGTGAACATCTCCAATATTTTTACCAACCAGGCACGATAGAAGATTCATCCTTATGATATAGCCCTTCATGATTCACGAACTTTTTAAGAGAGCTCGAACTCGGCCCAAAGAGTTGCTAGAACTTGAGAGAAATAGAAGGAAAAACTTTTAATTTTAAGATGAAAAATTCTATATTTGGACAGATTCAAGATTGAATTTTTCTTTTTGAGATCTTATGATGCTATGCTCTTATATCTATACAATTTGTTTGGTGCTTGGATGCTTATGAGAGGAGGAGAGAGCCCCTTTATATAATACTTAAAATCCATGAAATCCAAAAACGTTTAGAAATTCAAATTAGAGTCCAACAATATCCCTAAATGTGTAAGATTAAAAGAAAGAATTTATGAACTCTTTTAATCCCCTTTTGAGTTTTAGATTTAGATCCAAACCTACCAATAACCATGTGGAATTAGAAGACTAACTCATGTAAATACTATAACTCTTAGGATTTCTAATTCATGTCAAACTGGGTTGATTATGACCCACCAATTTGGTCAAACACAAAACCCAAAATATGACCTAAAGACAAATCCTGATCGAGTCCGCTGCGTGCTACTAGACGACGGCCGTGGTGTCACACCCCATTCTCACAAATACCTGATATGGCACTCCATACCATGGGAGAAAGGGAGGATGGAGCCTGACAAGCCGTGGTATTACACCAAGCGTGCAGAGAAAACATACAATAAGTAGGCCACTGTGAATACTGGGATCATACATCACTTATATATATAAGGAAAACAACACATACAACCATCACAGAGAGTACATAACCACAGAACTACATAATCAGAGAAGATACTACACATCAGCATCAAGAACAAAGTGAAACTATCTCAAGTTTACATGAGAAGTACAACAAGCCACCAACATATATCTCAGCTACAAAAGACAACTTGCTCACAACTCGAGCCAACTCACACTACAACACAGCCCAAAACACAGCCCAAAAAGAGTGGTGTCCCTCCCAAGTCAAAAAACTCACGTCTGAGAAATCTCCTGAGGGAGATTCTGCTTTGGTGTTACCTGCTCAAGACCTGAAAAGTAAAATGAGCACGTCAAACGTGCCCAGCAGGGAACTAACTTGGGTATGGAAAATCATTTAGGGTTATGGGTGTAAAGGCAATAGGAGTACAAGCAACCAAGGCAAAGAGTACAACACACAAGTGTGCAGCAACAACAACACATATATGGTTCATTAGTTAGTTGATGTTAATGTTTTTTGGAGTCTCTTTCTTTCTCTCTTCTCATTCTCTTCCTTCCACCCTTCTTTCTCCTTGAAGAGCTAGGGTTTTCTTGCAATTTTTGGAAGTAAAGTTTAGGGTTTTTGAGCTTAGATGAAAAAAATGGGAGGAGAGGGGTTCGGCCAGATTTTAGGAGGGGAGAGGAAGATAAGAATGAAAAAAGAAAAGAAAAGGAGAGTTAAAAAAGAGTTTAGAAACTCCCCTAAAAATATCTATCACTAGAACCTACTCTAGGATAAGCATGCACATGGTGAAATGTCTATAATACCCTCCCAAAACTACCCCTCAACTTTCAAGTATTTACAAGTTTGCCATTACTTTATACACACACAACTTCAGGATGTACACTCAGCAGCTTAAGGCCAAATGACCGTTTTGCCCCTAGCCTTTCTAAAAATTTACGGGTGTGCCACTAAACCCATCCCTTTTCACACTAGCCCCCTCACACTAATCCACTCCTTCATAATTTACAAGTATGACACTACTTTACACACCCACCTTCACTCTATACACACTTCCACCCATAAGGCCAAATGACCAAAATACCCATACACTTTTCATGGAATTACACGGCTGCCACCAACCACATACACGCCATAACACAACTTATCAGCCCATTATACTCCCTCTACTCGTGTATAGAGGACTACCACGTCAGTCGCCGTATAGGGCAAAACAAGCCATGACACGTGGGCCATTGCTAATGGCCGTGGCCAATGGCCCACCAGCTAATGGCAAAGAAAGGAATACATGGATGTTCTTTTTATTGAAAGAGACATTGCATGGACCGTGGAGATAGCAATGGCATCTCATTTAGGGATTAAAACATAAAAATAAAAATAGAAAAAAAAAGATGGGCCTGCGCAAGTAAGGGCATGTTCAACAAGTTTGCAATGGTTTTTGGAAAGTTGATGGTGTGTGGAATCTTGGATTGAGAAAAGTAAAGTTTTGTGTTTCTTTGGGCTTGAAAATGGTGTGAAAAGTGAGGTTGAGAGGTTGTTGCGGGTCTTACGAAACTTTTTGGTTTTTTGGGCTTGAAAGTGGTGTGAAAAGTGGGTTTAAGGATTTGTTGTAGGTCCTATGAAACTTTTTGGTGTTTCATTGGGATTAAAAGTTTTATGAGAATGTTTGAGGTACGGTCTACGATTTAGAAATAATAAATAATTACTTGTAATTATCCTAATTTATTTAATCTAAATTATTTTTAAGTTATTAATAAATGGTAATTTTAATTATTATTTTATGTAATAGAAATTATAAATATTTGTAGAAATAATTAAATCTAATTTAGTTATAAGCTAGTTATTTTAAACTAATTTATTATAAACTAATCTATTTTTAAGTTAATTATTAACTAACCTATAATTATTGTACTAAATTTATTATTAAAATACTTTTAATAATAACTTTAAAAAATGAAAGCAGGGCACATTCATTAAACTAAACTAAACTAATCAAACTTAACTAACTTAAACTAAATTAAATTAATTAAATTAAAATAATTTTAAGGGGGCACAGTCATTGAGAAGTGAACCGTGTCTCCCATAGAACAAAATTGTTGTAAGGTATTAGCCGGGGAGAGAGAGAGGAAAGAGAAAGTGGTGCCCACAGATGAGATCTCATCTCAAGCGTAATCCGTAGAATTCTGGCTATTTCACTCGAGGAAAATTTGAAGATAGCTCAGCTTTACATTGGCGCCAGTGAGGTAAAAGGTAATGGGAAAACTTTGGAGCAAAGTAAGGGCGTGTTCTTTTCTCGGAATGTTGGGGGCAAATTCTGTGTATGAGCACTATTCACTCACTGTTGGGTGGAATCATCCTTCACTTTCTTGTGGTGTGTTCTTTTCTTCGATTTGTGATTTGGGAAAGTAGTCTGTAATGACCCTAGTTTCTATATACGCGTATTTGTACGTATTTTTGACATAGATGCTTCCGTATATTATTTTTTTTGGAGTATGCCCGTATTTTTCTTTAATTATTTTGGTGGATGGATTATTTTTAAATAGATTTAAACCCATTATGGATATTAGGAAATAAGAGTATTTGGAGAAATACATGTATTTGGAGTGTATGAAGTATTTCTACATGTGTTACGCCTATTTGCCCGAGGCCCGAAAGACACGAGCCCAGAGACCCGACCGCCGGTCAAGAGCCCATCTGTGCACTCAGGCCCACTCGATAAGGCCCTATGGGGGACCCCCCCAAATGTGGATCCGACCCGGCCCCGGTAACACACCAGTCACTCGCCCACTCCTGCGATAACCGCCCCCTCGATCCCGCTACCACTTAATGGCAGTTATAGGGAGGTGCTGGCATGGCGCAGGGGGCAGCGACGGGGGCGGGGGGCGGATCGAGGGGGCACGATTGAGGGCGGGCGAGCGACGTGGGTCGGGGGCAATCACGGCGGAGGTCTATAAAGGAGCTAGGAGGACGACAGGACAGGGACCGCCTCTGAGGTATCTAGAACCTAAGGTACTCCATCAACGACCTAGTTCCCCCATTTCATCTCCTTCCTCCCCCGCTCGCGCCGTGAGACGCCGTTCCGATCTCCTCACGAGTCGAATCGTCTCCGCCGGGCCTCCTCTTTCAGATTTCTGTCTGACTTAGGCATCGGAGGGGATTTGGCCGGAACCAAGGTCCGGCCCCCTGACGAGTGTTCTCGTCTACACAAGAGGGCATCAGATCCACGGGCCGAGGCTTCCCCTCCGCCCCTCGCCGACCACACAACCAGCTGGACGATTGAGGCTTCCCCTCGTCGTCCGACCGCCGAGGCCGAGCGCAACCGACCGAGGCCGAGCGTCTCGACCCGGGCCGAGGCTACCCCTCGCCCTACCAACGGCCGAGGACCCCGATTCAACCCAGTCGACGCGCTCTACGTCGTTTGCTGGTCCGACTCGAGCCTCAACTGCACCAACTCGACTCGCCCGAGGGACCCAAACGGGCCCCTTGACCACGTTGACCGGGTTGTCCGCGGTCAACGCTTTGTAGTGAGAAAACACTCTGAAACATCTGGCGCCGTCTGTGGGAACCGAAAACCGTCCCACGAAGAAGCAAACCACACCAGCAATGGCACGAGCCAGCAATGGAAGGAAGCGCATGCCCCCCATCCCGAAGGAGGGGAATGGCGCGCCCAACGGCAACCCCGAAGACACGCCCGGCGGCGATCACCCCGCCCCCTCAACCGAAGAGACCGGTGGCTCAGGACTGGCCACACAGGGACAGCTCCGTGCCCTGGCTCAGGAGACCAACGCGAGTCTCCAGACGTTGGTCGCGACGGTACAGCAGCTCGTCGGCCCTGCGCCATCCAACGGAGGCACGTTGGGCGATAGCCATCGATGGGAGGGGGGTCCCCCGCTCTTGCGGTCCGCCGTGGTCGACGACCACGGGACCCAAAAACCGAACACGGATCGTCGGTTCACGCTGTCCGGCTCCTGTCAGGCGAGATCACGCGCCTCCTCCCCTTATCGTGAAAGGAGCCGAAGAGAAACCGAAGGGACGGAGGGCGAATCGATGACTGTGTCATCTCGTCAGTCACGGTCGTCTCGCCGTAGGAGAAGCGAACGACACCACTCGAGAGACCGATCACGGCGGAGCAGGAGCTCCCGCCGGAGGAGCCGGGAGCGCCAGGTCAGCCCGACCCCCAGCGTGGCGAGGGCCGTGGAGCCAGCCCCGCCGGCGCCTGTGCACCCTCCACCACCGAACGAGCCAGAGGCAGGCGACTGTCGAATCCCCGGGGGCATCCATGGAGACCGGTGCCCCCTATCACGGAGAATAACCGACGCACGGGTCCCCTCTCGATTCAGGATCCCGGCGCTGGGGAAGTACGACGGGATAGGGGACCCAGGAAACCACGTGATGGACTACGAGGGGGACATGTCCTTCCAAGGAGCTGACGATGACCTGCTCTGCCGAGGCTTCTATTCTACTCTCAGGGGAGCGGCGAGGACCTGGTACCGCAGCCTGCCCAGCCGCTCCATCGACAGCTTTGAGAAACTCACCCAGTTGTTCTGCAAGCAGTTCATGGCGGGGAGGCAGATCAAGCCTGATGCTGAACATCTGTTCAACATAGTGCAAGGCCCGGCCAAGCCGCTCCGGCAGTTCATGCGCCGCTTCAATGCGGAGAGGCTGAACGTGAACAGCCCTCCCGACCTGGTGGTCCAAACGGCCCTTAAGAAAGGGCTTCGCCACAGAGGCCTCAAGAAGTCCCTGCACAACGATCCCCCGAAGGACCTCCCCGGGATCATGGCGAGGGCCGAGCGCTTCATGTTGACCGAGGAGGCCTTGGCCGTGGATGCAGGAAAAGCCATTCGAGGGACCAAGCGCGGCGACAGCGGACGAGGCAGCCCCGAAGGATACCGGACCGAGAAGAGGCCGAGAAACAGGCAGCGCGGAGAAGGTACGAGAGACGCCACCCCAGACGCCGTCCTCGCCCAAGTGCAGAAGGAAGAACGCGTCGATCGCCCCCCACCGAGGGCAAAAAGAGGTGGGAAGAATAAGGAGAAATACTGCAAGTACCACAAGGACGACGGCCACGACACTGAAGACTGCTGGCACTTGAAGAAGGACATTGAGAAGCGGATGAGTCGGGGGCACGCCAGGAGCTTAGCCGACGAGCCGGCCCATGGGGAAGGGACCTCCATGCAGCCGGACAAGGGGAAGAAGATCAACACCGTCCAAGGACCCCTCCGCATCATAGAGTGAGCGGGCGAGCTCTCTCCCCCAGTCGTAGCCTGGTCCGAGGGGATTATCTAGGTTTACATCACTCTGTCTAGCTTTATTCCCTATTTCCTTTCCTCCAAATGTACCAGTCCGACAGGACTCTTAAGAGTACAATTGCATTCCCTTTTTGTCTTTTCTTAAATCCTCGACGGAATTGACATTTCACTAATAGTGCAAAAGAATGAAGACCGCCGCCTCACTGGAGGAGGAAGGGGAGCACTGCCCTCGCTGATCGACTCCTGCGCTCGGAAGCCTGGGGGCAATTCTCCCAGCCAGCGCGGACGACGACCGGCCCTAAGCCGAGGAGATTTGCCCTCGCCGACCGAATCCTGCGCTCATAAGTCTGGGGGCAGTTCCCCCAGCAGGCACGGACGCCGACCGGTCCTAAGCCGAGGAGCTTTGCCCTCGCCGACCGACTCCTGCGCTCATAGGTCTGGGGGCAGTTCCCCCAGCAGGCACGGACGCCGATCGGTCCTAAGCCGAGGAGCTTTGCCCTCGCCGACCGACTCCTGCACTCATAAGTCTGGGGCAGTTCCCCCAGCAGGCACGGACGCCGACCGGTCCTAAGCCGAGGAGCTTTTCCCTCGCCGACCGACTCCTGCGCTCATAAGTCTGGGGGCAATTCCCCCAGCCAGCGCGGACGCCGACCGGTCCTAAGTCGAGGGACTTTGCCCTCGCCGACCGACTCCTGCGCTCATAAGTCTGGGGGCAGTTCCCCCAGCAGGCACGGACACCGACCGGTCCTAAGCAGAGGAGCTTTGCCCTCGCCGACCGACTCCTGCGCCCATAAGTCTGGGGGTAATTCCCCCAGCCAGCGCGGACGTCATCCAGTCCTAGGCCAAGAACAAGGCATCAACGTAAAATACACGAGAAGTCCGAGTAAGTCAATTTCGTTTATAACAGTTAACCAGGGTACAAAAATGTGTCTTATTTACAGGAAATCAAAGTGAAGAAACCTCTCTACAATTAATCCGCTCTCAACGGACAACAAAGCTCGTCACCTACAGAAACTAGGGCCACACCGGCGAAGCAAAACTTGTCGACTAAAAGAACTCGAAGTTGCAGGCCTAAGCAAAAATCCATGCAACCAGCAATTATTGGCTCTGGACCAGGGAGTCGCTGGCGAGGCCGAAGGAGAAAGCAGTGTCAGGGGTCCATTCCAAGTAGACTGGCCCAAAGCGAAGCGGATGCTAAAAAATTTGAGGATAAACAGCCAGGAGGAACGACCTAGGGAACCCGGGCTCGAGAGGACACATCCTCGGGCACCTCCCCCTGCTCGGAGCAAGGGGGATCGACCGGCGGAGGGGCTTGCCGAACACGCTCCGCACATTCCCGGAAGGAAGACTGGACGACTTCGACGATCCGAGGGGCGATGAGGTCTTCATACGCACCGAAGGCCTCCCTGAGAACCTCGAAGATCCTCTTCCCCAGGGTCTCGACGACGCCCCTCTCCACCTCCTCTGCAAGCCGCGTCACCTGGCGCCGATCCGACAGTTCCCTATGAAGCTCCTCCCTCTCCAGACGGAACGACTCCGCCGCTTCCTCAGCCGACTGACGGACATCCTCCAGCTTTCCCTGGAGGTCACCCACTCGTCCCTCCAACTCGGCCACACGGAGCTTGAGACGCCGAGACTCCATCTGGGCCTCCGTCATAGCCACCTCCGCCGCCCCGGCCCGCTCCTGGGCCCTCATGGAGGACTCCTCCAGCTCCCTCAAGCGGACGGCTCGACACTGCAACTCCACAGCGAGCGCTGAACCCTGGAAAGACGAGACATGGGCTAAGAAGAGGATAAAGGGAAGGAGAGGATAGCAAGATAACCGAACCTGTTGAAGGATCCAGACCAAGGAATCCGACATCTTGTCGGCATGGATCTTCTTGAGGAGGCTGCGGTCCCGGGGAGGGACGGAGACCTCGGCGACCTGCTGGGCCAAGGCTCGGTCGACAAACATCGAACTCCCAGGGACGACAAGGGAAGCCAAATTGCTCGCCAACAAGGCCCCGATCCCCGGTGATACGGGCGAGGACACTGCGATGGGGGTGGTTGACAAGGCAACCGAAGGATCCCCGGTGGTCGCCGCAGGAAGCGCGGAACCCGCCGGACTGGAGGGATCCGCGTCCTCCTTCCTCTTCTTTCCTCCGTGGGGCTCCGAAGGCGCCGGAGGGGAGCGCTTCCGCCTCGCACCATCCCCACCCTCGGGAACCTGAGGGGGCATGCCAAGGGCAGGAGGGACTGCACCGGACCCGTCATTACCCCCTGCCTCTTGGGCTGACGGGGCGGGTCCGGCCCTTGTGACCCCCCCAGGAAGGGGATCGCCAGAAGAAGAGGCGGGAGGCGCGGCCACCACCTTACCCACGGAAGGCTCGGCTCGGCGCACTTCCTCCTCAACGGTCCGCCGAGGCGCCCTTCCAGAGGTACTACCTCGGCTCCGAGCAGCTCCACGGCGGATCAGTTCATCGACGTCACGGACGAACTCACGGCCAGCCATCCCTGCAAGGGAAACCAAAATCAGGATGAGTCACATGGCGATTCAAGACTGAAAAGGCGACCTACCCGGAGACCACAAGACGGCCTTCAGGAGTAGGTCGTCCAACAAGGAGCAGATGGACTTCGATTCCAAGGGGAGGGTCGACAGCAGCGCGGCGGCTGCCCGATCGACGTCTGAGAGAGCTAGCGGCGGGCGAGGCTGGACAGACCCGCCCCAACTTGTCAAAATCTGGGCATCCCCCAGGAAGACCACAAAGACGTAGTCCGAACTCCAATCCCCCAACCAGCGGGGCAGCCCGATCAGGCATTCCCTCCTCGGGCGGGCTCGGAGCTGCAGCCATGACCCCGGGCCGACCGTCTGGATCTGGTAAAAATGGAAGAGAAGGGGGAGAGACGGCTCCAGACCGCAGGTACAGCAGAGCGTAGCGAAGCCCGTCAGTACCGCAATCGAGCAAGGGGTGAACTGGCAAAGCGGCACCATGAGATATTCCATGACCTGGATAAGGAAGGGATTGAGCGGGAAACGAAGACCCAGGCGAAACATTTCGACGTAGACACCGACTTCATTGCTCCTCGGAAGGCAAATCCGCTCGTCGACGAATGGAACTTGGACATCGTACGGGAAGCAGAGATACCTTTCCCGGATCTCCGTGACCGCTGAAGGAATGGTCCTCGACGGCGTTCGGAGGACAACCGGGGGCACGTTAAGACGCACGGCAGCCGATGCCACGTCATCACAGGCGTAGTCTGGGAATAGCTTCCCCTTCCCCTTATCTCGGAGGGGACGACTCCCGGAGGAGGAACCTGATCCCACTAGCCGAGGCCTGCCCCGCCTGGACTCTGGAGAATCCCTCGCCCCTTGGCCAGAACCGCCTATCCTAAGAGCAGCCATAATACGAGAGCGAGAAAGGAATTACCTTTTAACTAGCTTGGGGGAGACAAGGAAGCGAGGGCGACGGGAAACTCCGAGTTGTGGAAAGCCTAGAACAATGGGAAGAGCAAGAGAGAAGTGGAGATCAACGCAGCTGGGGATCTTATATACCGGACACAGGGACGAATTCGAAGCGCCTAACAAGAACGCTTGGCAGGCCTCGAAGAACCGGCGGCGTTTCGAAATCGGCGCCAAGGGAAGTCCAATCGATCCGCCTCATCATGACCTACATTTATGACCACGCCTCGATTAAAGCGCCGCTCGGAACCCCAGGAGGCACAGCGGTCGAACCGAGCAAGCAAAGGCCGATCGACCCCACCGAGGGCGGCTCACGGACCCCTCGGATTCTCAACTTAAGACGACCCCACGAGCGGTGGGGATAAGCTCGCAGCTACACGTGGCAGCATCAGAGGACCGACGGCGCTTCGGAGCCCACGCCTTAAAAGTATCGAACAGGCCAACTCATGATGACGACTAATAAATGAGTCGGCATCGACTGGCGAGCCTGTCAAGGTCGGCGGAAGTCACATCGGCCGAGCCGAACCGGCCAAGGCCGACCGACCCGACCGATGGGGGCAATTGTTACGCCTATTTGCCCGAGGCCCGAAAGACACGAGCCCAGAGACCCGACCGTCGGTCAAGAGCCCATCTGTGCACTCAGGCCCACTCGATAAGGCCCTATGGGGGACCCCCCCCCAAATGTGGATCCGACCCGGCCCCGGTAACACACCAGTCACTCGCCCACTCCTGCGATAACCGCCCCCTCGATCCCGCTACCACTTAATGGCAGTTATAGGGAGGTGCTGGCATGGCGCAGGGGGCGGCGACGGGGGGGCGGATCGAGGGGGCACGATTGAGGGCGGGCGAGCGACGTGGGTCGGGGGCAATCACGGCGGAGGTCTATAAAGGAGCTAGGAGGACGACAGGACAGGGACCGCCTCTGAGGTATCTAGAACCTAAGGTACTCCATCAACGACCTAGTTCCCCCATTTCATCTCCTTCCTCCCCCGCTCGCGCCGTGAGACGCCGTTCCGATCTCCTCACGAGTCGAATCGTCTTCGCCGGGCCTCCTCTTTCAGATCTCTGTCTGACTTAGGCATCGGAGGGGATTTGGCCGGAACCAAGGTCCGGCCCCCTGACGAGTGTTCTCGTCTACGCAGGAGGGCATCAGATCCACGGGCCGAGGCTTCCCCTCCGCCCCTCGCCGACCACGCAACCAGCTGGACGATTGAGGCTTCCCCTCGTCGTCCGACCGCCGAGGCCGAGCGCAACCGACCGAGGCCGAGCGTCTCGACCCGGGCCGAGGCTACCCCTCGCCCTACCAACGGCCGAGGACCCCGATTCAACCCAGTCGACGCGCTCTACGTCGTCTGCTGGTCCGACTCGAGCCTCAACTGCACCAACTCGACTCGCCCGAGGGACCCAAATGGGCCCCTTGACCACGTTGACCGGGTTGTCCGCGGTCAACGCTTTGTAGTGAGAAAACACTCTGAAACAACATGTATTTTTATTTTCTTAAAATACAAAAAATCAAATTTTTCTCACCATGACAACACACCTTGTTATGTGTCATGTTTTTAGTTAACTAGAGAACACATGGCAAAAATATTGACTAAATGAGAGGTGGAGAGGGTTTTAAGGATTCCTAAAAACTAGGCTTGATAATAAAACCCAAAAATGAAAAGAAAAATCCCATTTTCTTCACCCTCATTTCTCTCCCTCTCTCCCCTAACACCAGGCCAAAATCTTAAACCTCTCTCTTTTCTTTCATTTTGCTTCATTTTCTACCTTAAACCACCCTTCCTAATAATTCCTCTTCAAGCACTTAAAAGCCCCAAAAATTCCCTTCTCATTCCAACACCAAATTAGCCCAAAGTTAGCCAAAAATCCAACAAATTGGTGTTGAATATTGGACTCCCTGGATTTGGTTTTGATGATGAGCAAACATAAATAATCCATGAACTAACAATTTGTGAGCGCAGTATTGGAGATCGTCGCCAATTTCACGAGAACATTCAAAGCGACATCTCAACACTTCCCAAAGCTCGTATTCGTGCCTAAAGCTTCGTTGAAGCTCATGCGCCGTTTTGGAAGTTATGAAGATTCAATCGAAGCTCTCGAAGACCGTTTATTAAGGTTTTATTTATAGTCTTTTTAGCTTCGATATATAGAATGTTAAGCCTTGAGTATATCTTACCATTCTAACTTCATAACGCTCATATCGTAGCTCTAGGATCTTAGTACAAGTTCATTCTAACTTCCTCGAAGCGTCGCGTTTCGATTCGGACTTGTATGTGCATGTTAGTTGGTACAAGAACAGGTATCTGACCGACTAGATGGTGATCTAGTCGGTCGGCAACTGTTCTTGGACCGACTAGTTTGATTCCTTAATTTCTTGGACTTTACTGTTTACAGTTAGTCGGTCTACGTTGACTCACCGACCGACTAGTTTGTGAACTAGTCGGTCAGTGATGCTTCTTTGACCGACTAGTTGTGACTTACTGTTCATACTAAATTTCTCCTAAGCTACTGTTTATCGTTAGTCGGTCTAAGAATGTTTGGTGACCGACTAGTTGACAATCTAGTCGGTCAACTTTTGTTCTTGGACCGACTAAGTCACTTTGTACTCAGACTAATTCTTTTTGCTCTTAGTCGGTCTACGTTCATTGGCTGACCGACTAGTTGTGAAACTAGTCGGTCAGACAGTCTTCTTGGACCGACTAGATTTCTAGGTCTGAATTTCTATCTCTTCTCAGATCCTCTCTTAGTCGGTCCACGTTGTTTGACTGACCGACTAGTTGATGAACTAGTCGGTCAGTGATTGTTCTTTGACCGACTAATTCTCACAGATTTCTATCCGTTGGAGAATGACCTAACTTGTTTTTATGGGACCCTATAAATACGAACCTAGGTCATTTCTATCTAGGTTAGAGCTTCCATTCAGAGATTCATTGAGATCAAAAGAGATAGCCATTCTCACTCAAATCTAAAGCTCTCTTCCTCACAAGAAACCCATTCTCTCTCATTTCTAGATCTAGAATCCATCTAGAGAGAAGGTTGTTCTTGGTGAGCTCTTCAAGCTATTGCTTGATCCAAGTCTCCAAATCATCCCTAGGCACCGATTGCTGGTCATTTCCTTGGTGCTAGGTCTTGGTGACTTCATCTTCCTCAAATCCTTCATTTCACCATTTGGGTAAGAAAAACTCAAGGTATAGGATTTTGTGGTAAGATTGTTTATTTCATATTAAACTCTTTAATATTGCTTTGTGATTCTCTCGGTTGTGAGAGAATGTTGTGATCCCGGGTTGTGGGATTCACGTTTGCTATTGCATGTATGATTTGATCTTGTGAAGGTTTTTCACAAGATATTCATAGTGGAAATCTTGAGTTAGGGTTTCTAACTCAAGTATCCGGAGGGGATCCGGGTGGTTAGGACGTAGGATCACCGGGAACAAGTCGGGGAGACTTGTGTGGATCCGAACCCATTAACATCATTTGTTTGCATTGTTAATTTTGTGTTGTCATTCAATTTAAGCTTCCGCAAATTGATTTGGTAGTTGTTTGCAATTTAATTTGGAATTATACTCCTTATTATTTTAAAGTACTATTCACCCCCCCTCTAGTACTTGTGCAGTAGCTAGTAGGGCATTACATTTGGTATCGGAGCCAGATACTCAGCTATGTCTGCCAACGACAACAAGATCGTGCCTCCACCTTCCAACTATGACACCTTCAGGAATCGTGAAGGAGCATCTTCGGTGATGGAAGGACATTCCTCTACGAGGCCTCCATTCTTCAACGGTACCAACTATGGGTACTGGAAATGCCGGATGAAAACCTTCCTCCGGAGTGCATCCTTGTGGAGGACTACAATGAAGGAATACATCGAACCCAAAGAAGAAGACTTTGAGAAATGGACTACCGCGGAGGTCGCCGCGGAGGTAAGCAATGCCAAGGCAATGAACGCCTTGCAATGCGCATTGGAGCCCGAGGATTTCAATAAGATATGCACATGTAAGAGTGCATATCAAATTTGGAACTCCCTCCTCATACTTCATGAAGGGACGAGTAGGGTAAGAGACTCTAAACTCGTAGTCGTAAACAAAGATTACAAAATGTTTCATATGCAACAGGGCGAGAAGATGAAAGAATATTACGCTCGTTTTGTTGACATAATAAACGAGTTAGAGGCCCTCGGCAAGTCCTACACTCAAAAGGAGAAGTGCTCAAAGCTAATTGAAGGACTTCCCTCTTCTTGGGAAAAACGTACCTTCGCCATCGAGGAAGGTAATGACATGAACAAATATACCGTAGTTCAACTAATGGGTACTTTGATGTCATACGAGGTACGCAAAGATAGCAAGGTGAAGCTATAAGAAAAGATGAAGTCATATTTGAACCTAGATGCGCCTAAGAAAAAGGCGATTGCATTCAAGGCGGCTTCATCCACCTCTACCGATGATGAGGACTCGGAAGAAGAAATGGACATGGAATCCATCGCACTCATGGCAAAGAAGTTCAATCGCTTCTTCCGAAAGGGTAACGTCAAACAAAAATCTAAGTTTACTTCTACTAACGCCTCTCCACCTTTGTGCTTTAAATGCAATAAGCCAGGACACATCAAAGCGGATTGTCCTCAAAACAAGCAAAAGGAGAAGTGGAAGGCGCCGAAGTTCGACAAGTCAAAGAAGTACAAAAAGGGGTACAAAAAGGGACTTGTCGGAACAACATTCACCGACTCCGAGGATTCCTTAAGCGGAGAGTCGGACGATGAGAACGTGGAGCAAGCGCACATGTGCTTCATGGCAAGAGAGGAGCACGATCAAGGATCCTCCTCTTCCGATGATAGTGATGACGAAAGCAATGAGGTAACCATAGACGATCTTAGGAATGCTAACTCTCAACTTTGGTCAAAATACACTAAATTAGTAAATAGATATACTAAAGTAAAAGATGACCTAGCTAGCATTCAAACATCGCCTAAGACTATCATCACCAACAACGACACCGTTGTTGAATAGTTAAGAAATGAGATTGTTAATCTCAAATCTAAACTTGAACATGTTAGCATTGAGGATGCGGAAGAACATAAGATAGCGGATTTAACTTCTCAAAACTCGACTTTGAGTATTGAGAATGAGAATCTTAAATCTCGTGTTTATGTGCTCACATCGCAAATATCCACTTTGGATATTTCTTTGCGTTCTCTCAAAGAGAAATATGAGGACACATTGGGCCGAATCAACAAATTCAACAAGGGTAAGGGCCACTTGGATAATATCCTAAAAGACTTACTTCCTGCCAAACACCACATTGGCTTGGGGTATATGATGGGAAATTCATCCAAGTCGGTCACTACTTTTGTAAGGCCAACTTCCGAAGCCTCAACGAGTGGGAGCAAACACTCTATTGGTAGTTCATCTACCAATGGTGCTTCCACCTCATCCACACCCTCTTTTGGAAAGAAACCCACTTTGGGTGGACCTCCAAAGAAGGGGCATGCTTATATGTACACCAATACCATGCCACGTAGGAACACACGTCCTACTCCACCATCTCACACATATGATGATTTCTATGCTACACGTTCACGGGCACGTGCACACCATGTGAG
This sequence comes from Scilla litardierei, assembly GCA_030789695.1. Taxonomy (NCBI): domain Eukaryota; kingdom Viridiplantae; phylum Streptophyta; class Magnoliopsida; order Asparagales; family Asparagaceae; genus Scilla; species Scilla litardierei. The sequence continues at coordinate 47,949,531 of CM061138.1, read as the reverse complement.
ACACCCTCACGCACGTGTTCCCACACATACATATGTTCACCCACCTCATCGTATGAATAATTCTCGTCATGCACCATTCCATCATGTTCCGTATGCCTATCCACGTCATGCATCACGTAGAAACCAACAACGCATGCATGCACCCAATAGGATGATGGCTCCCAAAATTTTCACTATTTGGAGCCCAAAGGACACAAGCATGGATGAAAAACAAGAATATATGAATGCTTATTTTTCGGATGTTGTGCATAGTAGAGATTATGTGGGGAAGTCAAAGTCCAATTGGACTTGGCTTCCAAAGGTCTAACTTTTGAGGACCCAATGACCTTGGGTGCCATGATATGAAAGTTTCTATCTTTAGGTACTCAAGGAAAAGAAAAAGAAGAGGAGCAACAAATTTAAATTTAGCTCCAAAGGGAATTGGATACTCGATAGCGGGTGTTCAAAACACATGACGGGTGACGCTCAATTGCTCTCCGGAGTGGTTCCCATTGCAAATGGAAATCGCGTCGTATTTGGAGGCAACGAGAGCGGAACCATCGTCGGTGTTGGTAAAGTGGGTAACCCTTCTAAACCCTTAATTAGTGATGTTTATCTAGTTGATGGTTTAAATCATAATCTTATTTTAATAAGCCAACTTTGTGACAAAGGTTACAACGTTAGCTTTGCGAAAGGATTGTGTCACATTTCTAATGATAATAATAAATTATTATTTTCCGGCACACGCCATAAAGATATTTATATTTTGGATCTTCCTAAGTCATATGAACAATGTCTCGTTGCCAACACAAGTGAACAACACTTATGGCATCGACGCTTTGGACATGTGAACTTTGGAACACTTTATAAACTTTCGAAATTAAATTCCATTAAAGGTTTTCCGAAGCTCGTTTTCGAAAAGAAAAGTTTTTGTGATTCTTGTCAACGTGGCAAGCTTCCTAAATCTTCATTTAAACCTAAGAAAAGCATTTCTACGAAACGGCCACTAGAGCTATTACATCTAGATTTATTTGGGCCAACTAGAGTTGCTTCCTTAGGAAATGCAAGATATGGACTAGTCATTGTTGATGATTATTCAAGATTTACATGGGTATTTTTCTTATGTAATAAAAATGAAGCTTTTGAAAACTTCACAATATTTGTAAAGAAAGTACAAAATCTCATCGGAACCACCATTGTCACTATTCGTAGTGATCATGGGGGTGAATTTGAGAATGAGTCTTTCTCAAATTTTTGTGATGATCTTGGAATTACTCACACGTTTTCTTTCCCTCGCGCACCTCCTCAAAATGGTGTTGTTGAGAGGAAGAATAGAACGCTTGTGGAGTGTGCTCGCACTATGCTCGAAGATAGTCAACTTGGCTATCAATTTTGGACGGAAGCGGTACACACCGCTTGTTATGTGTTTAATAGAATACTTTTGAGGCCCGGCACCAAACAAACTTGCTATGAATTGTTGTTTGGTAGATTGCCTCAAGTTAAATATTTTCGTGTTTTCGGCGCAAAATGTTTCATTAAAAACACATATGATAATTTGGACAAGTTTGATCCGAGATCGGATGAGGGGATATTTGTTGGGTATTCCTCACGTAGCAAAGCCTACCGGATATACAACAAAAGATCCTCTACGATCGAGGAATCACTTCATGTCTCTTTTAATGAGAATTTTACTACTTCTAGAATTTCAAATGATAATGATTCTATGGATGTTTTATGTGATTCATTTGAAAATTCTAAGTCTATTGATTCAATTGATTCTATTGAGACTAACCCTACTAATGAAGTTGTTGAGAATGTGCCTAGTGATCAAGGTATTCCCAAGCGGCTTCATACCGTTCGCGACCATCCCCATGAGCAAGTTATTGGCAATATTAATGATAGTGTCAAGACAAGATCTCAAGTCCACCACTTCGCCAATTGTGCCTTTGCCTCATCGATAGAGCCAAAGAATATCGTTGAAGCGTGCGAAGATAGTGCTTGGATCCTTGCCATGGAGGAGGAACTCATTCAATTCGAGAGGAACGAGGTATGGGAGCTTGTTCCTTTGCCATCAAAGAACCACACCGTCATAGGGACAAAGTGGATCTTCAAGAACAAAACCGACGAAAATCAAGTCGTCGTCCGGAACAAAGCTCGGTTAGTAGCTCAAGGCTATCGCCAAGAGGAAGGTATCGATTTCGAAGAATCCTTCGCTCCGGTAGCTAGATTAGAATCAATTAGACTTTTATTGTCTTATGCCTGCCATAAAAATTTTAAGTTATTTCAAATGGATGTTAAAAGTGCATTTTTAAACGGAGATGTCGTTGAGGAAGTTTACGTTTCTCAACCTCCGGGCTTCATAAATGAAAAATTTCCAAATCATGTTTTTAAACTAAAGAAAGCTCTTTATGGTTTGAGACAAGCTCCTCGAGCTTGGTATGATCGCCTAAAGAATTTTCTTTTGGATTTGAATTTTAAAATGGGCGAAGCCGATTCTACACTTTTTGTTAAGCATGCGAATAATGATATTTTATTAGTTCAAATTTATGTTGATGATATCATTTTCGGTGCTACTAACTTCACTCTTTGCGAAGAGTTTTCTAATGTTATGAAGGAACAATTTGAGATGAGCCACATGGGCGAACTCAAATATTTCTTAGGTCTCCAAATTCGCCAATTGAACGATGCAATCTTCATCCACCAAACGAAGTATACGGTGGAGTTGCTTAAGCGATTTGGAATGGAAAGTGCTTCCGGGAAAAAGACTCCAATGAGCACGACTACGCATCTTGACAAGGATACGGGCGGTAAGGATGTAGACATTCGTCTATATCGAGGTATGATAGGTAGCTTACTTTATCTTACCGCAAGTAGGCCCGATATTATGTTTGCCGTATGCATATGTGCTCGTTATCAGTCTCAACATAAGGAGTCTCACTTAGTAGCGGTAAAGCGTATTTTCCGTTATCTAAGTTAAACTTTAGATTTTGGATTACTTTATCCGAAATCTAGCACGTATGAGTTAGTCTCATACAGTGATGCCGATTATGCGGGATGCAAATCCGACAGGAAAAGTACTAGTGGCACTTGCCATTTTCTAGGAAATTCTCTTGTCTCTTGGTTTTCCAAGAAGCAAAATTCCGTATCACTTTCAACCACCGAGGCGGAATATATTGCCGCCGGTGCCGTTTGTGCCCAAGTTCTTTGGATGAGACACACTTTGAAGGATTTTTGTATTCACTGTGATACTAGCCCTATCATGGTGGGTAACCAAAGTGCTATCTGTCTTTCAAAGAATCCGGTGCACCATTCCCGATCAAAACACATAGATGTCCGACACCAAATTTTAGATGATCATGTTGCTAAGAAGGACATCATTTTAGTGTACGTTGAAACCCAAAAGCAAATCGCCGATATTTTCACGAAACCCCTAAAGGAGGACTCCTTTGTGCGGTTGCGTCGAGAATTGGGGATTATGGGTGAATCTGAGATATAGGATTCATATTTCATTCAATTATCTTGCATGCTATTCGATTTCGCGATATTTTGTTCATGCTAGATTAATTGAATTTTTGGGAATTTTATGTGATATATTTGGATTTATGATCGAATTCGTATTTGAAAGTCGTATTTAAGATTTCGACGTTTTATGGGGTAATTTAGATGTCTAATGAGAGTGTTAAGATGTTTCATCCAAGTGGTTTGTGAAGAGAAATCAATTATCAATCTTTGAACTCTTCTAGTCGGTCTAAGTTCATTTGTCAACCGACTAGATGCTCATCTAGTCGGTCAGCAAGTGAACTCAGACCGACTAGATCAAGCTTTCATCCATCTCCTATCATTTTCTTTCGTTAGTCGGTCATAGTACACTTTCCGACCGACTAGATTGAAAACTAGTCGGTCAGAAAGTATACTGCGACTGACTAAATCTAGCCCTAAATTTTGTTGTTTGCCTCTGTTTCGACTTAGTCGGTTCAAGCTCATTGACCGACCGACTAGATCGTAATCTAGTCGGTCAGTTCTTGAACTGTGACCGACTAAGTGGGTTAGGGCATTTGTGTATTTTCACTTCCAGACCGACTTAAACTCTTATTCATTCGACTAAATTTTCATTTATTCGGTCTTCAACTCATCTCCAGCCCGATAACTCCCAAACCCCCACTCGAAACCCTTCGACTTCCGGCCATCTCTCCGTCGATCGCCGCCGTCCGCCGCCGTCGACTCCTCCTCCTAGGTAAAACCCCCTCTCCTAGGTGTCGATTTCCTATTCTAGGGTTTGCTCTCCTTGATTTCAAGTTCTAGCAACTAGGGTTTCATTTTTTAACCTAGGGCTTGTATATTTTTTTCGGATTCTCTTTTCTTAGGGTTGTGTGCTAGGGTGTTTGATCTTCCCGTTGCTTGGTTGTACTCGTCGTGCCACGATCATGGCAAAGACGAGGATTCCTATCACTCCCTCTGGGGCTTCCCCCATGACCGTAGAACAACCTACCGCTAGGAATCCACCGAAGCCTAAGCGTCGTGCCAAGTCTACCCAAGCCTCTCCATCTTCGCCTCCTCCTAAGAAGCCGAGGACGGCCACAGCTAAACCCCGAAAATCAAAGACCAAGAAGCCTATTCTTCAAACTCCAGCTACTCCTCCCGATTCCGACTCTGAATTTATCCCTGAGGATGAGCCTACTAGGGAACCTACTCCTCCTCCGAAGACCCGTAAGGCTAAGGGTAAAGCTCCTATGCCAGTCGGCGGTGTAGACATATCGTTGTGCCGCGATGACCCTCAGTGTCTCGCAGCGTACAACCGTATAGAGCACTGTCCACTGTTGTTAGAGCATTACGTTCAGTTTTCTGATTTTCTCGGCCTTGCTGATCTTCTCTCCTATAGTGGTCTTCTTGATTATCTCCGATACGACCCCAAGGCCAATCCCAAACCTTATCCTCGCCTAGTGAAATTGTTCTATGCCAATCGTGTTCGAGGCCAGTACGATGCCAGCCACTCCATTGAGACTACTGTCTTGGGAACTCCTATAGTTCTCACGGCAGAAATCTTGGGGGAGATTCTTGGTTGCTCGTCGTGTGGTCTCCTTCCTTAGGACATTTCGGTCGACGATATTTCTTCCTTGGATCAGTCTGTTCTTTCAGATATCTTCCAGGTTATCCCCTCCGCATTCATTGGTGTTCCATCGAAATCTTTCAAGCCGAATGCGTGGGTCCTTAACCTGATCTTGAAGTCATGTCTTCTAACCTAAATATGGATCATCTTCACTTCCATCCCAGCCGTTCTTGAAATTGATCTACGCTCTTTTCTTGGGGTGCGAGATTAATTGGGCTCGCGTGATACTCGATAAGATGGACTCTTTCGAGTGTATACGCAAGACCAATAAATCTGCGCACATTCCATACCCTTGTCTGTTGACACTTGTGTTTCGTCATTTCCGAGTCCCTCTCCCTCCTGACGATGAGCGTCCCTTGGGTACTCCTCTGAACGCGACGGCCGTGAAGAAATCTCTAACGGCGCTTCGTCACGTGCAGAGGTCTACCCCATCTGCTTCTCAGGCGTCTCCCTCTGCTGCTGGTGCCCCCTCTCGTCCTGCTACTTTGGATGATGTCGTACGGATACTTCGTCGGCACGAGTCTCGCTTGGCTCGTACCGAGGAGGTAGTTTGCCGTATGGCTCGTCAGATGGGCATTGATCTTCCTCCGTCCGTGTCTGAGGACGAGGAGATGGACGATGAGGAGCTTGACGAGCTTGTCACTTCTTTGGCCCGTGGCGATGAGGCCACTGCTGCTGCTGCTGCCACATCTTCTGCTCCTGGTGTTGGCACCTCTACCGGTGCTCCAGTGACTTCTGCTGCAGTAGTTCAGACTTCTGAGCCTGCTGACACTCCTGTTGAGCCTGCTGATGTTGAGCCTGTTGCTGTTGCTTCCACACCTACCCCGACGATCCCGTCTGTTGAGACACCTCTACTCCCTGCAGAGCCTGAGTCCACTCCGTCGACTGGACCCACGGAGACTGCAGATCCAGCCACTTCCTCGTGATTGTCAGTTTCGAGGACTCTCCACTACACTTCGGATGATATATTTTTTAGTGAGAGTATTTTGGGTTTGGATGGGGTTTGAGAGTTGTGTTGATATATTTTTGAGCTTTCAGGGTTTCGGTGTTGGTTGTTTTGATATACTTTGGATGATGCTGTGATGATGGTTATTTTGTTGTATTTTGATGTTGACGATGATGATGTATCTTTTGATGTTTATTTCCATGGTCGTTTGTATTTTGATGTACTCGTTGGGATATCTCTTTGGATGTACTCATGATGTTCTCATTTATATATATACATCGTCGTTCTCTTTGTCTTAATTCGTCATGCACATTTAATATTCGTTCAAATGCATATAATGTGTGAATACGTCGTTCGACGCATGAAAACTTGGTTAAATAGCTTTAAATTCTATAATTGTATAGAATTGTTTTCCATGCACAAATTTAACCAAGAATATTGAATATTGAAGAGTATGTTTCATTATTCAAGAATTGAATAATTATTTGGTATTTTTGATGATTTTTGATTTTTTTTTTGATAATGGACATTTTGGCACACCTTGATTTGATTTCCACATTTTTCCCTTGGTGTCAATTTGGTCCATCGTTATTGTCTACGACTCCCGATGTTGGATTTTCCATTTCCTATTTGTTGTCGTTGTATGCCCCCTATTTTTGGGATAATGCCAAAGGGGGAGAGATAATGATAATAAATAGCGCAAATGAAAATTTAACTCAATTTCCAAGAATCTAGTTTGATATGTTAGATTCATGGGGAGTTAAGATATATATAAGGATTTTCAAAATCCGATATTTCAAAAATCGATTCTCTTTATTTATCTTACTCGTCTGCTTGATGCAATTCATATATATTCATTTTGGAATTAACGTGTCTCAATGCAGGGGGAGTAAGTATTTTACATTTGAATTATTATTTTTGATTATTATTTATGTTGGTTTGTCATCACCAAAAAGGGGGAGAATGTTGAATATTGGACTCCCCGGATTTGGTTTTGATGATGAGCAAACATAAATAATCCATGAACTAACAATTTGTGAGCGCAGTATTGGAGATCGTCGCCAATTTCACGAGAACATTCAAAGCGACATCTCAACACTTCCCAAAGCTCGTATTCGTGCCTAAAGCTTCGTTGAAGCTCATGCGCCGTTTTGGAAGTTATGAAGATTCAATCGAAGCTCTCGAAGACCGTTTATTAAGGTTTTATTTATAGTCTTTTTAGCTTCGATATATAGAATGTTAAGCCTTGAGTATATCTTACCATTCTAACTTCATAACGCTCATATCGTAGCTCTAGGATCTTAGTACAAGTTCATTCTAACTTCCTCGAAGCGTCGCGCTTCGATTCAGACTTGTATGTGCATGTTAGTTGGTACAAGAACAAGTATCTGACCGACTAGATGGTGATCTAGTCGGTCGGCAACTGTTCTTGGACCGACTAGTTTGATTCCTTAATTTCTTGGACTTTACTGTTTACAGTTAGTCGGTCTACGTTGACTCACCGACCGACTAGTTTGTGAACTAGTCGGTCAGTGATGCTTCTTTGACCGACTAGTTGTGACTTACTGTTCATACTAAATTTCTCCTAAGCTACTGTTTATCGTTAGTCGGTCTAAGAACGTTTGGTGACCGACTAGTTGACAATCTAGTCGGTCAACTTTTGTTCTTGGACCGACTAAGTCACTTTGTACTCAGACTAATTCTTTTTGCTCTTAGTCGGTCTACGTTCATTGGCTGACCGACTAGTTGTGAAACTAGTCGGTCAGACAGTCTTCTTGGACCGACTAGATTTCTAGGTCTGAATTTCTATCTCTTCTCAGATCCTCTCTTAGTCGGTCCACGTTGTTTGACTGACCGACTAGTTGATGAACTAGTCGGTCAGTGATTGTTCTTTGACCGACTAATTCTCACAGATTTCTATCCGTTGGAGAATGACCTAACTTGTTTTTATGGGACCCTATAAATACGAACCTAGGTCATTTCTATCTAGGTTAGAGCTTCCATTCAGAGATTCATTGAGATCAAAAGAGATAGCCATTCTCACTCAAATCTAAAGCTCTCTTCCTCACAAGAAACCCATTCTCTCTCATTTCTAGATCTAGAATCCATCTAGAGAGAAGGTTGTTCTTGGTGAGCTCTTCAAGCTATTGCTTGATCCAAGTCTCCAAATCATCCCTAGGCACCGATTGCTGGTCATTTCCTTGGTGCTAGGTCTTGGTGACTTCATCTTCCTCCAATCCTTCATTTCACCATTTGGGTAAGAAAAACTCAAGGTATAGGATTTTGTGCTAAGATTGTTTATTTCATATTAAACTCTTTAATATTGCTTTGTGATTCTCTCGGTTGTGAGAGAAGGTTGTGATCCCGGGTTGTGGGATTCACGTTTGCTATTGCATGTATGATTTGATCTTGTGAAGGTTTTTCACAAGATATTCATAGTGGAAATCTTGAGTTAGGGTTTCTAACTCAAGTATCCGGAGGGGATCCGGGTGGTTGGGACGTAGGATCACCGGGAACAAGTCGGGGAGACTTGGGTGGATCCGAACCTATTAACATCATTTGTTTGCATTGTTAATTTTGTGTTGTCATTCAATTTAAGCTTCCGCAAATTGATTTGGTAGTTGTTTGCAATTTAATTTGGAATTATACTCCTTATTATTTTAAAGTACTATTCACCCCCCCTCTAGTACTTGTGCAGTAGCTAGTAGGGCATTACAATTGGAGACCAAAATTGGAGCTTGTAGAAGAAGCTAGGAGCTCTTTCATCAAAGAGAAGAAGGGCCCAAGACTCAATTTGGAGGACTTTTACAAGGTAGGAATCCTAATTCCTTATGTAGAATTTAGTTTAGGAATGGTTTTCTCATGAATTTAGTAAGTGAAATAATTTGGTGTTAAAATTATGATGGGTTTCATATGTTGAGTTAGTAAGCTAATGTTAGCAAATTTTAGTTTTTGTTATGATTCACATGTTAGTAAGAATCAATTTTTGTACTCATTTATTGCATGAAGTTTCTTGTAGTTTCAAATTAATGTGCTTGTTCTTATGATGGTTAATACTCTAGATTAATATTAGTAAATCATGTTGTAAAATGGAGAGAATAAGAATTATGTTAGCTTGCTAAAAATGATGCTAATTGGTAGTTGTGATGTGTAGAGAATTCATCATATGCTAGTTTCACTTTAATATGAAGTTGCAAGTTATGTAGTTGTACTTGTGTGTAATTGTGTGTGATATATTTAATGTTACCCTTTTTGTAAGTTGGAATTATGTTAAGTAGTTGCAATTATCATAATCTTATTCTCATGCTAGTGTTGACATGTTAATTGTGGCTTTTAACCATGTTAGAACTAGATTTAGAAAGGAATTTAGTTGCTGGAATTTTTGTTGCAGCAGAACATTAACTTGTAAAATTCGTAGAAAATAGTGGAAAATCAGAAAAATAAAATTAAGGACACTACGAAAAACTAGAGAAAATTTCCTACAACTTTGAAGGAGGCCGAGAGCCAATTCTGACTGAAATTAAGGTAACAGAGCCATTCTTTCTGGACTGTCGCATTTGACAAATTTGTGTTGTAATTTTGAGTAGGATTTTTCATAATTGTGCTCTTGCTTTAAGTTAATTTTGAATATGCTAAATTGTGCTTTATTAACATGCTCTTAAGGTGCCTTAATGATGATGTTTAATTACATTGTGATTCATGTGGAAAAAATCATTGATAATGAGATTTCATGTATGTTGGAACATGAGTGGTATTTGAGACCACTAAATGATGCCATGTTAATGAAGTAATGCTTATCAAAGAAAAACTTGTGAGTGAGAATGAGAGTATGACATCGGAGGTTCTCGGTCCATTCTTGAAATGGGTGAGACTTCAGATGTGGGTTTGGGGGAAACACGGGTAAATTGTAGGTGTTAAGGAGCGGACACGATATGATTTCTCACTCGCTTCGTTACTCCCGGAAGTGGGAGTTGACTAGAGTTAGAGAGGCCGTCGGTGCGCTCGTGACGCACCTGGACGGTAAATGATGGTTTTCTCCGTTTGTCCGACAGAAAAACAGAGATGAGTCTCACTCTGGTACCTTGTCCAGTTGGGTACGGAGTTACGAGAGGCCCCTCTAGTGCTCGTGTCGCTGGAGTGGTACCACTTTTCACCCACCCTGGGTGAAGTCCGCTCTCTTAGCAGCCTATGGTTTATTCGAGTTCCAAATACAGAACACCAATTCAATTCATTTAAATTAATCATTTATTACTTCAATTCTGTTCACTGTTGTTTACTTTTAGCACTTGTACTCTGTTTTTAATTTCTGCGTAACTTGTGATAATGTGATACATGTAGTTAATTAGTTAGTTAGGGAGACCAGTTTCTAAACTGGGTTCTACTAGGGTGTTAGGAGTTCCTACTGGGTCACGCGTTGACGTGTCCCATCCCGTGGTTTACAGGTACGAGTTCCGAGCAGTCTTCGGGTGTTTTGGAGCCAGAGATCGGTGCCAGTGCTACCGAGGTAGAGCCTTCAGGAGACTTTGTACAGCTAGATTTCCCGAGGTTAGACTAGTGGGTGCGTTGTACCGGGTGTGTACTTTTGTACTTTTGGGCTGGGTTTTTTTTGTTGTATCGCTTTTTGTACCACCTTGTACAGTTGATGTATGTATGTATATGAACTTAAGTGATGTGATGTGATGTAACTTCTGTGTTGTTGTATTTACTTTTCAGTACTGCGTTTTAATTTCTGTTGGAGCACTTTTCTTCTTACTCTGTGTACTATTCCAGTATTATTACAATGGCCTGCTCATATTTTATATTAAACCACAAAAAATGCCTAGTAGTATTTAGATAAGAGGGCTCGAAGCCTGAGTCTGAATACTACGGCGACCTCGTCAGCTACGCTCCCCGTACTTGGGTGAGTGGGACGTAACATAGTCCGACGTGGACGTGGCCGGCAAGAATCCAAGGGGGATTTTGTTTTCGCCGGGTTCTGCAACGATTACACGAGAATCTTGCCATTGCGTGGGGCCCTCTTGTATGTGATCACCTCCGATGCTAGCCCCGAGGCTGCCTCTTCCTCCGTCTCTGCTCTTAATTCATTTTATTTAGTGGGTAACCTTACCTAGGTTCACCACACCCAACAATTCAACTTTCTACCTCCAACTTTATTCAACCAAAAGAACACATTACACAGAGTGAGTCCCACATCAACTTTCCAACTCCACAATCCAACCACACTTTCCAATAAAATAACACCCAACATCAAATTTTTCTCTATTGAGAATCCACACTACTCAGTTTTCCCCATTTTCACATTCCTACGACAGAACGGGCCGGGATCTTGAAAGACACCTAGAAAGTTGTAAACTGTAGATGAACAAGGCCATAAACAGTAAATTTTCCCTGATTTCGAGCCCACTTTTGAAGCTATGGAATAGGCCCCAACTCTGCCGCAAAGGGAAACAAAATCTCAGTTCACATCAGCTGTATTATGCGTAATTCCAGAACTCGAGTGCGACAAATAGTAACCATACGCGTACAATTTCGTTCTTAAACAATACACGCGGCTTATTTTCATTGGTCTGATTTCATCACCCTGGTGTTCAACTCAATTTGGGAATCCGTGCCGATCATAAATTCCAACGGAAACCATAGGGACCTTTGCCAGTTTGTGTGTGTATATGTAATGCCTTGAATTTTTATTCTTATTCTTTCCCTTTGAGAAATATCGAGAAATTCTTGCAATGAACTGTCTTCAGAATCCTCTGAAGTCCGTGAATTCCTCTTTTTTAATTCCTTTATTATCCTTCAATTTTGTTTGCTGTTTTGATCGATTTTTATTTTGGTAATAATTTATGTTCTTTGATTGCTCCAGATCCTCAGCTCCTTTGCCAATGGGGAAAACCCCTAAAAGCCACTCGAAGAGACCTCCAGTGTTGAATCTGGTACTGATCTCAGAATTTTGTAGAGTCAGTTTCAATCAATGTTTGATGATTATTTTGTAAAGTGAATTGAAATTAACTTTGTTAGTTGCTCGTTTCTGTGTGTAGGGGATGACGAAAGCGGATCGACGCGGAAATTTCAGCATGAATGTGAGTCTGTACGTTTATACTTGATTAATTATGTATTTTTTGCGGTGAATTTGGAAGAGGTGATAATGAAATAGTTGATGCAACTTGTATTTAGACTTTCGCTGGATTTAATTGCTTCTATAATCAATGCTAGACACTTCACCAGTGTAATTTTTGAAACTGTTGGATTTTTAAATTGTAATTCTGAAATGTTTCTTTGCTTTGTTATCACCTTCTCATTTCTGTATATCTGTGGCTAGATATTATTGTTTTTGCGCATGACTACTTTCTACGAGATTTTCATAGAAATATCATTCACTTTGATTTATGTGAGTTGATCTATGAATCGGGCTTGCAAATCATTTTTAAAATCTCTCTTTAGTATGCGTTTCTCTTGGAGCAAAACCCTCACTGCGATAGTTGTGATAGTTGTAAGAGCTCTTTTTTCAAACATTGTGAACATTGAGATTCATTTCTATATATAGCTTTGCAACCTCTATTCAGATAAGGATGCAAATTCTTTCCATTTCCTTCAACCTCTCTTGAAAAAGAAATCCTGTGAAGTTTTATTTTCTATTCTTCATTGTTGTTGATCCCATAGAATTAAAAAACCTCTTTCGTTTTGTTTCATTTTGATGCACATGCACATTTTACTTAAGGTTCTAAGAAATTATGTACTACTTTATTTACTTGATTTACTGCAAGTTTCCATCCGATGGAAATAAAATTTCAGAACTTCGGAAAGAGATACAAATTTGTTCATACAGTCCATGAAAATCAATGTTGATATGATGTACACTTTAATATCGAGAAATCAAAAAATTCTCACGACCAAGTAAACAAACTTTCCAGAATTCCAAGTTAGTAACCTTTTCATATCAATACTCATGCTCAAGTTTCCCTATTTCACAGCTCATATTTTGAATTCAAGTAAAATAATTTATTTCCATCACTTGATGAGAAATTTGTCCATATTTTTAAGATTACTCCACAAAAGCACTCTGCAAGTTGTGCCAAATCTGGTCAAATCAACATATGAGTAGGAAAGCCTTACTAGTTCCTTGATGATCACTTGGCTGGTATCTTGACATGACAATTACACCCATACAATTTATGTTCCCAAGGACCATGACATGGACACATAAGTGTTAGGGTTTTGTGGTAGGGGAAGATGGGGGAATCTAGACTAAGGATTTGATAGAGAGAGATAAATTTGGGCCTTACATCCAGCTAAATCATTCTCCCACTCTAGACACATCTGATGCAAGTATACCTAAAGATGGAAATTAGGGTTCATCGCACCACTAATAATTCTTTTAATTTTAGTCAATCAATTCTCTTCAATAATCTATTTTACAATGAATGACATTTATACCCTTTCATATAAAAGACAAAATTTAATGCGTAAGAAAAACTAATATATCATAATTATGATTCAAAAATTTCCTCTTATAAATTAAGCTAAAAAAGATTCAAATTAAAACTCTTAATAAAAGAAAACTACAAATCCTTATAAACTCTAACCAAATAAAAGAGGAAACTTTCAAAAGTAGCACAAAAAAGTTCTAAACAACTATCCTAAGTAAATACATGCAATTTTTGGCCCTAGTGACATTTTTGTAAATACATGCAAATCAGCCATATATACTCACAGTGAGTGAGGGTTTAGGGTTAGGGTTAGGTTGAATTTAAAGAAAGAAGAAAAGAGAATATGAATAGATTAAGAGCAGGTCTTGGAGAGTTAGCCCTTTATCTTGAGTCAAAGGGTATGAGAGTTGTTCCCTCTCTGATAGGAACCAACAATCTTATTTAAAAATCCTCTTTCCCCCAAATCTCCAAATTTCTTCTACTCAAATCCTAGCCCGTAAGGATGATGTCGTCAACATAAAGATGAAGATTGCAATCTTCAAGCCAACAGTGGCAAAAGATTCGAGGCCGGAGAGTATCGAACAAACAGAAGACTTGCTTATGGCCCTTCTCCGTGGGTGGTGAACTAGATCGAATAAGCAAGCAGACCACAACACTAGAAAAAATAAAATGAATGAACACATTTTTCTTACGCTTTCCTATGAGACCTTACCCTGGCCTTGGGAGTATGGCTATCTGAATAAAGAGGCTTTCGATGGAACCAATAATGTCCATTTATAGGTGCTTAGTAGCCAACAAAAACCAATTTGCAGTGTCGAGTGGTGTTAGTCAATCTGCCTTCTTTACGAGTATTTCAATCATACGACGAGTGTATATTCTTTTATGCACACGCATTTAGTAAGTATGGTTTAGTTTAAAGGGTTGCCTTTAGCTTCAATACCGGGCTCTCTAACTTGATCAGGGTACACTCGGATCATTCTGTCAGTTCATTGGTGTGAGATGGTCAAAAAGGGTAAGAAAGCTGATCTAAGCAATGCAACGACATGGAAGACCTGACAGCATATCTAGGTCATCATACAGAAGAAGAAGAAGAAACTGCACTACACATTCCACCAGTGACGAAGACAAAGCCAGAGATAGAAACCATTGTTCGAGACATGAGAATCTTCCTGTTTCAGATGAGACATTGACCTAACGCACGTTACATGGATTGCTCTAAAATGTTATTAAAAAGAGAAAAAGAAACAAAAGAGATGAGATATATTGAGTGGATTCAAGATCGTAATCATATGATTTGAGTGTTGTGATGGCTTAATCCTATGAAATTTACAACCTAGGACACTTGATTACCTAATTGATTAAACAATTGCATTTGTACGATACTGAATTTTGTTGGTTAATATTATTCTTAATTCATTTTAAGCTTATTGAAGTGAATATGGAGTGTATGACATATTTTTGGAATATTCACTTATTTTGCTAAGATACCAGCAAAAAGCTAGTTGGGGGTGTGATTCTGAGAGAATATTACATTTAACCCCTCATTTAGACCGTATTTTGCGTATATGTAATATCTATTTGATATCTAATAAGTGTATTTTTGTAATATCATTTAATAATAGAATATATCACGTGTTTATACGCAAAATACAACTTTATGGCCTAATTTTGTCTCAATTTTATTTTTCAGGTGAAGCTTGCAATTTTCCGAATCCAACGGCTATTTTTCCATATTTTTCGGAGATCGAAGCAAATTTCAATGAATAAAAAAGACCAATAACTGTAATTGTAAAAGGTGAAAATTAAAAATAAAATAAAAATAAAAGCAAAGCGGGCGAGCCCGCATTAATTGGGCGGGCTGCCGCCCGCTTTGAATAAGCGGGCGCCCGCCTGCTTAGTCAAAGCGGGCAGGCCTGCTTTAATTAGGTGGGTTGCCGCCCGCTTTGATTGAGCGGGCGCCTGTCCGCTCGCTTTGACTGTGCGAGCGCCCGCCCGTGCTGACTACGCGAGCGGCGCCCGCCAGAATTAAAAAAAAGAAAATTCTGTGGGTTGCGGGTTTCGCAACCCGCAGACCCGCCAGCCCTATTTTCCTATTTAAAGGGGTATTTTGAGCATAACTTCATCATCAAAACTCGGAATTGAGTGGTTCTTGAGCCAAAATTCTCTCCATCAAATTCCAGACAAGATTTTGCAGCTTTGGGAGAAGTTTGGGCTCGTTTGGGCATCAAAAGTGGTGAAAAACTCCTTGTTTTCCTTGTTTTTATTAAAATTGTATTAGTTCTGTATTACCATTTGCATTAAAATCATGTTTGTATTAATGAAACTTGTCATTTTTGTTACCATGCTTGGCTAAGGTACTGTTGATGTGTTGTGTGGAAGTTAGTGTTGCTAGGATATTGCGCTTTCATATCTCCATAATTTGTGCAATTATCGAAACTGTTAAAAAACGTTGATTTCTTCATTTTTTGAAATATGCACAATCCGTAGAGGAATCCGCTTAGGATGACATGTCGCGAGGCATCGTCTAAGTGCATCAATCCGTAGAGGAGCCTAATGAGGGTGATGAACCGCGAGTTTCCTCCTTTATACTATATTATTCAAAGAAATCAATTGTTTTTTACGATTATCTTTTTAATTGAAAATCATCGTTTTAAAGTTTTATCATCAGATCCCCATACATTGGCATGGATGCGGGATTGAGAATCTATGGAGAATGAATTGCTTAACCTACTGCAACACTAACGGAAACACAACACACACACGCTTGTTATAAATCATATTTTCACGTTCATGATATTCTATTTCCGTAAAATCTTAAAACGACTTTTACCTCACGTAAAACCCAAATCAAAAATCGCCTTCAAAGGTTGGTTCACCTCTCATCAAATAACTTTTCCCGCTTAATTTTAAATTGTGAAACTTGCAGGCTACTTTGTCCCTGAGGAATACTATCCTGGACTCATCAGGTTTACTACTTGACCGACGTCCTATACTTGGGAATATCAGTGCATCTTTTTGGACCAGTCAAGTTTTTTTGAATCATTTGATGCTGCATGAGAGAGGTTCAAAGACTTGCTGCTTGCATGCCCCCACCATGGATTCGATGAGTACAACCTCATAGGCTTCTTCTACGATGGGCTTCCACCTTCCATGAAGCATTTTGTGGAGATAATGTGCAATGGAGAGTTCTTCGATAAAAAGCTAGCTAAGGTATGAGATTACTTGGAGTCTATAGCGGAGAGTGCACAGACATGTGAAGCGACTCTTGAATACGATCGGACTGACCAGCCTCAATCTTCATCCTGTGGAGGCTCATTTACTTTGAAACCCGAGGAGGCGTTGGAAGGTAAGATGGAAGCCCGCATCACTAAGAAGCTCCAAAACCTAGAGATTAAAGAAGTGAAGGCGGTGGCTATTGAAGAGAAGTGTGCTCTTTGCGACAGTCTGGAGCACAATACATCGAGGTGTCCAACCATTCCAACACTTAAAGATGCGCTCAAGGATCCTAGTCAGGTAAATAATATTTCAAATTCTTATCAAGGGCAATGATTCAACCCGAACGCATACAGTTCAAATTGGCGCAACCACCCCAATCTCAGCTGGCAAAACAAGTCACAAGCTTCTCAACAATACAGTCCACCACCTCAAAACAACTACCAAGGTGGAAATCAGAGAAAGAAGGAGTCTGGCGCAAATCCACATTTTCAGACACTTAATGACACGCTCCAACAGTTCATGCAGCTGCAGCAGAACCAAAATCAACAACTTCAACAACAGCAGCAAGCTCAGTTCCAACAGATGCAACAAATTCAGCAGCAACAACAAACGCAGCAGACTCAATTCCAACAAATGAATGATGGCATCACAAAGCTTATGGCAAGTCTGGAGAAGGGCAAGCTCCCTGTTCAAACACTCCCGAATCCCAACACGAGTTCATCGTCAGCAAACAACATCAAACCATGCCAGGCGGGAACTAATTTGAGGAGTGGAAAAGAAGTTCAAAAGTCTGAGCCGACAAAGGACACTTCTGAGATAGTGGTAGAGGAAGAGGACCGTGGACTGCAAGTACCAGAGGAGAGCTTAAGCAAGGACACAGACGCTACAAAGACGAGAGTTCCAGTACGTGAGCCTTACTCTTCTCCCGCACCATACCCCTAAAGGTTCTTACCTCCAAAGAAAGATAAGTATCAATCTGAAATTCGAGAAATTTTTCAAAGATGTCATATTAACATTCCACTATTAGATGCCATTAATCAAATCCCTGCATATACCAAATTTCTTAAAGACATCTCTACCGTTAAGCGAAATCTCAATGTTAAGAAAAAGAAATTTTAACTCAATAGGTCAGCTCCATATTTCAACATAACACGCCACCCAAATTCAAGGACCATGGATCCCCTACCATTTCTTGCACCGTAGGCACCAAACCGATAGGTCAGGCTCTTCTTGACTTAAGGTCCAGTGTTAACATTTTGCCGTACCATGTGTTTACTCAATTGGGACTTGGGGAATTGAAAGCCACACATGTTATTCTCCAGTTAGCTGATAGATTTGTGAAAATCCCGTGGGGATGTGTTGAGGATGTACTTGTCCAAGTGGATAAGTTTTATTACCCTGTGGACTTTATTGTATTGGACCTTCAAGGACCCTAGTCTGCCACTCCAACACTCATTATTTTAGGTCGACCCTTCCTAGGTACTAGTAATGCTATTATTAACCGCATGAACGGTCAACTTAAGCTTGCAACATGTCTTTGGATTTAAATATTTTTAATGCTTGCAAATTGCCAACAGGGGTAGAGGAGTATGAGGAGGTAAGTATGATTGACGCTCTTGTTGTTGATCACTTTGATGAAGAGTTCGTTTCTGCTATTGATTTTGTTGATCAGTTATGCGACGGTATTGACGATAAATCTTTTTTGCAGGAAGTTGGAGAGGTGTCTCGCACCACATGGGTGTCACGCTTTGAGCCACTACCATTGGAGACACCATGCCAAATGCCATCTGATCTTGAGCATCCACAGATGGAGCTCAAACCATTGCCATCATATTTGAAGTACGCTTATCTTGAAGACAACTGTATATTTCCTGTGGTAATATCTTCCAAACTCTCTTTAGATCAGGAAAATGAATTATTGGTTGTTTTGAAGAAACATAAGGGGGCAATCGGATGCACAATTGTTGATATTAAAGGTATTAGCCCTCCCGTGTGCACACATCATATATATTTAGAAGATGATACCAAACCTACCCGTGAAACACAACGAAGGTTGAGCCCAACCTTAAAAGAAGTTAAGGTTGAGGTCCTGAAATTGCTTGATGCGGGTATCATATATCTCATTTCTGATAGTAGACGGGTTAGTCCAACCCAAGTTGTACCAAAGAAATCTGGGTTAACCGTTGTGAAAAATGAAAATAATGAATTGGTACCCATGAGAGCCGTCACTGGATGGCGTATGTGCATAGACTTTAGGAAGCTTAACTCCAAGACACGAAAAGACCACTTCCCTCATCCCTTCATAGACCAAATTTTGGAGAGAGTGTCTGGACATGAGTTTTACTGCTTCCTAGATGGATATTCCGGTTACTACCAAATAGAAATAGTCCCAGAGGATCAGGAGAAGATCACGTTCACTTGTCCCTTTGGAACTTTTGCTGTTCGGAGGATGCCGCTTGGTTTGTGCAACGCCCCTGCAACTTTTCAGCGGTGCATGTTAAGTATATTTGATGATATGGTTGAAAAGATTGTAGAAGTATTTATGGATGATTTTTAAGTATATGGTAACTCATTTTCTGATTGTTTGACTAACTTGGCTTGTGTGTTGAATAGATACATCGAAAAGAACATGCTTCTTAACTGGGAAAAATGTCACTTCATGACCACTGAGGGCATCGTCCTTGGTCACATAGTCTTCAGGGAAGGAATATAGGTAGACAAAGCCAAGGTGGAAGTCATCGAAAAGTTACCTACTCCCAAATGCGTTAAGGACATTCGGTCCTTCCTTGGTCATACCGGATTCTACAGGCGGTTCATAAAGGATTTTAGTTTGATTTCACGTCCTTTATGCACACTTCTTATGCACGACATTGAATTCATTTGGACAGAAGAGCGTAAAAACTCTTTTAATACTTTAAAACAATCACTTATATCTTCTCTCATTTTGCAGGTACCTAATTGGACACTGCCGTTGAAACATGTGTGACGCCAGCAATTTTGCAATTGGCGCAGTTCTTGGACAACGAAAAGACAAATCTCCGGTTGTCATTTACTACGCAAGCAAACGCTTGAATGAAGCTCAGAGGAACTACACTACCACAGAGAAGGAGTTGCTTGCCGTAGACTTTGCATTGGAAAAATTCAGGAGCTACATTTTGGGATTTTCCATTATTATTTTTACTGATCATTCCACTCTTAAATATCTTTTGGCCAAGAAAAATGCAAAGCCAAGGCTTCTACGTTGGATTTTACTTTTGCAGGAGTTCCAGGTGCAGATTAAAGATAAGAAAGGAGTTGAAAATCATGTGGCCGACCATCTTTAACGGCTAACAATTGGTACAGAGTCTGCTTTCAATCCTATTGAAGACTCCTTTCCAGATGAGCACATATTTGCCGTCTCCACACTTCCATGGTATGCGGATATTGTCAATTACTTGGTAACTGGTAAGACCCCCTCAACTTGGTCAATTCAGGATAAAAGCGGTTTAATCACGAGGTGTTCAATTGAACACCTATATTCATTATTGTAAAATAGATTAAGAATGTCCCCCACATGCACTCTCGTGACAAAAATGTAAGACATTGTCTATTTCTTGGTTTGGTATACATCTCCTCACTATTTGGTCATTGCAATATTTATAAAGATATGGATCATCAAAGAAAAATGATTTTAACTCGTGATTAAACCGTTTTATCCTGAATTGACCAAGTTGAGGGGGTCTTACCAGTTACCAAGTAATTGACAATATCCACATACCATGGAAGTGTGGAGACGACAAATATGTGCTCATATGGAAAGGAGTCTTCAATAGGAATGGAAGCAGACTCTGTACCAATAGTTAGCCGTTAAAGATGGTCGGCCACATGATTTTCAACTCCTTTCTTATCTTTAATCTGCACCTGGAACTCCTGCAAAAGTAAAATCCAACGTATAAGCCTTAGCTTTGCATTTTTTGGCCAAAAGATATTTAAGAGCGGAATGTTCAGTAAAAATAATAGTGGAAAATCCCAAAACGTAGCTCCTGAATTTTTCCAATGCAAAGTCTACGGCAAGAAACTCATTCTCTGTGGTAGTGTAGTTCCTCTGAGTTTCATTCAAGCTTTTGCTTGCGTAGTAAATGACAACCGGAGATTTGTCTTTTCTTTGTCCAATAACTGTGCCAATTGCAAAATTGCTGGCGTCACACATGATTTCAAACGGCAGTGTCCAATCAGGTACCTGCAAAATGGGAGAAGATATAAGTGATTGTTTTAAAGTATTAAAAGAGTTTTTACGCTCTTTTGTCCAAATGAATTCAATGTCATGCATAAGAAGTGTGCATAAAGGACGTGAAATCAAACTAAAATCCTTTATGAACCGCCTGTAGAATCCGGTATGACCAAGGAAGGACCGAATGTCCTTAACGCATTTGGGAGTAGGTAACTTTTCGATGACTTCCACCTTGGCTTTGCCTACCTGTATTCCTTCCCTGAAGACTATTTGACCAAGGACGATGCCCTCAGTGGTCATGAAGTGACATTTTTCCCAGTTAAGAAGCATGTTCTTTTCGATGCATCTATTCAACACACAAGCCAAGTTAGTCAAACAATCAGAAAATGAGTTACCATATACTTAAAAATCACCCAGAAATACTTCTACAATCTTTTCAACCATATCATCAAATATACTTAACATGTACCGTTGAAAAGTTGCAGGGGCGTTGCACAAACCAAGTGGCATCCTCCGAAAAGCAAAAGTTCCAAAGGGACAAGTGAACGTGATCTTCTCCTGATCCTCTGGGACTATTTCTATTTGGTAGTAACCGGAATATCCATCTAGGAAGCAGTAAAACTCATGTCCAGACACACTCTCCAATATTTGGTCTAGGAAGGGATGAGGGAAGTGGTCTTTTCGTGTCTTGGAGTTAAGCTTCCTAAAGTCTATGCACATACGCCATCCAGTGGCGGCTCTCATGGGTACCAATTCATTATTTTCATTTTTCACAACGGTTAACCCAGATTTCTTTGGTACAACTTGGGTTGGACTAACCCGTCTACTATCAGAAATGAGATATATGATACCCGCATCAAGCAATTTCAGGACCTCAACCTTAACTTCTTTTAAGGTTGGGTTCAACCTTCGTTGTGGTTCACGGGTAGGTTTGGTATCATCTTCTAAATATATATGATGTGTGCACACTGGAGGGCTAATACCTTTAATATCAACAATTGTGCATCTGATTGCCCCCTTATGTTTCTTCAAAACAACCAATAATTCATTTTCCCGATCTAAAGAGAGTTTGGAAGATATTACCACAGGAAATATACAGTTGTCTTCAAGATAAGCGTACTTCAAATATGATGGCAATGGTTTGAGCTCCATCTGTGGATGCTCAAGATCAGATGACATTTGGCATGGTGTCTCCAACGGTAGTGGCTCAAAGCGTGGCACCCATGTGGTGCGAGACACCTCTCCAACTTCCTGCAAAAAAGATTTATCGTCAATATCGTCGCATAATTGATCAACAAAATCAATAGCAGAAACGAACTCTTCATCAAAGTGATCAACAACAAGAGCGTCAATCATACTTACCTCCTCATACTCCTCGACCCCTGTTGGCAATTTGCAAGCATTAAAAATATTTAAATCCAAAGACATGTTGCCAAAGGAAAGCTTAAGTTGACCGTTCATGCGGTTAATAATAGCATTACTAGTAGCTAGGAAGGGTCGACCTAAAATAATGAGTGTTGGAGTGGCAGACTAGGGTCCTTGAAGGTCCAATACAATAAAGTCCACGGGGTAATAAAACTTATCCACTTGGACAAGTACATCCTCAACACATCCCCACGGGATTTTCACATATCTATCAGCTAACTGGAGAATAACAGGTGTGGCTTTCAATTTCCCAAGTCCCAATTGAGTAAACACATGGTATGGCAAAATGTTAACGCTGGACTTTAAGTCAAGAAGAGCCTGACCTATCAGTTTGGTGCCCATCGTGCAAGAAATGGTAGGGGATCCATGGTCATTGAATTTGGGTGGCGTGCTATGTTGAAATATGGAGTTGACATGTTGAGTTAAAATGTCTATTTCTTAACATTGAGATTTTGCTTGACAGTAGAGAGTTCTTTAAGAAATTTGGCATATGCAGGGATTTGATTAATGACATCTAATAGTGGAATGTTAATCTGACATCTTTGAAAAATTTCTCGAATTTCAGATTGATACTTATCTTTCTTTGGAGGTAAGAGCCTCTGTGGGTATGGTGCATGGGAGAGTGAGGCCCGGGGTACTGGAACTCTCGTCTTTGTAGCGTCTGTGTCCTTGCTTAAGCTCTCCTCTGGTACTCCTTGTGGTTCACGGTCCTCTTCCTCTACCACCATCTCAGAAGTGTCCTTTGTCGGCTCAGACTTTTGAACTTCTTTTCCACTCCTCAAATTAGTCCCCGCCTGGCATGGTTTGATGTTGTTTGCTGACGAAGAACTCGTGTTAGGATTCGGGATTATTTGAGCAGGCAGCTTTCCCTTCTCCAGACTTGCCATAAGCTCTGTGATGCCATCATTCATTTGTTGGAACTTAGTCTACTGCGTTTGTTGCTGCTGCTGAAGTTGTTGCATTTGTTGGAACTGAGCTTGCTGCTGTTGTTGAAGTTGTTGATTTTGGTTTTGCTGCAGCTGCATAAACTGTTGGAGCGTGTCACCGAGTGTCTGAAAATGTGGATCTGCGCCAAACTCCTCCTTTTTTCTCTGATTTCCACCTTGGTAGTTGTTTTGAGGTGGTGGACTGTATTGTTGAGAAGCTTGTGACTTGTTTTGCCAGCTGAGATTGGGGTGGTTGCGCCAATTTGAACTGTATGCGTTCGGGTTGAATCATTGCCCTTGATAAGAATTTGAAATATTATTTACCTGACTAGGATCCTTGAGCGCATCTTTAAGTGTTGGAATGGTTGGACACCTCGATGTATTGTGCTCCAGACTGTCGCAAAGAGCACACTTCTCTTCAATAGCCACTGCCTTCACTTCTTTAATCTCTAGGTTTTGGAGCTTCCTAGTGATGCGGGCTTCCATCTTTGCTTCCAATGCCTCCTCGGGTTTCAAAGTAAATGTGCCTCCACGGGATGAAGGTTGAGGCTGGTCCGTCCGATCGTAGTCAGAAGTCGCTTCCCAAGTCTGTGCACTCTCAGCTATAGACTCCAAGTAATCCCATGCCTCAGCTGGCTTTTTGTCGAAGAACTCTCCATTGCACATCATCTCCACAAGCTGCTTCATGGAAGGGGGAAGCCCATCATAGAAGAAGCCTATGAGGCGGTACTCATCGAATCCATGGTGGGGGCATGCAAGCAGCAGGTCTTTGAACCTCTCCCATGTAGCATCAAATGATTCATTTCCCTTCTGCGAGAAGTTCACAATCTGTTTCTTCAGCCACTGAGTCCTGTGCAAAGGAAAAAACTTTTTAAGAAACTCCGCTTGTAAATTTACCCATGAAGTAATAGAGTGCGAAGGTAAAGCGTTGAGCCAATTCTTCGCCTTATCCTTTAGTGAAAATGGAAAGAGTTTAAGATATATAGTTTTATTGCTCGTCTTTCCATCTACACATGTTAGGCAAACATACTCAAATTCCTTTATATGTAAGTATGGATTCTCCCTCTCTATACCGTGATAGGTAGGGAGAAGCTGAACCATTCCTGGTTTTAGACTAAAGGAATTAGTATCGGCAGAGAGCACGATGCATGAGCCAGAAGCAGACCTAGTAGGTCTGAGCATATCTCTAAGCGACATATCTCCAAAAGTTTGAGAGTGGTCATCATTGTCATTCCCACTGGTGTCATTTGTGTTGTGTGCCATATTCACGTGTCTAACTAATCCGTGTCTTAGGAGTTCTAAGCCACATAAAGAAATAAGAACACAAAAGATGATTTTTGTTGGTTTTATTTTATCTCAAGCTAATTTTTATGGGTTTTGAAAATATTAATGCGAAATTAAAGCAAACAAAAAAACACAAAATTCAAAAAAATGGATATACAAAGTTTTTATACACAAAAAAGTGGAACGATCTCACTGAATTTTCTAAGTTAATTGGAAACCGTAAAAGATGTAGACCGTTGTCCTCGGCAATGATGCCAAAAACACGACTGGTTCAAAAAGATGCACTGATATTCCCAAGTATAGGACGTCGGTCAAGTAGTAAACCTGGTGAGCCCAGGATTGTATTCCTCAGGGACAAAGTTGCCTACAAGTTTCACAATTTAAAATTTAGCAAGAAAAGTTATTTGATGAGAGGTGAACCACCCTTTGAAGGCGATTTTTGATTGGGGTTTTACATGAGGTAAAAGTCGTTTTAAGATTTTACGGAAATAGAATATCGTGAACGCGAAAATATGATTTATAACAGGCATGTGTGTTGTGTTTCCTTTAGTGTTGCGGTAGGTTAAGCTATTCATTCTCCATAGATTCTCAATCCCGCATCCATGCCAAGGTATGAGGATCGGATGATAAAGCTTTAAAAACGATGATTTTCAATTAAAAAGATAATCGTAAAAACATTTGATTTCTTTGAATAATAAAGTATAAAAGTTGAAACTCGCGGTTCATCACTTTCCTTGGGCTCCTCTACGGATTGATGCACTTAGACAATGCCTCGCGGCATGTCATCCTAAGCGGATTCCTCTACGGATTGTGCATATTTCAAAAAAAAATGAAGAAATCGACGTTTTTAACAGTTTCGATAATTGCACAAATTATGGAGATATGAAAGCAATATCCTAGCAACACTAACTTCCACACAACACATCCACAGTACCTTAGCCAAGCATGGTAACAAAAATGACAAGTTTCATTAATACAAACATGATTTTAATGCAAATAGTAATACAAAACTAATACAATTTTAATAAAAACAAGATAAAACAAGGAGTTTTTCACCACTTTTGATGCCTAAACAAGCCCAAACTTCTCTCAAAGCTGCAAAATCTTGACTGAAATTTGATGGAGAGAATTTTGGCTCAAGAATCACTCAATTCCGAGTTTTGATGATGCAGTTATGCTCAACATACCCCTTTAAATAGGAAAATGGGGCTGGCGGGTCTGCGGGTTGCAAAACCCGCAACCCACAGAGTTTTCTTTTTGTTTTAATTCTGGCGGGCGTCGCCCGCATGGTCAGCGCGGGCGGGCGCCCGCACAGTCAAAGCGGGCCCGCTTTGACGGTGCGGGCGCCCAATTAAAGCGGGCGGCAGCCCGCCCAATTAATGCGGGCCCGTCCGCTTTGCTTTTATTTTTGTTTTTTTAATTTTCACCTTTACAAGTACATTTATTGGGCCCTCTAATTCATATAAATTTGTTCCGATCTCCGAAAAATATGGAAAAATAGCCGTTGGATTCGAAAATTGCAAGCTTCACCTGAAAAATAAAATTGAGACAAAATTAGGCCATAAAGTTGTATTTTGCGTATAAACAAGTGATATACTATATTATTAAATGATATTACAAAAATACACTTATTAGAAATCAAATAGATCATGGATTGAGGTCTCGCCCGATACCGCTTGGTTTCGGGCGTATCGGACCGGTCCCGCCCAGTACTGGTCCGATACGGATGCCAGAAATCGGTATCGGCCGGAACCCTAGGGTTCCGGCTAGAAAAAGTAAAAAAAAAATTGAAAAGAAAAATTCAAGAGGCCCAGTGACTGAACAAACAGGACCCCTAACCCTAACCCTACACCCTAATCCAAACAAGAAGAAAAGAACCCGTGATTTTCCCCACCCCGTGAGTGAACAGCAACCCCCGTGATCAAACACAGCAAGCAAAAAAGGACTCATGTGATTCAACAGGAAGGAGAAAGAGCTTTTAAAAGGGGGAGAAGTCACGTTACTTACCTCTGCGTCGAGCAAAAAAATCGAAATTTTCTCGCCAAATTTGACCGGAGCAACCCTAGCCCGTGGCCATTCTCGCGGAGGACCGGAGCAACCCAATCGCAGCAACCCTCGGCCATTCTCGCAGACCTGAGCAACCCTAGGACCGGAGCAGACCAAGCGGAGCACCCGGAGCTGAGCAATCGGGGAAGACGCGACGGCAGATAGCCCAAGCCCTCGCCATTCTCGCGGGCGAATCGAAGGGGAAATTGAAGGGAGACGACGAAATCGAAGGGGGACGGCGAAATCGATGGGTTAGTCTCGCTCTCGCCAATCTCGCGGGCGGATTAAAGGGGAATTCGAAGGGAGACGACGAAATCGAACGAATTCGAAGGGAGACGACGTAATCGAATGTTAGTGTCTCATTTATAACTTAAATTTTGCTTAATTACAAAACCGCCCACAGTATATCGCATATTTACAAGTTTGCCAGTGAACTAAAACCTAATTACTAACTGTAATGGCTAATTCGTAAATAAATGGAACTGGATGAGCACGTCTAATGGCATATTTGTAAATAAACTGAACTGTAGGGGATATGTTGAAACTGTTGGTAATAGTGCGGTTGGGTCAATTACCAAACTACCCTTTATGTTCATTATAATTACAAGTTTGACATTAATAGAGAACACACTTAATAGATAGAATGGCATACTTGTAAATAAATAGAAATGCTAGCCTTATTAGACAATGCGTGTTTTGATATTTTAAAATACAAATAAATAAATATATATACGGTAAAATAATGTAAAATATGTAAGAAATACGTCAAAATACGGAAAATACGTAATAAATACAGAAAAATTGTTTAAAATACAAAATAAATACGTAAAAATTATTTAAAATACAAAATAAATACGAAAAAAATACGAAAACCACATAATAAATATAGAAAAATACTTAAAATACATAATAAATCCTAAAAATACTATATAGACTCCTAAAAATACTATATGGCTAACATCAATTTAATTACCATATAATACGTGGTTAGATGAAAAAATACTTAAAATAAAAGAGAAGCTTAAAATAAAAGAGAAGCTGCATTAAATGTCGCAACAGTGCCCTGAAAATTTCCCCATTAAATGTCGCACCGCGTGCTCTTCGTGTCGGGTAAAAAAACCGGATTAGGGTCACCCGCTCTAACAATGCTAATTTTAAAAAAAAACTAATAAATACAAATAGAAGTTAAGGAATTTTTGGCAGAAAATACTAGGTACTTAAGTCCTTATACTACAGAGATACGAATAAAAATACCAATAAATAGTAATAAATATTAAGTACTAAAATACTAAAACATACTACAAAATCTAATAAATATTATAAAAATTACTAAAGAAATACTAAAAATTAAAACATAAACACCGAAATTAGTAAAAAGTAAAAAATACTTAAACATACTGAAGAAATTAATGTTAAATAAATGGAAATACTGGATGGAGAACACACTTAATAGATAGAATGTCATACCTGTAAATAAATGGAAATACTGGACTTATTAGAAACTGCGTGTTTTGTTATTTTAAAATACAAATAAATATATAAAAATACGGAAAAATACTATAAAATATGTAAGAAATATGGAAAAATAAGTTAAAATACGGAAAATACATAATAAATATGGAAAATACTTTAAAATACATAATAAATACGAAAAATTATTTAAAATACAAAATAAATACGGAAAAATATGGAAAACAATAAATATAGAAAAATACTTAAAATACATAATAAATCCTAAAAATACTACATGGACTCCTAAAGATACTATTTAAAATACATAATAACTACAGAAAAATTGGTTAAAATGCAAAATAAATACGGAAAAATACGGAAAACGCATAACAAATATAGAAAAATACTTAAAATACATAATAAATCCTAAAATGCTATATGGACTCCTAAAAAATACTATTTGTCTACCATCAATTTAATTACCATATAATACGTGGTTAGAGGAAAAAATACTAAAAACAAAAGAGAAGCTACATTAATTAATAATCAATTAACTACTTAAAATACTAAAAATATGTTAGAACTTAAAATACTAAAATTTTCTAGTAATAGTACTTAAGGGATTGGTTATAAAAATAATAGTAAATACGTAATACTTAAAATACTAAAATTTTCTAATAAAAATATGTTAGAACTTATAACAGATTGGTTATAAAAATACAATAGATATACGACAAATTGCATGTTATTATTTATGGGATAAATTTTTAAGTTGCATGTTATTATTTAATGGATAATTTGTTAAACTGTTCATGTAAATAATTATGCGATAATTATTTAAAGGTTAGAAACTTAATTTTATGTGATATTTAAGTTGCTTATCTGCATGCTAAATTTTATGAGATAAAATTTAGTTGACATGTTTTATTGGTAATTCTATTTTCTTGCATATTATATGATAATTCAAGAAAGCCTCTTAGGTTAGCCATTAAAATTCTTCTAAAACTTATGAGATGAATTTTAGATTGACATGCTATGTTTAGTAATTTGTTACAATTATTAAATACCTACTTCCTGATTAGGTTTGTCCTTTCCAACGATTATTATTTTAAATGTTCTAATGATAATTTTGATAAAAGGGTACACTTTAAATTGTTGTAGTGTGAATTTATTAAAATCCTAATACATGATTAGAATAGCACGTTGAAACAAATAAAACCTTATAGTTGATAAGGACTTTAATAAAAGTTATTAACGAATCATAATAAATTCAAATTTTAGGATTCAACTAGTTGATAGGATTAACTAGTTTTAATAAAAGCCTTTTAGTTGATGGCAAACATATGAATGATAAGTTTCCTTCAATGGACCATGATCTGGCTCAATGAGCTTGGCTAAGTTTGTTGGATCACCCTAGCTAGACTGGGGATTAGTGATCATGGCTTAGTCAATTTCCTGACCGTGTTTCGCTGGACCGCAAGGATACAAATCATGATTATGTGACACCGTCGACTATATCTAAGTCTAATACGTTAATAATTTTTTCAAGATTAATCGTAACGCTTGTTTTATGGTGCAGTAATTAACATGTCTCGAAGAACTCCAAAGGAGAAGACGGTGGATATTGGGTGCTCTCGCTGTAAAATAATCGCAGATAACCATAGACATATAAGGTGCAACTATTACCGGGAAGAAATGCATGGGGCGTGCCTCGCCTTAAAGAACACTTGGCGGGAATTACCGGGGATGTGCTGACATGCCCCGAGGCACCTAAAGAAGTGCGTGAAGAGATGAGAGCACACATATTTCAAAAGAAGAATGAAAGGGTACATGCCAGACTTGAGAAGAAGAGGATGGAGGAGGAGATAAGGGCAAGGCATACAGAGGAAATATCAGATGAATCAGATGAGTATGCGGATGACACCAAGGAGGCGAGGGACCTTAGAAGAGCTCTTAGAAGAAGTATGCAAGAACTTGTCGAAGAAGAGATTAGAAGTGAGGGCAGAATAATGGGAGCAGGATCGTCTGGTTCTGGGGCCTCTGGGCTAGCCAAATCGGGTAGTCGTGCAGGTCGAATGGCCGGTATGTTCGCGTGTGGTTCTGCTCGCGATGTTCAGCCAACCGGTAGACCAACCGGTGCTCTCAGACCCGGTGCCGACCCTTTTTCTCAAACGAAGAAGGGTAAATCCCAGGCAACCATAAAGAATACCTTCATGAAGAATGCCAAGGCCTATGTCGGTCGAGATATGGCCAATTTTTTCTACTTCAACCACACACCATACAATTGGACCAATAGCCCATATTACAGGCCCATGGTGGATGCTATTGCGGAATCGGGACGTGGCGTTGCTTCACCCACTGCTTGGGAGCTGGCACACACATACTTGGACATTGAGTATGAAGAGATCAAAAATTATGTAGAAACTTTTCGTGTTCAGTGAGATGAATACGGTTGCACACTGATGTACGATGGCTGGACAAAACAAAACAAAAGGAAGATTATTAACTTCCTTGTGTATTCGACCCACGGGACGGTGTTCCTGGACTCTGTGGATGCAACCGACCAATTCCAGAACGGTCCTTACATATTTGATCTTATGGACAAATATGTAGAACTAATTGGGGAGCATAGAGTAGTCCAAGCAGTTATCGACAACGGGGCAAACTACAAGTCAACTGGGTAGCTGCTGATGCGAAAGAGACATCATCTGTATTGGACCCCGTGTGCGGCACATTGTATCGACTTGATATTTTCTGACATGGTAAAAGAAGTCAAAAATATTGTCGCACAAAGTCAGATGATAACAATATTCATATACAACAAAAGATGGGTGCTCAGCTTGATGAGAAGAGAGAGGGGTGGAAAAGAGTTGATCCGGCCTGCGATAACAAGATTTGCAACCCACTTCATTGCTTTGGACTCTCTATATGCGCACCGAGATGACCTGCGGAGAATGATCACATCCAGGAACTGGTCTGATAACTTTCCAAGGCTTAAACCAAAAGATAGGGACGTTGGAAACAACGTGTACGATCTGATTCACGGCGATGAATTCTGGCTGACTTCTCTAATGTCATCGCCGTATTTGAGCCCCTGGTGAAGGTTCTTCGAATGGTCAACAGCGATGATAAGGCCGAGATGGGGGTATCTCTACGAGGCCATGGACCGTGTAAAAGAGGAAATTCGGAAGAATGTTGGTAGGGGACACAGAAAATGGTGGGACATGATCGACAAGAGATGGGATAAGCAGCTACATCAAGAAATTCATGCTGCATGCTATTTTCTGAATCCTCGCTTTCAATACTCCTCCAATGCAACAAACGACAACGAGGTGCTGGTTGGACTCAGACGCGTGATCGAGAGGCTTAAACTAGACATCTCGAAGCAAATTGACATTGACAGAGAGGTAAATGAAATTCGGATATTTTTATTTTGATATATGATTCGATGTAGCAGTTCACATTCTAAAATTATGATTGATAATTGTAGCTGGAGGCCTATAAGATGAGAGTTGGTTATTTCGGCTCCGCTAAGGTGGAAATAGCGATAACAAGGGTCACTCCAGGTATCTATATGGATCTTAGATTTCTATATGTTCCTTATAAAACGATCCATCTTTTCTGACCACTGGAACTTGTTGCAGCTCAATGGTGGATAAGCGTTGGGTTAGAGCAAGCTCCAACGCTTACACGATTAGCTATGCGTGTGTTGAGCCAAACTGTCTCTTCGTGCAACTGTGAACGAAACTGGATCACCTTCTCACTCATTCACACTAAGACCAGGAACAGGCTAACAAATCGATCAGCTGGTCTATGTGCATTATAATATGAGACTGCGACATAGACATGCGAGAAGGAGCGAGAAGGCCGATCACCAGCTGATCGATTTGGATCAGATTTTTCACGAGGATGATCCATTGGAGGAATGGACCAGGGAGACAGAAGAGATGTTGCTCAATGACAGAGACAATTCTTGGTTGGACGAGGCGCTTGTGGAAGCAGAACGTACACGAAGCAACTAGCCGCGACCAAGTCACGCCCATGCGAATATCACGTACAAGCGAAAGAAGGCAGCCACTCGGGCTCGGCACGATAGCGATGATGCTTCGTCTCCCGATGACCAAGGTCCTAAGACGGAGGTTGTGGTGCGTCGGCATCCGTTCGCCCTGCTGAGAGACGTGGAGACCATACTTATGATACACAACATTTGCATGGGTATAGAGAGCATGATAGGCAGCACAGTGAAGAATGGGGGGACGATGCCTACGATAAACACTCTGAATATCAAGGGTATCAACGTGCTTCTGATTATTATGGAGGTTATGATATTCCTGCCATTCATAAATCTTATTCCGGTGGATACTCAGGAAGCCAAGGCGGTTATTGCGCACCATACATACACTCTGATGTCTATCCTGATTATGATAGTCAATACAAGTACGGTCCGAACGTGACTGAGCAGTCCAGCAGTCAAGGCAGTTATGACACGCCTTTCATCGAGCAGAGCCGGCCCTCAGCATATGATAACATGATGATATCTTTTTTAGGCCCGGAACAGATGTAGTATTCATATCCTCCTTACTACCATGCACCACAGTCGGATGATGAGAACTACGAATGAGATTGTTGTATCTTTTTATTTATTTTCTTTATTTTTGTATCTTTTGATGTATTTTATTCAGCTTTTGTATTATGAAGGCAGATTTATGGTTTATCAATATTTATCGTTCTTTACTTCTTTTATATCTATGAAAAATACATGAAACATACATGAAAAATAAAGAAAATGCATATAATTTCAAGAAAATACCGAAAATACCGAAAAAATACTTGCAGATCTTTAAATACCGAAAAATACAGGAAAATACAGCAAAGTATAAAATACAAGAAAATACCGAAATACAGGAAAATACAGGAAAATACAGCAAAGTATCTCCGATACCGATACCGAAACAAAACTACCGATACGAACGATATGGACGATATCGAAACTTGCTTCCGAAACCGCCAAAATGGGCGATACCGATACCGAAACCTAAATTTTGGGCGGAGCGATACCCTCTCCGAAACCGATACCTAAAACCTTGAAATAGATATTACATATACGTAAAATACTATCTAAATGAGGGGTTAAAATGTACTATTCTCTCAGAATCTTGCCTCAGTAGCACGCTTTCACCTCTGTAAATTGGTTCTGTTCATGTGGCTCATAGATATTTCAAAGCTGGCTTAGGACAGTTGGATATGAAACGCTCACAAAGACTCCCTTCGAAAAAAGATGGAAAAGAACGACATGGGATGAACTTGCTCTCAGTTTCTGTCTGCCCGCACCTCTGATGAATAAAAATCCAAGCACATAAATTTATTATATTACCATACAGACTATGATTTGAGTAGAAGAAATTTGGGGATTTGGGAAAAAAGATGATTTTAATAGATAATCAAGAGAGATACAAAGATAGTTGGTTCCAATTCGAGAGGGAACCACTCTCGTACCTTTTGATTCAATATGAAGGGCTAACTCTCCAATACCTACTCTTAATCTACACCTATTCTTCTTTCTTTAAATTCCACATGAAAACAGTCCTAACCCTCCATGTTTATATATAGGGCTGATTTGTCTATATTTACAAAATGTCATTAGGGCCCAAAATTACAAAATTGCCACCCGGAGTCCAAAATCACTAGATTGTCACCGGTGTGGCTGCAACCCCCATTCCTAACACTACACCGTTTCCGAAAAACCACATTGTTCTCAAAGTGGTGCATGAAGTCCATGAACATGCTAGGGATTGCTCGTTTTCTCTCAGATAAAAGGGAAGCTTATTCCCCTCCAGGATTAAAGGGCCACCCCAGATCGTCGCCACCCTCCGTAGATGTTCATGTGGCTGATCACTAAACATCCGGGTCAGTGTGACCCCAGACAGTGCTCCATGCCAAGCTTGCCCGAAGCTCCGTCGTGCCCAGAGTGCTATCGCCATGGCTCAGGAAGGCATCCGCCTGTGACCCGGGGTTTGTAGGGCCCTTGAAAGGCCGCCCAGGGGTGTGGGCCCTTGTGTGGCCTGTCTGACGCCTGCCAGGTCCTCGCGGGGCCCAAGGCGGCTTGCCTAGCATTGGACGGCCCGTCGGGTTGTCGAAGGCCCTCATGCTGTCTGTCCAGGTGCCTTCGGTACCCCAATGATCCGCCAAGGGGTTGTTGGGCCTTTGACTGCGAGTAAGGGGGCTGTCGCCCTCCTTTGTCGATCCGTAACCAAATTGACGCCTTTTCCATTCTTTTGGCTCAAAGGTGACTCCTTTTGTCCCAGATCCGTGATAGGAACCAAGGTAAAGATACGTTTTTTATTGATATAAATTGAAATAAAGATAGATCGATTACACTTAAAGAGGACAATCGCTCTCCCAAGATGCCGATTGATAAGGGACGTCCACACCCTCCCTAAATCGAAGAAACTTCTCCTATCAAATAACCAAAAACACTCACGATTTGCGTATAATAGGGCAGGCCCGTCGGGTTGCCGAAGGCCCTCATGCTGTCTGTCCAGGTGCCTTCGGGTAACCCAATGATCCGCCAAGGGGTTGTTGGGCCTTTGACTGCGAGTAAGGGGGCTGTCGCCCTCCTTTCGCTTCATCCTCGCCCTCCTATCGGATGTCGATCCGTAACCAAATTGACGCCTTTTCCATTCTTTTGGCTCAAAGGTGACTCCTTTTGTCCCAGATCCGTGATAGGAACCAAGGTAAAGATACGATTTTTATTGATATAAATTGAAAATAAAGATAAATCGATTACACTTAAAGAGGACAATCACTCTCCTAAGATGCCGATTGATAGGGGACGTCCACACCCTCCCTAAATCGAAGAAACTTCTCCTATCAAATAACCAAAACACTCACGATTTGTGTATACTAGGGCAGGTTAGCCTCCCCTCATATTTATAGTAATCCTAACTAAAGTCTAATTACCATAATACCCGTACAATAATAAAATAACACAAAACATAATAAAATATGCCCAAAACTGGGCCGGATCTTACATTACTCCACACCAAAAATCCATATTGTCCTCAAGGTGACGCATGAAGTCTGTGGGCCTTCCGTTTCAAGTAGAATGCAAGACTCCTCTCGGGTCAAAAGGAGAATGGTCTCCACTTTCAACGACGTCCTGAAAAATATCATTGGGCTAAGACGGGGCCCAAAACTCGTCGTCAGGCTCACACAAATAAGCCTCCAGATCCGAAACTTCCACCGCTGCCTTCTGATCTGAAACTTCCGTCGCCTTTCGGATCTGAAAATTCCGCCGTCTGATTTAAAACTTTCGCTGCCTCCAGATTTGAAACTTCCGTCGCCCTCTTCAGATCTGAAATTCCACCGCCGCATTCAGATCTGAAAATTCCGTCGCCTTCAGATCTGAAACTTCCGCAGTCGTCAAATCTGAAACTTCCGCCGCCTCCAGATCTGAAACTTCCGCAGTCATCAAATCTGAAACGCCGTCAAATCTGAAACTTCCGCCGCCTCCAGATCTGAAACTTCCGCCAACGCCTCCAAATCTAAAACTTCCACCGCCTTCAGATCCAAATCTAAAATTTTTTGTCGCATTCAGATCTGAAATTTTTGTCGCCTTCAGATCTGAAACTTTTGCTGCCTTTGGATCTCTGAAACTTCCGCCGCCGCCGGATCTGAAACTTCCGCTGCCTCTAGATCTGAAACTTGGCCGCCGCCACCTTCAGATCTGAAACTTCCGCCGTCTTCTTTGCCGCCACAAGTCCTGAAATTTGTTGTATGCGTTGTTGATTTGATTGCCTCATCTGTTGATTCAATTGTTGGGCATGAAGGACTAATTGCATGACGGCCTCCAAATCTTTCGTCATGGATCTCATCCAATCCGCCATGGATCATTGCTCTGATACCAAAATGATAGGAACCAAGGCAAAGATACGATTTTTATTGATATAAACTGAAAATAAAGATATATTGATTACACTTAAAGGGGATAATCGCCATCACAAGACGCCGATTAATAGGGAACGTCTGCATCCTCCTTAGATCGATGAACTTTCTCCTCTCAAATAACCAAAACACTCACAATTTCTGCGTACTAGGGCCGGCTAGTCTCCCCTCTTATTTATAATAATCCTAACTAAAAGTCTAATTACCACAATACCCTTACAATAATAAAATAACACAAAACATAATAAAATAGGCCCAAAATTGGGTCGGATCTAACAATCTGCCTCAAAGTTGTCGTTGATTCTCAGATATGAAGCTGTATCACCCGTGGGATGGATCTTATTGTCCAAAGGCGTCGCCTTTGACCCCGGATCTGTGCCACAGTCGTCGTTCTTCTTTTTATCTGACTCCGTAGCCCCTCGCAGTGAAAGACTTTTAAGAGTTCCTTCATCATGGCTATGGTTCTTTTCGCCCACACCTCCCAAGCTTCGATTTTTCTTGCTCCCGTCATGAGGATCTAGGCCCTGATACCAATTTGTTAGGAAGACTAGGGTTTGTAGGAAATGTGAAGATTTGACTAAAAAGAGGATTTTTATTGATAATCAAGAGAAATAAAAAGATAGTTGGTTTCAATTAGAGAGGGAATCACTCTCCTATCTTTTGATCCAAGATAAAGGGCTAACTCTCCAAGATCTACTATTAATCTACTCATACTCTTTGTTCTTTTTTCTTCAAATTCCACATGATAAGTAGTTTCTATATATATGGCTTATTTGCTCATATTTACAAAAATGCCCCCTAGGGGCCAAAATAACAAAATTGCCACCCGGAGTCCAAGATCACTAGGTTGCCACTGGTGTGGCCGCAACCCCCCATTCCCAACAATCATCTTAATGTCTGCATTTGGAATTGCTTCCATTAGTACTTAAACGGGTCATTTGCAGCAAGAAAACTCTTTCACTCTTAATTCTTATATTTTCTTCAGGTTAATCCATTATTTACCTTGAGTGTATTTTGAAATTTGAACAAAGACAACAAGTGTCATGGATGAAGCTATCATTGCATTTTAAATACTGCAATTGACTAAATTTGTTGATTGAAGCCTTACGTTTTAAAGCTTGAAATTAAGCATCATACATATTGTTTTAGTGTAGTTTTAGTGTAGTTCATGGATGCTCCCTAACGCTATAACTATTCAGGCTTCAAGTTCTGCTTCAAGTACTGAAAAGAATAATACTGAAGTGCAAGATGAAAAATCTGAGATTTATAGTAATAATATGACAGAAGCAATGGGTGCAGGTAAACTTAATGATGTATGATTGGTCATTTGTAACAATTTACTTTGGTGAATTCCGCAATGCCATCTTTTTGTTATATGTTTGGACTTAAATGTCTGACGTATACCTTTTGTGGTCCAGTGTTGACATATAGGCATGAGCTGGGTATGAACTATAATTTTGTTCGTCCAGATTTGATTGTTGGCTCTTGCTTGCAGGTGTTTCTCTTACCTGCTTCTTAATTTGTTATTATTAGTTAAACATTTTTGTTTGACCTGCCTTTATGTTGGCTCCTGAGGTGGATATATCTGATTACAGACCCCATCTGATGTGGACAAGCTTCGCAAAATTGGAGTGAAGACCATTTTCTGTTTGCAACAGGACTCAGATCTCGAGTATCCTAACTGCTTTACTGGATCATTGTATTTAATTTTTGAATCTAGTTAAAAAAAATTTCTTAGTTCTTTTTCAGGAGATTCTTGAAGGTGATGATCAAGTTGACCACTGTGCTTAATAAATGCAAAAATAAAGATACATCTTTCACTCACCGCACTTTGCACATATCAAATGGACCCAAAAAATGTGTAAGAAAGAAAAGTTTAATCTCCACTCACATTAGGTGCCTGCCTTGCAGACATAAACAAAATAGTCTGAGGTTTATGAGGCTACATCTCTACTTATGTCTTAATATGATGATGCCATTAATGCACTCATCCTTCTCATCTTTCATGGACATGATTGGAAATCTTGTCTAATTAGTGTCAAAATATCTATAGAAAATTTGTTGGGAGAACAAATTGCTTTTTTGAAATTGAATGCATCAGCCTTTAATACCCACACATTCATCAAAGAGCCAGGCTGTGCTTTAATACCCACACGTTTCTCAAAGAGGCGGAATATGCAGAGGCACATTGCAGGTCCCATTGTTTTATGCGGACTGAGATTGAAAGCCAGCTGGAAAACCAAGAGACATTTGTCAAGTTGTAACCTGCATACACATATTTGATGCACTTTCCACCCTTTATAAAACCCCTCCATCGTCACTGTGCTCACATCACACTGAACCTCCATTGTCCCTTGATCATTCATGGCTAAAGCCAAGGCTATTTTCGTAATATCTG
This sequence comes from Scilla litardierei, assembly GCA_030789695.1. Taxonomy (NCBI): domain Eukaryota; kingdom Viridiplantae; phylum Streptophyta; class Magnoliopsida; order Asparagales; family Asparagaceae; genus Scilla; species Scilla litardierei. The sequence goes on along the minus strand of CM061138.1, from coordinate 47,911,174 downwards.
TGGAGTAATGGTGCACACGATGGAGCCCGCAGCCACCTAAACGTTGCATCGTAACAACACAACATGCTCCTAAAATAATTGTTGAAAAGAATTGTTTCACCATAAATACGCACACATTTACATGTATGTGTATCCACATGCAATATATATTTTTGAACCAACAGAAGGCGTCTGCGTCGAAGGCGTATTTTTGCCAGTGCCAAAGGCGCCGGCGTCGAATTTGTTGTTCTGCGTCGAAGGCGCCTACGCCGAATTTGTTCCGCGTCGAAGGCGCCCGTATCGCTAAATATTTTTACGCTACTTTGTTTTTCTTTTAAATTTTGGACGTGAAAATATTTTTTTGGGGAACACAGATTTCGCGGGGGAAAAATCTTAAATGAACCGTGCCCGCGGGCACGTGTTATGACTAGTAATATAATATAATATAGTTATTTCTATTATGCTGTTGTAACTAGTAAGTAGACGTACTACTATATTTTTTCTATGCATCTATTTGTATCAGCTTAGGATCCACTTTCCTCATCATTTATTCCATTATGAGATTGTGTCATTGTGTAAAGGCCCGTTTAAATTTTTTCTTCATATAAAAGGCCCGGCCCAACTCTCTTCCATTCTTTTCTTTTTAAACCGAGCCTAGCCCAACACCCAGCGGCCCCTTCTCCCCTCACTTAACCCGCAGACCCCACGTGGCCCCCTCCATTCTCTCGAATTCTCTTCGGCAAAAACCATGACATCCACAGATCCCTCTTTTATGGCATGTTCTTTTGCAAGAAAAAAGAAGTTGAGAAAGTTGGAGAGGCGTGGAATCTGAGGAGAGAGAAAATGGAGTTTTGTATTTTTTTGCTTGGGAAGTTGTCTGGAAAGTGGAGTTAGGAAAATAATGTGGACCCCATTTTCTTGTGTTCTTTTGGTTGTATTCTTTTGGTTGAAGAAAGTTGGATGAAAAAAAGTGAGATTATGCGGAGATTGTGGAGAGAGAGATGATAACAACCCGAGGGATCCACAACCCCAAGATTCCACCGTAATCCCAACAAAAGCCAGGAATACAAAAATGAGAAAGTTGGGCGCTACATCAGCCCAGATTCCATCCCAAACCTTCCCCCAAAAGAACAACCAAGGAGAAAACAAACAAACAAGTACAGCTACAGTGCCCTGAACAGTGCAAATTGGGTGGATTCTCATACCCTTTCTTGCAAAAGAACATGCCTTTACTCTCTCCACCTTGCCGACTCCAGCTCTCTATCTCCTCTCGAGCTTCCTTCGGCGAGAAGAAACTCTTGCATCAACCGATCTCTCTCTCTCTCTCTCCATCTCATCTGACAGCTGTCACAAACCCATGCTCAATGATACCCTAGATTCGTAAAAACTCGCCCCGAAATCTCACCACCATTGAGTACTTTGGCACCCCTCTCAACCGTGGCAAACCCACAGCTCCTCTGTCCCCGTGCAATCTCCACAGGACACCTCTCTACCTCTATAAATTTTCATATGCTTCTAGGGTTTTTGGATTTTAAACTGAAAATGATTTTCTCAAATGATTTTGGGTTTTCCTTTCTATTTGAGTTCGGATTTTATTCTGAAGCTGAGTTTTCCCCTCAAATTATTTTGACGATCATCGGTGCTCGATAAATCACTTTAATTCTGAAATTTGGTTTTAAATTTCGTGTTTTGCTTGCAATGATGCTTTTGAGTAAGGCTCGGGCGTTCTCAAGATTTGGCAGTGACCCTCGTTGCTGCCCCTTGCCATCGTCGTGGTTATCCCATGGATTGTTTTGGGTGTTTTGAGTTTGTTATCTCTTGCCGTGACCTGTCCTGGGGTCTGTCTCTGCCATGAACTTCGATGGTCTATTCGCCCAATTTGTGACTGTCTTGTGGCCTTGACCCTTGTCGTGACTGCTCTAAGGAGCCTAGCCCTCTACTAGGGCTCTCATGTGGGCCCCTTTGCCTTGGCCGTGAATTATTATGTAGACTCTTTATTAATGCAATCATAGAATACTCATGAAAATGAAGGGAAAGGTCCATTAGCTAGTCATGAGTTGCTTACCACAGCAGTCAGTCAGGAAACACTATTGTTCAAAAAAAAAATGAATATAGCCAAAATAGGAATTTTGATATGGATGGTTGGCTATCAGCTATCGGGCAAGTAATGAGTGCAACCATAAAAAATTAGAGTAGCTTTGATGGAAAGAATACCGATTATGAGCTTTAATGTGGCTATGGGCTTACAGCATCACACTCCATAATTGTTTGCTGTTTTTCTTCCAATATGCACATTCTGTTAGGCTTACACAATATAAAATTTCATTGCATTGGGTTTCTAATTATGAAGACTAACCAAGCATATCCACAAACTATCATTAGGCATTTTATAACATGTTATTCTAGCAGCTCTTGAACATGTAAACTTGATAAGTTTTAGTTTTGCTATTTGGTTTCTTGTAATTGATTTTTTGTTCTGCAATATATACATTTTGGAACGTTATCTCATGGTATTTCAAACGATCTGATATTTCAATGTGTCTGTTAGTCAGGGTCTGTTGCTGTCTAAGGTAGAGTTACCTTCCATTTGAATTTCATTGTTGGAATCATTTTGAGACTGAATTTCAATTCAGAAGTTATTCATTAAAAAGAGGGAATCAGAATTTTAAATTACCATAACTAAATGCATGGATTTGGGAGAAATCATGGAAATTCAAATGGGGTTTAAGGGGGCTCATCCACCATTTTTACTACCAATTGCAATAGTTAATATGCTTAAAATCAGCCTTAAAATTTTGTCTCCTTCACTCATATTTCTAGATATTTTGGGGTTGACATTCGTGCCATTCAAGAATATGCCCACCAATGTGAGGATATTGAGCATATCCGGGCTGAAATCAGGTGAGTACTTGATATACCGTCCACATCATGGACTGGTCCGGGGCTTCTGTCATTCTGCTTTTAAGAAAACATTCTTTTAATTGGTTATATTTTATTGTTTTAAACTTGAAGCCCTTATAATTTTCCAGTAATCAGCCGATCAGCTATTGACGTGACATAGTTTATTATACTGCTACATGAGCAGTTGGTTTTTTTAAACCCAAATTCATTATACACGATTTTTCTTTGGATTATAACTTTTTTTTTGACCATGTGAGTCTGGGATGCATTAACATAGGGATTTTCTGGAACATGATCTATTGTTAACTGACATTTTGAACCTTATCCATGTTTTGGTGAGGTTTAAATCTATGACATTTCGTGCTTAGTGTTCTGATACATGTCAATTATGCACTTGGTCAAAATTAAATTATTATTCTTTCGTGCTACCCAAAAGACAAGAAGGAAGCCACCCATTTAAGATGCTAGCCAAATTGATTACATATGCTTTTTTTGGTTTCAAGTGACGTATTGCATGCATGTTATTATTTAGCCTTAACGTAGTTTTTTCTTGTATTTCTCAATGATATGATGGTCTAATACTTTTAATGTTTCGGCTGAAACCTCTTGATTTTGGCCGTTTCATTTCGGGTTCGAGAGGGGATGGTACGAAACTGTCGATGAATCTGGGTTTTCGATCAGTTTTGGTTGGTTTCGACGAGTTTAGATCGAAGCCGAGGTTGAGGAGCTGAAGAGAGATTGAATATGTGTTAGGTTTGGTTTAAGTAAGATATGTGGTTGGGTTTAAATATCCAAATCCATTTGAATCAAAACCTAAGTTCAAGAAAGTGTGAATTTGTGTTTAAATACATGAACCTATGAACCCATTTGAACTGTATGCGTAAAAATATTTATTAAAATTCTAAAATTTTAGTAAAATTTTAAAAATTGTATTGAAAAAAGTCTAAAGGTAAAAAAATCTAACAAAATTCTAACGGGGGAACCGTTTGAAACCTAAATTATTTCAAACGAACGAAACTGAAACCGAAACCGATTTCTCAAACCTTGCCTTCAAACCTTGCTTTTAAAGTGCTTAACTTCTCTCTTTGATAACATAAAATAAGATAAATGCATGACAAAGTTATTCAAATACGTATATAATATTGCAAGACGAATCATGCCAAAAGGATCTCATCTAGGCTTTAGGCCAACTCCTTTCCATTGCCTTACCCGTGTATGCTTGTGTGGATTCTCGGAGGTTGTAATGAAGGTCATATATATAAATATATAAATATATGTGTGTGTATATAAGTATATAAATATATGTGTGTGTAGATGTATCATATGATATATGAGCACTTGTATCATATACGTTGACGTGTGTGTAGATGTATCATATGATATATGAGTATTTGTATCATATACGTTGATGTGACACATTCTCATTCATAAGAAAGAAGGGATTACATGTGAGATGAAAACCGCATACCCACGTGATCCTCTTTATCTCATGGATGAGATTGCGTCATATCATTGTAGTTATCAAACTTTTTTATATGTCATGTGATATCGATTTTTATCATATATATAGGTATGTATGTATGTATTTATACACACATAGATACATACATTTGAATGTGTGTATACACGCATGCATACATATACATATACATGCACTGACATACATACATGCGCATGCGCACAACATACACTCGTACACTTTATCAAGTAACGAGTTTATCGGGGACGTTGAGTCATAACTTGGGGGCAGAACTCACTTTCCTATTTGGTTCTTTATTGGGGCTCATCATCTTCTTACTTTCTTTTTTCTATATATTTCCCAAGGATTGAGGTTTCGGCCGAAACGAAGAGGTTTCGGCCGTTTCGGATTGGTGTCGGAGGGGACTAATCCGAAATCCTCTATCGTTTCTTGGTATCGGCCGAAACCGTCCAGTTTCGGCCGGTATCGGCCGAAACCTGGTCGGTTTCGGTCAACTCCGGCGAGATATGGGGACTTACCCAAAGAAGAAAAACAAAATCTCGTTATCAGAGAAGAAGAAGAAAATCCAAAAAAAGAAGAAGAAAACAAAATGGAAGAAGAAGAAGAAGAATAGAGGACGTGGACTTACCTGAGCACTCGCTCGCCGCCCGTCTCCAACCCTACTGAAAATCTCATTATTAGAGAACAAAAGAAAACAAACTGGAAGAAGGAAGAAGAGAGATATGGGGGACTTACCTGATAGTCCCCCGCCCACCGCCGCCCTCCCGTTGTCCCGCGGCCCTCCTGCCCGTCCATCAATCTATCACGAACGATTGAGGAGAGAGAATTCTCAAAGTCTCAGATATTTATTTTAAAAAGCATGGCAAACTTGTAAATAAAAGAGGTGGGTTTAGCAAAATGTGTAATGTGTGTAATGTGAGAAGCAGCACTTAGATATTTTAGGAGATTGCTATGCGAACAGACCTTTTTGCTCCGTATACAGACCATGCTATTTACAAATTTGCCATTCTTTCTTTACCTGTAATATATATATCAATAAAGTGTAATATATTTTTATATATTTCGCAAAATGTGGAACTTGTAAAAAAATATTTGATACCTTGTATTTGATAGGTATTTAAGTATTTAAAATTACTGATACGGACGAAATCAAAACTTACTTCCGAAACCACCGAAACGGACGATATCGATACCAAAACCCAAATTTTAAGCAGAGCGAAACCAAGACCGAAACCGAGATCTAAAACCTTGATTTTCCTTTTTTTTATTTTGGAAATAAAGGTTGGAGATAGCACTTGAGCCTTGAGCGAAAATTGACGTAACAGACACTGACACAACCTTGATCTGGTGTTTAAAAACTAAAATATATACTCAAAGGCTAAAGATAGAATGAAACTTTTACCGTACAAAAAATGACATTATAATAAGTACATACATAATAGGAACAATAGCCGACTTCTAGTTGACTTCAGAATGACATCATTGGCCTTCATGAAGCAACAGCAACATGAGTTGCATCATTACAACCAACGCGGCATATCTTTGACTCTTTCTTGGATTATGGACAGAATCGACATCATCATTAATGTCTAGAGTCAGGGTCGTTGCTTTTTTATAATCATGTTGATTTTGCATATCAACGATGCATGGTTTATGTTCCAAGCGCTATATTGTGGACATACATTTCTTTGTTAGAGTCCATCTTTTATGAATTTTGTGGTTTCAAATGTTAATTTTACAAAATTTGATTGTTGTGTTACCTTTTCTGAAGCAAATTGTTGCATTCTGTGTATCTAGGGGTGGCAAACGGGCCGGGCCGGGTCGGGTTCGGGTCAGGTCAGATTTAACCCGACCTAGATAGGGATAAACTCTAGCCCGACCGGATTGAATTCGAGTCGGGTTCGGGTGACCCGGAAAATAACCGGGTCGGTTTCAGGTTATAACCAGTCGGGTTAAAATTTGAATTACACCCACCTGCTTCTTTTTCGATGTTCGGCTATTTATTAAGAGCCACCAATAATTTATTAAGTGTTGCATAATTTTCAACAACTCGTCCTTTAAACCTCACTGATGACAGCGTGAAAGTGTAATTAATTTTACCATTTTATTAACGAAAGTAATAAAATTAACTTAAAAGTTGTAGGCAAAGAGAATTGAATCCAAAACCTTTTAAAGAAGAGAACAACAATTCAAACCGTATAAGCACAACTCCACTTTCAATTGTGTGTTGAAGTTATTATATATATATATATATACTAGTCATTACCCGTGCCCATATGGCACGGTTTATTTAATGGCTGCGTTTTTCTCCCCCACAAATTTCAAGTTCCCCCAAATTTTAAGTTTCCCCACAAAATTTCAAGTTTCCCCCCAAATTTAGGTTTTCCCCCAAAATTTAAGTCCCCCCAAAATTGTCATTACCACTAAGGACAAACTTGCCACGTAGGACAAAGCTTTGTCCTAGTAGGATAAGATTCAAAATCTTCATAGAACTGGAAAAAAATGGCCGAAAGGGATGAGAATAAAAAGTGTGGGTGTGTGTGGGGAGGGTCCATAGGCAAAAATACAAAAACCGGGGTTGTATGTGCAAAATTCCACACCTCCTCTTTTATCCCTCAAAATCTCATCTCTTATATTTTCTCTTATTCAATTTCCCTGTTTTATATAATAGATATCCAAATTCTCTTATCCAATTTCTCATGTCCAAATTCTCTTATCAATTTCTCTTGATAACATCCGTCTTTTATATAATAGATATCCCATATCCAATTTCTCTTGTCCAATTTCTCTTATCCAATTTCTCTTGATAACATCTCTAGTTTGTAATATAGATATCTCTTATCCAATTTCTCTTGATAACATCACTCTTATCCAATTTCTATTGTCCAATATCTCTTATTCAATTTCTCTTGATAACATCCCTCTTTTATAATATAGATATCTCTTATCCAATTTATCTTGTCCAATATCTCTAATCCAATTTCTCTTGATAACATCCCTTTTTTATAATATAGATATCTCTTATCCAATTTCTCATGTCCAATATCTCTTATCCAATTTCTCTTGATAACATCTCTCCTTTATAATATAGATATCTCTTATCCAATTTCTCTTTTCCAATATCTCTTATCCAATATCTCTTGATAACATCCCTCTTTTATAATATAGATATCTCTTATCCAATCTCTCTTGATAACATCCCTCTCTTATAATATAGATATCTCTTATCCAATTCCTCTTGTCCAATATCTCTTGTCCAATTTCTCTTGATAACATCCCTCTTTAATAATATAGATATCTCTTATCCAATTTCTCTTTTCCAATATCTCTTGTCCAATTTCTCTTGATAACATCCCTCTTTTATAATATAGATATCCCTTATCCAATTTCTCTTTTCCAATATCTCTTATCCAATTTCTCTTGATAACATCCCTCTTTTATAATATAGATATCTCTTATCCAATTTCTCTTTTCCAATATCTCTTATCCAATTTCTCTTGATAACATCCCTCTTTTATAATATAGATATCTCATATCCAATTTCTCTTGATAACATCCCTCTCTTATAATATAGATATCTCTCATCCAATTTCTCTTGTCCAATATCTCTTATCCAATTTCTCTTGATAAGATCCCTCTTTTATAATATATATATATATATATATATATATATATATATATATATAAAGTAAACCGGGTTGAATTCGGGTCATCCGGGTTGACATGCCAAACTCATACCTGACCCGGATTTTATCCGGGTCGGGTCGGGTCAACCCGGATCCTACTTGACCCGGATTGACCCCTACCCATACCCGGTTAAGGAGTCCGGGTTCGTGCCCGGTCGGGTCAGGTCGTGCTCATTTTGCCACCACTACGTGTATCCTTAATTATGGCGGAAAATTTCCCGAACCAGGATTGTTTTGCGAAGTGTGAACTGTGATTCTAAGTTTGAACATTTTAGGTGTAATCTGATACCGCCGAGTCTACCTGGAATTTGCTTGGGCTTGATCAGTTTCAGTCCGTAGAGTACCATATTACACACACCCCAACCGAAGAAACAAAAAAAAACTGCAAATGGTGTCCACGGTCAACCCATCACCAGTCTGACACCGTCCATTATACAACCTTTCTAATAATATCGAGGTTTAGAACTGGAAAACGGCTTCTTTTAAAGGGTGACCAACTGTTAAATTGGATTACAGTAAATTTCCGAGGAACCAAAGAACTTCAAAAACTGATAACCAAAGAACTTTGACAATTGATACTTCTTTTTATCACCTGTTTATATCTTGCTTATCTTCTTATCATTGGTTTGGCCAGCTGGCTATAAGGGTGACCAACTGTTAAATTGGATTACAGTAAATTTCCGAGGAACCAAAGAACTTCAAAAACTGATAACCAAAGAACTTTGACAATTGATACTTCTTTTTATCACCTGTTTATATCTTGCTTATCTTCTTATCATTGGTTTGGCCAGCTGGCTATAAGTAGGCACATATGGATATAAGGAGTGATATATTAACTGTATTTATAATGTAAAAAATCAGTGTTTTTTCTTTTAAAAGTTGCTTTTTTTTCTAGGAGCCTTGGGGTATGCCTGGCACCTAAAGACATTCAAATAGGTTCCTTAGGTGCCTAGAGCCACCTAGGCATCGATCTAATTGAAGCGGCTTGAAAGCCAGATCGCGCAAGTGGCTACTTTAGCCAGGCTATCATTCAGGCTGTCCTCTGTCTATGTCCTTTATAGTTTATACCAAGGTTTGAGGTCTCGGTATCGGTCTCGGTATCGCTCTCCTGAAAATTTAGGTATCGGTATCGGTATCGTCCGTTTCGGCGGTTTCGGAAGTGAGTTTCGGTATCGGTAGTTTTAATACTTAAAACATATCAAACACTTAAAAAACTAAAGACTTAATCATATACTATCAAATACTTGTCAAATTTGTATTAATATTATGTATTTATAAATTTGTGTATATATATTTTTATATTTTAAATACTGAAACCTATACTTGAGGTGGAAACCTATACTTGAGGTGGAAAGTTACTTTGCACACCACCGTTTTACTCTGCGCACATACAGCTTATTTACAAGTTTGCTATTTAAAAAAACAAGTAGAAGGTTGCTGTGCCCACCACCATTTTACTCTGCGCACATTCAGCTTATTTACAAGTTTGCTATTATAGAAGAAAAATAAATGGACAGTTTCTTTGCGCACCACCGTTTTACTTTGCACACATAACACTTATTTACAAGTTTGCAACCTGAATATATCTTTTGCAATCCCCCAATTTCTGCAGCAATCACCCCTCATTTATTTCTATCTATTTCTTTGCTCTTTCTCTCCCCCAAATGTTTCAGAGGTGATCTCGAAGGGGTGACAAGCGGGAGGCGGGAGGGCGACGAACAGGAGGCGACGACGGGAGGCGGGAGGCGGCGACGGGCGAGCTCTCAGGTAAGTCATTCTCTCTTCTTCCTATTCCTTTTCCTATTCCTTTTATTCTTCTTTTTTACTGTTTTTCTTCTTCTTCTTTTGTTTTTATTCTTCTTTTTTTACTGTTCTTCTTCTTCTTCTTTTGTTTTTATTCTTCTTTTTTTACTGTTCTTCTTCTTCTTCTTTTGTTTTTATTCTTCTTTTTTACTGGTCTTCTTCTTTTGTTTTGTTGTGGCTCATCGGTATCGGCCGAAACCGGCCGGTTTCGGCCGGGTACCAGCCGAAACCGGCCGGTTTCGGCCGATACCGAGAAAAGAGGGGGGTTTCGGATCGGTCCCCTCCGAGACCGATCCGAAACGGCCGAAACCCTAGGGTTTCGGCCGATACCTCAAACCATGGTTTATACAGGTCTGAGAATGGGCCTAACTGTTCAAGTCTGTCTACTTCATGGGTAAAGGGATCAAAATGTTATTAGATTCAATATTTATATTTTTGAGTTAGCAGTTAGTTAGTATGATAAAATATTTTTATTTAATTTTAATTAATTTTCTATATTTTTTCTGGGCTATTTGAGCCTTTTTCAGCCCAAGGGCATTTTCCATAATTTTGTAAATCTAACCCTATGTGTATTAATATTAGGATTTTTCACCTGAAAGAGTGGAATGCTATTGATTTTTTCGTATAAGTGGATGCTATGGTAAATGTCCTTCGCTATCTTTATGACGTGTGGTACTTAATAAGGTGAGATTCGATCTTTGTGTGATACCGGATCAAGGTGCGAGGCTCCAATCAAAGGTGTGAAGCCTTATTTCCCTCATTTTATTAGTTCTTTATCGTTTTGTTGCAAAGCTCTAACCAAACAAAACCTATAAACCTAGAACATTAAAAACCCTAACGGAAGCCTAAATTCATTATATTTTAATTGTTCAGGTCTGTTCTGATTTGAAACCTGAACCAAAACAACTTTTGCTATTTTAGTTGGTTAATTTTCTTCCACAAACTAGCCCTAAATCAATTCCACAATCTACCACATTAAACAACCCATAAAACTCAATTTCATTGCAGACATCCTCTCAAAAATCTAGAAATTGCAGTAGATCAGACTTTATAATTTTAAAAAAAAATCAGTTTTTGATTTGTTCTGTGTCAGTGGGTCTTACTTTGGACTTGATTTACCCAATGTCACAGAACATTGTTTACATAGTTCGTCCGAAGTCACCCTGCTCAATACCTATTTGATCATTTTTCACCTTTAGAATCCGGTGCTGATAATTTTTGCAGTTCAATAATGGGCATAGAGAGTATTCCATGTGTGACTTATTTCATTGTCATTTTAAGCATCAAGTCATCTTCCTACGTTTCAAATGCCACTTTTTTTATACCTGTCTGCTACTAGAATTTATATTTCCCGGTCGCTAACTTATCTGTTAATGAACTGAATCAATGATGTAAAAAACTAAAATGAGGTGGGTGCTGCATTTAATTCTTGTATGAAGACAATTTCTACCGGCTGATATTTGCCTTTCCTTTTATTGTGTTCAATGTGAAATGGCGCAGGGATTTTGATGCATATGATTTGAGGATGAGGCTTCCAGCAGTGGTGAGCAAATTACACAAGGCTGTTAATCGAAATGGTGGAGTGACTTATGTACATTGCACTGCAGGGCTGGGAAGAGCTCCAGCTACAGCGGTAGGGATGCCAGTTGATGAAGATATAGTAGATTAAATTTAATATTTATGTTTCTAAAAAACATTTTCAGTCATTCCTGGCTTAATTCATTGGTCAGGGATAATATGAAATAGATTTGGTGCTTTGGGTGTATTGATCCTTATATTATTTCTATCATATAATCATTTTGGGAAATGATGCACTATTACTCTATCTACACAGATTTCACATGTCACTCGTGATATATATAAAGAGAGGACAAAAGAGAAAAGAAAAACAATTTGAGATATTGCTCTAGGCTAAAAATTAGAGAAGCCTAGGGACAATGGTAAGGTTTCTCCACTCTGACATTGAGGCTGCATGTTCGGTCTGTGGAACATCGTTCCACATGGTAGTTGTAAGGCTGGACACATCTTGCTCTCCCCCATATCCACAATACTGGGAGATTCATGCACTGGTGTACTCATTGTTAGATGTATATGTCCCTTTGTATAGGGTCTTTTGTGCTTATTTACCTTTCCCTGTACTCTATATATATCGGGCTATTGCCCTTGGAATAACACAAGAGAGTTTATTCCTAACATGGTATCAGAGCCGGGTTTAACCTAAACCCTAGCTGTCTTTCTCTCTCTCGCAAAATCCAAAAACCCTAGCCGTGCCGATCACGATCCGCCTTTCTCGACGAGATCTCCCGCCTGCCCTTGATCACCGCCTCGTGTCTCGATCCGCGCCCTGGAGTCCTCGCACGCCGTGGAACCGCTTCCCAGATCGAAGGACTGCAACGGATTCCCCATCGCATCTGCCTGAGGCCGCCCCCGCCTCGATCGCGTCTGCCTGACGCCGCCGCGTCTGCCTGATGCCGCCCCCCCGCCTCGATCGCGTCTGCCTGAGGCCGCCCCCACCTCGATCGCAGCCACGTCAGGCTGCTCTGCCTCGACCGCGTCTGCCTGACGCTGCCGCGTCTGCCTGACGCCGCCGCGTCTGCCTGAGGCCGCCCCCGCCTCGATCGCATCTGCCTGAGGCCGCCCCCGCCTCGATCGCGTCTGCCTCGATCGCGTCTGCCTAACGCCGCCGCGTCTGCCTGAGGCCGCCCCCGCCTCGATCGCGTCTGCCTGAGGCCTCGATCGCAGCCACGTCATCCGCCCGCAAGCTCTCCTGCAGCGTCTGCGTCGAGATCTCCCGCAGCGTTGCGCCAGCACCCCGCGCCTTGTGCCAGCGCCTCACGCCTCTGCGCCAGCACCTCGCGCCTCCCGCAGCGTCTGCCGCAGATCTCGCGTCTCGCGCCTCCCGCCTCGCGACTCCCGCAGCGTGCCCGCTGCTGTCAGCCGTCTTCCGCAATCTGATCTCTTCATATGGCGTCTCCTACGGATCTACCTCTTCATCATCATCATGTTGCTATCCCTCGGTGTTCGTTGATTTTTGATGGCCTTAATTATAAAGAGTGGATACCGCACATTCGTCTCCATATGCGCGGTCAGCGCCTTTGGGACCTTCTCATCGGCGATCGTCCTTGCCCACCACGACCGGTGTTTCCCAGCGAGACACCACTCCCACCCACTGCTGATGACACCGCCAAGAAGGCGGCAACCGATGCCTATGCGACTGATGTTGCTGCTTATTCCTCTCAGGATGTTCTCTATCGGCGGTGGTGTGATGACGATGCTCGTGTCGCCAACATCCTCATCGCTAGCATTGATGTGTCCCTGACTGGCGACATTGTGAGTTTGGCGACGTCTCAGCTGATGTGGGATCATCTTCGCTCTCACTATGAGCCTACGGGTGACTCCCTCTACCTTGCTGTCGTCAGACAGGAGCAGTCTCTTCAGCAGGGTGATGCCACGGTCGATTAGTTCTATGCACAGATATCTTCTATCTGGCGTCAGCTCGACTCTTTGGGACCAGCGATCTGTCGTATCTACCAGTGTTGCCAGCATCAGCACTCCCACCTGCAGCTTCGTCGGGTCTATGACTTTTTGACCCGACTTCGGCCTGAGTTCGAGCAGATACGTGCCTAGCTGCTTGCCCGTCACCCACGCGTGACGTTCTTGGAGGTTCTTGCTGCTATTCGTACCGAGGAGACTCGTCTTCGTACTGCTGGTCTTTTGGCACCTTCTGCTTCTGTTTTGGCGACCCGTGCTCCTGCCTCTTCTGCTCCCATCACACCAGATCTGCTTTCTGCTACAGCACCCGTGCGAGGTGACACCAGACGCTGCACCTACTGCCACCGAGACAGACATGTGGAGGCGCATTGTAACAAGAAGCGGCGGGATCAGGCTGCTGCCAAGAAGAAGAAGGAGACTCACACTGGGGGTTTCACATCTCAGAGGAGCACTGCCCCATCTGATACTGAGCAGGAGCTTCTCACATTATTTCGTCGGATGTCTGCTTCTGGGGCATCAGGCTCTGCTTCTTCTGCCAGTCTGCCTCCAGGTACCGCGACACCATCTTCCACCACCTCAGGTACCTCTCCTTGGATCCTTGACTCTGGTGCTTCATTTCATATGACTCCTGACCCTACCACTCTACATTCCATTAGTACTCCCTCCCGCTCTGTCACAGTTCTCACTACAGATGGCACCCCACTTTCCGTTACAGGGCTAGGCACACTTTCTAGTCCCACTTTTCATGTCCCTGCTGTGTCCCTCGTTCCAAAACTCACTATGCAGCTTATGTCGGCAGGCCAACTTACTGATCATGGCTGTCGTGTTATTCTTGATTCTGACTCTTGTTCTATCCAGGATCGTCGCACGGGCACTCTAGTTGGTTCTGGCCCCCGCAGGCGTGATTCTCCACGTCTTTGGGAGCTTGACTGGCTTCATCTTCCTTCCGCTGCCTCTGCCAGTCCTCCCATCACGACTATTGCCTCCGCCTCTGCTGCATCGTCTACCGGTTCGTTTGCCCAGTGGCATCATCGCTTAGGACATCTCTGTGGTTCGCGTCTTTCTTCTTTGGTTCGTAGAGGCTTATTAGGGTCTGTCTCTGGTGATATGTCTTTAGACTGTATGGGCTGTAAACTAGGCAAACAGTTACAGCTACCTTATCCTACTAGTGAGTCTGTCTCTCAGAGTCCCTTTGATCTTGTTCACTCTGATGTATGGGGTCCGGCCCCCTTCGTTTCGAAAGGGGGTCATCGCTACTATATTATATTTATAGATGATTTTTCTCGCTATACTTGGATATACTTTCTGTCCTCTCGTACTGAGGTTTTATCTATCTATAAATCTTTTGCTACCATGATCCTTACACAGTATAGCACTCCCATTCGGGTTCTTCGTGCTGACTCTGCTGGAGAATACTTATCTCGGCACCTTCGTGCCTTTCTTAATACCCAGGGCACTCTCTCACAGTTTTCCTGTCCTGGTGCTCATGCCCAGAATGGCGTTGCTGAGCGCAAGCATCGTCATTTACTAGAGACTGCTCGTACCCTTATGATTGCTTCCTCTGTTCCCCCTCAGTTTTGGGCTGAGGCTGTATCCACTGCTACATATCTCAGCAACATGCAGCCATCTTCTCCTCTTCAGGGTGCGATTCCACTCGAGCGTATTCCTACACCACCTCCAGATCTGCCGTCCTATCCTGAGCTTCGTCTTTTTGGTTGTGTCTGCTATGTCTTGTTGGCCCCTCGTGAGCGCACCAAGTTGACAGCCCAGTCTACTGAGTGTGTTTTTCTTGGATATAGTGCTGTGCACAAGGGATATCGGTGTTGGGATCCTGTAGCTCGACGGATGCGGATTTCTCGAGATGTGACCTTTGATGAGTCTCGTCCTTTCTTCCCTCCTCCTTCATCTTCCAGTTCGGCTTCTATTGTTGAGCCTCTTTTGTTTCTCACTTTTCCTGATAGTCCACTATCCACCATTTCACCACCCATACCTCCATCACCTGTGCCTCCGATCACCTCTGCACCTACCCCAGGACATGTTTCTCCCTTTCCTCTTCACTACACTCGTCGTCAGCGCGTCGAGGATCCTCCTGCTGTACCTTCCCATGAGATGCCTTCCATCACCAGTGCCCTTCCTGAGTTGCCCTCGTCCTCCAGTGATCCTCCTCGTTACCACCTTCGTGATCGTGAGTCACTACGCCCTCCTGGTCGGTTTACTTCTCTGGGTGTCGTTCTTGCCGAGCCGACCTCTTATCTCGATGCCGCTGCTCACCAGGAGTGGCAGCATGCTATGGCAGAGGAGATTGCTGCGCTTGAGCGTACTGGTACGTGAGATCTTGTACCCCTGCCTGCCCGTGTTCGTCCTATCACGTGCAAGTGGGTTTACAAGGTCAAGACCAGATCTGATGGTACTCTGGAGCGCTACAAGGCTCGTCTTGTAGCACGCGGTTTTCAGCAGGAGCATGGGATAGATTTTGAGGAGACATTTGCCCCTGTTGCACATATGACTACTGTTCGCAGTCTTATTGCTGTTGCTGCTGTTCGTTCATGGACTATTTCCCAGCTTGATGTCAAGAATGCTTTTCTCAATGGCGTTCTTGATGAGGAGGTTTATATGCGACCACCACCTGGTTATTCTGTCCTCGAGGGCATGGTTTGTCGCCTTCGTCGCTCTCTATATGGTCTTCGGCAGGCTCCCCGTGCTTGGTTTCAGCGGTTCTCTTCTATCGTCACTGCTGCTGGTTTTATTGCGAGTGATCATGATCATGCTCTCTTTGTTCATACTTCATCTCGTGGTCGGACGCTTCTCCTTTTGTATGTGGATGATATGATTATCACTGGAGATGATCCCCAGTTTATTGCTTTTGTGAAAGCACGGCTGAGCGAGCAGTTTCTTATGACGGATCTTGGCCCTCTTTGTTACTTTCTGGGGATTGAGTTTTCCTCCACACCTGATGGCTACTATCTCTCTCAGGAGAAGTATATTCAGGATCTTCTTGATCGGGCTTCTCTTGTTGATCAGCGTACCGCTGATACACCGATGGAGCTGAATGTCCATCTTTGCTCTACTGACGGTGAGCCTCTTCCGGACCCCACTCGTTATCGACATCTTGTTGGCAGTCTGGTCTATCTTGGGATCACTCGGCCGGATATTTCATATTCCGTGCACATCCTGAGCCAGTTTGTTTCTGCACCTACTCAGTTTCACTACAGTCACCTTCTTCGTGTCATGCGTTATCTGCGCGGGACCAGCCACCGTCGATTATTCTTTCCACGCTCTGGCCCTTTACAGCTCCATGCTTACTCTGATGCGACTTGGGCCAGTGATCCTTCTGATCGTCGGTCTCTATCTGCCTATTGCGTCTTCCTGGGTGGATCTCTCATCACTTGGAAGACCAAGAAGCAGCATGCGGTTTCTCGATCGAGTGCAGAGGCTGAGTTGCGTGCTATGGCCTTATTGACAGCAGAGATTATTTGGCTACGTTGGTTACTTGAGGATTTTGGCGTGTCTATTTCCACACCTACTCCTTTGTTGTCTGACAATACAGGTGTCATCAGTATTGCTTGTGACCCGGTGAAGCATGAGCTCACCGAGCACATTGGTGTCGCCTCTTTTACGCGTTCACAGGTACGGGATGCGGTTATTGCTCTACAGTATGTGCCTTCTGAGTATCAGCTCGCAGATTTCTTCACAAAGGCCCAGACCAGAGCACATCACAGTTTTTACCTTTCCAAACTCAGTGTTGTTGATCCACCATGAGTTTGAGGGGGGTGTTAGATGTATATGTCCCTTTGTATAGGGTCTTTTGTGCTTATTTACCTTTCCCTGTACTCTATATATATCGGGCTATTGCCATTGGAATAACACAAGAGAGTTTATTCCTAACACTCATTACCTTTCTCCCTACATTCTTAATTTGTTTTATCAAAAGGATTGATCTTGGATGAAAATGATTTGAATACATGATAAAATGAGAGGCTGAGTCGGCTCAATATATGTTTTAGTCTCTCATTTAGACAACAGATTGTTGTTCGTACTTGATACAAATGACAAAAATTTGAAATGGGAAAAGAGGCAAGATATTTTTTGCACAATCTAATTGATTTCCTTTCTACATAAATAATCATTTTTGTAAATTTTTTTAACAGGAAGGCTCTGATAACCAAGATTTGCTTCCTATAATCTTCCAATTTTTTATGAAATAAAACTCTATTGCAGTGGGTCATTTTTTACTGAATGGTCATTGCCCAAAAGCCAGTGCACATCTACCTTCTTTAACAGAATGGTTTGAGATTTGTAGAAATGTTAGAGCAATAATTATATTATTGAATGAAGCAATGTGACTTTGCATTGCTAATGAAGTTTGTCTCTCCCCTTGAGCTAAGTTGATGGGTAAGGGACTGTGTATCTTGGGGTCAGGGGGCTGAAAGCCTGAAACACACCCACAAATATGAATGGGAGAATACCAGACACAATATGGAAGCATAACAACCGAAAGCATAACACAGTACTTGGTATTTGAATTGTTTGCCACAATCAAACTGGAAGAAGCATTATGAAGAACTCCAAATACTGTGTTTCTCCTTCACGCTTCTAGCATGCTATTAGTCCCCACTCCGCATGGCTTCTTGGAAACTAGTAGGATCGGCATCATTCATGATACTATCCTCTATACCACCACCAGCGAGAAAACCGTGGTATCTCTCCGGTGGATGTGATTATCTACCAGATCTCCTGATTGGCCGAGTTTCATCAACGGAAGCATTGATGTCTTGTCATATCCCTTAGTCCGTTATAATTTGTGTTTCCGAAACTTCTTCTAGATCTATCACTTTGTCGAGTGTTTCTTCACCAAGAGACTCCTTCTTTAGGAAGGTAGCATGTTGGGCAACAAACACCTTTTGTTTCCCAATGTGATAGAAAAGATTTTTATTTATGATACTTCTGATTCGATGCATCTGCCTGTTGGGAATGAGGGGCTGTGGCCACAACGGTGGCAATCTAGTGATTTTGGACTCCGAGTGACAATTTTGTGATTTTGGGCCCGAGGGGCATTTGTGTAAATATGGACAAATCAGCCCTATATATAGAGAGGGATGGTTATGGCTAGTTATCAGGTTGAATTTGAAGAAAGAAGAAGAGTGAATATGATTAGATTAAGAGTAGATCTTGGAGAGTTAGCCCTTTATCTTGAATCAAAGGGTAAGAGAGTGGGTTCCTGTCTAATTGGAACCAACTATCTTTGTATTTCTCTTGATTATCTAGACAAATCCTCTTTTCCCCCCAAAGCCCCAAATTTCTTCCACCAAACACTAGCCTTTCCAAACATTGTCACATTGATCCAAAACTAGGAGAGGTTTTGAACAATTCTTGGTTTTTTTGTTTCCTCAAAACCAGTTGAACCACAAGTAGAATGTGATGTTCCCGGAATTTTCTTCCACTCCAACCACAGATCAACTTCTACCTTAATATGCCAATTTCTTGGAATTTAAAAGGAAATGGTACTCAACATTTTATGGTTGTCTTGGCTACCTTAAGCACAAGTTGGTAACAGCTTGTCGACTTGAATTCAAGTTTACTGCTGGCTAAAAATTATGGTCACCGTTTTCCCTTTTTTCTTTTTGTTTCTTTGATAAGATACCAGTTGCTGCTTCCCTAATTGTCGAAATACATTTTCTTTTAATCCATTAATTAAGTTAACTGTTTATTGATAATTTTTCTCTAATTTTTATGTATCTGGAATTTGTCTATATCACTAACATATTAACATGCTCCGACAAATTTCAGTTGGCATACATGTTTTGGGTTCAAGGCTATAAGCTTAGCGAAGCACACAGGTTATTACAGGTAAAATCTATAACTTTTTATGGTTACTTTTATAACATGTAGTCAGTAATTCGCATTCTTTACTTGACTAGGATGCATGCTTTGATTTTTCTTTTTCTCCTTTGTATGACTCTAAAACAGTAAAATTCTTCAGAACATTTTGCATTTATATTGTAGGCACTTTTACTAGTTTTTAAAATCTCGAAGACAAACATGCAAAATTGCAAGTGCTTTTGATGGGAACAAAGCATAAATGGGGTGTTAAGAAAAATAATGCCACATTTAAAGTAATAGAAAAAGTGAAGAACATAAAATTGAAGCCATTAAGGAAATTAATCCCACATCCATAATAATGGGAAAAAAAGCAAAGAATGTATTAAACGTTGGGCATCTACCCAACATCTTAAGCCTTTTGGGTTAGAATACTAGCCAGCTTATGTTTTCACCGGTTTAAACCATCGAGATATTGAAGAGTTAGGGCATGAGATTTGGTGATGAGAATTTGGCGTAGAACTATTGAAAGTAATAGAAAAAGTGAAGAACAAAAAATTGAAGCTGTTAAGAAAATTAATCACACATCCATAATAATGGAAAAAAAGCAAAGAATGTATTAAAAGTTGGGCATCTACCTAACATCCTAAACTTTTTGGGTTAGAATGCTAGCCAGATCATGTTTTCACCGGTTTAAACCATCGAGATATTATTTGGCAAGAAGAAGAGTTAGGGCATGAGATTTGGTGATGTGAATTTGACGTAGGACTATTTTTCTCAACACGTTTAATGTTAGCATTAAATGTGTATCTTTTCCTTCATATTGGAATGTATTTAGCAAGGAAGCACATAAAAATTAAAACTTCAAATCACATTAACAGGCATTAAAACTAGCCAAATGTAATTCCAACAGCATTTGTTGTAGGCTTTACCTAGTTAAATGGGTGTTGAAAGTCTCTTATTAGTTTTTTTTACTTTTCTTGTATTTTTACTAGATGCAACTGTGAAAGCTTCTTAACGTTGTACATATAAGATTAATGAAGGCTAATCTTCAAAGACTACTTTTATGTTTCACCGTTGTCTCAAAATACTACCAAATACTACCTTGAACCTTGACAACAAAAAAACTACTTTGAACTTTACTTTTTTAAATTAATCCTCTAAATTGTTAAAAGATAGGGTAGTTTACTGACATCTTATTAAAAAATTGAGGTGATTTTTAAGACTTAAAAAGGTTAGAGGAAGTAATTTGAGCATGTTGACAAAGATTGATTTAGTTTTATGTTAATGAAATTCAGGTTATTAATGTGGGAAAAGTAAAATTCAAGGTAATTTATTGTTATTTTCAAAATTCAGTGTAATATTTTAGTAATATGGTGGAACATAAAGGTATTTTTTTTTTTGAAAATTAGCCATTAATGAAAAAGCAATAATTTAGACGTAAGTTATACCGTACTTGAAATCTTCACACAACCATCAATAACCCCATTGATCATCAAAATTTGGCCCACATGTCTAGTGACGGTATCTGATACGATCATCACATATGGCGTGCGGAAGCAAGTTCGGCAACTTCTGGGGCTAATCTGTAAATTATGAACTTTGGGAGGGCTTTTATGCAAATCTAAACTTTGGGGGGATTTTGTGCAAATCGGCACTTTATTGTTTTTATAGGCTAGTGCCGGCCCTAATGGGGATTATGCTTTGATTAATTTGTGAATCCCATTGGCCAAGGTGTCCACGATCACCTTTTGGAGATTTAGATTTTCATCTCAAATTGAAAGTTAGGAGAGTGCATCTTCTCGAATTGGGGCATTTATCTTGTTATTTTTCAGGTCTGAAATTATATAAAAATATCTGTTTTATTTGTTCTTCCACCAAAAAATGCCCCATTTTCTCCAAAAAAAAAGCCCTAGGTTGTATCAGAATCATGCCTTTGGTTTGGTGGGGTCCTTACACACACACACAGACGGTGAGGGCCTAATACACACAATTTTGGTGGAGTCCAGAGCCCCCACAAGCAAATGGTAGTTTCTTCCATGCACACGTCCAACTTATTTAGGCTGGTTTTCTGGTGAAGATAAGAGGTCTACACTTAAATAATTTGTCATAGTTGAACTTCTTAATCATTACCACGATCTTTTTATACTTAATACCACACAAATAATAATCTTTTTGAAACATAAGATTTTTAAGTTTACCTTCAATTTTTAACAACCACTATTGAACAGTTCACATATTTCTTTTCCAGATTAAAGAAAATAGGTTGCATAAGTATATTTGAAGTACATCTACGAAAGATAGTATGTGTTGAGGGGTATAAATTATAGGTAAATTATAACTTGGAAATAGAATATGATTAGAACTCAGCATCATGATATAATTTGCAATTGTATTGTATTAATTTTAGCTATATAACGAATAAATTATAGGTAAATTATAACTTGTAAATAGAATAGGATTAGAACTAAGCATCATGATATAATTTGCAATTGTATTGTATTAATTTTAGCTATATAACGAATACCATAGATTTGTGTGTTCATGTGAGCTTATTTTATCTCGACATGGTATCTGATATTAACCATATAAAGAAAGGAAGTAAATATGGAATGAAGATTAATTTACTGATAGTTTCGGTCATACATTTATACAAGGAGTCTGACAACTAATTTCCTAAACTATCTCAACTGATTACAACAAGTTCCTACAGACTAGGAGAGAAGATACGGTGAGAAAATATTCTGCAACAAACTATGGAAAAAGTCTACAATAATCAGGAGGAAAAGGTCAGCATCTTAATACCCTCCCGCAAGCTCACGATCGGGTACGAACAAGAAGCTTGGTCCTCAAATTTTGAAACCGAGAGGTGCCAACGGCTTTGGTGAAGATGTCGGCAATTTGATCGACGGATTTGACGTGTCGAACAATCAGCTCCCCTGCTTGAACCTATTCTCGGACAAAATGGTAGTCAATCTTGATGTGTTTGGACCGCTAATGGAAGACAGGATTTGCCGTGAGGAAGGTCGCACTAAGATTGTCGCAAAGAAGAATAGGAAGACTAGTTGAAGGAGCAGCCATTTCCTTGAGAAGCTGTTGAAGCCAGATGAGTTCAGCTGCGGCAAAGGCAATGGCTCTGTATTCTGCTTCAGTACTGGACCGAGCTACAACATTCTGTTTGCGAGAAGACCAGCTGACTAAATTGCCCCCAAGGTAGATAGAGAAGCCATGTTGAGAACGGCAGTCCTCGGGGTCAGAAGCCCAACCAGCGTCAGTGAAACAAACGAGCCGAGAGTCACGAGCTGGATGGAAGAAGAGACCCTTATCAAGAGAGCCCTTGAGGTAGCGAAGAATTCTCTTGACTACAGCCCAGTGATGATCAGACGGCTGGTGCATAAACTGACAAACTAGATTGACCGAGTAGGAGATCTCGGGTCGAGTGATAGTGGCATACTAGAGAGCCCCCACAATGCTACGATACAGTTGGACATCCTGAAAAGGATCACCGCCAAAAATGAGCCGAGAACCCGGAACAGCCGGAGAGGCAATAGGCCTGGCCCCCATCATCTTGTTGCGATCAACAAGATCCAGAATGTATTTCCGCTGAGGGAGCAGAAGACCGGAGGGGCTGCGTTGAACTTCAATACCCAAGAAGAAGTTGAGAGCGCCCAAGTCTTTCAGAGAAAAGACTAAGTTGAGGTGCCTGACAAAATCATCGATGGAGGAGTTGGATCCAGTGATAATAAGGCCGTCTACATAGACAAGAACATAGACAACATCGGAGCCATGATGCTTGATGAAGAGGGAGGTGTCCGAGATACACTGCTTGAAGCCATGGCGAAGGAGAGCATGATGCAACTTCTGAAACGAAGCTCGAGGGGCTTGCTTAAGGCCATAGAGCGCCTTCTTGAGCTTGCAAACATGCGAAGAGTGAGCCGAAGAGACAAATCCCGGCGCCTGCTCCATGAAGACTGTTTCAGCCACCGTTGAGAAAAGCATTGTTGATATCGACCTGCCGAAGAGGCCAATTGCGAGTAACAGCAAGGCTAAGGACCACCCGGATTGTGGTAGGTTTGATGACGGGGCTGAAAGTGTCGAAGTAGTCAACTCCTTCCTCTTGATTGTAGCCCTTAGCTACCAAGCGTGTCTTGTACCTGTCAATGGATCCATCCGGCTTCTTCTTGACCCTGAAAACACACTTACAACCAACAATATTAGAAGCGGGGGGCGTATGAACCAAGTCCCAAGTCCCATTAGCAATCAAGGCATCAAACTCTAAGTGAATAGCATGTTGCCAGTTTGGGTTCTTTTTGGCCTGGAGAAAGGTTTTTGGTTCAAAGTCAGAGAAGTCACAGGAAATGAGATGTTTGATAGCAGTATAGGCTTTCGGCTTAAGGGAATGAGTAGAGGCACGAGTGACCCTCCGAAGTACGGGACGGGCAAAAGTATGAGGGAGCCTGATGATAGGGAACGACAGACGAGGAGGCCGATGGCGGGTTTGGTGGAGCCACCGGAGGAGTTGGCGGTGTAAGGCCGGAAGAAGACGAGGGCGATGGAGAAATAGGAGCTGCCGGTTGTGGGCTGGCCAATGTTGCGGGCTGGGTCGCCTCCTGAAGTGGCAGCAAGGAAAGCTCGATGTTCGGAGAATCAGGCTGATTGGACTAAGAGTGATGCTCAGAAAAAGGAAAGGAAGATTCGTCAAACACAACAAGTCGAGCAATATAAGTTTTTGAAGAATGAACATGATAGCATAGATACCCTTTATGCTTGGCACTGTACCCAAGAAAAATGCATGCCACAGAGCGGAATTCCAACTTGCTGCTGTTGTAAGGGCGAAGGTAGGGAAAACACAGACAACCAAAAGACTTTAAAAAAGTGTAGTCAGGTTGACGATTGTATAAGTATGCAAAAGGGGATTTGTGAGCAAGAACAGAAGTTATGGCTCTATTGCTCAAGTAGATGGCAGTATGAAAAGCATGTTCACAGAAGGTAATGGGGAGGTTGGAGTGTGCTAAAAGAGCCAAACCCTTTTCGACAACGATTCGATTTCGACGCTCAGCCGCACCATTTTGTTCTGGGGTGTGCGGACAAGAGACCCGATGGAGTATTCCATTGGTTTCGAGAAAGGTTGAAACATTGCGAAATTCGCCCCCCAATCAGATTGAAATGCTTTGATTTTAGTGGAAAATTGAGTTTCAACCATCGTTTTAAAAGATTGAAAAGCAGATAGAACCTCAGATTTGGCATCAAGAAAATATATCCAGACAAATTTTGTGCAGTCATCAATAAAAAACACAAAATACCGGTTACCATTTAAAGAAGGTACAGAGGCAGGGCCCCAAACGTCCGAATAAATTAGATCAAATGATTTTTCAAAAAGAACATGACAAGAGGAAAGATGATGTCTATGACTTTTGCCTAACTGGCATGCACTACATAAAGGTAATGACTTATTTGTGGAAACATGTAAATCAAAAGCAGCCAATTGACGACGTAACACGGACTCATGAGGGTGCGCAAGACGATGATGCCAACAGGCAATGGAAGCTCGTTCACCAACAAAGACACGTGGACCCCGCGAACGAACCGGAAGCCGGTACAAACCATTCTCAACGATTCCCTTGAGAACCGTCTTGCCCTGTGGTGTCTTAACATAACAATGATTAGCATGAAGTTCAACAAATACATTGTTATCATGACATAATTGACGGCCACTAATGAAATTCTTAGATACTTTAGGAACTACAAGAATATTATTTAGGGCAAGGGATTTAGCAACCTTGTTTGCAATTAAAGTAAGATTGCCAGTATGCGTAATAGGAAGGGACTGACAGTTTGCGACGACGAGATTGTCGGTGCCTTCATACTCGGCCGAGAGATTGAGCCCGGAGGTGTCAGCCGTGACGTGATTCGTGGCGCTGGAGTCGACCACCCATGGGTCCGAGAAGGCGGACGGGCTCCCCGGATACGCCGCGAAGGCCTGCTTGCTGACGACAGACTGGCGGAGACGATCGACAGCACGGCGGTTTATGGCAGGGAAGGCCGAGAGATTAAGCCGCTGATGGCAATTCCTTCCATCATGGCCCTTCTTTGTGCAAACTTGGCAGACTGCCCGTGTGCGCTCAAGAGCAGACGGGAGGTCCTAAGGTGGCTGTCGAGCGGAGAAACGGCGGTGAGCGAAGTGGGCGGATGACACGGCGGAGTCAAGCCACGAATCAGAGATCCGTTGTTCCTCCTGGAGAAGCAAGCCGAGGAGTTCATTGGAGGACACCGGCTCCAGTCGCATACTCACGGCGGTCTTGAAGGCGGCATATTCCAGCCCAAGACCGAACAGGATGTAGGCGACGAGATCGTTGTCGGGAACGACAGGTAAACACTCCGCCAGTGCGTCAGAGATGGAGCGCTTCTTTTCAATGTACTCAAGAATCGACATCCCGGCTTTGGAGATGATCTGAAGCTGTTGCTTCAGGTGCATCTGCCGAGCGCGAGATTGGGACTGGAAGGTTTGTCCCAGCAGAAACCAGACCTCCGCAGTGGTGGTGGCCCGGGCAACGTGGCCGAGCATCGGCGTGGAGAGGGTCGATCGGAGCCACAAGAGGACGAGGCGGTCCTTGCGTTTCCAAACTGCGAACACCGGGTTAGGAGCTCTGACGGACGCTCCTTCAGCTGGTGGCAGCAGGGCGGCAGGGGCGCTGCCTGTGACGAGAAAGCCCTCAAGTTCGTAAGCCTCCAGAGCCGAGCGCACGGTGCCCTTCCATAGAGAATAATTCGTCCGGTCGAGGCGAGCCGCTAGGGTCGGAAATTGTAAATTGACCGTGGCGCCACCGAAAGCGGCGAAAAGGATTTGGGTTGCGAAAGTGATGGCCTGAAAATTGTCAGAAGACATGGTTTATGGATTCTGAGGCTAATCTGATACCATATAAAGAAAGGAAGTAAATATGGAATGAAGATTAATTTACTGATAGTTTCGGTCATACATTTATACAAGGAGTCCGACAACTAATTTCCTAAACTATCTCAACTGATTACAACAAGTTCCTACAGACTAGGAGAGAAGATACGGTGAGGAAATATTCTGCAACAAACTGTGGAAAAAGCCTACAACAATCAGGAGGAAAAGGTCAGCATATTAATAGCCTCCCGCAAGCTCACGATCGGGTACGAACGAGAAGCTTGGTCCTCAAATTTTGAAACCGAGAGGTGCCAACGGCTTTGGTGAAGATGTCGGCAATTTGATCGACGGATTTGACGTGTCGAACAATCAGCTCCCCTGCTTGAACCTGTTCTCGGACAAAATGGTAGTCAATCTTGATGTGTTTGGACCGCTGATGGAAGACAGGATTTGCCGTGAGGAAGGTCGCACTAAGATTGTCGCAAAGAAGAATAGAAAGACTAGTTGAAGGAGCATCCATTTCCTTGAGAAGCTGTTAAAGCCAGATGAGTTCAGCTGCGGCAAAGGCAATGGCTCTGTATTCTGCTTCAGTACTGGACCGAGCTACAACATTCTGTTTGCGAAAAGACCAGCTGACTAAATTGCCCCCAAGGTAGATAGAGAAGCCATGTTGAGAACGGCAGTCCTCAGGGTCAGAAGCCCAGCCAGCGTCAGTGAAACAAACGAGCCGAGAGTCACGAGCTGGACGGAAGAAGAGACCCTTATCAAGAGAGCCCTTGAGGTAGCGAAGAATTCTCTTGACTGCAGCCCAGTGATGATCAGACGGCTGGTGCATAAACTGACAAACTAGATTGACCGAGTAGGAGATCTCAGGTCGAGTGATAGTGGCATACTGGAGAGCCCCCATAATGCTACGATACAGTTGGACATCCTGAAAAGGATCACCGCCAGAAATGAGCCGAGAACCCGGAACAGCCGGAGAGGCAATAGGCCTGGCCCACATCATCTTGCTGTGATCAAGAAGATCCAGAATGTATTTCTGCTGAAAGAGCAGAAGACCGGAGGGGCTGCGTTGAACTACAATACCCAAGAAGAAGTTGAGAGCGCCCAATTCTTTCAGAGAAAAGACTGAGTTGAGGTGCCTGACAAAATCATCGATGAAGGAGGAGTTGGATCCAGTGATAATAAGGTCGTCTACATAGAAAAGAACATAGACAACATCGGAGCCATGATGCTTGATGAAGAGGGAGGTGTCCGAGATACACTGCTTGAAGCCATAGCGAAGGAGAGCATGATGCAACTTCTGAAACGAAGCTCAAGGGGCTTGCTTAAGGCCATGGAGCGCCTTCTTGAGCTTGCAAACATGCGAAGGGTGAGCCGAAGAGAGAAATCCCGGCGCCTGCTCCATGAAGACTGTTTCAGCCAAGTCACCGTTGAGTAAAGCATTGTTGATATCGACCTGTCGAAGAGGCCAATTGCGAGTAACAACAAGGCTAAGGACCACCCGGATTGTGGTAGGTTTGATGACGGGGCTGAAAGTGTCGAAGTAGTCAACTCCTTCCTCTTGATTGTAGCCCTTAGCTACCAAGCGTGCCTTGTACCTGTCAATGGATCCATCCGGCTTCTTCTTGACCCTGAAACCCCACTTACAGCCAACAATATTAGAAGCAGAGGGCGTAGGAACCAAGTCCCAAGTCCCATTAGCAATCAAGGCATCAAAATCTAAGTGAATAGCATGTTGCCAGTTGGGGTTCTTTTTGGCCTAGAGAAAGGTTTTTGGTTCAAAGTCAGAGAAGTCACAGGAAATGTGATGTTTGGTAGCAGTATAGGCTTTCGGCTTAAGGGAATGAGTGGAGGCACGAGTGACCCTCCGAAGTATGGGACGGGCGAAAGTATGAGGGAGCCTGATGATAGGGAACGACAGACGAGGAGGCTGGTGGCGGGTTTGGTGGAGCCACCGGAGGAGTTGGCGGCGTGACACCGGAAGAAGACGAGGGCGATGGAGAAATAGGAGCTGCCGGTTGTGGGCTGGCTAATGTTGCGGGCTGGGTCGCCTCCTGAAGTGGCAGCAAGGAAAGCTCGACGTTCGGAGAATCAGGCTGATTGGACTGAGAGTGATGCTCAGAAAAAGGAAAGGAAGATTCGTCAAACACAACAAGTCGAGCAATATAAGTTTTTGAAGAAGGAACATGATAGCATAGATATCCTTTATGCTTGGCAATGTACCCAAGAAAAATGCATGCCACAAAGCGGAATTCCAACTTGCTGCTGTTGTAAGGGCGAAGGTAGGGAAAACACAGACAACCAAAAGACTTTAAAAAAGTGTAGTCAGGTTGACGATTGTATAAGTATGCAAAAGGGGATTTGTGAGCAAGAACAGAAGTTATGGCTCTATTGCTCAAGTAGATGGCAGTATGAAAAGAATGTTCCCAGAAGGTAATGGGGAGGTTGGAGTGTGCTAAAAGAGCCAAACCCTTTTCGACAACGGTTCGATTTCGACGCTCAGCCGCACCATTTTGTTCTGGGGTGTGCGGACAAGAGACCCGATGGAGTATTCCATTGGTTTCGAGAAAGGTTGAAACATTACAAAATTCGCCCCCCAATCAGATTGAAATGCTTTGATTTTAGTGGAAAATTGAGTTTCAACCATCGTTTTAAAAGATTGAAAAGCAGATAGAACCTGAGATTTGGCAGCAAGAAAATATATCCAGACAAATTTTGTGCAGTCATCAATAAAAAACACAAAATATCGGTTACCATTTAAAGAAGGTACAGAGGCAGGGCCCCAAACGTCCGAATAAATTAGATCAAATGGTTTTTCAGAAAGAACATGACGAGGAAAGATGATGTCTATGACTTTTGCCTAACTGGCACGCACTACATAAAGGTAATGACTTATTTGCGAAAACAGGTAAATCAAAAGCAGCCAATTGACGATGTAACACGGACTTATGAGGGTGCGTAAGACGATGATGCCAACAGGCAATGGAAGCTCGTTCACCAACAAAGACACGTGGACCCCGCGAACGAACCGGAAGCCGGTACAAACCATTCTCAACGATTCCCTTGAGAACCATCTTGCCCTGTGGTGTCTTAACATAACAATGATTAGCATGAAGTTCCACAAAAACATTGTTATCACGACATAATTGATGGACACTAATGAGATTCTTAGATACTAATCGGGTATCTGGGTACCCTGTACCCGTGCACACCTCTACTTAGAGGGAAAGACACCAAGCCTTCACACTGTCAGACACAAACAAGATTATACTTGATTGCTTGATCAAAGAATCCCTTTGATAGGAACAAAATAATGATCTGTTTTTTATTTATAAAAGCTGAAAATAAAGAGGATAGTTGATCATAATTGAAGATGTGATCGCTCTCCCAAGACGCCAATTAAAGAGGACGTCCGCACTCTCCCGAAGACGAGAGATAATCTCACCTCTCTTATGAATAATCTCTCAAATTAAGCATGAGAAAATCCCTCCCCACCCATGGCCTATAAATAGATTCCAGATTTTTACAATTTTACACATAAACCCATAAAAGAATAAAATTCACAAAAAGGCCCAAAAAGTTTACGAATACGCCCATGGGTCATGGGCTTGCTGTTGCCCCCCTCCCTCTTATGCCTCTTTGATATGTAATAAGCCCATCATTACTCACCCCACACCTTGTCCTTAAGGTGGAAGTCATGAAATTGCTGCACCATGACGTCCACCAACTCCCAAGTGTCCTCATGATCCGGTGGGCCCTTCCATCGCACATGCACCTCTCGCTCCCATGCGCTTCCTTTGCGCACTCCCATCAACTCCTTAGGCTTCATAACCGCCTCCATATCTTCAGTTAATGTCTCATGAAGTGATGGTGAGGGGGTATGATCGCCAATAGCCTGATGGTGCTGGGACACATGAAAACATGGTGTATGACAGCCTGATCTAGCATCATTGATAAGACCTTTAGTTTAACTTGGCCTCACCTCTTTGCACATGCGTTTGTCTTGATTAACGTTTTCTTTGCTACTGGGAGACACAAATCTCTCTTGCAGCAAGGTTTGGACCTATTTTGACATTTAATCTAAATATATTCAATATGCTTCCTAAGCCATACTTTTAACTTCTCATTTGCTAGCGTCTCAACAAACTCTAAATATGATTGGATTTAGATTGTGACTGGATCTCCTTTACCCTTGAAAAACAAGACATCCATATCAAGCTCAGTAATCAACAACAGTGCAAATTTGCAATATTCCAAAAGATTAGATGCATTTTTGTTTTACTGTCCCAGGAAACAATTTACAATGTATTTATTCTTATTAACAACACAGGTTACTTTTATTTATGCATATTAGCATTAAAAAATTGATAGCTAAGTTGTTTCATGGGGTGAATGTTTTGCATTAATTTCTGCTTGACTGCAAGCATTCCTCTCACTGTTTTCTATCCAAAAAGGATATGATGAATATTTCTTCATTTTGATCATTTTTGTGATTTTTTCATGCAGAGCAAACGGCCTTGCTTTCCAAAACTCGAAGCCATAAAGAATGCAACTGCTGATATTGTGAGACTCTGGCTCTTTTTATTATTCACCGACTTATCATTCCAATTATTTACACGCATGTGCATGTACAACAAGTGATTTCAAGATTAGTTACATCCCTTAAAATTTCATTGTGGGCTCATTCACGTGGATGATCCACACTGTTCATCATGATCTTCATGCCCTAAGCAGTTGCGTATAAAAGAATTTTGATACCACTCTATCATGCATGAAGTGGCTCTAAAATCAATGGTCCGTGTATAATGGAACAATATTGATACATAATTGGTGGTTAATAGGTGTTCGGATCACATGATGTTACTGCATAACCTGCTTAGGGTACGGACATCATGTGGGACCGTGTGTTATTTATTCGGTTAGCCAAACATGAGATTTGGGCCAAGTCGGGCCAAGTCTGGAGGCAGTTACGCAAGGAGTCACCATAGAAAAACTTAGCACATACATGATTGTGTACTTTGTACTCACATGGGTCTGTAAAATGTCGGTCATTACGTGTTCAAATCCTCTGCAACTAAGAATCTCGGTGACAGTGTCCCTGAGCATCTGGGCATGTAATATGGTATATATAACTTATATTTGATTTAAGATAACATTTTAATATTACTTAGGCGGCATGCTTATTGTAATACTCTTTGTGGTGTAATATGTCCAAATTGGATTGGAGATATTGGGAGCTTTTAACTAATTTGTTCATAATTTTTCTCTTTTGACTGTAACTGCAATTGTCTTTCTTGTTTCAAAATAGGTAGTTCAACATATAGTTAATCAAATTTAATGAAGTTACACATGCATCCAATCCTTTTCGGAACTCATTTGTAACATTCATGACTTGTGCTGCAACCCAACAACTTTGTATTCAGATTGTTGAACTCAGCTGTTGGCATGCTATCCTAGGCCTACCATAATGTACAGAGGATTGTGACTTCAATGCTAACAACAGTATTGTGTATTGTGTGTTATTGGGTGTGTGTGTAAAGAAAAGAGAGGGTTAATATAAATAGAAGTGATAGCCATTCTTTGAGGGCTAATCACTATTTTCCCCAAAATCTACATGGTATCAGAGCCCTAAAACAAAAAAACCCTAAAACATCAAACCTAGCCGCCGCTGCGCACTCGCTGCCGCTGCGCACTCGCGCCGCCGCTGCGCGCCGCTCCTCTTCTCCTCTTTTACGCCCTCTTCTAGCCCCTACAAAGTCCTAACTAGCCACAAAGGAGAATCCAAAAAAAACCCTAACCCTAGATCTATGGTAGAGTCATGAACATGACTCCATAGATTTACGGTTAGGGTATGACCTAGAAGAGGAGGAGGAGAAGTAGATCTGCGGATCTAAGGAGTGAGATAGGAGAGATCTGCGGATCTGGAGAGATGCGGGACAATCTTACCTCAGCTGACATGAAGGCCTTCATTGGAGAGATAACGAAGCTGCTTGCTTCGAAGGAGTTGGGATCCTCGAGTGGATCGATGCCTTCATGACCCGTGCAGAAGCTGGAATTGATGCCCAATGATGTGAAATTGGAAGGGACGAAGAATTACCTCAGTTGGTCCAGGTGGGTGCTTCTCATTCTGAAGTCGAAGGGGTTAGAAGGCGTCGTTCTGGGTTCATGTAAGGAACCGGTGGATAAGACTGGGGATGATTGGAAAGTCTGGAGCACCACCAACTCACTGGTGACTGCTTGGTTGATGACATCGATGGTTCCACCCATTGCTGGGATGGTGGAGGCTATAGAGAGTGCTGCGGGGATATGGAGTATGGTGGAGAAAATGTATTCTGGAGCAGGGAATGTGATGCTCATGATGGAGGTTCAGGGCAAGGTCGACACCTTGAAGCAGGGGGAGATGTCTATTCTAGCCTACTCTGCGGAGTTGAAAAGGCTGTGGTCAGAGTTAGACCACTATGACCCTATTGATCTGCCTGATCCTAGGAGTGCTGCGATACACAGAAAGTGGGTGGAGCGTAGGCGTGTGACACATTTTCTGAGGAACCTGAATGGAGATTTTGAGGTCAGGAGGGCGAGTATGTGTCACTTATCCTCCATCCCATCTCTGGAGGATGCCATAGCTGCAATGGCACAGGAGGAGACCAGACTGAGAGTTATGAAGGATGAGGGTACTCAGGTCACTCGGGCTGCACTGGCTGTACCAGCAGTGACAGCAGTGAGCGAGGATCGAGAGTGCTACACCTGTGGGGTGAAGGGGCACCTGAGCTTTAACTGCCCACAGAAGGGCAGTGGACAAGGACGTGGCACAGGAGGCAGAGGAGGAGGTCGTTGGGGCCGTGGAGGCCGTGGACGAGGTCGCGGCGGCCCACGGGCCAACTTTGCTACCGCTGATGGACGACAGGAGACAGTGATGATTGAGGCCACGCCAGCTGAGGCTTCAGATCTAGAGCAGCGGAGACAGTCCAGGTCTACTACTGAGAGCTCGGAGAGTCATGCAGACCAGACTAGGGATGTTGCTTCGCCATTCGGTAACTTTGCCCACTTCGCTCACACAGGATCAGGTAACCAATTATCTCTTTCATGTAGAGATCATATAGAGTGGATTATTGACTCAGGTGCATCTAGTCATGTGTCAGGTGCATATAGACAGTTTTCCACGTATAAACCACATACCATTCATGAAACTGTTCAGACAGCTGATGGCACATCCCAACCCATTAGAGGGATTGGCACTATTCAGTGCACTCCCTCCATACGCCTCTCTTCAGTCCTTCACGTCCCATCATTTCCAGTCAACCTTTTATCTGTTGGCTCTATTGTTGATGATCTCGACTGTAGCATTACTTTTGACTCTACTCATTGTGTGTTGCAGGAAAGGAAGACTGGGAGGAGGCTTGGGACTGGCGTCAGGCGTGATGGACTGTGGTATCTTGACAGAGCTAGTGGGGATGCTGCACTGGCTGTCGTTGGTGGAGAGAAGGAAATGGATGTACTTTTATTACATTGTCAGTTGGGACATTGCCTTTTGATATGTTGAGTAAAATGTATCCCGATATTTTGAGTAGAGTGAATGAAATGAATTTGAAATGTGATGCATGTGAATTTGGGAAACACACTAGGACATCATATCCTAGTGTGGGGATGAGGAGTGTAGAGAGATTTCATCTTATTCACTCAGATGTTTGGGGGCCCTGCCCAGTGACTTCAGTAAGTGGGTTCAGGTGGTTTATCACTTTCATAGATTGTCATTCTCGGATGACATGGCTTTACATGATGAAAAACAAAAGCGAAGCGTTGAAGTGCTTTCAGGACTTTCATAGAAGTGTCAGAAATGTGTATGAGGCCAAGATCCGTGTCTTGAGAACGGATAATGGGACAGAGTATGTAAACAAGGAGTTTGCATCTTATCTATCTGAGAGTGGGATAACTCATCAACCCATTTGTCCCAACACCCCTCAACAGAACGGAGTTGCTGAAAGGAAAAATAGACACTTATTGGAGGTAACTAGGTCACTCATGCTCACCATGAATGTACCTAAGATATTGTGGAGTGAAGCAGTGATGACAGCCACCTATCTCATCAACAGGATGCCTTCGCGGATCCTTGGTATGAAGTCTCCATGTGAGATTCTTATGGGAAAGAACACTTTTGTAGTTCCACCAAAAGTGTTTGGATGCACATGCTTTGTGAGGGATCATAGACCTTCTGTGGGGAAGCTGGATGCTCAGGCAATTAAATGCATATTTGTTGGGTATCCTTCAAATCAGAAAGGCTACAGGTGTTGGAGTCCCTCAGAAAGAAGGCTGTTTGTGAGTATGGATGTGACGTTCAGGGAGACTGAGCCTTTTTATGGAGGACTGACAGATTCTACATCAGTATTTGATACTGGTGCCTCTCCAAACACAGGAGGAGTTGGTCGAGAGGGGGAGACTGATGACAGGAGGGTAGTGGTTGGACTTATACCGTGTCCTGTCGGGCCTACTGGTACTGGTCCTGATAGCAGGGAGGAGGAAAGGACCTTGGTGGAAGAGGAGGAAGACAGGTTGTACGGCAGGAAATATAGCAGGAGACAGAAGGGTAGTCATGGCGATGGAGAACAACAAGAAGACATCTCCCCCACTGAAGAACCACTAGCTCCACAGCCACATGTCGAGATTGATCAGTCTATCACGCCTGCTCGAGTCCCGACTTCCTTCCTGCCTTCCTCTCTTAACACGGATGGTAATCTTTCTTTGCCTTCCTCTAGTTTAGATCTTCCACTTGCATCTCGTAAGGAGCCTCGTATCAATGCCGGCAGGCCTCCTGTACGGTATGGATATGAGACTGATATTGCTAATCATGTCTCCTATGCTTCTCTTACACCTGCATATATGGCTATCATTGCATCCTTACAGTCTATCTCTATACCAAGTGATTGGCGAGTGGCAAAGCAACATCCCCAGTGGAAGAAAGCAATGCTCGAAGAACTTGAGGCACTGGAGAAGAACAAGACATGGAGACTTGTCTCACTTCCAGCAGGGAAGAAAGCTGTGGGCTGCAAGTGGGTATTCACAATAAAGCAAACTCCAGAAGGGAAGGTGGACAGGTACATGGCGAGGCTGGTTGCCAAGGGCTACAGTCAGACTTATGGGATTGATTATGATGAGACATTTGCCCCAGTGGCAAAGATGAGTACTGTGAGAGTACCGATATCCTGTGCAGCGAATTTTGGATGGAAATTGCATCAGTTGGATGTAAAAAATGCCTTCTTGCATGGAGACTTACAGGAGGAGGTATACATGGAGGTTCCACCTGGCTTTAGCACACAACAGACGATGGGAAAGGTGTGTAGACTGGACAAGTCTTTGTATGGGCTGAAGCAATCTCCAAGGGCATGGTTCGACAGATTCAGGCGTGCAGTCATCACTATGGGCTACAAGCAGAATAATGGTGATCATACTGTATTCTATAGACATTCAGGACAGCGGATTACTCTTCTGGCTGTGTATGTTGATATTATTATCACTGGAGATGATGAAGTGGGAATCTCTCACTTGAAGGTAAGGTTGGCGAGAGAATTTGAGGTCAAGGATCTTGGACAGTTGGGGTATTTCCTTGGACTGGAGATTGCCAGGTCCAGGAAGGGTATTGTTCTCTCACAGAGGAAGTATGCCCTGGATTTACTGGCTGAGACTGGTATGTTGGGGTGTCGTCCAACAGTTACTCCTATTGATCAGAATCATAGGTTGCATTCACAATCAGGGGAGCCAGTAGACAAAGAAAGGTACCAGAGACTTGTTGGACGCCTTATCTACTTATGACATACCAGACCTGACATTGCCTATGCTATCAGTGTGGTAAGTAGATACATGCATGATCCTAGGACTGGACATATGGAGGCAGTCCTCATGATACTGAGGTATCTGAAGAATAGTCCAGGAAAAGGCATATTATTTGGTAGTCATGGTCACATGAATGTGACAGGCTACTGTGATGCGGATTGGGCCAGTTGCCTAGATGATAGGAGATCGACCTCGGGCTACTGTGTGTTTGTTGGGGGCAACTTGGTCTCTTGGCGCAGCAAGAAGCAGGATTTGGTGGCTCGTTCCACTGCAGAGGCAGAGTATCGTGCTATGGTGTTTAGTACCTGTGAGATGATCTGGTTGAGATCACTTCTACATGAGCTACGCCTGCTGAGAGAAGGACCATTGCGGTTGTTGTGTGATAACAAGTCAGCAATTAATATTGCCAACAACCCAGTGCAACATGATAGAACGAAGCACATAGAGATTGACAGGTTCTTCATTAAAGAAAGATTGGACAAGAAACAGTTGGAGATCTCCTACATTACTTCTGGACAGCAACTAGCTGATTGCCTTACAAAGGGGTTGAACTCTAAAGGAGTAGAGGATGCTTGTAACAAGATGAGCATGATAAATATCTTTTGCTCATCTTGAGGGGGAGTATTGTGTATTGTGTGTTATTGGGTGTGTGTGTAAAGAAAAGAGAGGGTTAATATAAATAGAAGTGATAGCCATTCTTTGAGGGCTAATCACTATTTTCCCCAAAATCTACAAACAGCTACTCAGATTAGGTGAAATTATTTGAGGGGACATGATATAATGATATGGTGCTTATGCTATCACTGATATATTTCTTATACTGTATCTGATGATATCATCGGCAATGAGCCATTGGTTGAGATACTAGTAAAATTTTAATATTTCTAGGAGGCCAACTGAACTATAATACACACACACTCTCTCTCTCTCTCTCTCTCTCTCTCTCTCTCTCTCTCTCTCTCTCTCTCTCTCTCTCCCACTGAACTATAATACTCTCTCTCTCTCTCTCTCTCTCTCTCTCTCTCTCTCTCCTCTCTCCTCTCTCTCTCTCTCTCTCTCTCTCTCTCTCTCTCTCTCTCTCTCTCCCCCCTCCGTCAATATTGTTAATGAACTATAAATAAATCTGATTCGTGCCTTGATTTTAGACATGTCCTACATGCTTAAAACTGCTAATCTGGTGGAAGTGAAACTACGGAATCGCTAGCTTGTTTCTTGCTACAACTTTGTTTATTTGACATTTATTTTGGTTTATGTTTATCAAGATCACTTGTATAGTTATGGCTAGCTTACAGGTTTGAATCTTTACAGCTCACAGGCCCATCAAAGAGCCGTGTTAAGTTAACGTGGAAAGGTGATAACTGCTCCTCAGTAGAGGTTTCTGGACTTGATATTGGTTGGGGACAGGTATTGATTTATATGGAGATTGTCTGCATTATCTTTTCTTCTATGAACAGCCAGAATACCATATCAACTCGAGCCAATCCCTTGCCATTTTTAATCCTAATTTTTTTCTTTTGTTGGCAATATAACTCAAATGTCACTGATTATTAGATTTTTTTTTCGCTTTATCTTATAGTCTTTAGTTGTTTTGTGTCTACACCCTTGATTACTATTTCTTCATAAAAGAAAGTGAAGCTAAACAGTGTATTGATTACGGAATTACTTGTATTAAATGGAAAATGAAGTCTTGATGCATTACACCTTGTATCCTTGAATACATACCTTGAGTTGATGTTTCTCCATGAATAGCGTGTTTGTATCTTAGCAATGAATGGTTAATGTGTTTATGTTAGTATCAGAATACCTACTTATTTATGCATGCGAAAGTTACTTGAGGTTGGGCTACGACCATTTGTTCAAGGAAAGAAAAAATATGTTTGGTTATGCGTAGATGAAGTTACTTGAGGTTGGGCTACAATATCTGTTGAGAAAAAACTGTCAATGGTCCTTGCTGACTTTTCAAATAGGGAACTGCAAGTTATAGATCCGAGTGCAGAACCATATTCTTGTGCCAATGTAAGGTGGTTCATGAAGATAATTAAAAGAAAAATAACTGGAATCATTTGTGTGTGGCTACCACACAGTGATAAAATAAATTCAAATTGACTATAATTCATTGATTCTTTCCCAGTTGTTAAGTGATGGGATTATTACATATCAGAAGAGGCGGAAACTTACCTGCACCTTGGTGTCCTAGAAATGATGGAAATGTGCCTAAATACCATAATGGAACTTATTAAGCTATTATCTTTGTTGATCGCCAGTTACCGTTCCTCGAAATGCAGATGCCAAGAACCACAAAAACAGCACACCGATACAGCTGTGACACAATGCACCGACACACAAACAAGTTCTAAAAACTTTATGAAGTGTGCACACAAAACAAAAATGTCATGTCTGACAAGTCACTTGTGTCTGACAAATGTCAGACAGTAGACAGTTTCACGATGGAAGCATTCTTGCTACATAGCGTCATGACTCCCTTCTCAAAGATTCTGTTGTTTCATGCAATTTCCATAATTTATTACATGCAAAACAATTATTGATTATTTTTTAAAAGAATATAACAGTGTAAATTTCTTCTTTCACTTTAGTGGTTATGTACTCATTATAAGTTCTGATATTTTTGCAGAGAATCCCTCTAAATTTTGATGAGGAACAAAGGTCATGGATTCTTGAGAGAGATCTGCCTGTAAGTAAGCCGGTTTGAGTTCAATTACATGTAACATTTCCATCATATATATCTTGTTTATAAATAAATATTCACTGCCGGCAGTTGCTTCCTATTGAGTGTTATTGTATTAGGGTGTGTGTGTAAAGCAAACTAAGGGATATTATATATATGAGGGGTTAGCTCATTTGGAAGCTAATCACCATTTCCCCAACTCACAACATGGTATCAAAGCCCTAAAGAAAAAACAACAAAACCCTAAACCCCCAAAACCCCACCGGCTGCGCCTGCAACCTCCCACGCATCCCGCCTCCACCCGAAACCCAACCCGCCTCCACCAGCAACCCGCGAGCTCGCCTGCGCTGCGCGAGCGCCTCGCCTGCGCCCCGCCTGCGCTGCGCGAGCGCCTCGCCTGCGCTGCGCGAGCGAGCGCCTCGCCTGCGCTGCGCCTGCAGCCCGCCGCCGCCTGCGCGCGCTGCCCTCTGGCCGCCCCCGCTGCCTTGTGATCCCCTCTCTTCCAAATCCTCTTCTAAACCCAACTAGCTACAAAGAAAACCCCTAAAACCTAACCCTAACCCTAGATCTATGGTAGAGTCATGAAAGGGGCGGCATAGATTTACGGTTAGGGTATGCCCTAGAAGAGGAAGAAGAGAAGTAGATCTGCGGATCTAAGGAGGAAGAGAGGAGAGATCTGCGGATCTGAGGAGAGATGGGGGACAATCTTACCTCCGCTGACATGAAGGCCTTCATTGGAGAGATAACGAAGCTGCTTGCTTCGAAGGAGTTGGGATCCTCGAGTGGATCGACGCCTTCACGGCCCGTGCAGAAGCTGGAATTGATGCCCAATGATGTGAAATTGGAAGGGACCAAGAATTACCTCAGTTGGTCCAGGAGGGTGCTTCTCATCCTGAAGTCGAATGGGTTAGAAGGCGTCGTTCTGGGTTCATGTAAGGAACCGGTGGATAAGGATGATGATGATTGGAGAGTCTGGAGCACCACCAACTCACTGGTGGCTGCTTGGTTGATGACATCGATGGTTCCACCCATTGCTGGGATGGTGGAGGCCATAGAGAGTGCTGCGGGGATATGGAGTATGGT
This sequence comes from Scilla litardierei, assembly GCA_030789695.1. NCBI lineage: Eukaryota > Viridiplantae > Streptophyta > Magnoliopsida > Asparagales > Asparagaceae > Scilla > Scilla litardierei. Next base: position 47,871,527 of record CM061138.1, on the reverse strand, counting down.
GGAAAAAATGTACTCTGGAGCAGGGAATGTGATGCTTATGATGGAGGTTCAGGGAAAGGTCGACACCTTGAAGCAGTGGGAGATGTCTATTCTAGCCTACTCTGCGGAGTTGAAAAGGCTGTGGTCAGAATTGGACCACTATGACCCTATTGATCTGCCTGATCCTAGGAGCGCTGCGATACACAGGAAGTGTGTAGAGCGTAGGCGTGTCACCCATTTCCTGAGGAACCTGAGTGGAGATTTTGAGGCCAGGAGAGCGAGTATGTGCCACTTATCCTCCATCCCAACTCTGGAGGAGGCCATAGCTGCAATGGCACAGGAGGAGACCAGATTGAGGGTTATGAATGATGAGGGTATTCAGGTCACTCGGGCTGCACTGGCTGTACCGGCAGTGGCAGCAGTGAGCGAGGATCGAGAGTGCTACACATGTGGGGTGAAGGGGCACCTGAGCTTTAACTGCCCACAGAAGGGCAGTGGACGAGGACGTGGCGCAGGAGGCAGAGGAGGAGGTCGTTGGGGCCGTGGAGGCCGTGGACGAGGTCGCGGGGGCCCACGGGCCAACTTTGCTACCGCTGACGGACGACAGGAGACAGTGATGATCGAGGCCACGCCAGCTGAGGCGTCAGATCTAGAGCAGCGGAGACAGTCCAGGTCTACTACTGAGAGCTCAGAGAGTCATGCAGACCAGACTGGGGATATTGCCTCGTCATTCGGTAACTTTGCCCACTTCGCTCACACAGGCTCAGGTAACCGATTGGCCCTTTCATGTAGAGATCATATAGAGTGTGTTACGCCTATTTGGCCGAGACCCGTAAAACACGAGCCCAAGAGCCCGACTATTGGTCAAAGGCCCACCTGCGTCCTCAAAGCCCATTCGACAAAGGCCTTACAAGGGACCTTCTCGAACTTCGATCCGACCCGGCCCCAATAACCCGTTGGTCGCTCGCCCACTCCTGCGAAAACCACTCCCCCGGACGCGCGACCACTAAATAGCGATAATGGGGAGGTGCTGGCATGGCGGAGAGAGCGGCGGCGAGGGGGGGACTGATGGGGCACGATCAATGGCGGACGTGGGACGTGGGTCAGAGGCGATCACGCCGGAGCTCTACAAAAGGGCCAGGAAGACGACGAAGAAAGGGACCGCATCTGAGGTAACAAAACCTAAGGTACTCCATCAACGACCTCGTTCCCCCAATTCATCTCCTTCCTCCCCCGCTCGCGCCGAGAGACGCCGTTACGATCTCCTCACGAGTCGGACCGTCTCCGCCGGGCCTCCTTTCTCAGATCTCTATCTGACTTAGGCATCGGAGGGGATTTGGCCGGAACCAAGGTCCGGCCCCCTGACGAGCGTTCTCGTCTGCGCAGGTGGACAACAGATCAACGGGCCGAGGCTACCCCTCGTCCCTCTCCGACCACTCGATCAACCGGACAGTGAGGCTTCCCCGCACCGTCAGCCTGCCGTGGCCGAGCACGTCCTACCGAGGCCGAGCGTCCTAATTGGGTCCGAAACTCTCCCTCGCCACCCGTCGGCCGTGCGTCTACCCGGGCGACTGAGGCTACCCCTCGTCCCCCTTCCAGCCGAGGCCGAACACACCTGTCCGAGGCCGAGCGTCTCAACCTGGGCCGAGGCTTCCCCTGCATCTCCACCTACCCGGGCGACTGAGGCTACCCCTCGTCCCCCTTCCAGCCGAGGCCGAGCACACTTGTCCGAGGCCGAGCGTCTCAACCTGGGCCGAGGCTTCCCCTCGCCCCTTCTGCACCGATTCGAAGCCCCCGAGGGACCCAAAGCGGGCCCCTTGACCACGTTGACCGGGCTCTCCACGGTCAACGCTCTGTAGTGAGAAAACACTCTGAAACATCTGGCGCCGTCTGTGGGAACGAAAACTGTCCCACGAGGAAACAAACCACATCTGCGATGACGCGGCCTCCCTCCTCCTGGCGAAAGAAGGGCGAGGCCCCAACGCGGGGCGACAGGCCCCGCCATCGTTGCCAAGAATGGGCACGGGACCGACGCGAGGAGAGTCGTGAAGAAAGGGCCGGGATGCCCTCCCCTCCCCCACCGGTTGGGAGACCGAGTGCGCCCGTAACGGCACGCAGCTCGGATGTGGCTTTGGTGGTATCAGTGGTCATAGACACTACCTTAGTGCGACGGCTGCTTGTCGACACCGGCAGCTCCTGTGACGTCCTATTTATGTCAACCCTGGAGAAGATGGGCCGGCAGAAAGGAGACTTGCGACCTCGTCCGGGTCCCGTGGTCGGATTCACGGGTCACTCCACCCCCATCATCGGCACTATCCATCTCCCGGTAACGCTCGGAAACACACCAGACTCTGTGACCCTAGCGGTGGAATTCATCGTATTGGGGATCGGGTCGGAATACAATGGGATCATCGGCCGACCCCTACTCAACGCCGTCGACGCGGTGGTCTCGACCCTCCATCGGACCATTAAGTTCCGAACGCCGGGGGGGATGGGGCAAGGCGAAGGCGACGCGGGGAGACCGAATACCTGCTATCAACTGGCGGAGGAAGGTCCCGAGGATCAACTAGCTGACCGGATGGCCGCGCTCGACTTGAGGAGTGGGCCCAGGCCCACCCCTGCGGAGGAGCAGGAGCTAATCCCGGTCACGGACATCGAGGGCCGGTTCTTCTCGATCGGGAGAGGGCTGAGCCCGGACCTAAGGGACCAGCTGATCGAATGCCTGGAGGCGAACCTGGACATCTTCGCCTGGTCGCCTGAAGACATGCCCGGCGTGGACCCCCAGGTGATCGTCCACCAGATCAACGCCGACCCCAACTTCAAACCGGTTAGGCAGAAGAAGCGTAACCTGGGCGGCGAGAAGATGAAGGCAGCCTCCGAGGAAGTGGAGCGTCTCCTCGATGCCGGCTTCATACGAGAAGTCTGGTACCCGGAGTGGCTGTCGAACGTGGTGATGGTCAAAAAACCTAACGGGAAGTGGCGAATGTGCGTGGACTTCAGTGACCTCAACAAGGCCTGCCCCAAGGATAGCTACCCCCTGCCGCGCATCGACCACCTGGTGGACAACGCCTCGGGATACGAGATGCTAAGCTTCATGGACGCTTACTCCGGGTACAATCAAGTCCAGATGGACCCCCGGGACGAAGAGATGACAGCCTTCACGACGGACCGGGGAACCTACTGCTACAAGAAGATGCCCTTTGGCTTGAAGAACGCGGGGGCCACCTACCAGAGAATGGTCAACAAGGTGTTCAGCTCCCAGATCGGGAGGAACCTAGAAGTCTACGTCGACGACATGCTTGTCAAGTCAAGGCGACCGGAAGACCACATCGCCGACTTGCGGGACACCTTCGAGCGGTTGCGGCGACACCACATTCGGCTCAACCCCGCGAAATGCACGTTCGGGGTAAGATCTGGCAAATTCTTGGGATTTATGATAACTAATCGTGGTATTGAAGCTAATCCCGACAAGATCGAGGCGCTGGTTAACATGCGCGAGCCGACGACGATCAAGGAGATACAGAGGCTGAACGGGCGCATCGTAGCCCTGGGGCGATTCCTTTCCAAATCAGCGGAAAGATCGCTTCCCTTCTTCAAGGTCCTGAGGAAAGCAATCGCGGAACCTCCGAACAATAGGAAGACGATACTCTGGGACGAAGACTGCTCCCGGGCGTTCGGGGACCTGAAAGAGTATCTCCGCAGCCCCCCTCTCCTGTCCAAACCCCGGGAAGGGGAGTCGCTGAGCCTTTACCTGGCGTGCGCGGAGGAAGCTGTGAGTTCGGTGCTGATCCGGGAGGACGGCGGGATGCAATGGCCGGTATATTACACGAGCCGGATCTTGAAGGGGGCGGAGGTGCGATACTCGCCCATGGAAAAACTGGCGTACGCCCTCGTCCTCTCGGCGCGAAGGCTCCGACCCTATTTCCAGGCCCATACCATACTGATCCTGACCGACTCACAGCTAGAACAGAACCTCAAGAGATTCGATCGAATGGGAAGGATGCTAAACTGGGGAGTGGAGCTGAGCGAGTTCGACCTCCGATTCAAACCGCGCACGGCCATCAAGGGACAGGCCCTAGCCGACTTCATCGCCGAATGCACGACGGAAGGAAATGGCCCCCCAGAAGGAGAAGGCCCAGGGACGGTAACTGCTCAACCCTTGTCCTTTCTTTCGGCTGACCACTTTCAGCCAGAGGATCCAGGAGCGTGGATAGTTCATGTGGACGGGTCGGCCACACAGTCAGGAGGAGGGGCCGGGATTGCGATCCGATCTCCGGAGGGGAACATCGCGGAATACGCGTTGCGGTTCGAGTTCCCGGCCACGAACAACGTGGCGGAATACGAAGCTGTGATCAACGGCCTGAGGCTGGCCCTGGAGCTCGGGGCCGAGTCCGTCCGCCTCCTCAGCGACTCGAAGCTCATTGTCAACCAACTCTTAGGGAGTTACGAGGCACGGGAGGAGGCGATGCAGAGATATCTCCCAGTCGCCAGGGCGGCGATGTCCAAATTCAAGGACGTGGAGGTCTTACACCTCCCACGATCAGAGAATGCGCGGGCCGATGCGTTGTCAAAACTGGCCTCGTCCTCGCCAAAGGAGCTGGGCCGCACCATCTACGTAGAGAACCTGCCGTCCCCCAGCACGATGGAGCACGAGGTGATGGCGATCGACCAGGAGCCCACCTGGATGGACCCGATCATCCGATACCTCACCCACGGAGAGGTGCCGGCCGATGGGGATGAGCGCCGAACCCTGGAGAGAAAAGCACTCCGATACGTGATCCATGAGGGGACGCTCTACCGGAGACGCTGGACCAAGACGGACGTCCTCCCATACCTGAAGTGCATCGGACCGCAAGAAGCTGACTACGTCCTGCAGGAGGTTCACGACGGGATCTGCGGGAATCACCACGGGGGCAAGATAGTCGCGCAGAAGATCTTAAGGCAGGGGTACTACTGGCCGACCTTGGCCAAAGATGCTACAAGCTACGTGCAGAAATGCCAAGAATGCCAGAGATACGCCCACCACATCTCGACTCCTCCGTCAGAGCTCATCCACATCGTGAGCCCCCTCCCCTTTGCGAAATGGGGGCTCGACATCCTCGGACCGTTCAAGCCAGGACGAGGGTAGCGGAAGCACCTGATCGTGGCAGTGGACTACTTCACCAAGTGGATCGAGGCCGAGCCGTTGGCGACCATCACGTGGAAGAAAGCGAAAAGCTTCGTGTGGAATTCCATCATCTCCCGATTCGGAGTACCACGGGCCATCGTCACAGACAACGGGAAGCAGTTCGATTCAGCAGGGTTTAGAGATTTTTGCGAGGAATGGGGAATCAAGCTCCTCTTTGCCTCGGTGGCACACCCCCAAACCAACGGGATGGCAGAGGCGGCCAACAAGTGTATCATAGAGCCCCTCCGAAAGAAAGTAAAGGACGCCGAAGGGAACTGGCCGGAAGAGCTCCCCGGGATACTCTGGTCATACCGGACGACCCACAAGGAGGCTACTGGCGAGACCCCCTTCATGCTCACCTACGGGGCCGAGGCGGTGGTACCGGTCGAATTGGGGGAAGAATCTCTTCGCCTCAAATACTTTGACGAAGACCGGAACTCGCAGGGCCTAGGGCTCAGCCTGGAGCTCCTCGACGAGCGACGGGAGTAGTCACTGGCCACCATCGTCCGCCAAAAGCAGAAGGTGGCCCGATACTACAACGCTCGGGTGCGAGGGAGAAGCTTCCACCTCGGGGACCTGGTCCTCCGGAAAGCGGGCTTCACCACCGATACCGCTCGCAAAGGGAAGCTCGCGGCTAGATGGGAGGGACCCTACAAAGTCGTCGAGGTCCTCGGACCCGCAGCCTACCGACTAGCCGACATGGAAGGGAGAGTTCTCACTCACACTTGGAATGCGGAATATTTACGCAAATACTTTCAATAGATGTATCACTTCCTATGAAATAAATTTGTTTTAAATTCACTCCTTTCCAGATAAAGCGAAAAGGCATACAGAGGGATACACGAAGAGGTCGAGGGGCATTCCCCTCCCTCATTCTTCTCCGGGGGCACCGGTGGAGCCACAGGCTGGCAGCTCACTAGGGTCTCCCCCCTTACTCTGTTCGGCGTCAGGGTACATCCGAAGTTTCTCGAAGTCAATCCCCGAGAGCGGGAACTTCTTTTGGATCTCGGACTGGCACCGGGCGAAGCCCTTCTCGTACGACGTCGCCAAGGCGGTCTCCACAAAGGAGGTGGCATACTCCGCCACGGCATCCCGAGCGATCCGGGCCGGATCCACCCCCTCGAGCCCACGCAGCCGGGCCTCTAAGGTCTCGACCTGGCGTTGGTGCTCCGCCCTCTCCTTCTCGATCTCCCGGGATTTCTCTCCTAGTTGGGCAGCAAGGGCCCTCGCCTGCTCCTCCGCCGCATCCAGACGATCGGAGAGCTCCGAGGCTTCGGAGGCAGCAGCCGGGCCGGGGATCTGCTTGACCCCTCCAGACGCGTCGACGTCTTTTAAAAGAGAGGCGAGCCGCGTCTCGGCCTCGGACTTCGCGGCCAAAGCCACGGCTCTCTCGCGATCCGCCGCCTCCAGGGTGGAGGACAGCTCAGTTATGCGGGAGTTCAGGGATTGGACCCGCGCTTCCTCCAACTGACCAGCATCCTCCTCCTCCTCGCCAGGGGCCTCTGGGCCTAGCCCAACCACGGATTTGGCTTTGGGAAGAGCCGCGAATTGGCGCCTCATCGAAAGGCCCACCGAGGACAACTGTGCCAAAGCAACGAAGGTAAGATGGCAAAAGCAGCTGGAGAACGGGGGGACAAGCAGAGACGCACTACCTGTTGACCAGACTGGACCACGAAGGAAGCCAAACAATCACCTCTGACTCCGTCCAACACCGCCTGGTCGGGAGGGAGACAACAGTTCTCGGCCACTCGAGCGGCGGCTCCACGGCTCGAGAACACCGACTCCTTCTCGCCCACTGGAAAGCGTGGACAAAGAAGACCCTCCCCTGACGAAGGGAACTCGCCAGGAGCGGAGCGGAACGCCCCAAGATACCGACTGTAAGCATCAGGGAGAGAGCCGTCCGGAAGAGGTGAAGGGCCGGCCCACGGCCAAGCAACCTCAACGGGAGCAGGATGAGGTCGGTCAGCGGTCGGCTGAACACCGATCCCCTCGACCCCCTCACGGAGCCTCTCGGGAGATCCCTGCAAAGGGAGAGAGGGAAATGACATCTTCTTTCGCTTCGAGCCTCCGGATGCGGTCACAACCCGCTGCTTCTTCCGGACCGCCAACACATGGTCCCTTCTGCGCGGATCCGGGTTTGGGGCCTGCACGAGAGCGCTGGCAGGAGAAGGACCGAGAGGGAACCCACCTGCACTCAAAGAATAAATGAGAGACAGAGCAGAACCTGGGCGACCTCGAGGGGCGAACGCTCGGAGCAGCTTACCTAGGGGCCACACCGTCTTGCGCAAATTAAAGTCACTAAAGAGGAAGTCGATCGAGCGCTCCCTCGGAGGAATTGCCAACATGTCCCTCGCCGCCTGCTGCTCAGCGACCGTCGGCTCACCCAGATTAAGAACAACGGCACCGGCCGCCACCCACCGTGCCGGGAAGTGTACGCTCGAGGGGAATGTGACGAACACGTATTCCCCCTTCCAGCGTTTCAGAGAACTCGGCAACCCCAGCACCAGGGACATCCTCGGGCGGGCGCTGATGTAAATCCACGCCCCCGATTGGTGGAGGCTCAGGCGGTAGAACTGGGCAAGGAGGCGGAGAGAGGGCACCACACCCTTCAGCATGCAGACGACAACGAACCCGACGAGGATCCCGACGGCGTTGGGACAGAATTGACACAAGCTCACATTGTGGGCCTGAAGGAACTCAACGATAAAAGGATGAAGCGGGAAACGGAGCCCGAAGTGGAAGCACTTCTCATATATCCCGACCTCATTGGGACCAGGAGAGCAGATCCGCTCGTCAGCCCCAGGGGCACGAGCCGAGTAGGGCGGAAGCAGGTAGGAGGAGCGCATGCTCCCGATGGCGGTGGCACAGATCGACGAAGGCCACGCCAAGACCTCGGAAGGAACCCCTGAAAGATCATCCCCGTGCTGACTAATCGCCGAAGGAGTGCCACCCGCCAGACCTGGAGCCACATCGCGTTCCGACCGAACCGAACCCGTAGCAGAAGAAGACGACATGGGGCAGAGCTCAGACAGGAGGAGGATCAGCGCAAAGAAGAAAGACGATGGGATGGCGGCTTACGAATCCCTCGGCTTCTCCACTTAAGACGACTCCACGGGCGGCAGGGATGAGCTTGCCGCTACACGTGGCAACATCTGAAGGCCGACGGCGCTTCGGAACCCGCGCCTTAAAAACATCGAACGGGCCAACTCATGATGACGACTAATAAATGAGTCGGCATCGACTGACGAGCTCGTCATAATCGGCAGAGGTCACATCGGCCGAGCCGAACCGGCCGAGGCCGATCAACCCGACCGATGGGGGCAATTGTTACGCCTATTTGGCCGAGACCCGTAAAACACGAGCCCAAGAGCCCGACTATTGGTCAAAGGCACACCTGCGTCCTCAAAGCCCATTCGACAAAGGCCTTACAAGGGACCTTCTCGAACTTCGATCCGACCCGGCCCCAATAACCCATTGGTCGCTCGCCCACTCCTGCGAAAACCACTCCCCCGGACGCGCGACCACTAAATAGCGATAATGGGGAGGTGCTGGCATGGCGGAGAGAGCGGCGGCGAGGGGGGGACTGATGGGGCACGATCAATGGCGGACGTGGGACGTGGGTCAGAGGCGATCACGCCGGAGCTCTACAAAAGGGCCAGGAAGACGACGAAGAAAGGGACCGCATCTGAGGTAACAAAACCTAAGGTACTCCATCAACGACCTCGTTCCCCCAATTCATCTCCTTCCTCCCCCGCTCGCGCCGAGAGACGCCGTTACGATCTCCTCACGAGTCGGACCGTCTCCGCCGGGCCTCCTTTCTCAGATCTCTATCTGACTTAGGCATCGGAGGGGATTTGGCCGGAACCAAGGTCCGGCCCCCTGACGAGCGTTCTCGTCTGCGCAGGTGGACAACAGATCAACGGGCCGAGGCTACCCCTCGCCCCTCTCCGACCACTCGATCAACCGGACAGTGAGGCTTCCCCGCACCGTCAGCCTGCCGTGGCCGAGCACGTCCTACCGAGGCCGAGCGTCCTAATTGGGTCCGAAACTCTCCCTCGCCACCCGTCGGCCGTGCGTCTACCCGGGCGACTGAGGCTACCCCTCATCCCCCTTCCAGCCGAGGCCGAACACACCTGTCCGAGGCCGAGCGTCTCAACCTGGGCCGAGGCTTCCCCTGCATCTCCACCTACCCGGGCGACTGAGGCTACCCCTCGTCCCCCTTCCAGCCGAGGCCGAGCACACCTGTCCGAGGCCGAGCGTCTCAACCTGGTCCGAGGCTTCCCCTCGCCCCTTCTGCACCGATTCGAAGCCCCCGAGGGACCCAAAGCGGGCCCCTTGACCACGTTGACCGGGCTCTCCACGGTCAACGCTCTGTAGTGAGAAAACACTCTGAAACAGAGTGGATCATTGACTCAGGTGCATCTAGTCATGTGTCAGGAGCATATAGACAATTCTCAACATATAAACCACATACCATTCATGAAACCGTTCAGACAGCTGACGGTACATCCCAACCCATTAGAGGGATTGGTACTATTCAGTGCACTCCCTCCATACGCATCTCTTCAGTCCTTCACGTCCCATCATTTCCAGTCAACCTCTTATCTGTTGGTTCTATTGTTGATGATCTAGACTATAGCATTACTTTTGACTCCACTCATTGTGTGTTGCAGGAAAGGAAGACTGGGAGGAGGCTTGGGACTGGCGTCAGGCGTGATGGACTGTGGTACCTTGACAGAGCTAGTGGAGATGCTGCACTGGCTGTCGTTGGTGGAGAGAAGGAAAGGGATGTACTTTTGTTACATTGTCAGTTGGGACACTTGCCTTTTGATGTTTTGAGTAAAATGTATCCCGATGTTTTGAATAGAGTGAATGAAATGAACTTGAAATGTGATGCATGTGAATTTGGAAAACACACTAGGACGTCATATCCTAGTGTAGGGATGAGGAGTGTAGAGAAATTTCATCTTATTCACTCAGATGTTTGGGGGCCCTGCCCAGTGACTTCAGTAAGTGGGTTCAGGTGGTTTATCACCTTCATAGATTGTCATTCTCGGATGACGTGGCTTTATATGATGAAAAACAAAGGTGAAGCGTTGAAGTGTTTTCAGGACTTCCATAGAAGTGTCAGAAATGTGTATGAGGCCAAGATCCGTGTCTTGAGAACGGATAATGGGACAGAGTATGTAAACAGGGAGTTTGCATCTTACCTATCTGAGAGTGGGATAACTCATCAAACCACTTGTCCCAACACCCCCCAACAAAACGGAGTTGCTGAAAGGAAAAATAGACACTTGTTGGAGGTAACTAGGTCACTCATGCTCACCATGAATGTACCTAAGATATTGTGGAGTGAAGCAGTGATGACAGCCACATATCTTATCAACAGGATGCCTTCACGGATCCTTGGTATGAAGTCTCCATGTGAGATTCTTATGGAAAAGAACACTTTTGTAGTTCCACCAAAAGTGTTCGGATGCACATGCTTTGTGAGGGATCATAGACCTTCTGTGGGGAAGCTGGATGCTCAGGCAATTAAATGCATATTTGTTGGGTATCCTTCAAATCAGAAAGGCTATAGGTGTTGGAGTCCCTCAGAAAGAAGGCTGTTTGTGAGCATGGATGTGACGTTCAGGGAGACTGAACCTTTTTATGGAGGACTGACAGATCCTACATCAGTATTTGATACTGGGGCCTCTCCAAGCACAGGAGGAGCTGGTCGAGAGGGGGAGACTGATGACGGGAGGGTAGTGGTTGGACTTATACCGTGTCCTGTCAGGCCTACAGGTACTGGTCCTGATAGCAGGGAGGAAGAAAGGACATTGGTGGAGGAGGAGGAAGACAGGTTGTACGGCAGGAAATATAGCAGGAGACAGAAGGATAGTCATGGCGATGGAGAACAACAAGAAGTCATCTTCCCCACTGAAGAACCACTAGCTCCACTGCCACATGTCGAGATTGATCAGTCTATCACGCCTGCTCGAGTCCCGACTTCCTTACTGCCTTCCTCTCCTATCACGGATGGTAACCTTTCTTTACCTTCCTCTAGTTTAGATCTTCCACTTGCATCTCGTAGGGAGCCTCGTATCAATGCCGGCAGTCCTCCTGTACGGTATGGATATGAGACTGATATTGCTAATCATGTCTCCTATGCCTCTCTTACACCTGCATATAGGGCTATCATTGCATCCTTACAGTCTATCCCTATACCAAGTGATTGGCGAGTGGCAAAGCAACATCCCCAGTGGAAGAAAGCAATGCTCGAAGAACTTGAGGCACTGGAGAAGAACAAGACATGGAGACTTGTCTCACTTCCAGCATGGAAGAAAGCTGTGGGCTGCAAATGGGTATTCACAATAAAGCAAACTTCAGAAGGGAAGGTGGATAGGTACAAGGCAAGGCTGGTTACCAAGGGCTACAGTCAGACTTATGGGATTGATTATGATGAGACATTTGCCCCAGTGGCAAAGATGAGTACTGTGAGAGTACTGATATCCTGTGCAGCGAATTTTGGATGGAAATTGCATCAGTTGGATGTAAAAAATGCATTCTTGCATGGAGACTTACAGGAGGAGGTATACATGGAGGTCCCACCTGGCTTTGGCACACAACAGACGGTGGGAAAGGTGTGTAGACTGGACAAGTCCTTGTACGGGCTGAAGCAATCTCCAAGGGCATGGTTTGACAGGTTCAGGCGTGCAGTCATCACTATGGGATACAAGCAGAGTAATGGTAATCATACTGTATTCTATAGACATTCAGGACAGCGGATTACTCTTTTGGCTGTGTATGTTGATGATATTATTATCACTGGAGATGATGAGGAGGGAATCTCTCACTTGAAGGTGAGGCTGGCGAGAGAGTTTGAGGTCAAGGACCTTGGACAGTTGGGGTATTTTCTTGGACTGGAGATTGCCAGGTCCAGGAAGGGTATAGTTCTCTCACATAGGAAGTATGCCCTGGATTTACTGGCTGAGACAGGTATGTTAGGATGTCGTCCAGCAGTCACTCATATTGATCAGAATCATAGGTTGCATTCACAATCAGGGGAGCCAGTAGACAAAGAAAGGTACCAGAGACTTGTTGGACGCCTTATCTACTTATGACATACCAGACCTGACATTGCCTATGCTATCAGTGTGGTAAGTAGATACATGCATGATCCTAGGACTGGACATATGGAGGCAGTCTTCAGAATACTGAGGTATCTGAAGAATAGTCCAGGAAAAGGCATATTATTTGGTAGTCATGGTCACATGAATGTGACAGGCTACTGTGATGCAGATTGGGCCAGTTGCCTAGATGATAGGAGATCGACCTCGGGCTACTGTGTGTTTGTCGGGGGCAACTTGGTCTCTTGGCGCAGCAAGAAGCAGGATTTGGTGGCTCGCTCCACTGCAGAGGCAGAGTATCGTGCTATGGTGCTTAGTATCTGTGAGATGATCTGGTTGAGATCACTCCTACATGAGCTACACCTGCTGAGAGAAGGACCATTGCGGTTGTTGTGTGATAACAAGTCAGCAATTAATATTGCCAACAACCCACTGCAACATGATATAACGAAGCACATAGAGATTGACAGGTTCTTCATTAAAGAGAGACTGGACAAGAAACAGTTGGAGATCTCCTATATTACCTCTGGACAGCAATTAGCAGATTGCCTTACGAAGGGGTTAAACTCTAAAGGAGTAGAGGATGCTTGTAACAAGATGTGCATGATAAATATCTTTTGCTCATCTTGAGGGGGAGTATTGAGTGTTATTGTATTAGGGTGTGTGTGTAAAGCAAACTAAGGGATATTATATATATGAGGGGTTAGCTCATTTGGAAGCTAATCACCATTTCCCCAACTCACAACACTTCCCCTAATAATATTGAACGCAAAAGCAGGATTTATAATGCTGGCCTTGGATAGGACCGGAATTGATGGTTATTGCTATAATTTGCTTGGAGGCTTCGACTTTCTTCCTTCGCAGCATAAAATTATTCTTGATTATGCACTGTTTTTTTGCTCATAGGAAGGATGCTACGAATACAAGTACATAATAGATGGTGAATGGACGTGCAACCAACATGAGCTAATTACAGCACCCAACGGAGATGGTCATGTAAACAACTATATCCAGGTATAATTTTTCTCCTTGAATCACGATGCTTCTTCTTTAGACAGCACGTGATAATTTTTTATCATCCTCTTGTTTTTCAGGTATCCAACGGAAATTCTGAAGACGAGAGTGGGGAGACACGGAAGCGATTGACTGCTGAAGACATTGATCTCACAAAGGAGGAAAGGCAGATGATCCGAGAATTTTTGGACGCGTATAATGAGTAAGCCCATGCTGACAAAGGTGAGTAGTAGAGCAACCAACATATTTTATCAAGATCTATATTTGCCCCTTTTTTTGCCGGGACTTTAGCTATGCCTTAATTTTCTCATACAAGGGTGAACTGAAGCTTTTGGAAAGTGATGGCACCGTGCGGCCAACTGAGAAACAGAGAAGGTACCAGGCATGGCATTTGGGATGTATGCCATGCTCACGATTATATGTTATAGTCGGAAAGGAATGGAGAATGAAATGCCCAGAGAACGATCTTTTAAAAGGGATTTTATGGGATTGTACATATGCTGTCTGTTTTATGTAATAGCTACAATCTTGTATTTGTATCAGTATAGTAATGACAGTACATAGAATGGATAGCATCCAGTGGAAGCTTTGAGAGAGAATCGACTTGAGTTGATGCTTGACAAATTTTTGAACATTGGTGCACATTATGGGATATGATCCTTTGTAGCCCTCATGGTAATATACTTCATGAGCGGGGAGAAAGGGAAGATACTTGTATATGTTCTTAAAAATTTGTCGCAATTAATTAGTGCGTAAATCGTTTCTTTGGGTAGTACAAATGCAGAACAATAAGATTAACATGATCCCAATTTATTCAACAACAAAACAAAGGAATGGAAATTGAATTTTTTTTTTGTCAGAGTTTCATCCACTACTACATCGATATTAGTATCTTTAATAAGAGATAGGTATCTAAATTCCCAGCACCGGTAAAGAGTTTAATTTTTATTGTATTTTTAGATGTGGTTTGTATTTGTTACAACAATTATGACATTATGACATGTCTTTATGGCCATTGATTCAATAATTATATCAACATTTTTGGACATTCATGACGACTGTTGCTCCATATAAAGACTGTTGCTCCATACAACATATTATATGGACATTTATAACGACCGTTGCTCCTCTTAATGTCTACTCGTCACTGTTTAAGCAACTTTATTAGCTGAACATTGCGAGGCAACTCCTGCATATAAGAACTCCTTGAGACAATGGGAGGGTGGATAATATACTTCATGTATCTTATTACTTAACATTGTCTCCACCAAACTCTACATCTCCTCCATTGATCGGAGACAGTGATCGAACGACCGTTCAATAGGTCGGACCTAGCTGTCCTAAGCCCCTCTTTTCTAGTCATCCATTGACTTATGCATTGGAGGGAATATGGGTCGGAACCTAGATCCGACACCCCTGACGATTTTCTTGTGTTGTAGTCATATGAAGATAGCTTGGAGTTAGGTCGGGCTTCAAACCGACAGCTCGGACCTAGCTCTCAATGACCCGGGACAGTTCTTCCTCGGGTCCCACTCTTCAGCTGACGGAACACCACGTCACCGGAGGCGTCCTCGTTAGCGTCATACTCACTGTTGTCGGATTTACCCATCAACAGTATTGATCTTCATACTCTAAAATTTATACACATCAACAATACAATAAACCGAAGGCGTAGTTGATTCAGTAAATACAAATTTAACGAATTCATAATATTTAAACTTTTTGCAACAATTAGATCAATAATCAGAAAATTTTGAAATATTCCGATCAATCAAAAAAGAAAGAAGAAAAGGGAAGAGTGGGCACCCGGTAAACCAAATTTAGGGAGAATGTGAAGTTGGAAACGCCCGATGTATTCGATTGTGTGCAAAATGGACCGCACGTTGTCGTAATAATTAACATTAGGAGGCAGCTTAGCTCCATTAATTACTAGTGAAATGGACTCCACGTTGTGAATCTTTTCTTCTACTCGCGTCTATAAATACAACAAAACTTGTCTAACAATAAACATCTCATCTTCCATTCCTTGAAAAAAGAGAGGAGAGAGAGAGGGGAGAGAGAGCGATGGCGTTTGGTGCTCAGGGGGCGATGGCCGCAGCATGCATTGTGATGACGATGATGAGTTTGGGCTGCTTTGATAGCGTCGAAGGATGGAGGGTTGATGACGTAAA
Organism: Scilla litardierei; assembly: GCA_030789695.1. NCBI lineage: Eukaryota > Viridiplantae > Streptophyta > Magnoliopsida > Asparagales > Asparagaceae > Scilla > Scilla litardierei. The sequence goes on along the minus strand of CM061138.1, from coordinate 47,856,084 downwards.
GGGATGGAAGGGGGAGGAGCTCAAGGTTGTTCACGTCGGAGGGAAGGTTATGTGCCAGGACTGCACTCAGGGCTGGAACCGCTGGGCTCATGGAGCAACCCCGCTTAAAGGTATGCCTAATTTGAACATTGATTAAAGATTTGCGCTTCACACTAGCTACTTGTTCCTTCGATCGACTTCCAAAATTAAACTTCTGCTGCAGGCTGCAGCGTAGCCGTGACGTGCATGGACGCAAGAAAACGAGTGGTGTATCACGCGAGCGACGAGACCGACGAGCAGGGAGAGTTCGACGTGCCCGTCGACAAGCGCGTCAACGGGAAGGAGATCAATCCCGAAGGCTGCTCCGTGCGCCTCGTCTCCTCGCCCGACCAGGCCTGCAACGTCATGACCGACTTCGCCGGCGGCAAGTCCGGGGTGAAGCTTCGCCGGCCGTCTCACGTTTACCCCGGCATGGTCAAGTACACGGTCGGGCCCTTCTACTTCACGTCGCCCATGTGCGACGAGCCCGACACGTCCGAGCCCAGCCAAGGGAGTGGCTACTGATCGTCATTTGTTCGGTGTTGTCTTGAAATTGCTATGCTGTTGTTATATATTCTTCTTTTTATTGTACTGTTGCATGTGCTTGCCCTACGTTACATGATGAATCTTGATATATATGATCGAATTGATCTAACTCTATTGAACCCTGGTGGCCTGTGGGCTATTGAACCTAATTCTATAGTGGATCAAAGAGTTCTTATGCGAGTAGTATTCTTAAGATGAAAACCCTATATATATAAAGGCTTATCTAATTTGTTCATTAAAAAGAATAATTTGAATTAAACCTCTAACCCAAACTCCCTGTTTTTATAGCTTCTTGCATTCATAATCAAATATATATAGTACACCCCAAACAAAGGAAAACGATCAAAGAGATGTACAAAAAGCAAGGGGACAACAACCACTTGTAGAGGGACAGGAGAACATCAAATTTTAATTAGTTATCCAATAATGGCTTAAATTCAATTCCCTCCATAATTTAATGGTTAACCATTGATTTTTAATTTTTTTTAAATATTTGTTGACTCCTGACACCTATAAAATCTTGATTTATTCGGAAAGGCGCCTAATCTCCATATCCTAAATCCATGAGATGAGTGTACCAAACTCCCTTTCATCTCTCCTTGCCATCACCATTTCCTCCTCCATTCTTTACCTTGTCGTCGTGGCCACCCCCACCGATGAAACTAGCGTCGATAACATATGTCAATACTCTATTTACCCCGACAAATGCAAGTCCACCGTCCAATCTGTGTCTCCAAATCTTAGCTCCACAAATGCCGTCGCCATCGTGAAGATCCATTTGAAGGCCATCCATAAGAACACGCAGGCTGCGAAGAAAGAAGCTGTTAGATCTGTGGAAGATCTACAACCCAATGCAGCACTCATCAAATCATGCATTGCAACCTATAAAGGCGCCCTAAACAACACTAAAATGGCAATCAAGGCCCTTGAAAACAAAGACGAGCGGTTGATTTCATACCTGAATTTGCTCTTCAAGTCTTACGAGGAATGCGAGCAAGGGTTTAAGGACGCCAATGTACCTTCGCCTTTTGCATGGTACGCAGAAACAAATAGTTATTACGTGGGAAATTGTCTGAGCATCTACAAGAAGGTTTGGCAAATCGAATCAGAACAGCAATCTAATGCTTCTAATATTGGCATGCTTGATGTCATGCCCCTTAAGGATGTGTGTGACAAGACCATTGATTCTAGCTTTTGCGTGTCTACAATCCAGTCCGTAGCTTTTGAACCTCTTGGATCCACCAACATTCTTGGTGTCCTGAAGCTCGCAATCAAGGCATCCATTTTTAACACTCAAACTACAGTCGACAAGATAAAGGTGTCAGCTAAGAAGCTGGAGACTGATGAGCAAATGAAGACACGCATCTATAACTGCCTCGATTGTTTTCAGAGTTCCTTTGGTGTTCTTGATGAAGCCAGTCAGGCGATAGAAAGTAGTGATGGGGTAAATGTGGTCATTAATCTGACGAAGGTCTTGGATGCCATCTCTAAATGTAATGATCATCAGCAGATACAAGTGATGCAGGAAGATGAGAGAATGTTAAAAAAACTAGCTTCGAATAGCTTGAGCATCGCTAAGATCATCTGGCCTCAAATATAATATATTAACATGTGGGGATATCATTTTTGTGTGTGTTCTAATGCCATTTAACGTTTGCTTATGTTGTTAATTGATAGGGAGAAATTCATTCTAATTTCTAAAATATATAATTGCTTTATTGAGAGTTGAGAAGAAAAGATTTGGTAATTATTTAGGTATCCATTTTTTTGAGTTAATGTATATCTGTTGTGAAGAATAATACCGAGTTGGTTAGTCGGTTGGGATCACGGCTTATCTTATAGATAAGACCGTATCTATTATATCTTATCTGTATACGCTCCTCCTATATGCTATAAATAAAGAGCTGGGGATTCCTCCCCAGATGATGATTCATAACACGTTATCAGCACGAGCCTCTAATTAAAATTTCCACACAAAATCGATTGTTGCGAAAGTGAAGAAAGACGGGAGATCCACGCGCACGGCGTCAAGCTTCATCAACGAGCGTTGTCATCCGCGTAGGCTTCGTTCAATCATCGCTATATCGGTAGGATGGATATAGAGGTAAAACTCGCTTAAAATATCGTTTTTATCATATGTATGATTGTATTCTCCATAGATATCGCAAGATCGAAGTGGAATTAGGGCTAATCGTCCAAAATTCATGTTTTAACATGTTTTTAATCTGAAAATAATTGGAAAATGGGGGGTTTTCCCATATACAAGCCCCGCCGGTGGCCTTGTCGCCGGCTGCGCCCCCACCCCTTCCCCTGGCCCCCGTCCTCATCGAATCCCCCCCTCCCGCCTGAAGCGAGGGGGGTGGCGGCCGCAAATCGAAACCCCCCAAAGGGGGCAGCCCTGATCGGCCTGGAATTAACTCCGAAACGATGTCGTTTAACCTAAAGCGCATGGTATAGTGGCAAGCGGGTATCGAATACGGGAAAGCGGTGTTATACTACCTATCTACTCCTAGGTTGAGTTAGACTTGCGAGTTTATTGGTGGATGTGGAATATGGAGTGTTGTAATGGTGATGGATGCGAAGGTCGTGTCACTTGATGTCGCAAACAAAATACTCCACACAAGGAAAAGAACAGAATATAAAAGATTAGGGCTTTAGGACTCACCACTAGGACCGTCGGATGTCGACGCTAGGTTAGGACTCTTAGGTTGCATTGCTTTTATTGGGGATTTTATCATCTAGAAAGTGAATTCATGCGTTTAGGAATCATGAATCTAACATACCGTATTCACCCCGCTCACGCGATAGATGCATACGGTACATGCATTAAGGATCTACAATAATCTCACCACTCTCGTGGTTCGAATGCTCTCAACTCAAACCACTCTCGTGGGTAAGAGCTTCGAGGTATTTCGGTGGCTCTTATTGACGCAATGGCGGTAGCCGTCAATTAGTGATATAGTTCGTCGGTGGATCTCATCAAGGCACGAGCAGGGCATGGTCACGAGCCTTGGTTGAATCCAGTAACTTCCTAATTAAATCCATAGGATACTCCTTAAGCTAATCGATTCCACCGACCGTGGACACGATCTCAGTACGAGTTCTCTTAGGGATTTTGCAAGATCAACCAAAATATAACCCCTTTATATCCAACGCATCATAAAAATCCTATCTTTGCATCTAAATCCTAAAATCCTAGGGTTAATCCATTAGCCCTATAAAAGATTATTCAAGCATAGCAAACATTATGAAAACAATAGAGATCATTGCTAGCACCATAGAAAAACAATAAGAAGAACTGAAATAAAATTAAAGAGATAAAACACTTAGCTTTATACAAGAGGAGGGGGCCTACGGCATAGCCTAACTCCCAAAAGATCATCTACAAAACTCTCTAAAAAGGTCTAAGCTCCCCCTCTAATGACGGCTACAATTCATATATATAGTCCCCTCAAAACCCTAACAAATAACCCAAGAAACCCTCTGAAATTTGTGCCTAAAACCAATTATGGCCGCAACTTAAGTTCTGGGCCCGCTCTGACTCGGTCGAGTAGCACATGCTGCTCGGTCGAGTAGCGGTTTCAGCACTGCAGCGTCAACTTACAGAAATTCCCCAGATTTCGTCCGACCTCCGATTGGCGCGTGCTTGGTTGCGTTGTAACCTTCATGAAGTCTACTATCTAAAAAATAAGAAAATACTTTGCTCGCTGGAATGATAGCAGTCTTCAAAAGAGTGTGAGGCTGTCTGAAAATCTGGGCGCTTGCCTTACTCTACCGAGTAGCCTTCGTGATCGGTCGAGTAGCCCGCCTGCTCGATCGAGTCGTCAGTGGGACTGAGCTTCTCTTCAAATTGTCGTCTACCTGCTCAGGTTGAGTCGGTCCTGCTCGGTCGAGTCGTCGGTCTGCTCGGGTCGAGTAGGTCCTGCTCGGTCAAGTCAGATGTCTGATGGAGGAAGCTTGAAGTTGGGTTGACTCGGTCAAGTCACCTCTCTGCTCGATCGAGTGGCCCATGCACAATGCTTGAGTCTGTATCAGCTCGACCAAGCAGCAGAATGCTGCTCAGGCCGAGTCGCCTCGAAAAGTGGCTTGGGCCTTGGCTGTTGATCCTTTCTCTTTCTCTTCATCCTTTCTTCCACTAGTCTTCTTCTTTGGCACCTCAAGCATGTCATCATGAGTCTCCTTGGTGCTCTCACATCGCCAATCGTCTTATTGACTCCAAATTGCTCCAATATCGATCCAAGTCCCTGAAATGGGCATAAATGCTCCGAAAGTCATATTGTTCCAAATAATAGCGTAAAAGCGTATAAAATAGGGGTTTGGAGGGTGAAATGTGTCAGGAAAAAATGCGATAAAACATGTAAAATATGAGCATATTAAAATCCCCCAAGCTTACCTCTTACTCGTCCTCGAGGAAGACGAATACGAAGCTCACCGGGTGGTAAAAATAAGAATACGAAAAAGAATACGAAGAAAAAAGGGTCGCTAGATTATTCTCTCAGATCTCGCGACATACACCCCGTAACACAACGACTCAGAAAGTAAATCACACACTACTACAGAGATTCCATATCTTATATAAACGAAGTATTTAAGAGTTGAGAATGAATAAAAGGGGTCTCTCTGGTATTCATACATGTAGTCTATATCAACATCCTATGTTTCATAGCATCGAATATGCATAACATTGACGATACACTTTTCAATCAAAAGAAATAACTGAAGCGTGGAAATTCACACAAGGCATGCAATAAAGAATAGAATAAAAAACAAGACATACACATCCTCATATCAAATCATAAGAAATCCCAATAACTAAATTGTTTCTTTAAGTTTCAGCATTATCAAACTTTCCCGTTCGTGCACAACTCCACTCTAATGTCATGCTCACTCATGTGGTCAAAAGATTTTCTCCCCCAAGCTTGAATTGAGGCGTCGCATTCAAAGAAGTATTTGTGGATTTGGAATTTTGTTTTGGTTTCCCCAATAGTATATGTATCGCTCCAAGTAATGAAAATTGAGATCTTCTTTGAATTTTGAGCTTTGTTTCTTTTTTTCTTTTTGGATTTTTGTAGGAGCAATAGTATTTGTATTTTGTTATGAATCAACTACTGAGGGGAGAGCCCTCAGGTCTATATTTATAGCCAAAGGGGAGAATACAAGTGGGCTTATACAGATATGGGCCCAACCACTTGGGTTGGCCCAATAACTCACCAACCCAGTAAATACCCATTCACAACACTCCCCCTTATCCAGCCATGGTTGTGGACCCCGCTCATGAATACTTCAGGATTCTGAGCCTGTATGGGTCTCACATGGGGTGGATACTTCAGGATCCTGAGTTGGTGAGATTTGCCTCGTTAAAACCTTCGGCTATGAAAAACCCAGTGGGAAAAACCATAGTTAAGGAAAAAGAGTACAAACTCTGCCAAACTCCCCCTGATCTGTACAAGCTCTTAAGCTTTCAGATCTCTTAGGCGTCTCATTCCAATCCTATGTACAAGTTTTCTAAAGGTAGCAGTAGGAAGGGCTTTAGTGAACAAATCTGCCAAATTGTCACATGACTGCACTTGTCTGATGTCGATCTTGCCATCTCTCTGCAGCTCATGCGTCCAGAAGAACTTTGGTGAAATGTGTTTCGTTCTGTCGCCTTTGATGAAGCCACCTCGTAGCTGAGCTATGCAAGCAGCATTGTCCTCGAACATGGTAGTGGGCTCGAGGTCTCCAGTCTTCAGTCCGGTCGTAGACAAGATGTGGTGGATGACTGAGCGTAGCCATACGCATTCTCTGCTTGCTTCATGGATGGCAATGATCTCCGAGTGATTGGATGAGGTTGCCGTCAAGGTTTGCTTGATGGATCTACAGGAAATGGCTGTCCCTCCGTAGGTAAACACGTACCCAGTCTGTGATTTTGCTTTGTGGGGATCAGACAAGTACCCTGCATCAGCATAACCTGCAAGTGTAGAGGATGTTCCATTTTTGTAGAAGAGTCCCAAACCTGTAGACCCTTGGAGGTAGCGCAGAAGGTGCTTTACCCCGGTCCAGTGGCGCTGCGTAGGCGCTGCACTGTATCTGGCAAGCAAATTTACTGCGAACGCTATATCGGGACGCGTGAAGTTTGCCAGATATAGTAGTGCTCCGATGGCACTCAGATAGGGAACTTCCGGACCAAGTATATCCTCCCCCTCTTCCAGCGGCCGGAAGGGGTCTTTATGTGCATCCAGGGATCGTACTACCATAGGTGTACTTAATGGATGGCAATGGTCCATATGGAATCTTTGCAACATTTTCTTCGTATATGTGGTTTGGTGTAATAGGATTCCGTCTTTCTGATGTTCAATCTGTAAGCCAAGGCAGAATTTGGTTTTGCCTAGGTCTTTCATTTCGAATTCTTTTGTTAGGCTTACAGATATCTCAGTGATCTCTTCGGGAGATCCTATGAGATTCAGATCGTCTACGTAGACAGCTATTATCACGAATCCTTTTCCCTTTGTTCTTATGAAGATACAAGGGCAGACTTCATTGTTCGTGAATCCTTGTTGAACAAGGAACTCACTGAGTCTATTATACCACATTCTTCCTGATTGTTTGAGACCATACAATGATCTTTGTAGCTTCACAGAATAGACGTCCCGAGGTCTATCTTTCAGTTCAGCAGGCATTGAAAAGCCATCAGGAAGTTTCATGTAGATCTCCTTGTCGAGATTACCGTATAGATACGCGGTCACAACATCCATTAGCTGCATATCTAGGCCTTCCTTTGCTGTTAAGCTTATCAGGAATCTGAACGTGATCGCATCCATGACCGGGGAGTATGTTTCGTCATAATCTATACCCGGTCTTTGGGAGAATCCCTGTGCTACAAGTCTAGCTTTGTAGCGTGCGATCTCATTATTTTCGTTTCTTTTTCTGACGAATACCCATTTGTATCCCACAGGTTTGACACCGGTAGGTGTCTGGACTATTTGCCCAAAGACTTTTCGTTTCTGAAGCGAGTCCAGCTCGGCTTCTATTGCCTGATTCCACTTTGGCCAATCATCTCTACGTTTGCATTCAGCAACGGAGTGTGGTTCATAATCATCATCGCTTCCGGCGACGTGAATGGCAATGTGAAACGCGAAGTCATCGTCGACGACTGTACTCTTTCTGTCCAATACCTCCCCTGTACGTACATAATTTAGTGATATTTCTGTTTCTCCCGGCAGTTCCTCTGCAGTGGATTCCGGGAGGGGAGAGGGTATGGACACGAGCTCGTTTCTCTGTGGGGGGTATCGTTCAAGGTCTCCGGATATTTTTCTTTTTCTTGGATTTTTATCCTTGGAGCCTAGTGGTCTGCCTCTTTTCTGTTGAGGTGCAGCCACTTCTGCTACAGGTGGATTGCATCCATCCTTCGGGATGTCAATCCTAGCTGGAGTATTCGCAGCAGGGATGTGTGATCTGACAATCTTCTGGTTGTCAGTGAACGAGTCCGGCAATCTATGGACTGTGTCCTGGATGTGTAAGATCTTCCGGATCTCATCATCACATTGTCTTGTTACCGGATCGTAGTGGGTCAAGCTTTTTGTATCCCACGTCAACATTTGCTTTGCACTAGACTTTTCGATGTCTAGGCCCATTTTGGGGAAATACGTCTCATCAAAATTGCAGTCTTCAAGGCGTGCCTTGAAGGCGTCCCCCGTTTGGGGTTCTAGGTATCTTATAATGGAGGGTGAGTCAAACCCTACGTAGATACCTAGGCGACGTTGAGGGCCCATCTTGGTCCTCTGTGGTGGTGCAATGGGGATATAAACTGCGCAGCCGAAGATTCTCAAGTGAGAGATGTTCGGCGGCGTTCCATATGCGAGTTGCATTGGAGATAGACTCTGACCTCCTGAGGGTCTAATTTTTATTAGTGATGCAGCATGCAAAATTGCATGTCCCCATGCATCCACCGGCAACTGGGATTTCATCAGCAATGGTCGTGCGATCCATTGGAGTCTTTTAATTAGCGACTCAGCTAACCCATTTTGGGTGTGAACATGTGGCACCGGATGTTCAATTTCTATTCCCGTTGCCTGGCAATATTCTTGGAATGACTGAGAGGTAAATTCCCCCGCATTATCCAGACGTATTTTCTTTATTTGGTTGTCTGGGAAATGCACCCGCAACTTTATTATTTGTGCCAAAAGCTTTGGAAAAGCTAAGTTGCGGGTTGAAAGTAGACACACATACGAGTATTTCGAAGATGCATCAATCAGTACCATAAAGTATCGAAAAGGCCCGCTAGGGGGGTGGATAGGTCCACATATGTCTCCGTGTATTCTTTCAAGGAAGCTAGGAGACTCAATATCCACTTTAAGTGGTGATGGCCTTGTTATTAATTTACCCTTAAAGCAGGGTACACAAGGGAATTCTCCCTTCTGAAGAATCTTCTGGTTCTTCAGGTTATGCCCATGGGATTGTGCTAGGATGCGGTGCATCATCACAGATCCGGGGTGGCCAAGTCTATCGTGCCAAAGTAAGAATTTGGCCGATGTCGGGCACTTCAGGTGCTCCGTCAGGTTTGCTTCCTCTCTCCGAATTTTTGTATGGTAGAGGCCTGATGAGAGGCTCTCAAAACGTTCAAGAATGGTTTTAACTCCATTTTCTTGAGACGTTACATACAGTAATTCGTTTTCTTTGACATTTGCTGTTTCCAAGTGGAATTCGTTAAAACGGATATCTTTGAAACTTAGTAAGTTTCTCTTGGAATTCGGAGAGTAAAGTGCATCTTTTATTTTTATTTCTGTTCCATTGGGGAGCAACAAGGTTGCATTCCCAGAACCTTCAATTATGTCCGATGGCCCTGAAATTGTGTTTACAGGGCTCTTATACGGGATAATGCTATGAAAATAGCATTTGTGTTGAAGGATCGTATGTGTTGACGCGCTGTCTACTAAGCAGTCATGAGAGCATTCCATCTAAAAAAATGAGTAAACATTTGCATTCAGAAAAGCTAAATTTTATTCAGCAGAATTGAAGATACATAAAAGCTCTCATGAAATAAAAATGTTCATACAATAGAAATGCTAAGATAAATGATAATAGGCTAATCAAGCAGATTATCTGACTCGAAGTCTTTTGCTGTAAATTTGACTGCATTATTCGCAGCCACCAGGTTTGATTCAGCATTCTTTTTCTTGCTTTGTTTATAAAGCTCCTGGAGATGCACTGGGGTCCTGCACACTCTAGACCAGTGGCCTGTCATGCCACAGCTGTGGCACTGGTCTTCCCAGTCCCTCTTGGGTGGGGGTGCATTGTTTTTCTTGTTATCATTCCTGCGCCAGGTGAACTTGCGCTTCCCTTCATTCTTGCGCTGCTGTGGTGGGCCCTTGACTCTTTTCTGTTGTCCCCCTCTCTGTGGTCTTTCTTTTCTTTTATTGTCCCTCTTCTTTTTGAAGGAAGAGGTATGGTGAGCTTCTGGGAGGGGGACAGTGCCGGGAGGGCGCATATTGTGAGTGGCGAGGAGAAGCTTTCTGTTTTGCTCGGCCATGAGAAGACATGACAGCAGCTCTGAATACTTGATGAACTTACGTTCACGGTATTGCTGCATAAGTATCGCATCCTTTTCATGGAAAGACGTATACGTCTTTTCCAGCATACGATCTTCTGAGACTTTTTCACCACACAACTTCAGGCGTGAGGTGATGCTAAAAAGTGCTGAGTTGTACTCAGCAATGGACTTAAAGTCCTGCAGTCTCATGTTCTCCCACTCATATCTCGCCCTTGGGAGTATAACATCTCTCTGATGTTTATACCTGTCCTCAAGGGCGGTCCATAGCTCAAGTGGATCTTCGACCGTAAGGTACTCAGCCTTTAAGGTCTTGTCCACATGGCGGCGAATATAGATGATGGCTTGCGCCTTCTCTATATCGCTAACATTTTCTTTTTCAGTCACAGCAGTGATGAGGGACTTTGCCCGCCGGTGAAACTTAACATCTAGCTGCCAGCTTAGATAGTTTCTGCCTGATGCATCCAGCACTTCAAAGTCAACGCTTGCAATTTTAGCCATTTATCTAGCAGAGCACAAACATGCATGAATTAATAATCAACCAGAAAAACATTTTCATGCGGAAGCAATATTTAATGAAAAGCTAAATGTGTGGATCGGCCAGTCCCACAAGAAAGAGTCCAAAAGTCCACAGTCCAAATTATACAAATTTGCAGCTTGAATTAAAATGAAAATACAACTTTGGAAACCCCGTGGGTCCCATTTAATATCTTCGTCTTCAAGCGTAGCTTCCGACTCCATGGAAGTAGGTCTTCTTTCTTTGACATTTACATAAATTCCTCACTACAATTTCTCTCAAAAATAAAATAAAAGTGCGGGAAATAAAACTATGGGACTAAACGGCCGATCCAAAAAACCACATTTAGCAATTCATGCAAGAATATTGTGCTCATAGACATTTTCATCCACAGACATCACATGTAGTTTATTCATATGAGGATAAAGCAATATTTAATCGCTTAATAATTATTGGACCACTGGGCAACGTCATACACCATTAGGTTAGGTAACTAACGGCAGAGCGGTCGCAGGATCTTCCTAATTATTAAGTTTTTAAATAAAATGTACAACCACGCAAATAATATCCACATAATTTTGCCAGAGATGTAAAGCATGTAAAGGAGATTACAATGCATAGGTTGTAAAGTAAATGGGTTTAATCAATCAAATTGATTAAGAGCCCAAAATTAACATTTTCTTTGTCAGAGGGAAAAGTCTCCCTCGTCATCCCAAAAAGTCCCCCAAAAAAATCCCCAAAACGCCCTTGTCTGCCCGATATTCGTCCCGTAATTTACCGTGATTTTTCACGAATATTTTGCCTTTGAATCCCCATTTTAAATTAATTTTTAGGCTAATAGGTTGCCTTTTGAGGCACATTCATAGCCCTATTGCCTCCCCCCCCCCCATTTTTTTTTGATGAAAATCTATGGGCCTGAAGCCCACAGATCTGATGTGGGCTTCAGGCCCACAGATCTGTTTTTTTTGGAAATCTGTGGGCCTGAAGCCCACAGATCTGCTGTGGGCTTAGGGCCCACAGATCTGAATTTTTTTTGTTGAATTCTGTGGGCCTGAAGCCCACAGATCTGCTGTGGGCTTCAGGCCCACAGCTCTGCCCTTTTTTCTCTCTCTGAATTAGGGTTAGGGTTTACCCCGGGGGGCGCCGCCGGGGGTCCGCCGCCCCCCGCTGCGGGGGGGGGGGAGCGGCGGGGGCCGCCGCCCCCCCCCCCCCCCCCCCCCCCCCCCCCCGCAGAGGGGGGCGTGGCCAGGGGGCCGCCGCCCCCCGCTGCGGGGGGGGGGAGCGGCGGGGGCCGCCGCCCCCCGCAGAGGGGGGCGTGGCCGAGGGGGGGGCCGCGGGTCTAGATTTAGGGTTTGAAAAAAAAATCCAAAAACCCTAAAAAAATTTGATTTTGGGAAGAAAAATCCGTCGTTTTCAAGGCGACGATGAATCCCCATGGCGATCTTGTGAGATCTAGGGGAGGGGTAATCATACGTATGATTAAAAACTTTGTTTTTAGAGTTTTTACCTCTATATCCGTCCTCCGGATATAGCGACGGTTGCTCGAAGCCCTACGCGGATGACGACCCTTGATGGAGGAAGCCTTGCACTGCGCTCGTGGATCTCTCGTCTCGCCTTCGCCTTCGCCTTCGCAACGAACGGAAAAAATTTGTGGAAAAAAATTTTTAGAGGCTCGTGCTGATAACGTGTTATGAATCAACTACTGAGGGGAGAGCCCTCAGGTCTATATTTATAGCCAAAGGGGAGAATACAAGTGGGCTTATACAGATATGGGCCCAACCACTTGGGTTGGCCCAATAACTCACCAACCCAGTAAATACCCATTCACAACATATTTTTGGTTTTTTGGCCCCCTTTTGGACTTTTTGGACTTTTGGAGCAAGCTCTTCTTTTGTTGGGAATTTTTGGGAATGGTTGCGGTAGAAATAGCTTTGGGGAGTGAAATCAAGTGACATGTAGAGAATATAAGATATATGTGGAGAAGTAATAGATATAACGCTCGGTTCACTCAAAAGTGTGCACAAACAGTTTTGTAAAATAATACATCAACTAAACTCGTATAATAGCACGAGTATCCTTATCATATCAATGAGTAGTGAAGTCAAGCAGTAATTGTAATGCACGTATGTGTAAAATATTATTTTTGTGTGTGCGTATAGTAATTTTGTTGTGTGTATAGTTATTTCCTACATGTATGGCTATAAGGTGACTATGATTTGCTTTGGATATATAGGTGAATGCGTGTGGTTGGATAGTAAATAGATATTATTGTTAGCGTGCTATTAGTGTTTATTAGCGTGCTTAGTGATTTTAGATGGTGAGTGTGTATAGTAAAGTGGTATGTTCAGATAATTGGTGATAATGAGATAGTTATCCATGAATAACATTATTATTATTGATGTTTGGTTGTTAATTTTTGGTGATGTTGTTATTATTTTCGGTATTAGTATTTTTTATTATTGGTGATATTGATTAATATTATCATTTCTATTGTTAAGGCCTTAGTTAATTTTGGTGGCTAGAGTTAGGCTTGGATTATTGTTAGTTAATGTTGAATGGGCTTTAATTGTTGGGCTTGAGTTAATTAGAAGAGAGAAGAGAAAGATGGGGTTCCCATTTAATTAGAAGAGAGGATGGCAAACTTGTAATTTATTCAATCCTTTCTCTTCCTTCTCAAAACTTCTCTTCCTCCTCAAAACTTCGCTTCCTCATTTCCTTCTCCCCTAAGCTCCCAGCCGAACCCCTTGTGATGGCCGAATGTTTCCAGGCCAAGAAAAAGAAGAAGGAAGAGAATTGGACGGAAGAAGGAAGAAGGAAGAAGAGAAGAAGTAAGCCCTAGCCCATCCCCTCCTACCATTCATCTTCTCCAATTTCTCTCAACTCCATGGCTAAAACCCTTCCCCCAAAACCTAAATCAAATCTGGCCGAAAATTGAGGGCTTGTTTTCTTTGTTTTTGAATCTCAAACTCCATATCTCATTCTTCTTTAGAACCCTAATGATGAGCTTGTAGTTGTGAGAGTTTGGGATCAAGAGGAGTTAGGGTTTTGAGCTTGAAGATGGTGATCCATGAGGGAATTTCGAAATTAGGGCTTGAGCTTGCATCAATAGAGGATTTCATTTAAATGGAAGAGGATTTGAGTCTCTACAAGAGGTAGGAGTCCAATTCTTACTCATATGGTTGATTTCATTGCATTTTAGTGCAAAGCTTGCATTTTTAGGGGTTTTGGTGAAATTGCTTGACAAGAAGTATTTGATTTGATTTTATATGTTGGGTAGAGTAATTTTATGCCATGAATATGTTGAACATGCACATGAATAAATTATTTCACTAATTGCGCAAAATTGCCCTTTTTGAAATTGCTCTCTTTTCGTATGTTGGAAGATATCACTCATTCAATTTTCTTTGTATATGGAAATGGGAATTATGCGAATGTATTTATAGGAAGTGTTGAATTTAATTGATACTATGTTTTAGATTCATTTTGCCTCAAGTATCAACATGTTGACTTGATTAATTGTTAAGTAGAAGTTGTTTGCTTGCTACTTTGGAGTTACTGGGAATTTGGTTAGAAATACATGCTTAAAGGGTTGATGATTTCTCCTAATCTAGAATCAAGAATGACCTGGAAATTTTACGGCATAAACTTGGGACTATTATCTCTAACGTTCATGTTGAACACTTTTTCAAATTCGGATTAGAAATTGGGTTAGGAATTTCATGAAATCAGCATGTCTGTTTTTCCTCAGCTTTGACACATGTTACGGAAACAACAATCAGTCCCTCAATTCTTAACAAAATGGTGTGTTTTTGGTCTCGTTGGAAAGTTAACTTCAAGCCCTACAACATTGTAGCTTTTCATTTTTTTCTGAATCTGTCCGCATTTTGGAGTAATTTGGTCCTCAAGTCAGGACAGTTTTTGTTTTACTTTCCAGCACAGTTTCAGCACATATACCCTTCGCCGTAAATTCTGTATCAAATTGAATGCTTGGTGAAACATCATGAAAATTGATATGTGAATGCATAACACCTATATCTACAACTCATAAGGGAGTAAATCTTAAGTGTAGTTCAAAATATTGAGTTAGCTGCCCCTGTTTGGGACTGTCCTGCAAATTCCAGAAAATGAATGTGCATGTATGTGTTTGCTTTATCTTCTCCTATAGTTTTCTATATTTTGTGGCTTTAATATATGATTGTCATGTGTCTCTTTACACGTTTATGTTATTAGCCACCTTGTGCCTCATGAATATGTTAATCTCCATTTTATGTTCAATGTTGAATTGATATTTATAATGATGGAAATGTTGGCCTTAAGAGGCGTTGATGTTGGCCTTAAGAGGCGTTAATGTTTCAATGAAATAAAAGCAAGTTGGAAATGTGATATGATGTGATTAGGACACGAGGTGGAGTGCACGTGCATGGACAAAGTGCCGTGGTAGGAGGCGGGTGAATACGCCGTTGGCCACCTCTTGATCCATTAGGTGGCTCTATGTTGATAACGGAGTAGAATCACTTGCACGTGCACGCCGGCTCACTCATGGGATCCCCATTGCATTGCATTGCATCGCATTGCTTGTGACTCATATGCATCATGGCATCATTGAGCATTTGTGTGATTGGTGGTTATACATATGTGATTGTTACTTTATGAGAATCAATGTTGCCATGAATGCATTATGTGTTGAAACGGTTGTATGTTGGAAAGTGGGGTTTTGGGTGGTTGCTAGAAGATGAACTTGGATTGAAGTTTTGTTTCCTTCCCTTAAATTAAAATGTTATTGTTGATGTTATGTAGTAGTAGTAGTAGTTGTTGTTGTTGGTAGTGTTATTGTTGGTGTTAGTATTAATGTCTCAACTTAAGACCAAGATAACATTATTCATACCTCCCTTTAACTAAAGCTAACTCCTTTCTAAGTGATTTGGATCGTTAAGTTACTAGTAGCCCTAATTGTTGAGAAATTGTAGTTTTACTTGAGATCCTAATGCAAGCTTCCATCCTTCTTAATTCCATGTTGTAGTTGTGTCAAGGTGTTGTCTTTAAGGGCTTTGCTAACTAGAGTTGGCATCTTTAGTACTTGGTGATGTTAAGTTTAGCCCCTTGCTAAATTATTAAGGATTGTTGTCCAAGAAGTTAATTTGATTGAGAACCCATGCGCAAGTTGGCACCTTTGTGTAGTTAGTCCCTTTCATTGGTTAAATTCAATGGGAACATGGAAATCTTTATTGAATTATATGAAAATTGCCCTCTTTTGCATGCAAGTTGTGATCCTTACCAAAGTTTGATGCACTCGTTGTCATTTGAATGAAGTATCATGCTTTAATTGGTCATTTATTCTTGGATCATGTTCAAAGTTACTAACTCCATGGCAAAATTGTGCTAATGAGAGTAGATTTATGTACTCTTCATTTTGTGTGGAAGAATGGTTGCTAATTAAACTTGTCCATGAGTTGTGTTTGGAATTTGTTTGGAAAATTGCGAAGTTTAATGGAAAGGATGTAGAATGTTGCATTTCTACATCAAAGATCTTAAAGTGGGTTATGTTGGTTCTTAATTTTAGTGCATGCTAGTCCCAACATTCCTTTACGGCACTTCTCCTATGATTCTTGAGCAGTGTTATATTTTTATTAGGATTATGGCATGTTTCTTTCTAAATATTACTTATGTTGTAATGGGAAAATTTTGATAAATGCAAGAGAAACTCTGCCGAAATTTTTGCGAGCATTTCGTAAATATTTCCATAACATCCCAAGCATTAGAAACTTAGGTTAGGGCTACACCAAACTGCCACTTGCTAACTCCCTTAAAATTCCATGTTTAAATGAAACCCCATTTAAAAACTTAGTATAAAAGAAAACTTAGTAAGAGGGTTTTGATAACTTTCAAGTTGGAAGCTTTAGAGAGTGTTGGACCTTAATTATCATCACCTACAAGTTCCTACAAGCTCCCTTTATGCAAACTTGATTTCCATATCCATTTGGTTCCATTTCAATAGAAAAGTGTGTTTTCCATCAACTTAATAAAGGAGTTTTGTGAACATTCAAATTTAAATGAGAATTGTAGTTTTCCTATAACTATTAGTAAGTTCAAGCTTACCTAGGAATTACTACATGAAGCTTTTCAAGAACACTTTGAAAAACTTAAGTTTCATATCAAAACCATAAATTGTTGCATGTTACATTTGTTTAGCTATAGTTACTCCATGTCATGGTGGCTGTGAAGTGAACGATGTGACTTGGTTTCTTTTGATGGTTGCAATATCAGATGTAGTTGATATTAGTATTTGTACTTGGAATGATGTTGTAACGCTAGGTTTCAGTTTCTTGATATTGCAGTTCACTACTTTGTCTGTAGTACTCACTTTGTTTTGCAGGCTTTCCTCTTGCCGCAGGTACGTGTTTTATTAATGATACCATTTACATTATCATACGAATTTGCCGTGATATGCCATGAATTAGTTTCCAGTTTGTTACTTAGTGCATTGCATTTTTGGGCACCATGTGAGTTGTGTTTGGACATCCTACTGGGTCACGCTGTGACATGTCACCGTTGATATTTTTCAAGTGTTGGTTCGTGGAGTTGGAGGCCCACTAGTCTAGCTGGTTGGAGTTGGTTGGAGTTGAGGATTTATAGAGAGTGTGAGAGTTTTGGGTGGGTGTTACTGTACTTTAAGTTGTGGATTCATGTTGTATTTATGAGATTTGTATTAGTGATGTTAATATTGGTTCGTTGAGTATTTATATGTATAAGTGTTTTAATTATATCAGTGTTGAGCTGTTGGTTCTTTGTTTGTCTGTGTTGTCTGGATCGCTACAGGTACTATGCCAACAGTGCGCAGTGGACCTGCTTGAGTTTATGAAACTTTGTATTTCTTTTCGTAGCACCCGCCTCTTCGGGAATACCTGATACGGATTCGTACTTATCAGGTATCTCGAGGAGCGGGGCGTTACAGTAATATTTCAATTATATCAAGCATGCAATAAGAACGCGAATAAGAGATGAAAGTAATGCTTCCGATATATTAGTGATGCTTGAATCTTAGTGTATTTCCAATGAAAGCATACTAAATACTACTCTACATATATTCAGTTTCAATAAGCTTCATGCATTCGCACTAGAGAGATCATCAAAAGAATATTTTCAAGTACTTATAAGAATTAGGATTATGAAATTCTCTAAGTAGCATGGCATGAAAAATAAGCTTTGTGAGAGAGGTGAAAGCATAAGATAAAACATCACAGGAATTCAACTTGCAAAAGAAAGAAAAGAAAATAGAGATATAAAAATAGAAGAAATAAATAAAAGAAAAACATGCACACAATATGATGCATGAACACACATAAAAAGAAATTAAGATGGAATTTTTGTAAAGATGATGCAAAAATAAAAGAAATTCTAAAAATCCTAAAATAACCTAATCGTGCAACTAAATGGCATGGAAATTCACTCCCCTAAGCTTAAACTTCATATTGTCCTCAATATGATCATAAAAGGTAATTAAGAGGAACAACGATAAATATGAGGGGGTTGAATGAAAAATGATGAAATGAATGAAATGAAATCCTAATGCAACTACATGCACATACAATGATGCATGAGAGCGCTCTCCCTCAAACTTATATCAAACAGTCTTATTCAAGTGACTTGATCAAATATGTCACAGCTTTGCTAAGCGAGATCAAGTTAAGCGAATAAGAAAGTAAGGTTTTACTTGAAAGAAATGCTCGATGGTGGTGAGCAAAATGGTGGGACATATCAAAATATGAAGAGGGCCATTAATATATATAATGGGTTTGGGGTGTAAAAGATTATACTTGCCGTCATATGAGGTGATATTTATCCAAGAAAATCTATACGATCCTCTCGTTGTTGAGAGGATTCGTGTTTATTGAAAGCATAAAATACTACACTACTGGATTGATATCACCTATATCAAAAGGCGGATCCAGTATCGTTACCGGTGCAGTCAACTGCTCCAGCTGATCCTTCCGTGGCTCTGCCAGACGCGTGTGTCCATGGACTCCATCAGATTCCAGCAATGCGGATTCCAGCAATGCGGCTTCCAGCATCTCTCCAAGGACTCCACATGTACCCTGCAAGAGATAAGCCGCGTCAATCTGATGTGGATAATTCTTCCCCAAAATAAATGTATTTCAAAGAGGGTCATCAACATAAGTATTTAAAATTAAAGATGGTTGACAACACTTCCCTGGAAATAAATCTCTACTCTCGTGCACCACATCAACCAACTCCTCGTAGTTTGCCTCAGCTTCTTTAGGTAACTCTGGCATGGCATATACGTGTGGGTCTTATCAGGCAACTCCTCATCATCGTCAGACTCATCCCAGCGCACCTTCTGATCATATTCAATATCATCCATGGGTGCTAACTCCTCGCACTCCTCCTCATATACGTCACATCACACCTATTGATCATATGTATGTGTATCCTGCAAAGACGCAATAAGTCATCAAAATCTGAATCATAAAAAACATCATACACAGGAGGGGAATCAAATGTAAGAAACGAAGGGGTAAAGAGATCTCCCTAAGTGGGAGCAGTAAGCTCTGGTGGGTGATCCTCTGAGGGATGCTCAGCCTCTGTAGAAGGTGGGGGGTGGTGCAATCTTCTCTGTGGCCTCCTCCTGAACATTAACCTCCGGCTCTGCAGTGATACTCCCCTAGTGTCTCGTCTCAGTTATCTCATCAAAAGTAACTGCAGATCGTACTAGGTTTCACTGTCTTGTCGGAGGTGACAACGTCCATATTCTCACAACGCACTGCCTCAGCCTCCTCCTCGGGCTCCTCAAGTATAGAAGGCAATGTAAACTTAATCTTCTCCTTTTCATGCCTTCTTCTTCCTTTCCGTCCTGGAACACGAGGCACCCTATAGTGTGGGTTGGCCTTCTCAGTAGTAGGTGCAAGTGGCTCTATGTGCTCCTGTATCTCAGCCACGGTATAAAAGTGGGTCTTGTGCCCCTCAACTAGAGCGTAGACTCCATCATCAATTGTGCTTGTGGAAGAGATACGACGAGTAATAAAGTTTTGAAATCCAAGCTCAAAAGGGTCACCTGCCGTTATTGTTAATGGACCGGTGTATCGAACTGTGTCCACGATGCTTCTCAATAGGTCCATATATATGTCCTCCTCTGGCAGCTCGGATGTCTCTATTTGTGGAGTGTTGATGGTGTAAAGGTGGATATGATCACCTTCAAGTGAAGCATACACTCCATCTATGATAGTACCTGCACCAGAGACATTAGCCATAACAAAATCGATGAATACTTGGTCGGATGGTTTACCTACCATAATGGTTAGCGAATTGGTAGATCGAGCATCATCTATCATTTGCTCCAAGGTTGCTGCCAACTGCAGATCACTGAACTTTTCCACTTGCATCATCCTCATAAACTCACGTGATGGTCCCTTTAGCCCTCTAGCGAAGATATGGAATAGCTGGGAACCATCCCACACATAGTCTGACTCTGCATGGAACATTCCTAACATTCTTTCGAACCTATGCAAGGCTTCCCTGAAGGACTCTCCATCAGCCTGAATGAATGTAGCAAGATATATGTAGCATCGTGAAGAACCCGATCGCATCTTTGGAAGCACCATCGCTGCATCAACTGTACCTGATCAAGCAAAGTAGATAACCTGGAAAAGACGTCAGTGGTAAAAAGAGAGATAAAGATGATAATATTAATAGCAGATGGTGGGAAAAAATCTCCCTCCGTTTTTTTGTTTTTTTGTTTTGTTTTGTTTTGTATTTTTTTAACGCAGTCTAATCAACCTAATTGTGGTAAATAGATAATATGACAGAACGCCTCTCTGGCAACGGCGCCATAAACTTGATCGGCCCGGAATTAACTCCGAAACGATGTCGTTTAACCGCAAGCGTACGATATAGTGGCAAATGGGTATCGAACACGGAGAAGCGGTGCTATACTACATATATACTCCTAAGTCAAGTTAGTGTAACGACCCGCTCCTGGGGGCCCGTTACTTATTTGATATTTACACAAGTCCTGCAGTTAACCAGTGAAAAAAAATAGCCACAATACAGAGATGTACAAAAATACCCAATTAGTGTCCAATTATTACAATCAATACTGTACAAAATGTTCCAGTCCGGATACATGAAAAAAAAGCAAGTACATAAGTGCAAATGGCTCTGAAAGCTGCGGTCTTAGGGTCGAATTCTGGCGTTATCAACTCAAGAACATCTACATCAACATGTACGTCGTCTAAGGTGCCATGAAAATGGAACTATAGGTAAGTCACAACAATTCTTGCAATAGTAGTAAAAGCTGTGTACAAGCATGAACAGAATATGGAACTAACTACGTACGATAAGTAAAGAAACATCAGTCATATATGCAAGTGTGATAAGTAAAGTATGGGAGCAGCAATGATGACATGGCATATATGACATGGTGATAAAGCAGGTAAGGTAGCAACAATAGTAAGATGAGCAGGCATGTGGAGCAATAATAATAAGACAAACAAGCAGCAAGGTAGCTGTGCAATAGTAACTAAACTACGTGACTCAAGTCGGAGAGTACAATATGTGACCATTGAGTTCATCTCTTGCCTAGGTGTGCGTATCCAGACGAATGCTGAAACACAGGCAACTAGACATGATGTCGAAACATAGGCAACTAGACAGGATGCTGAAACACAGGCAACTAGACATGATGCCGAAAACCCAGGCAATTAAACATGTAGATTGAACTCCAGTCACTCCCGCACTCTCTCAAAATATGAGTTACCCCAAACCCCAGTGATGTGTCATGTGAACCTAGTACATGTTCCTTACATGATGTTCCACGAGATGTTCCACAAGATATTCCACAAGATATTCCACAAGATGTTCCACACATGACATTCCATACGATAATTCATTAGCATTCACTGAGTAATAAATGGCATGCAGCAGGTGACGTGTTTATGAGCAATCATGCAACAAGTGTATACGAGGTCCATGCAACAGTTTCAAATGATAAGTGTTAGAACAATGTGGACAAGATTGGACAAGAGTGAATATGAGTTTACATGCGATGAAAGGTTAAATAAACTTATTTGTTAAAAACCAGAAAGTAAAGTACATCAGATGCTAATAAACTTGAGGACAAAGACAAGTCCAACAAACATAGACTACAAAAATTGTTAATTTACGCGATTAATCGTTCTGTAGTTAATTATCTCTTTAGTTACTTAAGTCTTTAGTCGTTTGTTCGATCATTAGTTGTTCTGAAACCATTTGTAAAATCCTAAGTTCATGCATGTACACTTGCTTAGCTTCTAAGACTAGAATTAGAGTGACTTACATTATCGAGCTTGTCGTAGCAAGACGAGGTTGGAGCTAGAGGAGCTGGTGCTCACGGATTGGTACCTGCAAACACAAGAAATAGCCGGTTAAAGAGTACACTATTTTCTATCTATTTTTCTTAACGTGTTTGTATTTTTATAGTAGCTTAGAACTCGTCAAAATACGTACTAAATATTTTTAGATGGCTAGATGAGAGTAAAATAATTTCATATAGGAAGAAAATATTTTTCTAAGGCTCCTAGGTATTTTTCATAATTTTTAAAATCTTAAAATCAATTAAAACTAATTAAAAATGAGAAAACGATTTTTCATTATATTTTTCAAATATTTCTCTAAGGCAAACCATACGTCGGAATTTTTCCAATAAGGGGTCAAAATGACCGTCTTATTTAGTACTACAACATATAATTTTCTCGTACGTTGGTGTACGTGAAATAATCAAGATATTAATTTTTAAACGAAAACATCATAATTAGATTTAAATTTTAAAAATTTGCTGACGAAAATATACTCTCCCTTTGACAATGAAACCAGCGCCAATGGGTTTGTTTCGTCTTTTCTGATTTTCTGGGTCTCGCCGTATATTTTTCTGGCCCCTAAATTATTTACTATGAATTATTTTCGCTTTACTATAATTATATAATAATTATATATACTATTGTTAATTTGCATATACTAGTATCTATACTAGTATATACTCATATACTGATACGTTAACTAGCCTCCCTCACTCACTCTTCCCGTTTTCTCTCTCACTCTTTTCGTTCGACGTTGCGGCAGGGCAACGTCGGAAGAGGCAGCGCTGGCGGAGGTGCAGGTCGGGCTCCCAGGCGGCAGCGCCGGCAGCCTGTAGGCGGGGCGGCAGGAACTTCTTGTGAGCTGCTGAGGGGCTCGAGCTTGGGGTGTTGCCGTCGACGGTGGTGCAGGAGTGGGTTCTCGCAGCGGCGGAGGGAGAAGGGCCTAGTGGGGTCTTCGAAGGGGGAACTTGGTGTCGAGGTGAGGAGGTGGCATCGACGGTCGACGTGGTGTCGGGAAGTGGAGGAGATGGGAAGGGGAGGAGCAGGTGGCGGGTCGGAGTTCAGGGCGGTTGTCGACAGCGGAGCACGTCGGTGGTCACGGCGGCTGAGGTGGTCGAGAGGCCACAAGAGAGGGGACAACGGAGAGGACAGCGCGGGCTGAGGGTTCGCTCGACGTCGGAGGCGCAAGGAGGAAGAATAGGGGGTGGCATGTGTTAAAATGTTGAGAGGGGGAGAGTTATATTTATAATCAACTTATATTAATTTAATATATAAAGAGTAATTAAGGCCATTTAATGAATTTGTTGGGAGGGTTAGACTTTGGGGTTAAGGGGATGAACCGTGCTAGGAAAATTTAAAATTTGGAAGTTGCCGATAAGGGTGTTAGATAGGGGTTAAGGTTAAAAGGTAACTAGAATAGGTTAAAAAGTAATTAGCGAAGGGTCATTAGTAAAATTTGGTAATGAAATTACGATTTTGCCCCTGGTATCAAACGTGTCTGGAAAATTACGAAAACATAGCCCCGGGTTCGTATCGTCGTGAGGATCACGAATACGAAGTCCTTTTTGGGGTTTGAGCTATGGAGATACTAGTTTTAAGCCAAAACATTTAGGATGCGGGTTTGCGGGTTCTCTATTGATTTGATTTTAGAAAATCACGAAATTAATATGTGGAGCCCTAAATGATCATAGAATGATACTGTAGAAGTTTGAAAACGTTTTGATGATATTTTTATAGAAAATTAATTCATTAAGCCAGAACAGCAATAATTGAAAATGAATTTTTATCAAGATTGTTTAGAGGTTTTTGATGAAATCCAAACTTACTGCAATGCACCATAACTAGTCTAATACTTCAAAATATTTTTATAAGAAATTTTGAAATCACTTAAAACTCCTGACGAACCATTATAAAATAGTTTTTTAAAAATGAAAATAGGTTAAATACATAATTAGATGTATTGATGATAACAGGCCGTTACAGTTAGACTTGCTGGTTTTTTGGTGGATGTGGAATATGGAGTGTCGTAATGGTGATAGATGCGAAGGTCATGTCACTCGATGTTGCAAACAAAGGACTCCACTCAAGGAAAAGAATAAAATATAAAAGATTAGGGCTTTAGGACTCACCACTAGGACCGTCGGATGTCGACGCTAGGCTAAGCCTCTTACGTTGCATTGGTTTTATTAAGGATTTTAGCATCTAGAAAGTGAATTCATGCGTCTAGGCATCATGAATCTAACATACCGTATTCACCCCACTCGCACGATAGATGCATACGATACGTGTATTAAGGATCTATAATAATCTCATCACTCTCGTGGTTCGAATGCTCTCAACTCATACTACTCTCGTGGGTTAGAGCTTTGAGGTATTTTGTGTAAGGATCGCCTTACCCTTGCAAGACTAACAACAACACACTAGAGGAGGGTGCATAGTGTAATGGCAATAAATTGTGCAATTAAAATTTAACTTGCAAATGCGGAATAATAAATGCAAGATGAATTAATCACCACAAATAATCCAAACGCAAACACAAGATTTTACCCTAGTTTCCCAAAACTTGGGTATGTCCAACCACATCAATATTCACTATATCCCACACAGAGAGTGAATACAAATCCCACAAAGTGATACCTCACCAAGAGTATTTTGCCCTACACAAGGACCCAACCAACCCTACACAAGGGTCAAACTCCCACCTAGAGAATTACTAACTCACACTCAGAGAATTAGGGTTAACCCTACACTAGGACACCAAACTCCCACAAAGACAATTATTCCCACTAAGAGAATATCCTAATCCCACAAAGAGAAATACTCCCACAAAGAGAGAGAGACTAATTCCCACAAGAGAATTAGTGTTACAAAGAAACACCAAGTAAAATAAATACTCTTACCTATGCCTTGAGATGCTTACTCATAGATGAATGCAATGCATGGAAGAGGATCTCCAAGTGATGAGATTTGCTTGAGAGCACTTGGATGATTTCCTTTGAGCTTGACTTCAATGCATGAAGGGGAATGAGAGCTCAAAGAGGGAAATGAGAGAGTTTGAGAGGGGCTTAATAAATCTCTAATGATTTGCAGTAGCATCAAGAAGTTCCTATGAATTCAGTCCTCTCATATATATAGGAACCCTATATGATCTCTCAAAACCCAAGTAAACAGCAAAAAACAGAAAGATGCAATGGCTAGATTCTGGGCTGAAACATCACGGACAGTCGACTGATGAACAAATGACAGTTGACTATTCAACAGCTAGAAAAATCCCAACGGCTATAATCTGAGCCTAGACAGTCGACTGATGAAGACAATACCGTCGACTGTAAACAGGACAGGCGCTTGTAAACCTTCAGCAAGCGACTGCTGCAGGGAATGGAATAAAACAGAGAGTTGCACTCTTTCTCCCAAAAAGCATACAGGCGACTGAAGAACAAATGACAGTCGACTGTAAAATAGACATGCGACTGTAAATCCGTCATCAGTCGACTGCTGCAGGAGACGGAGAAAAACAGAGAGATGCAAGCTTCACACTTACGCCTTTCAGACGGCTGTTGGCCATTTCACATGCGACTGTAAATATACATGCCACTGTAAATTGAGCATCAGTCGACTGATGCGAAAAGCTCAAGTAGAGTCAATAGAAGTGTTGACTTGAGCAATGTATATCAGTCGACTGTAGAAGGATCGATAGGCGACTGAAAATCACCCAGTCAACTGTAAATCCATCAGCAGGCGACGGATGGAAAGCCAGAGACTCCAAATGAGTCTTTGGTCAAGATGAACCTATTAGGTTAGATTCTATGATAATCCTAATGCTCACTAAGATGGTTAAAATGCATCTGCATGTATGAGTAGACCATCTATCAAGGCATTACATTAACCTACACTCAAATGAGAGAGAAAGCAATAAAGGAAATATTGCATGGATTACAATGCTTTCCTTAGAGTCTACGTTATCAAACTTGATGCCTTGATGCTCCCCATCATCTCTAAGCTTTGGCACCCCTTGAGTCCAAGCTTTGGCGTTTCTCCACTTGATGTCCATCCTTGCACCAAGTGTTTAGTCTCCAAAAGAATGATATTCTTGAAAAGTAACTATGAGACTAAAACAAGAGAGTCATTAGCAACAATATAATGCTGTGATCATCATCAAAATAACATTGGTATGAAACACCAATACTCAACATTTTGGTGGCCCTTATTGACGCAATGGTGATAGCCGTCAATTAGTGATATAGTTCGTTGGTGGATCCCATCAAGGCAGGAGCCGGTCATGGTCACGAGCCTTGGTTGAATCCACTAACTCCCTAATTAAATCCGTAGGATACTCCTTAAGCTAATCGATTCCACCGACCGTGAGCACGATCTCAGTACGAGTTCTCCGAGGGATTTTGCTAGATCAACCAAAATACAATCCCTTTTATATCCAACGCATCATAAAAATCATATCTTTGCATTTAAATCCTAAAATCCTAGGGCTAATCCATTAGCCTTAGAGAAGATTATTCAAGCATAGCAAACATTATGAAAACAATAGAGATCATTGCTATCACCATAGAAAAACAATAAGAAGAAATAAAATAAAATTAAAGAGATAAAACACTTAGCTTGATACAAGAGGAGGGGCCTATGGCGTAGCCTAACTCCCAAAAGATCGTCTCCAAAACTCTCTAAAAAAGGTCTAAGCTCCCCCTCGAATGACGGCTAAAATTCATGTATATAGTCCCCTCAAAACCCTAGCAAATAACCCAAGAAACCCTCTGAAATTCGTGCCCAAAACCAACTATGGCCGCAACTTAAGTTCCGGGCCCGCTCTGACTTGATCGAGTAAGCCATACTGCTCGGTTGAGTTGCGGTTTTGCACTACAACGTCAACTTGCAAAAATTCTCTAGATTTCGTCCGACCTCCTATTGGCACGTTCTTGGTGGCATTGGAACCTTCATGAAGTCTATTATCGATAAAAAATATGAGAAAAATACTTTGCTCGCTAGAATGATAGCAGATTTCAAAAGATGACAGATTGTCTGAAAATATGGGCGCTTGCCTTACTCGACTGAGTAGTCTTCGTGCTCGGTCGAGTAGCCCGCATGCTCGATCGAGTCGTCAGTGGGTCTGAGCTTCTCCTCAAATTATCGTTCTGCCTGATCGGGTCGAGTCGGTCCTGCTCGGTCGAGTCGTCAGTCTGCTCGAGTCGAGTAGGTCCTGGTCGGTCGAGTCAGATGTCTGATGGAGAAAGCTTGAAGTTGGGTTGACTTGGTCGAGTCACCTCTTTGCTCGATCGAGTGGCCCGTGCACAATGCTTGAGTCTGCATCAGCTCGACCGAGCAGCAGAATGCTGCTCGGGCCGATTCGCCTGGGAAAGTGGCTTAGGCCTTGGCTGTTGATCCTTTCTCTTTCTCTTCCTCATTTCTCCTCTAGTCTTCTTCTTTGGCACCTCAAGCATGTCATCATGAGTCTCCTTAGTGCTCTCATGTCGTGGATCATCTTATTGACTCCAAATTCCTGCAATATCGCTCCAAGTCCCTGAAATGGGCATAAACACTCCGAAAGTCATATTGTTCCAAATAATAGCGTAAAAGCATATAAAATGGGGGTTTGGAGGGTGAAATGTGTCATGAAAATAAAGATGCGATAAAACATGTAAAATATGAGCATATCATGCCCCCGCCGAAACCGGAACCCCCCTCCCCCCGAAGGGGGGACGGCCCCGCTGCAACCTAAACCCCCCCGAAAGGGGGGGGGGGGGGGGGGGGGGCAGCCCCCGCCACCATGGAACCCCCCCGAAGAGGGGGCGGCGCTGCGCAGACCGAAGCCCCCCCTAAGGGGGGCGTCGCTCTGCCTCCATCGTAAGCCCCCCCGAAGGGGGGCCGCCCATAAACCCCCCTCCGCTCCGATGAGGGGGCGGCTGCAACTTGCCACAGCACTGCGGCAGCACATTGAGGGGCAGTGGCGGCTAACCCTAGCTGTCACCCTTAACCCTAACCCTACTGGGCCTGAAGCCCAGACAAAAAAATAAAGCCTTGCGGGCCTAAAGCCCGCAGGTAAACTGCGCGCCTCAGGCCTGCAGGCCCAATAATCACAAAAAAAGAAGAGTTAATGACTGCGGGCATCAGGCCCGCAGTCCAGTTTTGATTCTAAAAAATGGGTGGGGCTAAGATATAAGCTTTAAAAGGGCTTTTTGGGCTAAAAATTGATTAAAATGGCGTTTTGGGGGCCTAAAAATTCATGAAAACTCATGATTAATTATGTGGCTATAACTGAACTTGTTGGGGATAAATTGGGGATGATTTAAAAAGGAAAATTCCTTCCTTTTATGAAGAACATGTCAAATATTAGGTTCTTTTTCAATCTTTTTGAATAAATCCAACTAGCACAACCCTTGCATTATATGATACCTTTGTAGGATCATAACTATATGCTACTCATTATTTTGGCTTATTCTGTGGATAACCTATGTTTTGTTGTGCAAATATTAAAACTTAATAATTAGGAAGATCCTGCGACCGCTCTACCGTTAGTCAGTTAACCTAACGGTGTATGACGTTGCCCAGTGGTCCAATAATTATTAAGTTATTATATTGTTTATCCCTTCTGTGAATATAAATGCCTGTGATGCCTGTGATAAAAATGTCTGCTGAAAATGTTCTGTTTCTTATTTCAGTTCTATACTGTGATTTCAATAGAGCATAACTTTTCATACAATTCTACGAAAAATATAATTTAACATAATCTTGAAAGTTCTTCAAGTTAGCTACAACTTTCATGAAGAAACCGCACTTAGATTCTGACTGAAAGTAGATGAAAACAGATGATGTTTACCTGAGTATCAATTTTAGGCAGATTCTGCCATACTGCGTGGTACAGACTATAACTTTCAACTTAGTTATCCAATTGATATGATCTTAGATAATCTGAAATCCCCATTAAATTACCTATAATCTTCATGTTGAGCCTTATCCATGATTCTAGCTGTAAATGCCTGACATTTATTGATCTTTCCGAAATCCAGACTCAGAATAAATTCGTAGTTTTAAGATTAGTCACATGCCATGTTTTAGATATCATTGCCATGCTTTAAATTTCTTCTATGTGAAAAGACATGTTATTTGTGAAACTTTTCCTTACGGCAAGAGTACAAGCTGTGATGAGATCTTATTTGAACCATGAATATGTGACAAATGCTATTGAAAGATGAATATATGGATGTGGAGATTCATATGTGAATTGGAATGTGATGGCATGAAGTGGGTCCTATTGCCATGGCTATGTTGGCAATGGTAGGAGGTTGGCATGGATTTTTAAGTTTATGTTATGATGGAAAAAGGGGTGCACAAGGAGATGCATGACCATATGTGAATAAGTAATGAAATTTGAAAAAAAAGAAAGGAAAAACTAGGAAGCCATGCCAAAAAACTCCTTAGCACTTTGACCATGTTCAACACTTAATATAACTAAAGTTAATGGAAGTGGATAATGCATGTAGTTGTACAAAGTGTGTCGTTACTTATATCTTTGCTCATTTATGACCATGTTGCCATTTATGCTCATATACTCACATGCTTATTTATTCTCACTTATGTTCTCTTATACATGTTTCCATGCCTAATTGTCTTTATGTCAATTCTTGTACCTTGTAGCATATGTTGTAGAAATAATATGCCATTTAGAGCTGGGTATTCCTACTGGTCACACTGTGATGTGTCTTCTCCCTTTTCCCACAGGTATTAGACATGTGGATCCTTCAGGTAGCAGAGCTGATGAAGTTCCCCAGGAGAGTGTTGGCATGGAGCTGTGGAGGCATTATAGACTATGGAGTGAGTTGTAGTGGGGTATGCCTTTGAGTTGGATTTGTACTTTGTATAGACTGTTATACTTGAATTTATGTAATATATGAATGATTCTGTACTTGTGTTTCTCCTATGTATTGTTCTGTGGTGCTTTGGAGCATTTGCAGTACCATCCCAGCATGTGCGCAGTGGCCTGTCTGTTCTTCTTTGTATTCTCTCTCCATTTCTTTCTCATTACACTCGCTACTTCGGGAATACCTGAGACGGATTCGTACTTCCGAATATACTGGAAAGCAGGGCGTGACACTAACTCTAGAAATGAGTCATTTTATCTTTGATGATAATATTGTGAAAAACGGTTTGCTTCGGAGGGGATGGAGATCAAATTCCGTTTAGCTTAATTTAGAATTTTTACCCGAACACGAACCAGGCCGCCCGTCCGTGATGTTAGACAGCACATAGTTAAAGAACGTTCCCATGAACCATCTCCCATTATAAACTTGCATTGTACCGTCGACCCCCAAATTTAATCGTCCCCAAACTGTAGCGCCGATCAATGTCCCCACATTGCGATCTACTCGGCGAATAATCGAGTTCCGCAGGCTCACCAGACCCACCGCTGAGAAGATCGCTAAATAGAGAAAATACCAATTCGAACGCAATTAATGAATTAATAAAACCCAAATGGGAGAACGGTTGCTCAGTTTAATCCACACTAAGCAAACGAACTAATCATCCTCATTCGTGCTACCCTCCCCCCTGACTCTCTCTCTTTCGTGCTAAAACGCGCCGTTTCTCTCTCCTCTCCTTCACTCTTCTCCTCTTTTCTCTCTCATCTTTCAAGAATCCAGCTGAAGAAACGGAGTCCGAGGTGAGGATCGATCGGCAATGGTGACGTCAGCGTCCTCCCGGCGACCGTCCCACAGCCATCGGCCGGCGGATCGTAGACACAGGCGGAAGGCGACGACGTGCCAGAGATCGAGCATCTTCTACGTCTCCATCGTCGTCTTCTTCGTCTTCATCATCGCCGTCTTAAGTCACCTCCTCAACAAGATGCCGAATGAGCCTGTGAAGGACGGCACCTGGGCGGGGCTGCTTCCGGCCTGGAACAGACCGCCGCCGGGGAGCTCCGTGAGATTCAGGCCGGCGGATCTGATGAGGAGGCTGGAGGAGCAGGGGAAGAGGCTGGATCGGCTGAGATCCGACGGGCACGTCGGGATTCGGCCGCCAAGATTGGCTCTGGTACGTCTTGAATTCTAGCTCGTTTTTGAGATCATAGCTGGCGAAAGCATTTTATCGGCTAAAATTTGTGTTGAATATTGATTACTATTGTTCGCATTTTCCAATTGGGAATTTTTCTGTGATGGTGTTTGCGTTTACTTCAGATTCTCTAACATGTCAGTTGATTTTTGCTTGATTCTCAGTTTATTGGATTTCGAATGTATTGATATGTT
Organism: Scilla litardierei; assembly: GCA_030789695.1. Taxonomy (NCBI): domain Eukaryota; kingdom Viridiplantae; phylum Streptophyta; class Magnoliopsida; order Asparagales; family Asparagaceae; genus Scilla; species Scilla litardierei. The sequence continues at coordinate 47,824,881 of CM061138.1, read as the reverse complement.
GTTATCGTTTTCCGACCTTACCTGGCTGGCAAACTGTAACATAGGAGGTGGTGATGTGGAGTTGTGATAATATGTACACGTTTTATGGAAGGGGTCGAGGAAAACATGGCCTAAGTGAATGTAGTTATAATACCTTTTGGTGAAGTTCTCCACCGTTCATAGTTTGTTTGATATGAGAAGCATTGGTTGCTAAATCAGAAAATTTGAAGCGTGTACTAGAAGGAGGAAGAAATTGTAAATTGTACTTCATAATCCTAAAGCTGTTATAAGCACTGAATTGAACTGCCTCAATTCAATTACTTCTTACAACTGCTTTTGGCTACTGGGGACGTGCTCAGATGGGAAAGAGGTAGAACACCCAGCATAATTTTTTGATGGATGTTAGCGGCTGCAGTAACGGATTTACACCCAGAGCCAGTCTGTAGCAAACTCAAAACAATTTGAATATAAACCCTATAAGATGCTCAGCCCACAGCATGTTCAACTGATCAGATCACAAGTCAGAACAAGTGAGAGGGAGTGGTGGATGCAATGCAGTAGAAAAAGAACTAAGGTGAAAATGGCCATGAAGAAAACATATATTTTGCTTCCAGGCTTGGGTCCTATCAGCCAAAAGGAACAACTCCTGTCAGAGTCTGTGTCAGAGTTGGGCTGAAACCTATTTGCCAAAAGAAAGAAGGGAAAATGATAGGGATCCACGTTTTACTTTATTTTATTTTGAGTTTTAGGTATTTAAGCGTCTTTTATTTATTTTAAGAGTTTTAGTCTTTTTGGGCGAGTTTAGTACCACATCGGGTGGAAAAGGAAAAGTCTTGGTTTGTTAGTCTATATAAAGGCTAAACTTGTTTCATTTTGAATCAATGAATGAATGAAAAATAAGAAATCCCTCCAAAACCCGTGAAATGTTTCCCCACATGCGACAGGTTCCTCCACCTGTGAAGGTCACGCCGAAGCATTGGATTCCTTGGTGCGAAGTCAAGAACCCTAAGTTATTCACTTCTTTTCCAAATCCACCACAAAAACCCTAAAATCCTCCTCCAAATCTCTATATCCCACCACGTCCTGCATCAACTTGGCATCAGAGTCGAAGATTTCATCTTCGCTCTTTCCGTTTTCAAATCCACTCAAAAAAAATTCAATTCATCAAAAATCCCAAAAAAAACCCCTAATCTCACCACACCGCCTTAACCACCCAACCCCAACCCTTGCAGCCTCCGCAACCACCCAAAACCTTCCCGGCAACTCTCGCCAACACCCCACGAGGTCCACACGATCATCGTCGTCGCTATCTACCGTCGAAAACCTGTTCACCATCGAAAAAACAGTTCGCCGGCGTCACTGCCGGTGCCAATTGGGGCCAACGACCCCACCGTTGGAATTGTCTCTCTCCGACGATACTCCGGAAGCAAACATGATGACGATCGACACTGGATCCGTTAGAAACTGCCAGTGCAACAGTTTTCGTTATCGTCGGTGCCACCGCCAGGGACGATCGGAGTCGTCGTCACTCCAGGATTATTTGTCGCTCCCGACGAAACTAATGGTCCAAGAATTGCGACGAACCGCTGCGAAATCTTGCCGGAAAACGCATCTGCACGATCGGAGCCGACGAGAACACGACAACAAGCCACGCTGATCACTCAAGTCGAGCCGAGCGCACAACACTATTCATTGGGTTGGTCGAGCTGACTGGGAGTCGGCTCAAGCCGATTGAGTCGACGAGTTGACCCCCCGAGTCGGCATAGCCAAGCCGGTTAATCTAGTCAGTGACTTGCCCAAGCGGTTGACCAGCTCAACGGCTCTGCAGTGAGCTACGGCTCTAACAACGCAATTTGGTGATTTTTGGGGATTTTCGCTGTGATTTTTCTGGAATTTTCTGCACAGTCAAGCTCTTTTAAGATTCTGGATTCGTTTGAAGCCCAAATTCAGAATTGTTCGCGCCAGTGAATAGCTGACTGAGTCGTGTATGCATAGGTACCCTCCATACAAGCAAATCTTTTTTAAACTATGAGATACAATAGTGATTATTATGATAATTATTACAATGACTATACTTTTCGAACAAATTTGAGCTTGTGAAGTGGAGACAATCATCAATCTTTTATGACTTCAAGGATAAATTCAGATATAATGATTGGGAGTATTATCTTGAAAAGTTCTCTCGTTTTAATTTATCTAACGAAGCAAAATATAATTATACAAGGCTCAAGCTAGGAGGAGAAGCGCTATCTTGGTGCTTAAATCTTCGAGTTCCTTATCATCGATGGTCAACATTGCTCTTCAATATCAATATTCTTCCAACTATCGGTACATTCACCAGGCACCACATCAATCTACAAGCCCGAAAGAAAAGGAGGATCATATAGAACTGATAGGTGAGATGCACAACATTCTTCTTCAAGCATACAAACTTAAGTCAGAGCCTACGAGAGAGGTTGATTCAAATCCTGAGGCAAAGTGTGGGCTTGAATTTGAGCTGAAGTTAGATCCTGACACATAGATTGAGACACAGCTTGAGCCTGAAGAGCCTGAGCCAGACTTGGAGCCCTAGTCAGCATTGAAATCAGATTAAGAGCCCAAGCACGTGTCAGAGCCTGAACCAAAGCTTGATTCAGTGCCACATTCTGAGCCAGAGACAGAACTTGATACAACATTACAACTTGAGTCAGAGACTTATTTGGAGCCTTTTATAGAACGTGTTCTAGAACTGTCAAAAGAAGCATCTCTGAATCCGATGGAGAACATTGAGTTTGTGATCCTAGATCCTCCTCCCCTAACCAACAAACAGGTGCGGAATGCTTTTCTATCTTTCATCAATTGAGAGAATTTATCAGAGGACGTGCTTCTACCAATCTACATCATGATACACTTCAGAGTTCGTGGACACGTCTTCTCTAATGAGGACGGTTGATTTCTATCAGTTGAGCTACGTTTTTCGTGCTTCACCAGGAGGTGAAGTTCTTAAGCCGGGAAGAATTATATGGATCCAAATTTTATTTTTATTTTATTTTGAGTTTTAGTTATTTAAGTGTCCTTTATTTATTTAAGAGTTTTAGTCTTTTTGGACGAGTTTAGTATCATATCGGGTGGAATAGGAAAAGTCTTGGTTTGTAAGCCTATATAAAGGCTAGACTTGTTTTATTTTGAATCAATGAATGAATGAAAAATGAGAAATTTCTCCAAAATCTGTGAAAGGTTTCATCACTTGGGAAAGGTCCCACCTCCTTGATGCAAAGTCTTGGATTCCTTGGTGTGAAGCCAAGAACTTTACGTTATCCACTTCTTCCCCAAATCCATCACCAAAACACTAAAATCCTCCTCCAAATCCCTAGATCCCACCACGTCCTGCATCAAAAAAAATGCAAAGTTTGTGAATGTCAATTTTCTATGCTTAGCCTTTCTATTTGGAGACGAGTTCAATAACACTTGGCAATTCCTTTCATCTATTTTGGAATTGATTGTATCACCGTTACACATCAATCAACATTCTCTATTTCTTATGACTATATATGGCATGAATTTAGCACAAGCACATACATTGTCATGCCATCCTGACACGAAATCTTAAAAGTTCTATCCTTTTTATTTGAATTTGGTGTGGTTGAGTATTGTTGCATAATTTTTCAAAATTTTGTTAGTAAAGGTGCAAGCAAGGATAATGATGACACTACAATCACAAAGCATTAAGGGCGTATAGGGGTGCGCGGGTCCGGGTACCCTGTGTTTTTTATGTTACCCGGACCCGACCTGATAAGGGACCGATTCCTAAAATTTGGAACCGAAACCTACCAAGTTGGACCCTATACCCAGAACCTAGCCGAACCTTATGGTTTCGGATAGGTTCCGGGTACCCTGTAATATGTCTGTAGTTGGTTTTTGGTATAAGATCAAGTGTATGGAATAGAAAATTGCAGATCTAGGTCTGAACTCTACATTTTATATGGATTGTAGCCCATTTTAGTTCATGTTTTGCGAATGGTGCATGCAAAATTGAAGTGGTCGTGTGTAGCAAGATGATCGAGGGTTTATGGGGAAAAACATAGAGGAAAGATAAGAGCAACGATTCCTTAAACTGATAGGTTCGAATATCGGTTACGGGTCTGGGTACCGTTCCTTATAGATGTGAATCGGAACCGGACCCGATTCATATCGGTTCCAAATTTTCCTACCCGGAACCTACCCGGAACTAATGGGTAACTACTCGGAATCTATCCATTCGGGTAGGTTCCGATCGGGTATCTGGGTACCCTGTACCCGTGCACACCAAGAGACGTAACACATCAAAGTACTCATATTTTAGCAACTTCAGTTCAATATTTTGTTTTAGCATATGTCAAAACGGCACACTCATCCCGTCATGACCCAAATGTAGAGTACCCCCACACGATTATTTGATTAGTTTTCTTCAATACTTTGATACACGAATATGTAATTGAAAAAACTGTGGGTGGGTGTGGGTGTGGGTGTGGGTGGGTGGGTGGATAGAGAGAGAATCATTCTCTTCATATGAAATGTGAACCACTTTGGTGCAATGGTTTTCTTATTATTATTTAACTTTGATCATTACACTCTTTATCAGTTCATTGGGGAAGATGGTCATTCCATCCTTTTTTGACAGTTGATTTCTTCAAATCTTTCCATTTTTCTAATACCATCTGAACTTTGTTGTGAGGGACATTAGTAATTTCTTCACATTAGTTATGTTTAATTATGTTAAAATGGTTTGGCAAAATACCGAAAGAAAAATCTTATTACGATATCAGTATACTATACAAAAGTAATTATGATTTAAAGAAAAGTATCTGAACTTAACATGTTGCTTTGATTTTTATTGTGACGTTATATACTATACATCTGAGTGGTCTTATGAGTTGCAGCTTCCACCTAGTTTTGCATCTATATGTTCATTTTCTGTAATGAGCTTACGTTTCCACTCTATCTTTTGTGGGTTTGTAATATAAGGCCAAATGCAAACACTGACTAGTAAAAGAGTTGAAGGGTTTATCTCAATGAACTCAAGCATTTTAGCATTTGGACAACGGCTTTTGAAATTTAGCTAATACACTTTTGTGTATGGTAACAAGAGAAGGAGTGCGTTCTTTTCGAGCAACAAAATTCTGTTATTATATGTATGATAATTCCAAACCAATCCTTTAACAGGAATGCCCGCATATATACATGGATTAGAAACCACCCAGGTTAAATATCCTAATCCCCTAAACTGGATTATCGAAATCCATTTATTCAAAAAACTGTTTGGAAACAAAAACTTGAGATAAATCCTACTTGCCTTAGACAATAGCCTACAGGTGTAACTTCCAGGTTATATCATTTTCTCAGTGTCTATTTGCAGTTCCTGGATCTACCTAGTTTCTGATATGGTTATTGTTGGAATATGAAATAGATCTGGTCTACGTATTCATGTTTTAAATTGCAGATAGGCAACATGTATTGTCAAATGAGAAAAAGTGGAATTGGATACTATTGAATATCTGGACTTCATTCTCATCATGCATACATCAGAATGTTTAAATAGTTACCAGAAGTTTTTCCTTTTCTTTTATTTCCTTTTCTTTTATTTGCATTCTTAGTTAATTAAAACAACTTTTTAATCGGTCGAAGCTTCAGTCTAGACCTTAAGTATGTTTCCTTGTTTTGATTGTTTATCTTGAGTATCTAACTTGAAACTTCTATCTCACGTGGTTTATGCTTTAGGTTCTCTTCTTTAGGAACATGTGACATCTGTTGAGTTATAATGGTCACATGGAAGAGTTGGAATTGAGTACTTCATACTCATCATGCACACATCAGAATGCTTAAATAGTTACCAAAGCTTCAGTCTAGACCTTACATATATTTTCTTGTTTTGATTGTTTATCTTGAGTAATATAACTTGAAACTTCTATCTCATGTGGTTTATGCTTTAGGTTCTCTTCTTTAGGAACATGTGACATCTTTGGAGTTATAACTGTCACATGGAAGAGTTGGAATTGAGTACTTCATACTCATCATGCATACATCAGAATGCTTAAATAGTTACCAAAACTTGTTGCTTTCCTTTTCTTTTCGGTCATTTTCCGCATCCTTAGTCAACTAACTTTTTAATTGGCCGAACCTTTCGTCGAGATCTTAAGTACATTCCCTTTTTTGATTGTTTATCTTGAGTAATCTAACTTGTAACTTTTATCTCAGGCATTTTTTAACGACCTGGTTTCTGGGGGTCGTTACTTTTTTCAAGAATATGCAGGTCCTGTTGGTTATCAGTGAAAACAGAATGGACGAAATAGAAATATACCAAAAACATACCTGAATGAATTAACTCAGAATCTATGTGCATGGCTCAAAGGAAGGAAAACTAATTCTAGAACTCTGAAACTCTATATGAAGCCTGTTCAATACCTAAGAGATGTACGATTGGATTAGAGTATATTATATCCAAACCAATCATTCAGTTTATGTATAAAGCAAAGTAATATTGCAAATCATTTAAAGGTAATTACAGAACAAAGTGTAACATATTATGAGAGGGACAGGTACGAACAATAGAATCATTTAAAGAGACAGTAAATGTAAACTATTGAATATACCATGTTATGAACATTTTCAATTTCTAGATAATGATCAAAGTTTAGTTAACCGTTTCTAAGCTGTAACTCGTAAAAAGAGAGAACTATAAGTAGCAATACAATAATATTAAACAACAGTCATGCGAGACATTAACATTAAGTAATGGTGCAGTAGTATCCAATCGACATGCAGTACAAGTACTATCTTATGTACTAACTGAGATAACTTATGCTAGTCATGTGACTTATATTGTAGAATACGATATGCAAACCGAAGATCATCTTGAACCGTGGGAAGCTATTTGGGCCGAGTCCAAAACAAGAAACAGGAAGGGATTCGGGATCCTTGGAACAAGAAACATGAAAGGAAATCCTCATAGATACGGGCCGAAAGTATAGCTCCAATCGCTCCCGATCTCTCTACTATGAGTTATCCCAATTTCAGTGCAATCTATATACTATGTACAGTGTTGGTGAGGAGTGTCAAGTTTAGTGTCATGTCAAGCAATATTGTATCTGATACTGTGATGGTTTCCGTTATAAACTATAGAAGGGATTCTAGAGGTGGCTGCCATGCGTTCAAGAGGTGGCCCCCAGTATACATGGTACTTTGTCCCATATAGCACTTAGCTCCCAATCCTTAACATGTACATTATCCAGAGTCTGTGATCAGTGTATAATAACAAATACAATATCGAAAACATGCACCAGTGTACGATATTCAATAAACGATTCATGTTATGCTATTTGTTGCAATCGTGTCATTTATCGGAATCATGCCAACCAAGGTTTTAGGTATCTGTCGAAATCCTCCTTAGGGTTTTGGCCTTGGTTTAGGAACTAACCAAGACGAAACCATGGTAAAGTTCCGGTTTCGGCCGAAACGTTGCCGTTTCGGTCAGTTTCGATAGAAAGCGGCCGAAATGGAACCATGTGAAAAGTTCCGGTTTCGGCCGGAACGTTGCCGTTCGGGTCAGTTTTGATCGAAACCGGCCGAAACGGGCTGGAATGGTAACGTTCTGGCCGAAACCGGCCAAAACAAGAAGAAAAAAAGAAGAATAGGAAGAAATATTTACAGAACAAGAAGAAGAGGAGGAAGAAGAGAGAGAGAAAATACCTTGACCTCGATCTTGCCGCCTCTTCAGCCACCTTCCTCCGATCTCTCTGTCGCCTGCTCCGATCTCACAGTCGCATGCTTTCAAACTCACCGCCGCCGTCGCATTACCGGTTGAAGCCTAAGAAATCATTTTCAGAACCCACTGATTGAAGATTGAGAGGTAAAAACGAAGAACCGCTACCCACATTACACATTTTGCTAAACATGGTTTATTTTTTTTACAACTTTGCCATTCTCGCCACCATTTTAATGGCAAACTTGTAAATAAATGCAATTTTAAAAGCAAAATGTGTGGTGTGAGTAGCGGCACTAAAGTGGAGTATGAGACTCCACTAGTGCTGCTAAGCACAACACACATTTTGCTAAAAATATCTACTGCTGCTAAGCACACCACACATTTTGCTAAAAATATTGCATTTATTTACAAGTTTGCCCCACTACACATTTTACTAAAATTTTTGCATTTATTTACACGTTTGCCATTGAAATGGTAGTGCTGCAAACTTATTTATTACATTTTATTGTTTAAATCCCTGACCAGCTTCTTAAGCTCTGCATTTTCTCAGACAATGATGCTACCTTGGACTTCAACATGCTAGTTCTCTCAGATGATTCACATGAGGATGAATCACATGATGATGAAGTAGCCTACAAATTTTAGGACATTTAAAATAGAAAGCAATTATGAGCACATTAACATACAACAGTTGTTGCTACAAATTAAACAAAGTGAAAAGTTACAATGGGACCAACAAGCTAGAAATATATAATTATACATATGGAGTGCATCTAAAACCAAAACAAGATGTGATGATGTATATTTTCTGTGTTAAATAAGACATGAAATATTGTTACTAGTGTTGCAAACTTGAAAAAAAGCTGTACTAGTGCTGCAACTCACACTATACATTTTGCTAAAATATTGCATTAACTAGTGCACATTTATTTACATGGTTCATTTACTCACATTACCCGTTTATTTACATAATAGTTTTATTACATTTACAAACATGATTCATTCATTTCTTTGCAAGGTTGCAAACATGATTCATTTATATACATATTTAAAGTATCTTCGATACCGATACCTGAAACGAAACTGCCAAAACTACCGGTACGAATGAAACTGAAACTTGCTTCTGAAACCACCGAAACGGGTGATACCGATACCGAAACCTAAATTTTGGGAAGAGCAATATTGAGACACAAACCAGACTTTAAACCTTAATGCCAGTTGTTATCAGGTAATGAACAGAATATTTGTGAACACTGGAGCAAAAACTTTTCAATGTATGTCATACTATAACACAGATTATGTAAAGGACACATTAAGGCAATAACATGCGGCTATACTATTTGCAGTGTCTAGTATAAGGTTGTTCAAATTCTATTTCTGTATCAAGTATCATGTCAAAGTACTGTGACTGTTTTCTAGTTGTCTAGAATTTCTCTCAGTTCCATGTCATAAGTTGTCAATGTCATGTATCATCAAGGATCTCAGAAGATGTCCATGTTCTAGTCACCCTAAATTACGTTGCTAGGGTTATATGCAAAAAGTTAAATGTTCCGATTGTAGCATGTCATGTGTCAAGTACAAGTGCCAGTCATGGAACAATCACATCAGTATCATGTTGCGTAACCCTTAACCTATGCAATTTAGTTGTTACAATTAATAGTTCCAACATTTCAGGCATGCGACGAAACCAATTCATATTTCAAAATAAATCTTCATTAGTAACAACTATGTATAGTTTCGGCATTAAATCATGCAATTGACATAATCCAAAATTAATTTTAAAACAAACCATTTAAATAAATTCAAGGTAAAAGAGAACAATAAATCATAGGATCAGATTCATATTTGGCACCTTAACTGATTTGCAGTTTACCAGCCTAGAGGGGATTGCTTCAGCCCTAACATATACAAAATAATTAAAACGTAAGCGCAGTAGTAACCCACAGTTCAGAACATAGTTCCAAGAAGTTAAAGCCCATAAAATGGTGGAACAACACAGCAAAGGCCCAAGGCAGTTTCGGGAAAGGCCCACAGAAGTCACGGCAGTCCCAGGAACCGTAAGAACAGCCATCGCGAGGAAACCAACATCAACCTCCTAACAGTGAACACCTTAAACTCCTAACAGTGAACACTGCAGAACCACAAACCGTGAAAACCTCAACCGAAAACCTCAAACTCCTAACAGTGAACACGGCAGAACCACAACCGCCAACAAAAAAAAACCCAAAACAACCCACGACAAGTCTACACCCTTAGGCGGCCAACATCAATCAAAAACCAAAAATAATAAGATCTAGATAAGGCAGCGGCGAGGGCCCGTCGAAACCCTAAAAAGGGGTGCCGTCAATTCTCAAAGGGAGTAACGCCCTCAAGTAAGGGTGAATCATCTCCTCCCATCAACCTAAGAATCCCTAACAACCATGCATGCTAATTTCATCAATCAAGCTATGAATTCTAGAAATTAAACAAAATAAGTAAACTGAAAACTTGGAAAGAATAAAATCTATCGTTCAAGAGATTCGCAAAAATCCAAAGCCCCAAAAAGATTGATAATCCAATAATCAAACAATTTTCAAATCAAAAGGATTTTAGAGAAGAAGAAAATAATGTCTGTATGATAAATAAGTGTATATATAGGAGAAAGGGAGAGGAGAATCGCTGCGGAGTATCGAAGAGGAATTCTTCGCGAGGAGGCGGCGATCAGCTAGGGTTTTGATTTGGTGAAGAAATTGATGGCTGCTCTATTTCGTAGAGGAAGAGATGAGCACAGTAGAGTTTTCTTTTTGCGGGTTCGGGTGAGAGAGAGGCAGAGAAAGAGAATCGGGTTTAGCTGTTTAGAGTAGAGTGGGCCTGGGTTTTACTCTTAGGTGAAGGGAATTGAATAAGGGGGTACGGGCCTTGGGCATGTTTTAAATTGAATGAAGAGAAAGAAAACGATGGGCTTTGAGAGTTTAATAAAGAGGGATGAGTTTTATTCCGGTGCCGTGCTTGCGTGCTTTGAGCTTTGGGGAAAGAGGAGAAAAATTAAAGGAGAAAGATGGAAATAAATAAAAAAGAGAGGGCGGGCCAAAAGTTGAGCTTTTCTATGGGCTTAGGCCGAAGGGTTTAGTTTTAGGTGCAGGAAAAAGAGAATTAACCTTTTGGGACAAGAAAAATAAAGTCAAAGGAAAGGAAGGGAACCAAGAAAGACAAGGAATCAATTAGAAGAAAAAGAAGAAAAATAATATGGGATAATTACATGAAATTCCTATTAAATCCACTAAAATTTTGGACCATTACACATTTATACTATATGTTCTATTCTTTAGGAACATGCGGCATCTTTTGAGTTTTCATTGTCACATGGAAGAGTTGGAATTGAGTTTTCTTCTTAACTGTATTTAAAACGATATATTACATCTTGCAATGCATATTTGTTTTTTCATATATCTAATGTGGATTATTGAGACACACCTCTTGCAACACTTGCATCTAACTTGATCCATTAACTTCTGGGCTCATGATTTTCATTATGATTTGACTTTATGCACAATATTTTATACTCTGTTTTGGTATGCATATTCTATTCCTACTTTTATATAAGGGTGTGTATATAACATTGTGATTTGCATATATGCCCAATATTTTATGCTATGTTTTCTAATGCACCTCTTTCCTAGATGATGAATTTGGAGCTGTACTTGAACTTTGTTCACACACACACACACATTATTGTTTTGTAGATGATGACTTTGAAAGCAGTCAAAACCAAGGTTTGAGGTTTCGGCCGATACACATGTGTATCGCCCGTATCGTATCGGTATCGGTGGATAACGATACTGAAACTAGGTGTTAGCTTCGGTATCGGCCGATACTGAATGGTACCGTTCAGTTTCGGCCGATACTGATCGATACCATTCAGTTTCGGCCGAAACAGACCGGTGACGTTCAATATCGGACGAAGACGAATGAAGAAGAATGTGTAATTAAATAAAAATTCTCTAAAAAACCCAAAAAATTTCGTGAATCAAGATGTTGCAAAGAAAGCTCGGTTAAAAGAGAGGAGAAACCCCTAGGGTTTCAACTTGAAAATAATGAAGAATTAGACGAAGAAGAGGCAAACCCAAGAACAAATTGCTGAAAAAAGGAAAAAAAGGAAAAAAAGGAAGATGAAAAAATTGAACTCACCGCATCGCGTCGTCGCCTCGCCGAACTCGCCTCCTGCCTCGTCGAACACGCCTCTTGCCTCACCGTCCCACCTCGACCATCTAGCATGAGAGAGACATAGAGCAAAGAGAGAGAGAAAGAGAGACCCGAGTCGCCTTTCAGGAGAGGCTGCGTTTTTTAAAAGGCAAATTTGTAAATAAGTGGTATGTGCGTAGAGTAAAACAGTCGGTGCACATAGCAAGCGGATTTTTTGTGGCAACCCTGTAAATAAGTGGTATGTTCGCAAAGCAAAATGGTGGGTGCGCAAAGCAATGCCCATCGATTTTTTGGCAAACTTGTAAATAAGTGGTTTGTGCGCAAAGTAAAACGGTGGGTGCGCACGGCAAGCTTTAGGATCTATTCATTTTTCTATTATTCAGTATTTAAGTACCAAACTTTAGGTATTTAGTATTTGATATGATTACGAACTCAAATTTAGTTTATCTATTTAGTATGTACTGTTTGATAGTATATAATTAATATTTTAGTTTGTTAAGTATTTAATAGTATTTGATAGGTTTAGATTTAAGAATCTCCAAAACAAGCACTATGTCTATATATTATATACATATTTAAAGTATCTCCGAAATTGAAACCGATACCCGAAACGAAACTGCCGAAACTGGCGATACGGACGAAACCGAAACTTGCTTCCGAAACCGCTGAAACGGACGATATCGATACCGAAACCTAAATTTTGGAAAGAACGATACCAGACCGAAACTGAGACCTAAAACCTTGGTCAAAACCATGTTGGATGCACAGACAGGCTAGCACAAGAACATCACCACATGGGACAACACTTAATCAAATTCTACAAATATACTCAAAATAGAAGTGTAATGTCTAGTACGTGTTTTTGACACATGCCTGACATGTGTCCGGCTGGACACAATTCCAAGGTTGAAATGTCCGTCCTACATGCCATGTTCACTGCTAAGGTGGAACCTGAAGTGATAAGTCATAATAAAATTTTAAATTTGATTTGTATAGTTAGTGTGGTCTTGAATATTCTTATGCCTAAATCCTAACTAAAGTCATAATATGATATGTACTGGACCCAACTACGTGCTTTTCGCTACTTCTAAAAAAAATAAGATGCACATGATAAGAGGGATGAAGGGACGGAAGGCCGTTTTCATTTTTTTATTAGAAGAAGTGAGATAAAGTAAACTCTTCTTTATTTGACAAAGGCTTGAGAATTAATTAGTATTTAGACAATATTTGACAAGTGCCAATTGATCTTTACCATGCGAAACACAAAAGATTGTGTTAGCTGAAATGTGTAAATCACCAGATTTTGTGGACGGTGACTACTAAATTAGATTGACATGAAACTGCGTCTGACATAGTTGTGTGCTACTATAATTTTTTATATAAACTAATTGTTTTTCTATTGCAATGAGAAAACATTTTTGAAGTTTCAAAGCTGTCCCTTAAAAGTTGTTTAGATCTTCATCATGAATAGACATGTTCACAACTGCTAATACAGTTGGCGTATAATCAAAGTGGACTGTTGAACCAAGTTTAGATATTTGTTATTTATGAGCTATATTTAAGTAAATGATTCCAGATACATTAAGGTATTACAAATATGTACATGGGAAGAATTTATGTGATCTTAACTCGAGGCAATTTTCAAAATTTGATCATGTTAAATTTATTTCTGCTGTCTTTTGACATCGACTTGTTTAAAATCTCAGGTTTTGGGGAATATGAACAAAGATCCACAATCATTGTTGCCCTTAACTATAGTGAAAGGTCTTCGGGAGCTGGGATACATGTTCACGGTGAGTAAATTCAGCATGTCTTGATTCCTTAGTATGGCATATAACTTGGTCATTTTGCCTAAATATGTTACTGCATTTTACCTTTGCATCTACATACTTTTAAAAGTGTGACTTCTGTTTGTAGTATCCAATCTTGAAGGTCAAAATTATTATGTTGAATTTGTCCCATTTTATCTCTTAAGGAAAGCATTGCTGTGGTTTTCATAACAGTCTGTACAGTACTCTAGGGTTGTACTGGCAGTCTGAGCCAGTAATATTTTCTTGCCTGAAATATTGATGCATGCAATATTAGAAGGTATCTAATGCTTGTGAGATTTGAAATTTCAGTAACAAATCTTCTTTTGGATATTTACAACAGTAGAAGAGCCTCATTCCTAGGGTTGCTTAAAGATAAGATGGTATGCAATTCTATCTTCCTTTTGTGAGTACATGACTAGGGGTATCAACAGGTCGCATCGGATTCTAGAAGATGAAAATGTATATTATAAAATCCTCATGTCCCTATCAGATTCATAGCCACCAGGAAATGTAAGATCCATTTTCTTAGACCAGTAATTTTTGGGTTAGGATTTGGGTTTCAAATTATCTAAAATGAAATATTTCTCCCCAAATATTATAACCTTCATTGTGAATTGATAGAAAAATTCATATCTAGATATTCTAGACATAACTAAAGGTGTTGCTTGCTCAGATACTTTATTTTATTTTTATTTTTTATTATTGAAAATAATTGATTGACCAAATTATCTAGATAGAATATATTTAAAAGAAAAATAATCACATAATTTGAGTTAAGTGAACTAAAGTATAAAAATACTAATTAAATTATCAGGTGTGTACCGTTAAATTATCTAGATAGAATATATTTAAAAGAAAAATAATCACATAATTTGAGTTAAGTGAACTACAGTTTAAAAATACTAATTAAATTATCAGGTTTGTACCGTTAAGGACGTCTACTAAGGAATATAATCCATTCTCTACATAATCAGCTATCAAATATGAATTTAAAGATCCAACTGTTTACATTCAGGTTCAGTTATCGGGCCCCATTCGCATTCCTGTACGTGAGGGGGAAGAGCTTCAGTCCATTGAAGGAAACTGTAAAAGGGTTAAAAATCTAGTGATTTTCATTGATGAAGAAAATATAAAATTTTCATTAATATTTAATTAAAGGCAGCATATGTTGCAACTCAGAGCAATAGTCATATGGTGCCTACGACTAAAATTCTTCTCGTCTACTCTAGAATATGGATAGGACCTATTTGCAATTTGAGTAATTTCCATATATAAACTCTTAAGTGGAAGGACCTGTTTATATGTATTCATGGCATTTAGTTTATTTGATGGATGGTACCCATGAGATATATTGTTTTTCGGAAGTGTGGTGACATGCCTGTTAGCTATTGCCTCCTGTTTTCTCAGTGGAGGCCTATTTCTATCAATAGTTTTTCATAGTTTTTGGTAACAAGAGATTATCGACTATGGGTACAGTTCAAGACCAACAAATGGTAGTCAAACTTGTGTGTTCGATTATAATGGGATAGGAATGGGGAGCGGCCAGAAGGTGGCATTTTTTGTAATTTTGGGGAACATGGGGGTATTTCTTGGGGGTATTTTTGTAATTTGGGTTAAAACCCTAGGTAAATGGTATTTTAGTAATTATGGGATGGCTGCTCATGAGGAGAGTTATGGATGTCTTAGGAGAGAGTGTGAAGTTTTGAGAAGAATTGGGAATTTCCCTCTTATTTGGAGCTTGCGGCTTCGTCTCGAAGAGAATCTTGGGAGAGCGCGGCCCACTTTTGAATCGGTGGCTCGGGGAGAGAGAGCTCCTCTCGAAAGAACTCACCCTTATTTTGTATCACTGTCTATTATCAATAAAAATCCTACATTCCCCCATTTTTTTCCAAAAGCCCAAATTTTATCTTGTTTTCTCTTGCAAATTATATCAAGCGGTATCAGAACAACGATCTTCGCATCAATGACGAGGGATCCGAAGTAATCCCTCTACGAAAGCTTCTATTCCATGGGTGAAAGCTTGGAATGGTTCAAATTGAATATGAAGCAAATCTTTATGGAGTTGAGGGAAGCCTTTGAGGAGCTTGATGCAGAGGAGGCAGAGAAGGAGGACGCCGCCAAGCTAGATCTGAAGAAGAACGAAGATATTGGCACACATCTGGGGCCAAAGGCGGTGCTTTTTGACGAGGGCGAGGGAAAAATCTTGCCTTTGGAAGAGGACCATTAAAAAGATGACGTGGCTTCGGATCTGGCGACGACAATCTCGTTGCGGATTTGGATTAGAAGGACGAGGAGGAAGGCGACATGCTCGTCTACCAGCCCCATGGACTCATCGACCCCCAAAATGACAGGCTGAGACTGCCTGCAGGTTTGCGGGCCTTGCAGGACCTGTCAACAACACTGCAAGCCCTGCCCAGCCTAGCCGTAGGCTTGCAGGACCTGCAGGTAGCCTTGCAGGCCTCACTGGATTTGTAGGCCCTGTCGGGCCTGGACGGCTTGGCTCGCGGCTTGTCCGGCCTGGCTGTAGGCTCGTCGGACAAGCAGCCATGCAGGCCCGTCAAGGCCTATGCACAATATTACAGCGCCTATCGTGGCCTGTCGATACTTTTGGGTGGCACCATGGCTTCTAGTTGTCAGAGGGAAGACATCCCGAGCTTCAGCGTCTGCACGTTGGGCACGTCTGACCCTCGGACGAGCTTGACGATCACAACAACTTTTGACTGGGCCTCGTGGTGGGCGTTGAAGGATTGGGGTGGCCCTTTGACCTAGGAGGGGATGAGCACCCGCACCCAGAGTGGCGCCGTCCACAGACTTCATGCACCACCGCACCACCTTGAGGACACTGTGATTCTTTGGGGGACGGAGTAATGATAGGAATGAGGTGCGGCCACAAGGTGTCAATTTTGTAATTTTACTAAACATGTGGGTATTTCTGTAATTTGGGCTAAAACCCTAGGTTAAGGGTATTTTATTAATTATGGGGTGGCGGCTCATGATGCGAGTTATTATAAATAAAGGGGGAGAGATCTTGAGAGGGTGTATGTGGAGTTTGGAGAAGAGATGTGAATTTTCCTCTTATTTGGAGATTGCGGTTTTGTTGGGAGAGCGCAACCCCCTCTCGAATCGGTGGTTTAAGAAGGAGTTTCTCTCGAAAGAACTCACCATTATCTTGTATCTCAGTCTATTATCAATAAAAATCCTATCTTTTCCCTCTTTTCCCCACAAAAGCCCTAATTTCATCTTCTCTCTCGCGAATCGTATCATAATGTTTGACTATAAAATGTTTAGCATGTTCTGATGGCTGTAATACAATACGTACAAATATTCCTCTATTGGAACTTAGAAGTGATTGGAATCATTTAGCAAGTTGGAAATAACTGTTTACTCTGACCCATGTTTTCCTCGTCATCCTCTTTGAACTTCGATGATAGGAATGCTATTTTTGGTTTCTTTTCATCATCTATCAGTGATGCATGCATTTCTTCTCTTTTTAATCTTCTGTTTCCCTCGAGAATAGAGAATTGGATTTGAAAAATAGAAGTTTGGGGAGAGAAGAACAGTATCATAATCAGGCTCCGTCGTCCTATGCTCTTCTCACTGATTTTCTGTTTTTAAACTGAAGGAAGAATATGCAAAGTCAATTGAGTTGTTACGGATTTGAACATCAATTTCTTGCTCGTCTGGCATAGTCTTGTGCTTACAGTAGCATGACAGTTTCACAAATTCCCTTCCTAATCAGGTAAGGAAGGTTACAATGATGATGCGATTTGATGGTGCCTCAGGAAACAGAGTTGACATTGAGCTGAACAATGGTGAAAGACAGATACATGATACCAGGGGGCTGATTTAACAAAAAAGAGGGAATTTAGGGACACTTGAAAATAGAGGAGAAGATAATAAAAATCACTCAATCACATATTCCAAATATTTAATGCCAAAGCATGTATTGGCGGCTGGTGTTTGCTTTCTTCATGTGGTGCCCGCAAAGTCAACTATTTCACACTTGCAAAGTGCTTGTCAAAAAGAAATAAATGTTGCAATTATTCTTGCCTCAATTCTATTGTTAGAATAATATTACCGATCTCATTTAAGTGAGCCAATGTATGAAATATACATGAACTTCATGTTGGGAAAACAGAATGACAACATCATCCTTTTTATGTCTAATAGCACGGCCATAGCTCACAACATCTCTCGAACTCTGCTCACACCATCTCTCGAACTCTGCTGTTCTATATACTGAGTTAGTATTCTCTTTCTTTGTTATCTGTCTAAATTTATGGTGACTATGTGATGGTGACTGTGTAGTGTCAATTTTAGTTTTAATAATTCTTAATACATCCAATTATCAAAAATTAGAAGTGTGAAATGATAAAATGTTGGGTCAATGTTTGTTGGCTGAAGGCAAAAAGTAATCACGTTACTAGAAAATTGCCTGCAACGGTTTGATTTTGTCAAAAGCTTTTGATTATATATATAGTCATAACCCGTGCACTCGGGCACGATTCATTTAAAATCTTTGTTTCCCCAAAAATTATTTCACTCTCCAAAATTTTGGGACATATAATATTTCACTTCACAATTTAAAAGAACAAAAATTTAGCGGGCGCCTTCGGCGCGGGCGCCTTCGGCGCGGGCCGCGCCTTTGGCGCGGGCGCCTTCGGCGCGGGCGCCTTCGGCGCGGGCCGCGCCTTTGGCGCGGGCGCCTTCGGCGCGGGCCGCGCCTTCGGCTGCATAATTAATTAATTCCATGTAATTAACTCATTCCACATAATTAATTCTTTCCCATAAGTAAATCCTTAATGAATTTTCCCAAACACTCATTTCAAAAAAGTCAGCAAGGCAATAAAAAAAGTTCTCAATGTTTTTTGGTTTTTCCAAACACTCATCTCAACCCTTTTTACCAATATTAAATCCTAGCCATTCTTCTATCACACTCTTTATACATCAGCATGACATCAGCTTATCCTAGTCAGTAAGGCAATTCAAAAAAGTTCTCAAGTGTAATATAGACCAGTCATAACTCATGCCCGCAGGCACGTTTCATTTAATATTTCCACTCACGAAATTTTTGTTCCCAAAAAAATTATTTCCACAGCCAAAATTTAAACGAACACATTAGCGTAAAAATATTTAGCGGCACGGGCACCTTCGGTGTGGGTGCTTTCGACACGAAACAACAAATACGACGCGGGCTGCTTCGGCATGGAACAACAAATTCGGCACGGACGCCTTCAGCGCAAAACAACAAATTCGGCGTGGGCGCATTTGGCGCAGAACAACGCGCGAGCACCTTCGACGCAGAACCATAAATTCGGCACGGGCGCTTTCGACGTGGAACAAATTCGGCGCGGGTGCCTTCGGTGCGAAACAACAAATTAACGTAAAAATTTTAGCGGAACAACAAATTCGGCGTCGAACAACAAATTTGGCACGGACGCTTTTGGCGTGGAACAACAAATTCGGCGCGAAATAACAAATTCGGCGCGAGCGCCTTTGGCATGGATAACAAATTAGCGTTAAAAAATCGGCGCGGGTGCCTTCGGCGCAGAACAACGCGCGAGCGCCTTAATTTAGCGGAACAACAGATTCGGCGCGGGCACATTCGGTGCGGAACAACAAATTCGGCGTGGAACAACGCGCGAGCGCATTCGGCGCGGAACAACAAATTCGGCCCGGAACAACAAATTCGGCGTAAGCACTTTTGGCATGGAACAACAAATTAGCGTTAAAAAATCGGCGTGGGTGCCTTCGGCGTGGAACAACGCGCGAGCGTCTTAATTTAGCGGAACAACAAATTCGGCACGGAACAACAAATTCGGCGCCGAACAAAATTTAGCGGACGCCTTCGGCACGAAACAACAAACCCCGTGATATTTTTCGGTGACGGTATTAACTTAAATTTTTTACGCTATTTTGTTGTTCCGCTAAATTTTTTTACGCTAATTTTTTTTACTTTGTTTAATTTAATGGATCATGTTTCTCCACAATCTTTCCTACTTTAATCTCCATAATCTTTCCCAATACACTTTTAATTTCAAAGTTTTGGTTCCCAAGACATTTTCCCCCCAAAAATTTAATCTCCATAATATTTCCCAATACACTTTTAATTTCAAATTTTTGGTTCACAAGACACTTTTCCACTAAAATTTTCATAAAATTCAATCTCAAACATTGATTTACCAAGGTCAAATCTCAGACTCTTTATATTGTCCTAATCAGCCCTAGAATTCAAAAAATGTTGTCAAATGTATAATAGATATGTGTGTATATATATAGAATAATGTGTATCATACGCTATATGAGGCACTCTCTCAATTGCCCTCTCACATAAAGAGGGCGGGTACAACAAGTACACGTACATGTACCCGCCCTCTTTATGTGAGAGGGCATATGAGGGGGTGCCTTGTATAGCGTATGATACCCCATTATTCTTATATATATATATATAAATAAAATGTCGAAAGCTCTTGTATCTTTTTATATCTATATAATGTCAACTTTTGGTTGATTCCATACACAATTTCTTGCACATGTAAAATTAGAATAATAGTCAATAATTCAATCAATTCATTTCTTTCAATCGTAAAAACAAAGTTACCAGCGATTCGTTAGGCGCTTCATCTAATATAAGATGAAGTCCCAAATATCATACATAACAAGGGTCCTATTACAGAATTAAAATAAAAAATTAAATATATTATAGGATCCATTGTATCTCTTACAGATCATGTCGCCGCTCGGGCTCGAATTGAGATGCCTTAGCATTGCTTCCTAAGAGCAGTGTGTCTATCAATTTCACCATAGTAGCTTACTTGAAATAATAATAGTCAGTTTATGTTGAATCATCTAGATCTAGATTCAATGGTTCAACTTCAATATAGTTTAGGAAACATCATGAACAAGGGTTTTTTAATTCATAGTTGAATTTTCAATAATTCTTATTTACTCTCATCATGCGGAGGTTAAGTTTTACTATCAACTTACTCTTGCGTATCATTTATATACTAAGCTTTATACTAATTTCTCCCAAAAGTTTTGGAAGTTGAAAATTTTGTTTTTAGTCTCCCCTTCTTTTGTTTTTTTTCTTTATACTTATTTTGTTTGAATCCATGAAATCTAATATATGAAAAACATATTAAGTAAATTGGATTTCATTTCATATGTATTCCAGTCTACCCTACCTTTATATTATTTTAAAGAGGAAAATTAAGTTCAAAAGATGGAATCATGTGTAACCTAGTAAAATATATTAATTGTATTTAATGTAGTAACAAACTAAAAGGATAAAACAAATATGCTAAAAGGATAAGGCTCTTGGCTTTGGGTTATCAGCTTTATCTCCAAAGTTATCCCCTTCATGTTGAAGTCAGGATCACACACACACACACATTGCGTGTGCAAGCAGGCATGCGGGTACGCGTGCATGCGGGCACACGTGTCACACGTCCCAGTGTGCGCACACAAATCACACAAAACAAAACAAAACAATACAACAATTCACACTTATATATGCAATATTATCTAGAAAAAAGCAAAACGCACCCCCAAACAAAGAAAAGAAAGGAAAAGAAAACCAACTCATTAACATGCCTAGACATACATAAAAATATAGCATTCTTAGAAATTTGTCATGCTGTGACCTTTTATGAAGAAAGAGGGAACATTCCTTCTATTTTGAAAGATGTGATGTGTAGACATGGATATGAATGTCATACTCCGATATCACAGTCCAAATTCTAGACACAATGACCTAGTTATGTATATTCATGTTTTTATTTCACCTACATGTATTTAACTCAAACTCTATGCATTTGCTTGTTTGTGGTGAGCAATGATTTTACACTAATAGATAATAGATAGTGTGGGTCATGTCCAAAAAATGTTTGGGAAAAGTATCCTATATATAACAGCTATAAAACGGCCTAATGTTTGTAAAAATAACTTACTCCTTGTTTGGATAACTAAACAACAGTAATGGGTGGGTGGAGCTGGGGTGTAATGGGTCTTTCCATCTTATACCATCAAAATCAAATTAAGATTAACAGGTGGGGCAAAGTTTTGGGGCCCTTATGATTCGGCGGTTGATTTCTAGATATGATGATTTGGGAGACATTTGTTTAAATATGAAAGATTTGAGGTGCATGCATTTGAAAAACTATGAGTCCATTGGGGGCCTGCCCCTTCACCACCCGTGATGGATCTAGGAATTGAATTCAAGGGGCACAATGTTTTTAGACGGATCAATTTTTTTTGGAAAGAGAGTCATATAAATTTCGGAAAAAATTAACATCGTATAAGTTAAATAGATTTACATAACGTTCTAGAATCTATATACTATAACAAATTCGAGAGTACTATCAAAATATAACTACCTTAAGAACGCCGACCTGTTATCCTGATGGCTGATGTGAAACCCAAGGAAAGATCAAAGTTTTGATGAACCGCTGTTCTTTTGAAAAACCAAAGAAAAAAATACAACCCATCTTTAAGGAGGCAAAAATTTTTATATCTTAAGATTCGGAGGAAACTACCGAATAACAATAATAACTAGCTAACATCCTTGAGATTCTGAGAACACATCTCTATTCTGTTATCCGGATGGCTGAAGCAAAACCCAAGGGCAAATCAAAAGTTTTGACGAACCGCTGTTCCTTTGCAAAACCAAGGAAAAAATACAACCCTTCTTTAAGGAGGCAAAAATTTATATACCTTGAGATTCGGTGGAAATTACCAAATAACAATAATAACTAGCTAAGAACCTTGAGATTCTGAGAACGCAGCTCTGTTACGTTTGCCTGATGGTTGATGCGAAATCCAATGGTAAATTTTTTGATGAACCGTAGTTCCTATGCAAAACCTAGGGAAAAATACAAATCATGTATTTTAAGGGGGCAAAAAAGTAGTCATTGCAATGCAAACCGTGTTTTTGACGAACCCTAATGGTTGATGCGAAATCCAAGGACGAACCGCCGTTCATTTGCAAAACCTAAGGGGTGGAAAAAAATACGAACAATGTATAATTTTGAACCACAGTTTCTTTGCAAAGACAAACGGAGGAACCATTTGAAAATTATAAATAAATACCCGGTTGTCATGATAATTCCCTTAATAGAAGGGTAAAAATATATTTAAAGGTGAAAAATTAATCACGGGGTCATACCACCAAGCCAGCTTGCTGGTGCGCTTTCCCCTTTAGAAAGTTATTTAGAAATGATATGTTGTCATGATAATTCCCCAAATCTAAATTTTTTTAAGAGGGCAAACATAGTAATCATTGCCGTGTCTGGGATTCGAACCTAGGTTGCCAAACGTAGCTTCAAGCAATTTTACCACCAAGGCAGCTTGCTGGCGTTGTTTCTCTTTTAAAGTTATATATAAATATTATGTTGTCATGTTAATTTTTTTAATAGAAGGGTATAAAAGTAATTTTTTTCTTGATTTCCAGGGGCACATGCCCCCTGGCCCCCATGTGGGTCCGTCCATGTTCACAACCTTCCTTTATGCAAGTATTAGTTAAACATACATAATGTGAATTTCGTTTGGTCAGAAGTGTTGGTCATGATTTTTCTTGAATGCAGAAGCCATCACTGAAGCTAAAGGCTGACATGAGCTCACAGTGATATCTTTCTGGTTCTTTGTATTTTGGAAAGATTCTATAAGATATTGGTAATGTAAAGATCAGGGTTGTAGAAGTGTCGCCTTTTTTGCGAATATTCAAATTCAAGGTGTCTTAGAATCAATTTTAATGCTTATTCATTTTCAGCTACTGGCTAAAAGAAATGTCAGCAAGTTACTTTGATATATAATAGGTTGTGTTACTTTGAGCATCAGTTGTAGACAACTGAAATTAACTAGCAATTTATCCATTCGTGCCAATAGGAGTATCAAGTATCAACTTTGCTTTAAGGCTTCTAGCTGCTTCTATGTGATCTAGTTCATTGAATTTCCATTTATTAGTGATTGAAACATGTAGCTATCACTTTCTAGATCATTTATCAGAGTTTTTAGATACAGATGACAACTTTGCATTGTGATGATTAGTTTCGTAGACATTCATAAATTCTCTAGGTTGGAATTTTTGATTGATTAGTCTTTCTTTATAATTGTCCCAGAAAAATATGCATCCGTCGATTTTGCTTCACTTTCTTCTTTCTTTTTGTCTCTATTATGATGAAGACTATTAGACTAGTTTAGTCAGAACACGTGTTCTGAAAGAGTATTTAATGCTTGTCATAGCACTGGAGTGTATGATGCTAATTATTTTGTCTCAGCAATTGCAATTTAGTTCATAATTGTACAGCCACATGTTATATTTACAGTTCTTTTTGCCATATTTTAATGAATAATTATTCTTGTTTAGGGAATGCTATCTATAATTTAATATTTCCCAGTTTGGTTGCTAACAGGTGTACACATTGGAGGATGGAGAAGCTCATTCTTTATGGGAACAAGTTGGTTGTCAAGTATCTCTTTTGCTCTCTGAGAGTTCTAGCACTATCGATTGGTCAAAGTAAGCATTGATTAATCCTGAACTCTGTTTGTTTTGTTGATAGAACATTTGTATCCCATATTGTGCTATACGTAGCTCCTAGTGCAAGGAAAAAACCGAATCACGTGCTTTCTTTAACAACTCCTTCCAAACGACACTGACACTTGTAGAGCTTTATTTATTATGATTTGGTCATGATAGTAACTCAAACAAATGTTTCTGATATGTTTGGCACAGTTATGAAGGTGTTATTTTAAGCTCCGTTGAGGCGCAAAGAATAATTACAAGGTATGTACATATTATTCTTGAATGTATGCTTTCTGTTCTCCTTACTGCTGCTGTCCTCACCAGACTTCTAAATTGTCTTTTTATCACCTTATGATCATGGAAGAGATGCTTAATGCTTATGTGTATTTGAGAGAGAACCAATATCAATACAAACTCAGCATTGTCTTTCTGTTGCTGGGATAAGCCAATACATTGGTACATACATGCAGGAAAGTAAATCAATATGAGGATCAACTGCAAAGCGCATAAAATTTAAGCCAACAAGAGTATGCGTAAAATGCAAATGAACGAGCAACATGCTGTGTAAATGTAACCAAATGGTGAAAAAGAACAAATCAGTTGAACACAAAGGTCTTTGTTCTCTCCCAATTATGAGTTTTTACCTTTTGAAGTTTCTCTCAACAAGTTAATATCCTGTGTTTCTTTAGGCATCTTAGAATCATCACCTTTAATTAGTATACTGATGCTCAAGATTCCTATGGCTTATCTAACAGAATGGCAACTATTCATATTCTGAAAATCAGGAACTTCGTCTAGAAGGTTGTGTTGATACTAGTTTTAGTTAGCATCCCATTAGGCTCAATCTAATATCCATATGGAGCAATTGTGAGTTGATTCTTAGTACAGAGACATCACAAATCCTGATGGCCTGGGATCTCTCAGACCCAGTAAGTTTTATTGATGGCTAAATTTGTAAGCTTACTGATGGCAAGGGAGCATGAACTTTCCAGGTGGTCACCCATTTTGAAATTGATCTTACCCAAGCAAGCTTAACAATAGACATCCCCTCAATGGTGCTAGGTATTATTATTCCTTGGTTGGATGGAAATCTTATATAGTGGAGACCTGCCTAGAAAATACTCAAATGGGACTATTCTCTTAGAAATTTGGGCGTGACAAACAATCTTGGTGCATGAGATGAAGTATTAGACAATTCTGGAGCTTTGGCAAATTATGCTTCACAATTTGAACCGATGAAAGGACATGAATTGAGCAGTTCAAGGATTAAGACTTGAAATCTAGAAAGTTATTAGATCTTTTGAACTTACAACTTTCAAAGAGATGTTGTGTAAATCCTTACCAGTAAAGAAGTTTTTGAAATAATTCAGGAAGAGAAGTATGCCGGATGAGGTTTGTGGTGGATTCTGGTGGATTGCTGTAACGACCCGGTTTCTGTGTGTCGTCACAAATTACAACAATATGCAGGTCATACTGGGTACCAGTGAAAACAGAATAGGAAAAGAATAAAATAACTTCGAATTTAGAAACATACATGTATGAGCAATCTTATAAACTTTGTGCACCACCACAGAGACGAAAGTTAATCGTAAACGCCAAAAAAATCTCCCACTAAACCTGACGAAGAAAATATAGAACGGAATTAAAAAGTAGATTATAACTAAACCAAGCTAACGGTTTATATACCAAACAAAAACAGTTTTAATATTGATGAGAAAGAAAATGACATACTGAACTGAAAATGTTACAAGTTATGAAATTTTTAAGTGTTGATTAAAGTTTAGCTAACCAATCTAGGTTGTGCCTCATGTCCAATGGAGCAATGTACGATAACAAGTTCTGTCGTGTATCCTCGCTACCCGTGTGAATTGCGAAAAAATGAATATAGTAACTCCTCATTCCGCAAGGAAGATGAAAAATGTATATGACACCTCTTTTCATAAAAGGAAAAGGAAAAACAGAAACTTTATTATATGTCACGCCCCACAACCCGGGGTCGTATCATGTTTCACAAAGAATGACAAGTCCTGCAGTTAACTAGTGAAAACAATCTAGACACAAGTAGAGATGCATCAAAATGCTTACCAAAAATTTTCATATATATATATATATATATATAAACGAGTTTACAAAATGCTATACGTTATGCTATACGCATGCATTGCAAAAGTACATTTGACACTACCAAAATATTTACATTTTACATCTATATCAAAAGTCAGTGGTCTCAACCACGAAGTCTGTGTCCTCAAACACGAGTGCCTCCTCTGTCTCTGGATCAACACCCGATGATACAACAATAATGAAGACACACAAGGTAAATCACAATGATTCTAAAATTTTGGAATTTAAAATATGTGAACATAAGAAAACACGGACTATGGGACATGAATTAGGAACGAGTAACAGACTATACATTTTATTAGAATGTAAGACAAACATGTAACATGATGTTATCATGATAATATCAATCTATACCAAAACTAGGCCGTGAATCATATTGGAGAGTACAGTAAGCAACCAAGGAGTTTAACCCAGTACCTGGGGGCGCTCACCCGAGCCAGGCCCAAGTAGGAATGGTAGGGGCCATGAGTCAACGGTGGTACTTATTAATTAAGTCCAGCGGTACACTCGGGGTCATATCCTAATTCGTGATGTGACCATGTCTGGAACAATCTGATGCGGTCAAGTCATTAGGAGCGTGGCTCCAGTCGCTCCCGCCCTCTCACTAATATGATTTATAACGAAACCCGTGAGTCTGAAGTGCCAATTGTGTATTAAGTGTACATCTCTCAGTGTCTCAGTGATATAGTCCACGCGTTGTTCTAAACTAGTTCTTTTAAAAGCATAATTTATAAAGTGATTGATTTTAAAGCCACGTTGAACTCAATTCGTATATTGGTGTGCTATATCATTCTGGTTCCAATTATGTTCTCAACATTCTATTTTAACAAGTCCGAACATATAATCCACTAACTTTCGAATCCTGGTTTCCATAGCATACATATTATACTAATTAGTCCAATGTCATGAGCCACTAAGCAACATCATAGCAAATAATGATGAGGAAACATCATAGCATTTAACATGCTCTAAATGTGCAAAAATTAAACATCTAATCATGGCTGTCAATTAATAAGCAAGATATTTTTAACATGCTGCATGGACTGAAACTGGAATGTAAAAAGGAATAAGAGTTGACCTTTATGTCGTGGTAGCGATATGTGTCGCACCTTTAGAGTTATGGGGGATGGATAATGGGGGAAGGGACAATCTAATGATCTCAGATATATTTCATCATCGAACATTTTGGGACTTAACCACGAGTTCATGGTTTTTGTATGATCCTTTATGCAACGTCTTATGATCCCACATGCAGAAAACTTAGTTCCTTCAGGCAGTGGCCTAATACAATATCCAACAGACAGAAAACTCCATACATGTCCAACGGCCTTTAGGGGCCAAACCCTTATCTTCAATCATCGAGTGGTTTCTAAGCAACCAAGAAAACCAACACTAAAAATGGCCACAACGGGTATAAACCACTTTAATCAGTCATACACTAGAGCACAGTGCCCCGTTTTAGTCTTGCATGATCATGGGAGTGTACTGCGAGACCTAAGGTGGCACCGTAGGTTACGTCAGGGAGAAGGTAAAGCCGGATAGTCCCGGCTAGGGGAGAAAAATGCCAGAAACAGCTCGCAGGCAAGGGGAAAGGGTTCATCAGGTTATAATAAAGGGGGAAATCCCTCAGACATTCATGGCGAGACTAACGGGGCTGCGACGAGAGTCGCCGCCTTTGTCAGAGCTCAGAAACATCATCGTAGAGAAGGAAACACGTAAATCACAATTTTTAAAATCCAAAATTTGAGAATCGAAGTTATTTTACCCGAAATTATGGACTGACGAAGAAATCGAAAAGAAATCCAACTCCAGCGATCAAACCGAAACCAAATCCAGAAGAAAGCCAGTCTTTTCTTTGTAAAATATTATTTGTACACCAAAACCGAAAATCCCACGGCTAATCGAGGACCTGAGAAGCGCAGAAGGCTATGGATTCGCCAGAAGGCAATCGATGCCACAAGGATCTTACGCATCACGAGGGGGAGACACGTCTCCATGACGTGGATCGAGAGGGGAGGCTCGCGTGTCCTTGTCGAAGGAACACAGGGGCGAGAGAGAGGTCATTGTCGCCTTCATCGTATGCGCACGTGAGTTGGCACATGGTCTTAACCACATTTAAATGGTTCTGTCTATGCATGCATACACAATTTTGTGAGAATAGGATTCTCACTAATGGAGTCTAAACAATTATTTATGAAGTAATTTTAAAACTTCATTAGCATGGGATCAATTCTCTTTCTCGGCATCAACGTCTACCAGCCTCTGGATGGATTCCATTGTCATATACCAAACAAAACGCAGAGCCCAAAAACTAGCCAACTGCAGGTTACAGTGAAAGGCAACAAATCCACAAAAGCCAGGGTCGGCCAAACCAACAGAGCACATCCCAAAACCTCACGAGGCTGAAGCCCAAGCTCAAAGAAACAATGGTAGGCCAACCCGAAGGCAAGAAGTAGCGGCGAACTAAAACACCGACAGCCTGTAGGACCCACGTAAGGAAAATCTTGGCGGCAGCAGCTTCACCGCAGAGCGACGACGGCAGGGAAAGCCCCATGCGATCGACACCCTAAAACCCAACGAAAGAATTAACGACGGTGTTCGCCTCAAGTCCTAACAACTTTTGCCGAGATATTTATGTATCATAGAGGGAGAACTTTCCTCTCAAAATTTCTATTCATCATCTCCCATCAATAATCCAAAAATCACAATCCAACAAATTCCAACATTTTAACTCAAATAAATTCAGAAATTAAATGTGAAAATAAACTGAAACACATTGGAAAAGATCTAATCTACCTTAACCGGCGATGGCCAAGCAACCAAAACCCACGCTCAAATCCAAAAATCTTTTGTTTTGAAATCAGAAATTTTGAGGAGAAGAAAGAAGAGATTTTCCGCATGAAAACACTAAAAAATAGGTACACTTACATAGAAGAGAAAAGAGGGGAAATGTGTGAGCCGAAATCGCGAAGATGAGTTCGAATCGTATAGGAATTCTTACCGATTTGGTCGGCTAGAGTTTTCGAATTAGGGAGAGGCGACATCTTGCGTTAGGGTTCGATGTTGCTGCCACGTTTCGAAGGGAGGAGGAGAGGCGGCTCCTTGCCGTTTGGTTTGCTTCTAGAAAACAAAAGGATGGGTGGCCCGATTAAATGAGGAGAGGTTTGTTTGGGCTTGTTTTTGGGTTGTGGGCTTTGATTGTTAAATGAATGAAAATAAATAAATAAAGATGAATGAAGAAGTTAGGTGGGTTGTGGGCCTTTTGGGTTCTCTAGGCTTTTAAAGAGAAGAGAAAAAGTTAAAAAGAAAAGGGGAAGAGATTGTTATGCTTTTTTTTAAAAAATGAACAGGGAGGAGAGCCGGGCCGGGCCGGGCTGTTCCCAATAAAAGAGAAGAATAAGATAGAAAGGAAGAAGAAAGAAAATGGAGAAATCTGTGGGCTTTTTCAAGAGAGAGAAATAAAAGAAAACCAGAATGGAAGAAAAGATGATCTACAAAAATAATTTAGAAAACAATGTGCATTTTCAAAAAAATTCATAGTGATATTATCAAAATTTACGGGTCATTACAATTACATTGGTGCATGCCAAATTGGAAGCACGTATGTTAGAATAGAGATATTTTACCAGGATTCAACCTACATGCACTAAAGGGTGCACTTAGTATGACATCTATTGCAAGATTAAGGATTGCAGATGAGCCTCTGGTACATGCAGTAAATGTTCCCAGAAGGATAATATGATTGCTGATTGTCTGAAAAGGAATGCGGCTAAGCGAGCTGCAAACGTCCACACGAACCTAGCCTTTGACTAAAAAGCACGTACCTTATGAGGGCTAGCACAATGGTGGTCTGCCACATTCGAAAGGAAATTGTCCTATATCAAATGTGTGTTAATAGGGGATCTAGTATAAGAGAATACATATGAACTCAACATGAATTTGGGAAAGGAGAGAAATCAGAAAAAGAGGGTTAAAGAGTTAGATTCCTAGTGAGGGAATAATTTAGAACAATTGAGGGATGTTTTTGAATGTGTTTGCTGACTATGACAAAGGGGTGGGTAGAAAAGATGGCTTTGATTTAATCTTGAGTAATGAATGGTTAGGTAGAGAGTATGTGAGCACTATTAATTTGATAATTTCCTTCATAAGAATTAGTACCAATGTTATCAATGTTGATCATAATTTTGTTTAACACCTTTCTTATTATCATGAAACTGCATTTCTGTTTCTAAAAGTTTATTAACCTCACTAGATTCATTTTCAGAATGATCTTGGTATAACGGTATCTCAGACCTTATAACTAGATTCATTATGAGTGTTTCCCTCAACGGTTAGCAGTTAACCCTCACCAAATGTTTCGCTTAAAGCTTGTAATATGTCAATATTTAACTTTTCAAGAATTGGTTTGGTGAGCTTTAAAATTTTTTAAAAACAAAGGGTTTTGCTTATAAATAAGTGCTGCGTGGTATTTGATGCCACAACCCTAACAGATCAAAGGCTAAATTGACGCTCTTAAAAAACCCTAACAAACCCCCAGTATATATGATCAAATCAAGAAATGCGAGCAGTTTTCTTGCTGGTCATACCTCATAACGTATCTGTGATATAGAAACCCAAACTAATCCTAAATCTTTAGTTTAGAAAGGGAAAAAAAAGATAAGGATAGAAAGAAAT
Source organism: Scilla litardierei (assembly GCA_030789695.1). NCBI lineage: Eukaryota > Viridiplantae > Streptophyta > Magnoliopsida > Asparagales > Asparagaceae > Scilla > Scilla litardierei. Next base: position 47,793,872 of record CM061138.1, on the reverse strand, counting down.
CTGACCGCTTTCTCTCGTGCGTTGAGATCTATGTGGTATCCAGATGTTGGAGGGAAAACCTTAAAATTTTGGAGGAACTAAATCTGGAAAAAACTAAATTTTGGAGGAAATAAAGGTGGATGGAACTAAATTTTGGGCAGCTAAAATTTTAAATTTTAGGGGTAACTAAATCTGGAGGGAACTAAATTTCAAGGGAAACTAAAATTTTTAGGGAAACTAAATTTTAGTTTAAATGTGTATAATTTTTTTGTTTGGGGTGAGAATATTTTGAAGATGACTGAAATTTTTTTAAGGGAGATTTTGAATGTGGTTGAATTTTAGGTGTATGATAATTTGAATCAGTCAGAATTTTTTTTGGGTTGGAGAGATTTTGAATGGATTGAATTTTTTGGGGAAATACTTTGAATGCATTGTGACCTATGGTCATATGTTATGACTAGTATGCTATTATATATACTATTGGCTCTTTTACAAATACACCCCATGTTTAGGTTACATATTCTCACACTCCCAGTCAAGCTAAAGTATGTATGTGTGTGTAATATCATAAATCCTTAGATGGTCACAAATGAACTCAAGTTGAGATTTTCGAAGGGGTTTTATATGTATATCTGTCAACTGATCTACCGAATTGACATTCCTCATCTTAATTGCATCTTTTCCATCTCCCATTGAATGATGCGATAGTCAACTTCAATATATTTCGTTCTCTTATGAAAGATTTGGGTGTGTAATTGATGCGGTCTTGGTGTACAAGAGGAGGCGCGGGAGGCGCGCACGAGAGCAGCCAGGCGATCCAGGCGGGGGTGCGGGTCCGGTCTCAGACGGGCCCATCTGGTGACTTTTGACTTATCACTTCTCTTAGTAGTTGGCTTAGTATTTTGTGGAGTGTTTAGACGCTTGTTAGGGTTTAGTATTTAAAGGGGTGGCTACCCTAATTATGTTTTTTTCGAATATTGTGATAGAAATTGTGGTGACGGCTAGGGTTCTTCAAGAATCCTATTTGGGGTATTAAACTTGTTCCATTAAGATAAGTTAGGAAGAGATCCACACTCCAGATTGGATCATTCTATCATCGTATTCTTTTTTAAATAAAATCCACTTTATAATTCTTTTCTCTCTTCAAAAATCTTCTTTTGTTTGCAATATTCGGGACAAATCGTATCATTTTGGTATCAGAGCGGTCGATCCCATGGCGAACACATGAGCGACGACAGCAAAAACTCTGGATGAACGGCTCGATGCAGAGATCTTGGGGCTGAGGAAAGAGATGACCGACCTAAAGGTAGAATTAAAAGCAGATTTGAACGTTTCGTTGGAGGAGAACATAACGAGAATGACGGAGCAAAATTCCAAGGAGATGAAACAATGGTTTGCTGATATGGCGAAGATGTTCCAACAACAATTTTGTGAAGATATCTAGATTTGAAAACGTCGGGGATTATCAGATCTGGTCTTTCAGACAAATCTAGGGCAGAAGGAGAATATCAATGCGAAAGGGAAGTACAAGGGGTCGATTTTTGCAAAGGGGAAATCCTAGAAGAATGGTTGGAATCCGAGAAAGAAGATCGCCGTATCATGGGTTGGGAGGAGGAATCGGCACAACAGAAAGGAGACCCGACTCGTCGAAGAGGGACACTGGCCCAAATTGGGGAACAAGGACCCCACACGGGGGTCGCGGGATCTTGGCGAGCCGCCAGGGGCCTGCGAGCCACCCGGCGGTCCGCCAGGTGGGCGTAAGGGCTGGGCGAAGCTGCCAGAGCAGCAGGAAGGGCGGGTGACTCCACCCAGGCATCAGAGAGGGGGATCTGTCCCCTTTTGAGGGCGGCGATGGCTGGCGGCCCCGCCTGGGGGCCGCGGGGGCATCCGCCCTTCCTGCTGAAATTTTGGGCAGCTAAAATTTTAAATTTTAGGGGTAACTAAATCTGGAGGGAACTAAATTTCAAGGGAAACTAAAATTTTTAGGGAAACTAAATTTTAGTTTAAATGTGTCTAATTTTTTTGTTTGGGGTGAGAATATTTTGAAGATGACTGAAATTTTTTTAAGGGAGATTTTGAATGTGGTTGAATTTTAGGTGTATGATAATTTGAATCAGTCAGAATTTTTTTTGGGTTGGAGAGATTTTGAATGGATTGAATTTTTTGGGGAAATACTTTGAATGCATTGTGACCTATGGTCATATGTTATGACTAGTATGCTATTATATATACTATTGGCTCTTTTACAAATACACCCCATGTTTAGGTTACATATTCTCACACTCCCAGTCAAGCTAAAGTATGTATGTGTGTGTAATATCATAAATCCTTAGATGGTCACAAATGAACTCAAGTTGAGATTTTCGAAGGGGTTTTATATGTATATCTGTCAACTGATCTACCGAATTGACATTCCTCATCTTAATTGCCTCTTTTCCATCTCCCATTGAATGATGCGATAGTCAACTTCAATATATTTCGTTCTCTTATGAAAGATTTGGGTGTGTAATTGATGCGGTCTTGGTGTACAAGAGGAGGCGCGGGAGGCGCGCACGAGAGCAGCCAGGCGATCCAGGCGGGGGTGCGGGTCCGGTCTCAGACGGGCCCATCTGGTGACTTTTGACTTATCACTTCTCTTAGTAGTTGGCTTAGTATTTTGTGGAGTGTTTAGACGCTTGTTAGGGTTTAGTATTTAAAGGGGTGGCTACCCTAATTATGTTTTTTTCGAATATTGTGATAGAAATTGTGGTGACGGCTAGGGTTCTTCAAGAATCCTATTTGGGGTATTAAACTTGTTCCATTAAGACAAGTTAGGAAGAGATCCACACTCCAGATTGGATCATTCTATCATCGTATTCTTTTTTTAAATAAAATCCACTTTATAATTCTTTTCTCTCTTCAAAAATCTTCTTTTGTTTGCAATATTCGGGACAAATCGTATCATTTTGGTATCAGAGCGGTCGATCCCATGGCGAACACACGAGCGACGACAGCAAAAACTCTGGATGAACGGCTCGATGCAGAGATCTTGGGGCTGAGGAAAGAGATGACCGACCTAAAGGTAGAATTAAAAGCAGATTTGAACGTTTCGTTGGAGGAGAACATAACGAGAATGACGGAGCAAAATTCCAAGGAGATGAAACAATGGTTTGCTGATATGGCGAAGATGTTCCAACAACAATTTTGTGAAGATATCTAGATTTGAAAACGTCGGGGATTATCAGATCTGGTCTTTCAGACAAATCTAGGGCAGAAGGAGAATATCAATGCGAAAGGGAAGTACAAGGGGTCGATTTTTGCAAAGGGGAAATCCTAGAAGAATGGTTGGAATCCGAGAAAGAAGATCGCCGTATCATGGGTTGGGAGGAGGAATCGGCACAACAGAAAGGAGACCCGACTCGTCGAAGAGGGACACTGGCCCAAATTGGGGAACAAGGACCCCACACGGGGGTCGCGGGATCTTGGCGAGCCGCCAGGGGCCTGCGAGCCACCCGGCGGTCCGCCAGGTGGGCGTAAGGGCTGGGCGAAGCTGCCAGAGCAGCAGGAAGGGCGGGTGACTCCACCCAGGCATCAGAGAGGGGGATCTGTCCCCTTTTGAGGGCGGCGATGGCTGGCGGCCCCGCCTGGGGGCCGCGGGGGCATCCGCCCTTCCTGCTGAAATTTTGGGCAGCTAAAATTTTAAATTTTAGGGGTAACTAAATCTGGAGGGAACTAAATTTCAAGGGAAACTAAAATTTTTAGGGAAACTAAATTTTAGTTTAAATGTGTCTAATTTTTTTGTTTGGGGTGAGAATATTTTGAAGATGACTGAAATTTTTTTAAGGGAGATTTTGAATGTGGTTGAATTTTAGGTGTATGATAATTTGAATCAGTCAGAATTTTTTTTGGGTTGGAGAGATTTTGAATGGATTGAATTTTTTGGGGAAATACTTTGAATGCATTGTGACCTATGGTCATATGTTATGACTAGTATGCTATTATATATACTATTGGCTCTTTTACAAATACACCCCATGTTTAGGTTACATATTCTCACACTCCCAGTCAAGCTAAAGTATGTATGTGTGTGTAATATCATAAATCCTTAGATGGTCACAAATGAACTCAAGTTGAGATTTTCGAAGGGGTTTTATATGTATATCTGTCAACTGATCTACCGAATTGACATTCCTCATCTTAATTGCCTCTTTTCCATCTCCCATTGAATGATGCGATAGTCAACTTCAATATATTTCGTTCTCTTATGAAAGATTTGGTTGTGTAATTGATGCGGTCTTGGTGTACAAGAGGAGGCGCGGGAGGCGCGCACGAGAGCAGCCAGGCGATCCAGGCGGGGGTGCGGGTCCGGTCTCAGACGGGCCCATCTGGTGACTTTTGACTTATCACTTCTCTTAGTAGTTGGCTTAGTATTTTGTGGAGTGTTTAGACGCTTGTTAGGGTTTAGTATTTAAAGGGGTGGCTACCCTAATTATGTTTTTTTCGAATATTGTGATAGAAATTGTGGTGACGGCTAGGGTTCTTCAAGAATCCTATTTGGGGTATTAAACTTGTTCCATTAAGACAAGTTAGGAAGAGATCCACACTCCAGATTGGATCATTCTATCATCGTATTCTTTTTTTAAATAAAATCCACTTTATAATTCTTTTCTCTCTTCAAAAATCTTCTTTTGTTTGCAATATTCGGGACAAATCGTATCATTTTGGTATCAGAGCGGTCGATCCCATGGCGAACACACGAGCGACGACAGCAAAAACTCTGGATGAACGGCTCGATGCAGAGATCTTGGGGCTGAGGAAAGAGATGACCGACCTAAAGGTAGAATTAAAAGCAGATTTGAACGTTTCGTTGGAGGAGAACATAACGAGAATGACGGAGCAAAATTCCAAGGAGATGAAACAATGGTTTGCTGATATGGCGAAGATGTTCCAACAACAATTTTGTGAAGATATCTAGATTTGAAAACGTCGGGGATTATCAGATCTGGTCTTTCAGACAAATCTAGGGCAGAAGGAGAATATCAATGCGAAAGGGAAGTACAAGGGGTCGATTTTTGCAAAGGGGAAATCCTAGAAGAATGGTTGGAATCCGAGAAAGAAGATCGCCGTATCATGGGTTGGGAGGAGGAATCGGCACAACAGAAAGGAGACCCGACTCGTCGAAGAGGGACACTGGCCCAAATTGGGGAACAAGGACCCCACACGGGGGTCGCGGGATCTTGGCGAGCCGCCAGGGGCCTGCGAGCCACCCGGCGGTCCGCCAGGTGGGCGTAAGGGCTGGGCGAAGCTGCCAGAGCAGCAGGAAGGGCGGGTGACTCCACCCAGGCATCAGAGAGGGGGATCTGTCCCCTTTTGAGGGCGGCGATGGCTGGCGGCCCCGCCTGGGGGCCGCGGGGGCATCCGCCCTTCCTGCTGAAATTTTGGGCAGCTAAAATTTTAAATTTTAGGGGTAACTAAATCTGGAGGGAACTAAATTTCAAGGGAAACTAAAATTTTTAGGGAAACTAAATTTTAGTTTAAATGTGTCTAATTTTTTTGTTTGGGGTGAGAATATTTTGAAGATGACTGAAATTTTTTTAAGGGAGATTTTGAATGTGGTTGAATTTTAGGTGTATGATAATTTGAATCAGTCAGAATTTTTTTTGGGTTGGAGAGATTTTGAATGGATTGAATTTTTTGGGGAAATACTTTGAATGCATTGTGACCTATGGTCATATGTTATGACTAGTATGCTATTATATATACTATTGGCTCTTTTACAAATACACCCCATGTTTAGGTTACATATTCTCACACTCCCAGTCAAGCTAAAGTATGTATGTGTGTGTAATATCATAAATCCTTAGATGGTCACAAATGAACTCAAGTTGAGATTTTCGAAGGGGTTTTATATGTATATCTGTCAACTGATCTACCGAATTGACATTCCTCATCTTAATTGCCTCTTTTCCATCTCCCATTGAATGATGCGATAGTCAACTTCAATATATTTCGTTCTCTTATGAAAGATTTGGTTGTGTAATTGATGCGGTCTTGGTGTACAAGAGGAGGCGCGGGAGGCGCGCACGAGAGCAGCCAGGCGATCCAGGCGGGGGTGCGGGTCCGGTCTCAGACGGGCCCATCTGGTGACTTTTGACTTATCACTTCTCTTAGTAGTTGGCTTAGTATTTTGTGGAGTGTTTAGACGCTTGTTAGGGTTTAGTATTTAAAGGGGTGGCTACCCTAATTATGTTTTTTTCGAATATTGTGATAGAAATTGTGGTGACGGCTAGGGTTCTTCAAGAATCCTATTTGGGGTATTAAACTTGTTCCATTAAGACAAGTTAGGAAGAGATCCACACTCCAGATTGGATCATTCTATCATCGTATTCTTTTTTAAATAAAATCCACTTTATAATTCTTTTCTCTCTTCAAAAATCTTCTTTTGTTTGCAATATTCGGGACAAATCGTATCATTTTGGTATCAGAGCGGTCGATCCCATGGCGAACACACGAGCGACGACAGCAAAAACTCTGGATGAACGGCTCGATGCAGAGATCTTGGGGCTGAGGAAAGAGATGGCCGACCTAAAGGTAGAATTAAAAGCAGATTTGAACGTTTCGTTGGAGGAGAACATAACGAGAATGACGGAGCAAAATTCCAAGGAGATGAAACAATGGTTTGCTGATATGGCGAAGATGTTCCAACAACAATTTTGTGAAGATATCTAGATTTGAAAACGTCGGGGATTATCAGATCTGGTCTTTCAGACAAATCTAGGGCAGAAGGAGAATATCAATGCGAAAGGGAAGTACAAGGGGTCGATTTTTGCAAAGGGGAAATCCTAGAAGAATGGTTGGAATCCGAGAAAGAAGATCGCCGTATCATGGGTTGGGAGGAGGAATCGGCACAACAGAAAGGAGCCCCGACTCGTCGAAGAGGGACACTGGCCCAAATTGGGGAACAAGGACCCCACACGGGGGTCGCGGGATCTTGGCGAGCCGCCAGGGGCCTGCGAGCCACCCGGCGGTCCGCCAGGTGGGCGTAAGGGCTGGGCGAAGCTGCCAGAGCAGCAGGAAGGGCGGGTGACTCCACCCAGGCATCAGAGAGGGGGATCTGTCCCCTTTTGAGGGCGGCGATGGCTGGCGGCCCCGCCTGGGGGCCGCGGGGGCATCCGCCCCAGTGGGGGGGCACGGCCCCGCCGGGTGATCCGCCCCCATGGGGGGCGGTGAAGGTGGGCGACTCCTTGGGGAGCTCGGGCATGAGCAGGGGATGCGTCTGGGTCTAGGGGAGGATGAGGAGTACTAGGATGAGGAGTGGGAAGATGTGGGAGAACTCACCAACCAGAGGGCCGGGCGAGAAGACCGAGGATACTGCAGGCAGCGGCCTGAGGCACAGTTGCAGTTCATGGAACCTATCTATCAAAATCGTCAGGCTGGGTACCGGGAAGGGCCACCGCGCGGTGACGTCAATCCGGAGAACAAGCTGAGGAAGCTGAAGGCACACTCTTTGAGGAAAAGGATCCAGATGGGTGGTTGTACAAGATTGAGAGATATTTGACGTCACAGGCCTCACCGAGGCAGAGAGACTGAGTGTAGTAGCACCAAGTTTTGAAGGCGATACACTATCTTAGTATAGATGGACCCAGAGGCAGAGGCCTATACGTGCTTGGGTGGAGTTGATAGCGTGCATCATGGAGCGATTTCAGGAGACCCATGTGGGAGGATTGTTTGAGCAGCTGTATGCCTTGAGGTAGGATGGGTCGTTGCAGGAATATATCAAGACGTTTGAGAGGCTCTCGAGCCAAGTGGAGGGTGTTTCTGCAGAATCAATGGAGGGAAACTTCCTGAAGGTGCTGAACCCTGTGATTAGAGCTGAGCTGAGGGTCCAGGACTCTAAGGATTTGTCTGTCATAATGCGTGTGGCAAGGAGAGTGGAGGACATGTTGGCTGAGGAGAGGAAGTCTAGGGGGTTGGGGGCGGATTGACGTACCACAGTCCAGCAGATACTGCAGCACCCAAGGCCACTGTGGGGGCTCCAGCGACGGTAAGGGGGATGCTGTGGAGACACAGCCTGGAGGGCAGACTCGTTGCATGACAGAGGAAGAGATGAGGGAGCGAAGGGCTAATGGCCTTTGCTTCAAGTGTGATGAGAGGTTCACACTAGGACACTGTTGCGCAGGGGTGGAACTGCAGTTGGAGGTTGCAACAGAGGAGGAAGATGAGGATGTAATGATACTGGAAGGAGAGGATAAAGAGGATGAGCCCCACCCACATTAAGATACTGTGGAGGTGTCGCTCAACTCCGTGGTGGGGTTTACTCCATACCACACCATGAAGGTGGCAGGGACAGTGGCAGATCAGGAGTTTACGGTATTGGTGGATAGTGAAGCTACACACAACTTCATCTCACGCAGGGTGGTGGAGCAGTAGGGGTTGCAGCTTAGCGACACAGTGACTTTTGGTGTGATACTGGGCACTGGCAAGAGAGGAGAGTAGGGGGTTTGCAGAGGGGTGATCCTGAGCGTGTAGGGAGCACAGATTGTAGCTGACTTTTACCCCTGGAGTTGGGGAAGGTAGATATGGTTCTGGGCATGCAGTGGATACAAACACTGGGAGATACCAAGTTTAATTGGAAGCTGTTGAGGATGGAATATCAGGAGTAGCAGGACTGTGGTACTGTTGGGTGACCCCAGTTTATGTTGTGCCGTGTCTCTCAAGTCCCTGGCAAGAATAGTGCTAAAGGGTGGAGAGGCATTTTTGGTGGAATACCAGGAGATGGGAACCATAACAGAGGAGCAGCCGATACCGGTAGAGATGGAGAGGTTGTTGGACAATTTTGGACATGCGTTTCAGACACCACATGGGCTCCCCCAGAGGGATCACGAGCATGCTATTGTTCTTCGCGAGGGAGTGGTCCCCAGTTAGCGTGCGACCCTATATGTATCCCCACATACAGAAGGACGAGATCGAGAGATTGATACAGGAGATGTTACAGGTATGTGTGATACGGCCCAGTGTGAGTCCTTTTTCTAGCCCAGTGCTGTTGGTCAAGAAAAAGGATGGCAGTTGGAGATTTTGTGTTGATTATCGTGCCATCAATAAGAACACAGTGGCCGATAAGTTTTCCATTCATGTAATAGATGAGCTGTTGGATAAATTGTACGGGGCGACACTTATCTCGAAGGTTGATTTGTGATCGGGCTACCACCAGATCAGGATGAAGGTTGAGGATGTTCCAAAGACGGTGTTTAGGACACATGAGGGACAATATGAGTGGCTCGTCATGCCCTTTGGGTTGACAAATGCCCCAGCCACCTTCCAGGCCTTGATGAACAAGATTTTTCAGCCATATTTGCGGAGATTCTTCTTGGTGTTTTTCGACGACATCTTAGTGTACAGTCCGACACTGGAGGAGCATGTGAGGGATTCGGAGACGGTGTTACGGGAGCTCCAGGGCCACCAGTTGTATGCTAACATGACTAAGTGTTTATTTGCATAGCCGAAGGTGGAGTATTTGGGTCATGTGGTTTCGACAGAGGGAGTAGCAACTGACATGTCGAAGGTGGAGACGATGATTGACTGGCCGTAGCCCACAACAGTGAGAGCCCTGAGAGGATTCTTGGGTCTGACAGGGTACTATCGCAAATTTGTCCAAGGATACAACACGATTGCCTGGCCATTGACAGAGCAGTTGAAGAAGGATAGCTTCTAGTGGAGTGAGGAAGCTACACAGGCGTACGAGGCGTTGAAGCGAGTGATGACTACTGTTCCAGTGTTGGCCTTGCCTGATTTCAGCAGAGCTTTTGTAGTGGAGACAAATGCTTCAGGGTATGGGTTGGGGGCCGTACTGATGCAGGAACAACGACCAGTAGCCTATTTCAGTCAGGTGCTTTCAGTGAGGGTGAAGCTGAAGTCTGTTTATGAGAGAGAGTTGATGGCGATAGTTTTGGCCATCCAACAGTGGTGGCCCTACCTACTGGGTTGGTAGTTCATTGTGTGCGCGGATGAAAGGAGTCTAAAATACTTATTGGAGCATAGGATTGTTGCTGAGGAGCATCAGAAGTGGTTATCCAAACTTATGAACTACAAGTTTGAGATATTGTATCGGCCTGGATTAGAGAATAAGGCGGCGGATGCTTTGTCACGTATGGAGGAGACCGTGTGTGTGGTAGCTTTGTCTGTACCGTTGTTGGTTGATTGGGAGCCGCTATGGAGGGAGATAGATGCAAATGAGGAACTAAACATGATACATGAGGACCTTACTCAGGGGACGTCAGATCACCCAGGCTATTCTTTGAGTGGTAGGCGATTGCTTTTTCGGGGGCGTTTTGTGGTACCGCGGTCATCGTTGCATATTCCGCTGATTTTTCAGGAGTTTTATGGGAGTGCGATTGGGGGACATTCAGGAGTTCAGCAGACATATGATGATGTCCCGGGAGCTTTTCTGGCCCGGGATGAAGTGGGACATTGCGAGGATGGTGGCCAGTTGTGACATCTGTCAGCGGCACAAGTACTTAGCTATGGCTCCAGCCGGGTTGTTACGGCTTCTGGCCCTTCCAGAGCAGGTGTGGGAAGGCATTAGTATGGACTTTATCGATGGACTAAGTCTGAAGGGTACACCATGATTTTGGTGGTTGTCGATCGTCTGAGCAAGTACTGTCATTTTATTGCTCTGCGCCATCCATATACCGTAGTGACTGTGGCAGCAGCTTTCATATGAGAGGTAGTCCGTTTGCACGGGTTTCCAACTTCCATTATGTCAGATAGGAATACAGTTTTCATGAGTCAGTTTTGGAAGGAGCTCTTTCGAGTACATGGGACAATGTTGCGGAGTACGTCCTATCACTTATAGATTGATGGCCAGACGGAGGTGGTCAATAGGAGTATAGAGACGTGCCTCCGTGGTTAATAGAAGTGTGAAGATGAACCTCCGCTGTTTTGCTTCGGATTGTCCGAAGAGCTGGAGCAGGTGGTTAGCTTGGACGGAATATTGGTACAATACTTCATATCACTCGACGGCGTAGACTACTTCTTTTCGGGTCTTATATGGCAGCGACCTACCGTCCTTGATCCACTATAGCCGGGGAGCCACACCGGTCTCGCAGCTAGAGCAGTATTTGAGTGAGAAGGATGCAATTTTGGAGGAGTTGAAGAAGCACCTTTCAAGGGCACATCAGATCATGAAAACAAAGGCTGATGGACATCGTAGAGAGGTTCACTTTGATGTTGGGGATCAGGTGTATCTGAGGTCGAGACCATATCAACAGAGATAATTGGCGCGACGTCGGAATGAAAAGCTTGCGGCGTGCTTTTATGGGCCCTTTTAGATAGAGGCAACGGACCGGTGGCGTACATGTTGAAGCTGCCCTCATGATCAACATTGCATCCTGTGTTTCATGTGTCCCAGTTGAGGTGGGCTATCAGAGATCATATTCCAGCTTCTACCTTACCACCTACTGACGATAGATTCCGAGGTGCTGATGGAGCCACATGACATTTTATAAATGCGGCATGAAGGAGGACGGAGCCGTGAGGTGCTGGTCCGCTGGCACGCTCTTCCAGACAACGAGGTGACGTGGGAGCCATATTACATCATACTGTCGCAGTTTCCTGACTTCAACTTTGAGGATAAGGTTCGTCTTTTGGGGGGGAGTAATGATATGGTCTTGGTGTACAAGAGGAGGCGCAGGAGGCGCGCGTGTGAGCAGTCGGGCGAGCCAGGCGCCGGTGCTGGTGCGGGTCCGGTCTCAGACGGGCCCATCAGGTGACTTCTGACTTATCACTTCTATTAGTAGTTGGCTTAGTATTCTGTGGTGTGTTTAGACGCTTGTTAGGGTTTAGTATTTAAAGGGATGGCTACCCTAATTATGTTTTATTGAATATTGTGATTGAAATTGTGGCGACGGCTTGAGTTCTTCAAGAATGCTATTTGGGGGATTAAACTTGTTCCATTAAGACAAGTTAGGGAGAGATTCACTCCAGATTGGATCATTCTATCATCATATTCTTCTTTTTAAATAAAAATCCACTTTATAATTCTTCCCTCCCTTTCAAAATCTTCTTTTATTTGCAATATTTGGGGCAAATCGTATCAGTAATATATACACCTGCTTGATTATCATAAGAGCAGATAACATAAATCCAGATTCATCAAGTAGCTATCTAACCTATACTAACTCACATGTGATGTTTGTCATAGTCGAATACTTCAACTCTGCATTTGACGTAGAATAACTGGCTGCTTCTTACTCTTTATTGACATAATTTTTTTCTATGAACTCACAGAACCTTACTGTAGACTTGTGGTTGGATGGTGAGCATGTCCAATTGGTACCTGAGAATCCGATAATTCGATTATATCGACATTCTGAATAAAAAAGATCTCTAGTGGGGCGCTTTTGAAATATCTTAGTGTAATTGGCTTTTGGAGTCAAGAGAGTTTACATATTTTCTCAACTTCTGTCAGTGGAATCCACGTAGTGAGCCTTCTCTTCTTTCACATTAAATTATAGACACTAATGCTGTTGGGATCCTTATGTGCTTATCATATTTGAGATGTCAGATTTTCTTTTCTTGGTGATGCTTCAGAATCTGAAAGAGAAAATTAAGTTCCTTTACGTGCCTGAGTTTTAACAAGTAATGCAATGATACGATGCTACTTTAAGTTGCATGCAGTATATGGTCTTTATACACCCCAAATCATTTTGGATGAGTGTATGCATTTATTTATTGATATAATATGCCCTTGATCTGACAAAATTCTAATGTAATATGCATTTTGGGCATTTATTCTTATACTACTTAGCGGTACAGTTAGTGACAGGAAATTTTTGCAGCTTTCTGGAACATCCTTTTAATTCTATACCACTTGTATGGATTATTCACGAAGACATCCTTGGGAGGCGACTTCTATCTTATAAGTCATCCGGTTGGGAAAACCTTGTTACCACATGGAGAAGCAGTTTTAGTAGGGCTGATGTCGTGGTGTTTCCAGATTTCTCCCTTGCAGTACCATTCCTGTCTCTTAGTCTTGTTGCAAGAGTAGTTGTTGCATTTTGAATTGCTTTATTTTGGGGGCTTGCACCTCTTTATGTCTTTTCTTTCCTTTTGTCAGATGACATATAGTTCACTTGACACTGGAAACTTCTATGTGATACCTGGATCCCCGGTCAATGTCTGGGAAGCTGAGCATTACATTACATCCCATTCTCGGAGCCAAGTAAGAAAAGATAATGGATTTGAGGACGGCGATTTGATAATGTTGGTCATGGGGAGCTACTTTTTGTATGATGAACTGCCATGGGAATATGCAGCTGTCATGAATGCTCTGATACCTGAAATAAAGAAGGTAACAAGAACAGAAGGGCTGGGAGGAAAATTTAAATTTATCATCTTAGGTGGGGATTCTACAGCTGCCAATGACTCCACTTTTCAGGTATTGATTTTGCAAATGCATTATGTTGGTTGTCAGTAATTAGAATGACCGAAACATCTATATCTTTGCAACCTAATCATCTTTTTGCTAATAATTACTTCTCGTAGAATCTAATTAAAAAGAACGATGAGCGGATGTATTTATTTGTTTATGGTATGCAATTAGTTTCCTGATTTCTGTATTCTGGTTATATATCAATGGAAAGTTCTTATACTTTGTCACCTCTAATTGATATTATTTATTTGAAGATATTTATCTTATATATATGCAGATGTTGTGCTTAATTTTTACCCATTCAATTTGTTCTTATTTATTCCCGAGAAGTTCTATAATAAATCTGTTCAGTACTTATCCTAATCCATATTTATTTTATGCAAGGATTGAGACCTGAAATTGAATCATACAATAAGATGTCTGTATTTGCATATACTTTTCTTCTTGAAAAAACTCAATTGTTTGAATCAACATGCAAACCTTTGTGTGTTGTTGAGGCTAACCCAAATGATTCACTAGAATTTTATATTTATTTCTATATGACCCAGTTTTGCCACTGCACCAAAATTTTGAGGCTGTGGTGAGGGTTGATGGACACACACACTAGTCATAACCCGTGCCCGAGGGCACGGTTCATTTAAGATTTTCCCTCGCGAAATCTTTGTTCCCAAAAAAAATTATTTCCACAGACAAAATTTAAAAGAATAACAAATTATTGCAAAAATATTTAGCGGCACGGGCGCCTTCAGCGTGACCTTCGGTGCGAACAAATTCGGCGGCGCAGGCGCCTTCGACACAGAACAACAAATTCGGAGTGGGCGCGCCTTCGGCGCTGAACAACAAATTCGGCGGCGCAGGCGCCTTCAACACAGAAAAACATATTCGGAGTAAACATATTCGGAGTGGGCGCCTTCGGCGCTGAACAACAAATTCGGTGCAGAACAACAATTTCGGCGCGGACGCCTTCGGTCGAAACAACAAATTAACGTAAAAGTGTTCCTAGGGTGGCTTTTTAGATGAAATCTAATGAGTCGCCCACATTTTCTCCCATATCCCACATTTATTTCGAATTTTTTTCTTAGGATTGATGTTCACCTTATGTATGATCAATATATCAAAAATCAAGTCATTCTAATACTTTTAGTTTCCTCATTTACCCTTTGCAACTTCATGACTTTTTCGTCCGACTGTTGAAGTTGCAAGGGGTAGATGGAGGCTCTAAAAGCATTAAAATGACTTGATTTTTGGTATGTTGATCATCCATGATGTGAACAACAAACCCATGAAAAATTAACGATCCCCTACATGGGGAGTGACCTTTTTGTGGGCCGAAATGTTGGCTTTTTGCACAGTAGCTTTTATTTTAATCTGCCTTTTAAATGTCTGTCTTACTGGGTTTGGACTTGGCTACCCCTGATATCATCTTAAAGCCTCTGCCTGTGCACTAACACTTTGAAGTTCTGGCGAGTATCAGGAAACATAGATTTAAATTCAACAGTTTGACCAGCTGCAACCCTCTTCGAGGACTGACGTGGTTTTAAAAAAAAGGCTTGAAACAAATCTTGGGAGATGCCTTAGGTGCTCAAAAAATTTACTAGAGGATTTATCCACTTCATTTCCTGTGGAGCAATCATGATCAACATGGATTGATTTTGTAGTACATAAGGATTTTCTATGACTATATCATTGGGTGTTTCTTTTCATGTGTTAGTGAGGACTTATCTTTGAGAATTATTTTTTTAAACGAATAGAATGCGAAATCGGTTATTGAGGACTTAGAATTGTATGACCTTTGCATCACATCGGAGTTTTAATTGGCTTATCTTCTCACTTAGTCTCTCTGTACTGTATTGCTCACTTTTCTTTGAGACAATCTTCACATAGGTATACTACGGTTAGCTTGACGGGGCATGCAAACTATGATTATGTGTATGTAGTAATTGTAACGCTCCATGTTCGGGTGTCATTACATTTTTCGTTATTTTGCAAGTCCTGCAATGTATCAGTGAAAGCAATATAGAACGAAACATAAAATTTTTATAAATGAATTAATCTTTATTCATCCTTCAAGAGGGTACAAAAGTATAACGGAAAAAGGAACTAATAGTCTCTCACTCTACAATAAAAGGAAACAACTAAAAATTTAATAAAAACTCTCCTTACTAATACTACCTCAGAAGTCTGCATGCTCTACTGGAAATTTGGACTCCTCATATATTGGAGCCTCCTTGTAAGCTATTTCGTCACTTGTTGAGAAACATTGGAAAGAGACAATGAAGTAGACAATATATACAATAAACAACAATTATAACTTTACATGCATCCGTATTCCTAACAGGACAATATCAACTAAATACTAATCTGCGTGTATATATATAAAACATTTCATTATTAACTTACTCATAATGTAAGGGGGAGAGAGCGAACTGAAGAACCACCCTGGTTTACAGGCGAGCTCACCTGAGCCTTAATTCCATGGTCCAAAGAAGTTGGTAGGGGAAAAGCACAAACGGAAGTACAAAGCCAAGGGGAAAGCACAAACGGAAGTACAAAGCCGACAGAAAAGAACACATCCGAACACAACCGGCTGAAGAGGAAAGCCTCAACGGCTAACCCCAAAACCCCCAAACCCCCAGATCGACGGTACGAGCTGCATCGTATGTTGCCGCCTTACTCGTGGGATGCCTTATCTATCATAAGGGAAGAAATTCCTTTCATATTATAATGAATCATCTCCTTGCGAAAATCCTAATTTCCAAAGCAAATCAAAGCATGAAACGAAATAATTGGAGTTTAGAGCAAATATGGTCTACCGTGCACCGTAGAAGCCAAGTCGAAGAAATCCGAACGATCAAAACTCCAGAAATCCAATCAATTGCGTAGAAAAATTTGGAGAACAATTTTCACATGAGGAAAATCTCCGAAAACTTACCGTGTTTAAATTGAAGTAGAGAAAACGTGTAAATAGATAATAAGAAGAGTTCGGGATCGAAGAAGAGATCTCCTCGAAGAGGCGACTGTGATAGAATTTTTGAATCGGGCTAGGGTTTTACTTTTCTCATCGTCCGCTGTTCGCTTGGTTGCCCGCTGTGAGATGGAGAGCTCAAGATGAATGGGTCTGGTGTTGGCTGCGGGTGAGTGGAGAGAGAGATTTAAGTTTTTAAGAAAAACTTGGGTTGGCTGTGGGCCTGCGTATGGGCCTTTTAAAAATAACGGGTCATTACAGTAAGCCTTCTAAAAATAACGGGTCATTGCAGTAACTATATAATATGGCAGCTGTATTATATGGAAATCATACTGATGAGACCGCATCTTAAGGGTAGATATGTAATTTGGCTCATTAGTGTCTTTTTCGAAATTTTCGGATTTCTAGGAGCTTTTTTGTAATTTATAATTTTTGAGGAATTTTCAGTTTACTATTTATAGGGGTCTAAGGGGATTATTGATTTATCGTGTTGAATCTGAGAGAAAAGAGACTTTTGTGGGAGGTTGCGGCTTCACCTCGAATAGAAGCTTTGGGAGAACGGTTCACCTCTCGAACGTGGCCAAGGGAGAGCGACTTTCTATCAAAAGAGGTCAAGTTTTCTTTGTTTCTCTTTTTATTTTCAGTTTTTCATTAACAAAAATCACTTCTTTTCCCCAATTCTTCTCACCAAGCCCCTAAAAATCTCACTTTTCTTCTAAAAATCCCACATTTCCACATAAATCCTAATTTTCTACACCAAAACCCCATAAAATCCTTTCAGGAAATAAGGTGAAGCCCTAGCGTAACAAGGTGTTTCTATACAAATACTAAATCGAGAACTTTATATGAAGGCGGTGAAAATTTCAGATTTGGGCGTCAATCCATATCTAGGGCAAAAGGTGGCAACTTCGGACAAGAAAGAGGCAAAAATTAGCCCGTTTGATGAGGAGATCCATTCCGAAGGTGATACAACTTCATATCTGAACATCGACAACGACTCCGAGGTGAATCAATACTTCAAGAAAGCGACATGAGACAGCTGAAGACTCGTGAGAAGAACTAATCTATTCACGATTTTGAGTTGGCGGCAGTTATATTTGTCCTGAAGATTTGGAGGCATTTTCTGTTGGGCGATCATGTGAAGTTGTGTAAAGATCATAAGAGTTTGAAATACCTGTTCATGCAAAAAGATCTCAACATGTGACAATCAAGGTGGGTAGAGTTTATAGCGGAGTATAATATTCACATTCAGTATCATTCTGGAAAAGTCAATATTGTACCAGATGCTTTGAATCGTCATTTTATAATGATAACCCTCACGACTCTGGATGCTACAACAAGAGATCTGTGAGATGTAGATAGATGTGGTTTTGCCTGAAGTGACAACATCATTTGATGAGTATATAGATACAATCAACTCCAGTGGACAAGATCAATGTTGCTCAAGCTGGAGATGGGAAGCTACAGAAGATCAGGGACTTGGTAACGACAGGCTAGAGATCAGAGTTTAAAATTCATGAGGATGCGTCCTTGAGATATGACATCAGAATCTGTGTACCACCTAGAGACATCAGAGAGGAACGGTTGAGGGAAGCTCACAGTTCACCATATATTATCCATTAAGGCGGAACCAAGATATATAATGATATGAGGCTGCATTACTATTGGCACGATATGAAGAGGCACGTTGCATATAGCGTGGTGAAGTGCATAATTTGCCAGCAGGTTAAGGCTGAACATTACCGGCAACCAGATTGTTACAAGCTTATCCATTTCAGAATGAAAGTGGTAGCATAGTACGATAGACTTCCTGACAAGACAATCCATGAGTACGAGTTAGAATGATGTCGTTTGGGTAATCGTAGATCGGTTGACCAAATCAAGTGGACTCCCCAGACGAGTCCCGATGCCACATCACCTTCACTAGGTTCATTGTCATGCTCCGGATGGCCTTCTGCTGGTTGCCGATTATCTACACAGACTGCTGCTCATATGTCAAGTCAGGCTACACAGTGATCTCAGAATAATCAACCACATAAGCGGGGTCTTCTACATATCTTTGCAACTGAGATATGTGAAATACATTTTGCACTCCTTCAAAGGATGGAGGTAGTGCAAGTCTACATGCTACTTCTCCCACTCGTTCCAACACGTCGAACGGTCCAATTTAACGTGGATTAAGCTTCCCTCTCCGATCAAATCGAATCATGGCATGGTTAGGAAGAATTTTCAGGAAGACATGATCGCCATGCTGAAACTCCAGACGTTTGCGCTTCGCGTCTGTCGACTACTTGTACCGGTCCTGTGCCACACAGTTTCTTCCTGATGTTCTGCACCACATTCAAAGCTTCCAATATCCATTCTGGTCCAACCAACTCTTGGCCACCGATATCATCCCAACTCAAAGGTAAACGACACTTGCTTTCATACAGAGTTGCATAAGGATGCGATACGTGCGTGTTACCCTCACTTATTTTGATGTATCTTAGCTTTAGAAATTTCGAGGACGAAATTGTTAATAGGGAGGGTAGGATGTAATACCACATATTGTTCATATTAACTAGAAATTTATTGCAATTTTTCACAATTTTTACATATTTTATTTTAATTTATTTCTATTCTTTTCCTCTCTTTTCTTTCTTTCTCTTTCTTTTTTCTTTAATCAGCCCAACAGAGAAACCAAACCTAAGCACAGGTTGCTCTCTCTCTCTCTCTCTCTCTCTCTCTCTTTTTCTTTCTTTTTCTTTTGTGTTTTCTTTCTTCTTTTCCCCCGGCCCACTACCCTCGGCCTAACCCCATTCTCACTTAACCCGATGCTTGCACTAGTTGCTCGCGCATCAAAAACCCTCGATCTCGCCCCCTCTTCCTTCGTTCCATTAACTCGACAGCCCCATGAGTGTTTTCGCTTGACAAACCCTAAAATCATAGGAGATATGTCCCCCTGTCGCACGTCGCTGTTCCCATGCGATTGATCGACATTGCCTCATGTCCCTTCACTCTCTGCAGGTCTCTCTCTCAAATCTCTCTTTTGCGCGTCCCTTTTCAGAGCATTAGAGGTAGGTAGCTCCACTTAAGGCCGTCGATCTCTGAGATTTGCCGCCTTCTTTCACTTCCATGCATGTTTAGTGTCCCCTACAGCCTTCATACTTCTCTATTTAAGGGTTTTATGTTTTGATTTTAAGGGTTACTTGCAAAAAATGATTTTTCTTTCTCTCAAATATTTTTGATTTACTGTTGCCTTGGATTTTGGGGGTGAAGGCTTGGTTTCTTTCGATGCTCCACCTCGTCCCTTTGACGAGTAGCCGCCGCCGCTCGACGATGAGGTGACGAGGCGCGTTGGTGAACGGTAAATTCACTTTGATTCTAATTTCGGTTTAAATTTGGTTTATGGTTTTGTGAGGGTTCTTCCCCTCACAATGATGATGTGAACTCAGCTAAATGCATATTATGTTGGGTTGTTTGCTTGAGGGGTTGCAATATTTCTTGGGTTATGGTTTTTGCTATGTTGATGTACTTGGAGAAATACCTGAGTTATGGTTTTTGCTATGTTGATGTACTTGGAGAAATACCTGGGCGTTTTACCTTATGATATTTTTTGCAGCTTATTGGGTTTTGCCTCACCTTGCTGTCGTGGCCTCTTTGGCACATGTCATTGTTTCTCTTGTTGCCATGGCCTTTCTGGCCACTGTTATATGTGCTTCCATGCGTTCTTTTGTCCATATTTCAGTTTGGCCCAAGGCAATTGCCCTATGATTAATTGGTGTGATGCTATAGATTTGGATTTGGTAAACTTTGGGCTTGGTTGGATTTTTGGGATTTCATTCATTGAAATATGTTGGCTTTACACATGCTCATTTGATAAAACTAAACATCTTCTTAATGATATTATAAAATTAGGAAGCATATGAAAATTATTTTGACTCTTAGAGTGGTTAAGAATGAGGCTTCTCTGAGATCACAAGTTGACCCGCCTCTTATGAACTATTGTGGAATTGATGTTTATGCATGCAAATGATTACATAATACTTTTGACATCGGTTGGGATATATGGTTGGGTTATGTTAAATATGTTCTTGAAGTAAACTGTTATTTCCATGTACAGTAATTTGTTGGTTAATTAGACTCGTTGGATAATGATTCACTTGTGACATATTGTTGGAAAGTAAACTTATTGACATGAAAGATTTTAAACGGTTGGAAATCATGAACTTAAAGCGGAACGGTAATATATAACACCATAACCATATATTTGCTAATAATGATGCGGCCCCTTAAACTTGTTGAAACACTTGTTCTTTTTATTTCTATACGATGAATGCTTGAGGACTTACTTCACCCATGAAGAAATTGTCTATATCACTGCTGATACATGTTTAGACACGTATTGCTACAACTTTATGACATGAAACTCAAAAACAACATGACAACATGACTTTAGAACATCACCTGAAACAACACACATATTGACATTGAAACTGTATGGCTTTAAACAACCACTTGGCATTCAGACTCACTGTGTTTTGGGCTAACTTATATTAGAGTGAGTACGGAAACAATTGAAGCCATACTTTTGATTATAACGGATAGAATTACACTATTGCATCTGGTATTCGATCAAGTTTCATTCATGCATCCGTTTGGACCCATATTTGTATTTCACATGGATTTGAGTCACCTTTCTGTTTCTGTTTGGACTCGGGGTGAGCGTCCACGTGGTATAATGTGGCATTCAGGTTGTATATCGTACTCTTCTATATACATCATGGCTTACGATTGATATAGTTGTTACATTCACATGGATTAGTACACTTATAACATAGACTTAAACTGTAAACTGAATTACATTTTTTTCTTTAGTTCATCATGCTGTCACATTATGTATACCATGCTTCCTGGAAATTTATCATGAGTACCATGTCACATTATGTATACCATGCACATATACCATTTTAAATTTTGAGTTTTAGAATTACTGTAAATTTATCCCGACCTAGCGGACTCCTGCCTTTGTTGCATTGTTAGGTGCTTGTTGCATTGTTAGGTGCTGATCAGGAGTACGAGGAGATTCCGGTTTACGAGTCTGAGTTTGTGGCGCATGACATTATTGGGATTGGGAATTGCAGTCGCAACAGTGGCAATTTTGTAGTTCGGAGGACTGAAGGGCAATTTTGTAATTTGGTGCTTGAGGGGGCAATTTTGTAAATAGAGGCAAATCAGCCCTATAAATAGGTGGAAAGGGGGTTAGTATTAGGGAGAAGAAAATTGAAAAGAAGAGGAGAAAGTAAAGAGGAGTTTAGGAGTAGAAAATAGTTTTAGATCTTGGGAGAGTGTGCATCCTCTCTAATTGAGGTCATTATCTTTGTATTCCCCGCTCTTATTTATAGAAATCTCTCTTTTATCCCCTCGGATTCCTAAAATTTCTCATCAATTGGTATCAGAGCTCAAGATCCATGTCACCAATTTGGGGAGATGGGGAGGAGATTAGAGCCGCGATGAAGCAATCTGATACGATTAGGGCTTTTTATGATCAAAGGTGGGATTTTTATGGCTTTGGACTTCCTAATCTAGGGTTTAGTGACGAAGAACTGATCTGAAAATACGAATTAAATCCTAGAATAATAGATCTAAAGTTACGAAATGTAATGCCATACGAAGCTACTGCACAAGTACTAGAGGGTGGGTGAATAATACTTTAAAATAATTAATAAGATAATTCCTAATTATCTTGCAAACTCAACCAACAATGCAGAAATGTAAATATTGACAACAAAGAAATGCAATCGCAAACAGACGATATAACGGGTTCGGATCCACCCAAGTCTCTCCGACTTGTTCCCGGTGATCCTACGTCCCAAACACCTGGATCCCCTCCAGATACTTGAGTTGGAAACCTCTAACTCAAATTTGCACTATGAAATACTTGTAGAAACCTCTACAAGATCAAATCATACACAAATGAAAATGTGACTCCCACAAACCGGGATCACCCACAAACTCACACAACCGAGAGTAAAACACTTGTAATATTAAAGTAAATGAAATACGAAATGCTTACCAACAAAATCCTATGCCTTGAGTAAACTTACGATTTAGGGCAAAGAGGATTTTGGGGAAGATGAAGGCACCAAACCCTAGCTCCAAGATGTAGACCAACAATGGAGGCCTAGGAAGTTGTTGGTGACCTTGGATCAAGCTCCTGGCTTGAATGGCTCACAATCAATGTGAATCTCTCTTTGGAAATAAGAGTGAGAGAGCGATTCTTGAGAAATGAATGAGCTTGGAAATGAGAATAAATGCTTCTCTTTGATTCTCTAAACTTCAATTAATATCAGCCTTGAATGCTATGAAAGCAGCCCTTCAAGTATATATAGGATAGAGGAAAGAGAGAGCAAAATTCGTGGCATTTAATGCTCCAACGGCTCTATTCTGAAGCAGACTAGTCGGTCAAAGAAGGATCACTGACCGACTAGTTTCACAACTAGTCGGTCGGTCATTCAACATGAACCGACTAACTGAAGAACAGCCAAAAGGTGAAGTTCAGAAGATAGAGAACTAGTCGGTCTAGAAGACTTGCCAACCTACTAGTTTCACAACTAGTCGGTCGGTGAGTGTTCTTTGACCGACTAACAGGTGAAATTAAAGAGGCTGAATTCAAATACAGCTAGTCGGTTTAAGAGCAACTTCCAACCGACTAGTTTCTCAACTAGTCGGTCGGTCGTTGTACTTTGACCGACTAACTGTAAACAGTAAGTTAGGCTGAACAGTGTAAGCTCAACTAGTCGGTCTAAGAAGGATTCCTAACCGACTAGTTTCACAACTAGTCGGTCGGTGAACCTTCTTGGACCGACTAACTGTAAACAGTAAGTGAGCTGAAAATGAACAAGACATTCTAGTCGGTTCAAGAAGCATTGCCGACCGACTAGATTGCCATCTAGTCGGTTGGTTCTTCTTCTTGAACCAACTAACATGCACAAGAAGCCGCGATAAGACGCGTTAAGCTTCAGGAAAGATTCTATGGGCTTCTAATAAGATCCTAGCTCTAAGATATGAGCGTTATGAAGATTAAAACGTAAGACCTACTCAAGGCTTAACATTCTACGAAAAGAAGCTAGAAGACTATAAATAAAACTTGACGAACCGTCTTCAAACGCTTCAATCCGAATCTCTTGACTTCAATAATGGTCCTTGAGCTTCAACGAAGCTTCAAGCACACGATCACGCACTTTGAGAAGTCTCGAGACGTCGCTTTTGATGTTCATAGAAATTTGGCGACGATCTCCATAACTGCGCTCACAAAGAGTTAGTTCACGATATTTATGTTTGTTCATCATCAAAACCAAATCCGGGGAGTCAATACTCAACACGAACAACTAATTAACAATAGAAATAATTCTAGGGTTCTAAGGAAAATAAAATACCTCTCAATTCTTCGATAAAAATCTCTCGCTAGGGCCGGCCGGTCCCTTATTAGGGGAGGGATTAGCAAATGTCCAATTACCGATTAACCATCCCTTCCAGATGCGGAATTACAAGTTTGGGACCGGGTCAGTGGTGGACCCAAGTCGCCTCCTCCGTTGATAGACCCGAACCGGAGCCCCCTCGTGAACCATGCGGCCAGTCTCCCCAAGCCGCAGCATCCTATCATTACTCCCCCCAAAAGTGCCACCTTGTCCTCAAGGTGGAATTCCGGAAATTGCTCGCGTATCACTGCAGCTGACTCCCACGTAGCATCGTAGTCTGGTAGGCCCCTCCATCGAATAAGCACCTCCTGTGTCCCATCTGTAGCCTGTCGGATCCCTGTAAGCTCCTGATGCTCAAGAAGCACCTCCATGTCATCGGTCAACGTAGGTGGCAAGGTCGGTGATAGTGTGTGATTCCCAATGGCCCTCCTCAACTTGAGACGTGAAACACTGGGTGAATGATGGAAGTGGCTGGCAACTGCAGACGATAGGCCACCTTCCCGATCTGAGCTGTCACCTTGAAAGGTCCATAGTAGCAGGCTGCTAGCTTCTCATTGCTCTGACGGGCCAAGGTCTTTTGTCTGTAAGGTCGGAGCTTCAGGTAAACCCGGTCTCCCACCGTAAACTGCTCATCTCTCCGGTGCGCATCTGCTTTGGTCTTCATAATCTGCTGAGCTCGCAAGAGATGTTTCTTCAACTCCAGATATTTGTCTCTCTCACCCAAATGTTCCTCTACCTGTGATACGGGTGTGGCTCCTCTGCTGTAGTGTATCAAATGGGGGTCCCGACCATATAAGATCCGAAAAGGGGTGCTCTGTGCTACCGAGTGGTACGAGGTGTTGTCGCAATATTCCTCCCATGCTAACCATCTGGCCCACTGCTTTGGCGCATCTGACGCAAAACACCTCAAGTAGGTTTCCACACTCATATTCACCACTTCTGTCTGTCCATCCATCTGTGGGTGATAAGCAGTGCTCCGTCTCAGCTTGGTCCCCTGCACCTTGAATAGCTCCTGCCAGAAACTGCTAATGAACACCTTATCGCGGTCTGACACTATGGAGGCGGGAAAACCGTGCAAGCGAACCACCTCCCTCATAAAAGCTGCTGCCACTGTGACTGTGGTGTACGGGTGCCTGAGGGGTATGAAATTGGCATATTTGCTGAGCCGATCAACCACCACCAGTATAGAATTGTAGCCCTCTGATCGCGGCAACCCCTCGATAAAATCCATGCTGATCTCCTCCCAGACTCTCTTCGGTAAGGCCAACGGTTGTAAAAGCCCTGCTAGTGCCAATGCCATATACTTGTGACGCTGACACATGTCACACTCCGCTATCCGCTGGGCAATGTCCTTCATCCCTGGCCAGTAAAGCTCTCTCGCCATCCTCCTGTAAGTCTGCTGTATACCGGAATATCCTCCGATGTCACTACCGTGGAACTCCTGAAAAATCATCAGAATGTGGGCGGAGCATCTGGGA
This sequence comes from Scilla litardierei, assembly GCA_030789695.1. Lineage (NCBI taxonomy): Eukaryota > Viridiplantae > Streptophyta > Magnoliopsida > Asparagales > Asparagaceae > Scilla > Scilla litardierei. The sequence goes on along the minus strand of CM061138.1, from coordinate 47,768,582 downwards.
ATCACCAGTCTGCCGTGGTATAGAAGTCTCTGTCCGCTCATGGTGTACCCTGGAAAATCTTCGGACCCATGCTGCAGTGCCTCCCATATCTTCACCAGGTCCTCATCCGTCTCAATCTCCCTGCTCAACGACTCCCAGTCTAGAAGGATGGGTGCTGAAATGGCTGCCACCTCTGCGAGCTCCTCGCGACGAGACAAGGCGCCTGCCGCCTTGTTCTCCAGGTCTGGTCGGTACTGTATCTCGAAGGTGAAATGGATTAACTTGGAGAGCCATTTCTGATACTCCTCGGTAACCATGCGCTGCTCCAGTAGATATTTCAAGCTCCGCTGGTCGGTCCTTAATATGAACTTCCTTCCCAACAAGTAGGGCCACCATTTCTGAATGGACAGGACAATCGCCATCAACTCCCGCTCATATACTGACTTCAGCCTCGCACGTGTTGACAGAGTCTGGCTAAAGTAGGTGATAGGCCTCTGGTCTTGCATCAACACTGCGCCCAACCCATGTCCCGACGCGTCGGTGTCTATCACAAATGGTCTGCTGAAATCTGGAAGTGTTAAAACGGGCACCGTCGTCATCGCCTGCTTCAAGGCCTCAAACTCCTTGGTCGGCTCCTCGCCCCAGTGGAAGCTGTCCTTGAGCTGCTCGGTAAGTGGCCAAGCAATCGAACTGTACCCATGGACAAACTTCCTATAGTATCTTGTCAGGCCCAAGAAGCCCCACAATCCCCGAAAGGTGGTAGGTATCGTCCAGTCCAACATGGCTGCAATCTTGGCCCTATCTTCTGTCACCCCCTCCGCTGACACCACGTGTCCCAAGTATTCCACCTGCACTGCCCAAACAAACACTTCTTATTAGAACACAGCTGCTGCTCCTGTAACTCATGCAGCACTGCCCGCAGATGCCCCACACGCTCCTCCACACTGTGACTATACACCAGGATGTCGTCAAAAAATACCAGCACAAATCTCCGGAGGTAATGTCGGAATACCTTGTTCATCAGGGCCTGAAAAGTCGCAGGGGCATTTGTCAGGCCAAAGGGCATGACCAGAAACTCATAGTGCCCTTCATGAGTCCTGAAAGCAGTCTTGGGCACGTCAGCCATCCTCATCCGTATCTGATGGTACACTGACTTAAGATTGACCTTTGAAAAGCAAGCCGCCCCGTGGAGCTCATCCAACAGCTCATCAATCACCGGGATGTGGAATTTATCTGCAACTGTCTCCTTATTCAGGGTCATGTAGTCCACACAGAATCTCTAACTGCCATCCTTCTTTTTTAACTAATAAAACCGGGATGGAGAACGGGCTAGTACTCGGTTGAATCACCCCTGCTTGTAGCTTGTCCTCCACCAGCCTCTCTATCTCGTCCTTCTGTACCTGTGGGTACCTGTAGGGTCACACACTGATGGGATACATGCACTCCCTAAGACGATGGCGTGCAGCCTCTGTGGTGTCTGGAAAACCTCCTCATACTGCACCAGCAGCTGCTCAATCTCCGGTGCCACCCCCGGTGTCTGGTCCTTGCTTTGCACCGATGGTGCCATGGCCTGCAGCTCAACCAAGAACCCTCCTCCTGCTGTGTGGATTGCTCTGGACATGGCCTTATAGGACACTAACGAACGACAGAGGCTGGGATCTCCCTGCAATACCACTGTCTTTCCCCATCCTGGTACTCCATCCTCAACATCTTCCTGTTCGTCCTGGTCTCCCCTAGTGTCTGCAGCCACTTCATTCCTAGGATGACATCGGTACTCCCTAGCTCCAAGGGAAGAAAATTGGTGACAATCTGCACCCCCTGTATCGTCACGATCACCCCGCGGCAGACACCTGTGCTGTGTGTTACCTGTCCAGTACCCAGTATCACTCCATACCTCCCTGTGCCACTCAGCTGCAGTCCCTGCGCTCCCACCAACCTGTTGAAAATGAAGTTGTGGGTGGCCCCACTGTCTACCAACACGATCACCTCCTGACTGTCCACCTGTCCCACCAATTTTATGGTATGGTTCAGTGTGAACCCTACCACGAAATTGAGGGACGCCTCCGCAAAGTCCAAGTGCTGGTGCTCTGGCTCCTCCATCTTCCCCTGCCTCTAGGATGACAACCTCGTCCTCTCCCTCCTCATCGTCCGCTATCAGTATCTGGAGAGTCCGATCAGCGCATCGGCGTCCTGGAGTGAATTTCTTATCACATCTGAAGCACAATCCCCTCACTTGTTTCTCCCGTATCTCTGCATCTGTCATCCTCCGCACCTGCCCCCTGCTCGGGCTCCTGTCTCTGTCGCCCCCAGCAACGGCTGTAGCTCCCTGGCCAGGCGTGGTCCCTGAAGTAGGTGCAGTCCTCTGTCCTGTAGCAGCCGCCTGACCCCTGAACGTGGCACCTCCCCACGTCCCGCGGGCTCTCCGCTCTGTCTCCTGATGGTCTTCCACCTTTCTAGCTAATGTCATCATCCTGTGCAGACCCACTGGCTCGAACTGCCTCAGTCCTGATCTCACAGTAGGCTCAGCCCCTTCATAAAACAGCCCTCCAAAGATTCCTCAGATACTCCCCGAACTCGGTGGTAGAGCGACTCAAACTTCCTGATATAATCCCTTACGCTCCCCTCCTGCTTCAGTGAATAGAGTCTCTCAAATATTCCGCCGGACTGCCCTGCACCAAATCGCTCCATCAAAAGCGACGTAAACTCCTTCCAAGTCTGAAAAGGCTGCTGATCAGTCCACCGGAACCAACCTAAAGCCTCTCCCTCCAAACAAACACCTATCGCCCGAACCCACTCCTCTCCTGGGACTGCTGACATATCGAAGTACCTGTCCACCCGGTACAGCCAGTCATCAGGATCTCCCTCCTCAAAAATGGGCACCTCGAGCTTCCTCAGACGTCTCTCCCCAGCGAATCCACCTCTCTCCTGCTGATGGAATCCTCCCCTCTGCTGGTACCCCTGTCGTCTGTCTGAAAAATATGCCTTGGCTCGATCTCGGAATCCTCCCTCTGCTCCATGTCCCTGCCAGTTACCCTGTGGATGTCCATACTCTGCCTGGTGGCCTCCTGGTGTGCCCTGGTATGCTCTCCAATCACCCGTCACTCCTCCAAAGGGTGGGGGCTGGGTCAACGGGCCACCCATGAACTGGTGGTGCCCTTCAGGCTGCTGAAATCCTCCAATGGGTTCAACAAGTGGCTGAAAACCTGGAAATTGTGCTCCTCGGACGTCGGCCTGGGCCCCCGGAAGCCCGGATCTACTCGAAAAGGTCTGTCGGACGTCCTGGACGGCTGGTGGGCCCCCGGGGGCCTGTCGGTGCTCGGAAGTCACCCCTGGGGTCGGGCGAAGTCCCCCAGGGGTTCGCCTGGGGCGGTCGGCCCTGATTTTGGGCCGGCGGCACCCAGGCGGGCCCGCCTGGGTTCGCCGACCCAGTAGGGAGGCCGCTGGGTCGGCGGGTGCGGCCGCCCCTCCTGGGGGCCTGGCGGGCCCCCCGCGGCTCTCTGGGGGTTCACCGGCCCCCAGAGCACCGTGGGGGTGGTGCGGCCAGCCGCCGTCCCACCGGAGGGGCGGAAATCCCCCTCCAGTGGTTCCTTCTTCTCCGTGCGACGGCGGGGGGTCATGATACCCCCCACTCCTTGTCACGTGGATCAGGGCCTCCGTCTTCATCTCGTTCCGATCCTCCTTCGAAAAAAATCGTCTTTTTATCCTTGTCCTTCGCCAAAGGTGGCTCCTTTTTACTTGGATCCATCTTCGGTGCGAGATGTGCGGTCAACGCCGCTATAGCCTCCGTTATTTCCGTCAATTTCGCCTTCGTTCTCTCTTGGTTCTCTTTCATCTCTCCACGCATCTCCGCGGCTTTATCGGCGTTTTCCTTTCTCACGTCTATGAACCCCTTGCTGATTTGGGCTTCCATCCGTTCAACCTTCTCTTCCAACACTTCAAACCGCTCCATAGATCGTGTGCTCGCCATGGATCAACCCCTCTGATACCAATTTGATACGATTAGGGCTTTTTGTAGGGATCAAAGGTGTGATTTTTATGGCTTTGGACTTCCTAATATATGGTTTAGTGACGAAGAACTGATCTGAAAATACGAATTAATTCCTAGAATAATAGATCTAAAGTTACGAACAACTAATGAACAATAGAAATAATTCTAGGGTTCTAAGGAAAATAAAATACCTATCAATTCTTCGATAAAAATCTCTCGCTAGGGCCGGCCGGCCCCTTATTAGGGGATGTATTAGCAAATGTCCAATTACCGATTAACCATCCCCTCCGGATGCAAAATTACAAGTTTGGGACCGGGTTCGTGGTGGACACAAGTCGTCTCCTCTGTTGATAGACCCGAATCGGAGCCCCCTCGTGAACCGTGCGGCCCGTCTCCCCAAGTCGTCGCATCCTATCACAATCTGTAGATGAGATTGGCCACATTATATCAGAGGACTTGAGATCCTCTATGCATCAGCTCTTTGCGGATTCGTGTCAGGAAATCGCAGTGGAAGGAGCCGATATGAATCAAATATTTGAGAAGTGTCAGCGGGACAGTAAGGAGGCTTTCCTGCCTCTAAAGGATGCAACAAGACCAGATCAGAAGAACACGAGCTTAGATCTATGTAAGGCCCGTGGCCCGCTAAGCCCTGTTGGGCTTTAATATAGCAGCCCCCCTTTTTTCTCCCTCCTCTCTCTCATTCCCCCCGTTCTTTTCTTCTTCTTTCTTTGTCGCGGCCTTCTCTTTCGATAGCCCAAGCCCTAGAGCTCCGACGCAGTCGTCGCAGCGAATAAATCCTCGAGGGCCTTCGGACGCCTCTCCCTCTCGCACGCTCGCAGCAAGGCGATGAGTACTTGGGGGTTACTAGTGTTAGAGATGCATGTGCAGGTTCCGTTTGTGCCAGTGAAACAAAGAGAGCAGACAGGAAAGTAAAAGGGGTACTCACATAGATGTATGAAAAGCATGAAAGAAACGGAAAACAAAAGTACAACTCTCAAGCCCGCTCCAATCTACAACCAAAAGGACAAAATGTGAGCCTATGGGGTGCTCACGAGCAGACTGCGCTCAACGCCTGACATCCTGGGTCGGAAACTGCTGGCCTGACGTCTCCGGATAGCCCTGTGTGTCACCTAAGTGGACAACAAAAGTTGTACCATGCTCAGAGGAGTAGACGACATCTAAAGCGTGCAGATAGTTCTACGAAAGGTAAAAACAACAGCATGCTGATAGTACTACGAAAAGTAAAGACCACAGCAATTGAAATAAGATGGTACTGAAAGAAAGCATGTGATAAGCATTTTAATGACTCTACTACGGTGAGACGGTGTCAGCTATAGTAAACCAATCCTAGGTCGTGACTTATGAGGGGGAGTACAGTAAGCATCTGGGAGCTACCTTGACCGCGAGGGTGCGACCCCGGGCAGAGTCCAAAAGTATAAAGTACCGTACTGTAAGATCTGTGAAACTGTAAGAGTTGTGATGCTGTGACCTGTGGTGGGGCTCCAGGACCCATCAAGATGGTCGTCCCTGTCTGCCACCGGACTCAGGACCCATCGAAAGGATGGACGTCCCCCCTTAACTAGGGGCTATAGATCAGGTCCCAGTCGCTCCCATACTCCCCTATCATGAGTTTACCAAACCCGGTGAGTCAAGTAGAAAGTAACCATGTTATTAGTTTTATTAGTGTCGTGAGGTACAATAAGGTGCAATATGGGACGACTGCGTCGTCTAGTCATGAGACAACCTATTCTGTCAAGAATCCTACTCAAGATATTCCACAATGTCGGGTACAACCCAGAGACCAACATAAATGAATCGCAATAACGAACCTCAGAGTACTAGTAGCTCAAGGGACAACACAATAAGGATACTGACAAGTAATAAATAGCATGGATGTTTCTCATGGCATGACATGTCAAAACTGAACTGTAAATAAAGCAGCAAGTATTTATGAGCCAACCCAACCAAACAAAGAAAGCAACGTCTGAAATAACAATAAAAGCCCAAAAGTCTAACTCATCATGGCCTTAGAGGTTCTAGGCCATTTGGGATCAGAACGGGGGTTTCTCATCAAATAGCGGGGGCACCCATGTCCGCGGCAAAGTCCACGGGATTCCTAACCAGGGGCTGGTGCTATGGGTCAAAACATCGGGGCTCCTATTCAAGCGAATCTCAGCAATAATCCAGAATCAATGAGGAAACTCTCAGTCGGGTCTAATGGCAGCAGGAAAACAGTAACCCGTAGGTTCAGTCAACGCAGGTCGCAAGAGAAAAAGAAGCAGCAGAAAAAAATCAGCGAGCAAAGTGAACAATAGCAACCAAAGAGCCATCGATGCTAGGGTCAGCAAGTAAAAGGGGCAGACCACAAACCAACGCAACCCCTAAGGCACCCCGGGACTCCACAACGAGCGGGCGAGGGAACCTACCCACTAAAACTATCGTAGGGACTCGAACCCTACGTCACTCCCCCCTGAATCATCCTTTCCCGTATCAAAAGTCCAACTTAATCCCGGAAAAATCCCAAAACATCACCACAGAGCAACATGCAAACCGACTGAAGGAAGCGAAAACGGAGAAAAGAGTTGAAGTCTACCGTAACCAAAAAGAAATCAGCGTGGGGGTGGAAGAAGGAAGCCACAGAAAATCCGCCACAGTTCTTAGTGCGAAAATCTCCAAATCAGCATCGATTTTGAAGGAAAAATCAGAGCGTACTTACCAGCAAGCAACCGAGAGGAGGAGGGGGAAGATGGAGGTTAAGTAGGGAGCCAAACCGCCTCAAGTGGGCCCCGTATGACGTGCGAGAGAGCCAGGAAGGACGGAGGGGACGTGGTGAAGCGACGATGGCGGTGAGAGCCCCTCGTGGCCCCACGGTGACGTGCGGGGGAGCGAGAGAGGGAGAGATCAATCGAAGGGCCCCCAGAGTACTCATCGCCTTGCTGCGAGCGTGCGAGAGGGAGAGGCGTTCGAAGGCCCTCGAGGATTTCTTCGCTGCGACGACCGCGTCGGAGCTCTAGGGCTTGGGCTATCGAAAGAGAAGGCTGTGACAAAGAAAGAAGAAAAAAAGAGGGGGGGGGGGGGAATGAGAGAGAGGAGGGAGAAAAAAAGGGGGGCTGCTTATATTAAAGCCCAACAGGGCTTAGCGGGCCACGAGCCTTACATTCTCCCCACCTTACAAAAATTCCGTTCTCGGAATTACAACAACTAGGATACAACAAAAAGGTAAGGATAACGCTCTCTCATCTCATCCTCCCTCTCCCAGGTGGACTCCCCAGGAAAATCTCTGTGCCACATCACCTTCACCAGGTGGACAGTCTTGTTCCTGAGAGCCTTTTGCTGTCAATCGATGATTCTCTCAGGCTGCTGCTCATAAGACAAGTCTGGCCGCACTGTTATCTCTGAGTGATCTATCACGTGCATAGGGTCGCCCACGTACCTCCGCAGCTGGGATATATGGAATACATTATGCACCCCTTCCAAGGATGGAGGCAATGCAAGTCGGTAAGCCACTTCGCCAATTCGTTCCAGCACATCAAAAGGCCCGATGTACCGTGGGCTAAGCTTCACTCTACGACCAAAACGGATCATTCCTCGGTTGGGCGAGATCTTCAGGAAGACGTGATCGCCTGGCTGAAACTCCAGATGACGTCGCTTCGAATCAGCCCAATGCTTGTATCGGTCTTGTGCCAGTTGTAGCTTCTCTCTGATAATCCGCACCACGCCAATAGACTCCACAACTAACTCTGGTCCAGCCAGCTCTCTATCACACACATCATCCCAGCTCAGTGGTGATCGACACTTTCTTCCGTATAGTGCTGCAAAAGGGGCCATTCCAATGCTGGCCTGATAACTGTTGTTGTATGCAAACTCAACGAGGTGTAGGTGATCTTCCCACGACCCCTTGAAGTCTAACATACAAGCACACAGCATGTCTTCCAAGATCTGGATTGTGCGCTCTGACTGGCCGTCCGTCTGAGGATGATATGCTGTACTGAAACTCAACTGTGCCCAGACGTCCTTGCAAGCTCTTCCAGAAGTGTAATGTAAACCGGGTGTCCCTGTCTGAAACAATGCTGACAGGAACCCCATGCAGTCTCACAATCTCCTCCATGTACTTCCTGGCAAGTGTTTCCGTAGACTGGCCCACCCGGAATGGTATGAAATGAGCCGACTTGGTTAATCTGTCAACGACTACCCAGACGGCATCATTGTGCTTCGCACTCTGCGGCAAGCCCGGACACGTTAAGGCAGATTGCAGGACGTTCCTAAACCTATGCCTTGTCTACGGGGCCCGAGAGCACACCGCCAAGGATTGTCCACGGAGAGAGCGGAGACCTTTGGCTCCAGCTTCTACTTCAGTACGCGCTCCGACTGGAGATGCGCAGCGGAGGCCTCCACTTCCATCTCAGCAGGGGGCGTTTGAGCAGGGCAAGCCGCGAGCTCCGCCCTACCGACGTCAGACGTTTACCATGACTGCGGCAGAGGCCGACGCTACTGGTCAGGTCATCACATGTACATTTCTTTATTTTACGCAGTCGTAACACTAGTAACCCCGGGAGTTGGGGCGTTACAATCTACCAGATCTGGAGGAGGCAGCGAATGACTCAGATCCGAAGCCAGTAGTCGTCAACGAAGTAGATCCGATTCCGGCGACCAACCATCGGAGGCCACAGCCCCCACCGTGGCCGCCTCGACTTCGGCGAGTCACCAGAGGTTTGCCCCGAGTCGGGCGAGCCCCCATAGGTCCGTCCTGACTCAGGCGAGACCCAAGAGGCCCGCCTCGAGTCGACGAGCCCTCGCTGGCCTCTGCGGCACGGGTGACCCCTTGGGGCGCATCTGCAAGATGTTTCGAGCGTCGTCGGTGACTCGTCTGACAGAATTCGGGGCCGCCACCTCCGAGTCCTCATGCTCAGGCAAACCCAATAGACCCTTTTTCACGGCCAACTATCGTCGGAGCTGCCGAAAAATGGGATGCTACAATGGCGGCTCAATCTAGTCGATCTCATGGATCAGTCGTCGGCTGGCCTGAGCCGGCTCACCCAAGCCGCCATCCCGAGTCGTTGACGGGTCAGCGGCTACATAGTGAGCCGTGTTATTTTTTTGGAATTTCTGGGCTATTTTCGGATGATTTTCTGCGCAACTTCCGTATTTTGATTATTCCGGTCTCATTTGGAGTCCAAATTCAGAACAGAAAGTGCCGGTGCATAGACAACTCAGCCGCGGACGCCCTACCACTCATGCGGCAACATTTCAAGGAGGACAGAGTTTGTGGGTGGCCTTTTGATATAGGAGTCGCCGATGAGACGTGCTCCAACACTCGGAGAAGCGCACTCGTTGATTTCACGCACCACATTGAGGACAAGTTAGGTTTTTGGGGGCGGAGTAGTGTTGGGAATGTGGATTGTGGCCACAACGGTGGCAATTTTGTATTTCGGGGGCCCGAGGGTCAATTTTGTAAATTGGTGTCTGAGGGGCAATTTTTTTAAATAGGGGCAAATCAGCCCTATAAGTAGGAGGGAAGGGGGTTAGTATTAGGGAGGAAGAAAATTGAAAAGAAGAGTAGTAAGTAGAGTGTAGGAGTTTAGGAGTAGAAAATAGTTTTAGATCTTGGGAGAGTGATCATCCTTTCTAATTGAGGACATTATCTTTGTATTCCCCGTTCTAATATATAGAAATCACTCTTTTGTCCCCTCCAGTCCCTACAATTTCTCATTAGACTCCAACTTTTGATAGATTAAGATATGAGTGGCTTCTTATGTATTTTTTTCCTTTTCTGTATCTTGTGTATTGTATCACCTTTTGTACTCATGTTTCGTAAGGAGAAATTTTTACGAGTATTTTGGCACATTTTCTGCTCCTTGCCTATATGACCTACTTTACTTTCTTAAACAGTCACGTGTCCGGGTTGCTGGGCATTACACTATCTATTCTTTCAGACCATTATTCCATCGTGCAGTTGTGTCGTCAAGTTAGAAGCTATGATAAATTGCAAAACTAGGGTGGCCGATACTGTCGAGGAAGTTAACTGAATCTCCACTATGTGTCAATGCCTTCCCCCTTTTCTTGCAAGCCATAAAAGTAGGATATACACTTTTATTGAAATCAGGCAATGCACTTTTCCCCCCAGGACCATCGGAGAGCACAAGATATGTTTATAGTGAAAGATACTTAGACATAACTTGTTATCTTTGCCACGACTTTATCGTGTATCATCCTTTCTTTAGCATTACGAGGAAAAAAGAAGCCATCCACTATAGAGTCCTTCATGTTTTCATGAAGTTGTCGTCTCAACATCCTGATTAGTCTATTATGCACGTAATTCTTTCCTGCTATCATCTTCTTGTAACATGGTAATTTTCACAATGTTTTGTTATATGCTTTTTAACATTAAGAATATATTCTCATTCTTCTACACTAAATATTTTACCATTTCAATTTTGTTGAGCACTAGCCGGTAATTACTGAGATACTAGTCATGCGAATTATGACATTGTTTTCTTACTCCAAGCATATTATCACTTAAGAGAGTTATATTGTATGTGATCATGTGTGCAGGAACTTGCTTCTAATATGGGATTTCCAGTCGATTCTATAAAGCGATATGGAGTGGATGATGATATTAGCAGAGTGCTTTTAATGGCTGATTTAGTTCTCTATGGTTCCTTTCAGCAGGAACAAAGTTTTCCACCACTATTACTGCGAGCCATGTCATTCGAAATTCCCATCATTGTTCCCAATTTGGACATTGTAACAAAATATGTGAGTCTAGTTGTTGGATCAACTTATTCCCGTCCTCGCCTCTTTGTACACATTGTTTTATTAATTTTTTTTTCTTGTTGTGCTCATGCCTTCTACAGGTTGTGGATCAAGTCCATGGGATAATTTTTCATCCACCTGATCTGGGCACATTGGTTACAGGTTTCTCACTTCTGATAGAAGATAATAAGCTTTCTGATTTTGCTCATAAAGTTGCTTTTGCTGGGAAATTACTCTCCAAGAACATGTTAGCATTGGACTGTATTGCTGATTACGGGAAGCTTCTTGAAAATGTACTCCAGTTTCCTTCAGATAATATGCTTCCTCTTTCTGTTTCTCATATTAAACAAAACACCTGGGCTTGGGACTTACTTGAGGAGGAAGATAAACAAACAAGCACTTCTGTCCAACTTAACAGTTTCCAAAACAATCACGCAATACAAAGGGACAGCATTGTTGACTTTCTTGAGGAACAAGCAACTGACAACCTTCAGGTTCAGAATGCCACCCAGGTAGCCAACGGATATGCAGAAGACTTTCCAACACAGGTTGATTGGGACATTCTTACTGAAATGGAGATTTTTGAAGATTCTGACAGACGAGAAAGAGAGGAAGTAAGCTGCTTTTCTTGCTTTGGTAATCAACATGTAAACTTGGTTAATTGTATATTTTTGACAACCACATTCTGTTGGTTAATAGATTGCAGAGAGGACACCCAGATATTTGGGAGAATGGGATACTGTGTACAACAATGCACGAAAGGCAGACAAAATTACGAAATTTGAATCTAATGAACGTGATGAAGCTGAGTTAGAAAAGATTGGATTGCAATTGTGCATCTATGAGGTTTACAGTGGACAAGGAGCGTGGCCATTTTTACAACGTGGTTCTTTATATCGTGGGATAAGTCTTGTATGTTCATGATTTCTGTCACTTAAATTGTTATTTTGTTCTTTACACATATTGATCATAATAAGTTTCATGACTCAGGTAATGATTACAGTACTCAATTGTCATTTTCTTAGTACACGAGCACATGCTTACACACACTCTCTCTGCATGACAGTCACTTCCATAACTCAATAATATAACTCCCATTTTCTTTTTTATTTTTTGTTCATTACCCATCATTCTTCATTATGGTGTATATATTTTTCTCTTTTTCTATTGTTACATATATTGTAATCGATATTGAAAGCCTTATTTTCTAATTGTTCAGTTAAATTGCCAATTTCATAATCTTCCATCAAATGACTGAGCTTTCCAACCAATATCATGTATGACACGACATCCTCTAGCAAAAAACTAGTATCATCCCACAGCCCATCATCATCATCCATAGCGATCCATAGGGATCCATAGGAGTACATGCATGTTTGCAACCTAGCAGTCCGATATCGATATCCGTAGTGCGTTAATGCCATAATTTATCTAAGATAAAACCACACCAGTTGTTTTGTTATGTGCAACTTCTATTTCTAGAAAATAACTTGGCCGCCTTATATCCTTGGTGATAAAATGAGTATACAGATACTCCTAAATCTCTTCAATTCTGTGACAGTCACTATCATCAGTGTTCTAAAACAAGTTATATGCGGCCGCATATGCGGCCGCATATAAGGATGCGGCCTTCGACCGCATGAGAATTAAGATATGCGGTAGAATTATGCGGTCGGCCGCATAATCGACTGCATAAATGTTATGCGACCGCATATGCGAATATGCGGTCGCATAATCGGTAACTAAAAAATCCCAACCCGTTAAGAAACACGACACGTTAAACATAAAAATCAGTTTTTTTATTTTAAAATACTTATGTTTGACATGCTTTTGATTTGGACGTAAAACTAAATAGTTATATTTTGTGTGTAAATTGCTTTAGACGTTAGATTTTAGTTATTTTATGTATTGATCGTCATAATGGTGCTGATGTTTTAGTATGAATTAATCCATATTTTTAAAAGCTAATATGATTTTTTTCCTTATTCCTATAATTCTTATTTTTTTTAATTTAATATACACAAACACATAAACTTATTGCTTAGTTATATACTAAATTATTCATTTTCGCGTAAACCGCGTAAACCGCATAATCGGCCGCGTAATCCGCTTATGCGCTATGCGCTTATAGACCGCGCGCATAATGAAACCGCCTTTTATAACACTGACTATCATTCATAACAATATGATCAATGTGCACAACTAGACACTGAAGTCGACTGTCGAATGAATACCGAGTGCTTTGAATGACGCTTTCTCTAGCCAGCATCTCAGACCACGTAACTAAATTTATCGACCCCATGAGTTGTAATTGTGCCCACAATTTTTGCATCTGCGCACATTTGTTACTTGTGTTTCCTGTGTATAGGGTTCTCTTGTCTGTGTGTGCGTTCATGCATGTGGGATAATGTAATTGAACTCTTGGAAACATGTTCCTGCTAAATTTTTCTGGTAAAATGATCTGTCATACCAGATTTCTTCCATATATGACTTAAATTTGACCTAATATTCTTTTGAAGATTCAAATCACTCCATGTTGACTTCTTATTCTTATTCTTATATTAAGAGAAGCGTTAAAGTGCATCATGTAATATTGTCCATTTGAATGTTTTATATTTTCCAGTCCAAAAGAGCTCAAAGACCAAGATCAGACGATGTTGATGCAGTTGGCAGGCTTCCAATCTTGAATGATACATACTATAGAGATCGTCTTTGTGAATTTGGTGCCATGTTTTCAATTGCAAATAAGGTGGACAGCATTCACAATATGCCTTGGATTGGTTTCCAGTCATGGCATGCTGTGGGAAGGAAGGTAAGAAGTTTTATGTGGTCTAACGCATGCTATGCACTTTTGTACATTAGCACTAGTTTACTATTTATTGCATTAATATTTTCTTATCCTGCTAGCATGAATAAATCCTTTCTTCAATTGAGTGTGTGATTCCTTGACATAACACTTTTAAAATAATTTCACAATTTTTTCGGTGATTTCCTGCCAAACTCTACCTTAATGTCTGGAATAAATCCCATCCAGAAATTAATTTTCATACGGAAAAATTATCTACTACTCGCATTGTATATGTATTATAGAATTTCTGCGCCAGCTCATCATATGACAAGTTTTGTTGGATCTCAGGTAATGTTAGTAGGAGAATCTATCTCTAAATTGAATTATTTGTGTGGGTACCAAGCCACACGCACACGTGTGCGCACGCACACGCACACTCTAGTCTGGACTTAATATGGCATGTACCCAGATACTTATCTAATTATACACAGTTGTATACAAAATATCTACAAATATGCTGTAGAATATCTGCATAATTTTCTTCAATAATTTGTTCATCTAATGCAAGTAGAATATATTGCAGATCCTGTCAAACTAATAGTGAATAGAACACCATAAGTTTTAGGGGAAGAGGAGATGAAGGACACATGAGATAACACCAATAATTGGATGCAAAATTGCTGGTGCACAGAAGAGATGAATTCATGATTCTGGATAGAACACCTACCGGAGATGAGAGCCCCTACTGAAGCTAACGGGATACAGAACGAATTATCTGATAAAATTGATCATGACATCTATGAATTAGGTAGAGCCCTAAAAAGGAATGTGACGGCGATGCGGAGGCTTCAAGACTTTAAGTCTAGGGTTTTGTGGTGACATTTTGGAAAGAAACATGAATATGGAAGATTTGGGAAAGAATAAGATGAACTATGGCTACGGATTGATAACTAAAAGGTAATTAAGGATAACTTTCGGGCCTATCACATGAAAGAATCACTCACACACTCTAGGCACATCACATGCACATAAATTCAAGAAGAAATTAAAGTTATATTGCAAACTTCTAATTCTAACAAGTCTCATAATTTTCAGTTATTTACTTCACTTTTTGTAACTATATTACAATGAAAGGCATACATACCTCATTATCGGAAAACAAAACTTGCAGCCTAAGAAAATTAATCCTACTATAATTTTAAAATTTACCTTTTCTGAATTTGGCATGAAAAAGTAAGGCATGAAAGGGACTCAATTTAAAACTCTAAATAAAAAAACTATACATTCTAATTTGATTCAAATTCATAACCAAATAAAAAGAACTAAATAAAAAGAAAACTATCAAAAGAAACAGAAACGTCCGAAACAACTAAACTTAAAAAGAAGATTCTAAACAAATTTTACTTTTCCTTCTTCGATCATACGTCCTCCATTGAGTAAAATTTGCTTAAATTCCTAAATTAATTTTCACATGCTTGTGGCTTGTTTCTCATCAAACCTCTCATGGTTGAAGAAACTCGACCTCGAGTTTTGACTAACACAATATGAAGACATTCAGACAATCATGTTAGGAGTATCGATCCAATAACATCAAAGATACGCATAGAAGAAGATATAACATCTGCTGGTTAGTAGGTGATGCATTGTCTGAAATAACATAGTCATTGTGCTCTAGATCAAGATCAACAAGTTGACCAGGTTGATCGAATTGCAGCTGAAACATGAAATTTGCCCAGGGCACCAATTGGGATTGTGACTTTGATTCAGAGTTTGCTTGGGGATTTATCTCCCCCTATGGTTCCAACTCAGCCTGGAAACTTGACTTGGGCTTGAATTTGAACTCAAGCTCTGGCTCAAACCTTAGCTCTTCGTGGAGCTTGAACTTATGATGTAATGCCAACTATAGCTCTAGTTGGGAATCTCATTAGGGTTCTGATGCTAGTTTTGGTTCTACAGGCTTTGAATTGGATCGTGGCTTTAGTTTATGGTCAGGTTGTTGACCGAGATTGAAATTTGACACTGGCTTCAAGTATGACACCCAGTAGTGAACAATGCACAAGGAGACGAAGATCATCTTGGTGTTACAAATCCAGTATAGACATGTTGTACGCAGACAACATACTAATACTAATGATATAGTCCCTTGGCTATCCATATAAAAAATGGTACTATGTTGGGTGTTAGCCAAGACTCGAGTTCTGGTTAAGGCTTTGATTATGGTTTTGTGTTCTGCGATGTTTGCATGTTTTGATGCGTATTTCAACAAGAAAATTTTGGAACATTTGGTTGATAATGTTCACTACATAGACCATTTATCTACAAGTTTGCCATTAAAATTTGAACAGATTACATTTTATTTGCAAGTTTGCCATTAAAAACTAGTAATGTGTAAATGAAATATTATAAGTTTGAACAAATTGCAAATTTGCCGTTAAAAACTTGAACACATTACAAGTTTGCTAAACATATTACATTTTATTTGCAATAATTTTAACTAATTTTAATGAAATATTCTCAAGTAATTTTTGGTAATAAAATTGATAATATGATTGCTAATTATTTTAATGTAGATTTACTACTTTTTAAATTTTATTGTTATTGTTCCGACTTTAATTGCTAATTGCTAATTCTTTTATTTAAATAATATTGTTGTTATTAATTTTTAATTGTTTATGTTAATAATTTTACATAACAAATATAATAGTTCTTAATTGTTAAAGTTAATAATTTTACTTAACTTATTTTAATGTTAAAACTTAATAATTCTTGATTTAATCACTGTTAAATAAATAATGTTAATTTTTATTTATTATCTGTAATTACAAATAATTGATTTAAATTACATTAGATATCAAATTTATATATTTTAAATGTCAATTAGTTATTAAAATAGTTTAATTTAATTAAAATATGTTATCTTTAGATATACTGTTATAAATAGTAATTAAGATATGTCTCGGAGAACTCCAAAGAAAAAACAGTTGGATATTGGGTGAGCTCCTGGTAAAATGATTGGAAACGATCATAAACATATAAGGTGCAACTACTGTCGAAAAAAGCATGGAGACGTGACTCGTTTTAAGGAACATTTGGCGGGAATTGCTAGAGATGTGATGACATATTCTGAAGCATTGAAAGAAGTGCTGACAGAGATTAAGGCACCCATATTTGTCAAGAGGAAAGAAAAGCAATTGTTAAAATTCGAGAATAAGAAAATTGAGGAAAAATTAGTGGCAAGGCCTAAAGACAAAAACTGAGATGTGGAAGACGAGGATAAAACCAAGGAGGATAGAGCTTTGAAGATCAATGAGAGCAAGTAGGTAGGAATTTGTCGAAAATGAAATAATACTTGCTAGTAGAAGAATTAGAGCAGGATCGTCTGGCCTAGACACATCGGATAGTCATGCTAAATCTATCAGCAGATCGTCTGGTTTGTTCCAATGCGGGTATGTTCATGTTGTCGAACCTATCGATAGACAGTCTGGTGTTCACAAATCTAGTGTTTATAGTGCCGACCCTTTACATTAATGATGAATGGCAAAACCCAGACAACTTTAAAGACTTTAATAATGGATGGCATGAAATATGTCAATATATTTCTAGGAAGAAGTGTAGCCAAATTTATGTAATTCAACCACATTTCATACTATGTGGTCAATAGTCCATACTACAAGACCAAATTGCATCTCTTTTGAATCGTACGTGCACTTTGGATGCATACGATTCAAAAAATTGCGAAAAAGAACCATTGTGTTGATTGGATCGGGCTTTTGCCCATTGTCCAAGATTCCACAGTCTCCCAGAGCATGGTTTGAGAGATTTAGTAGGGCTATGGTAGAGATTGGATATTGGTGGTGCCACGCAGACTAATCTGGTATTCATTTAGCTAGGGAGGGGGATATGGTTCTGATCAAATGGAGGCGGAGGCGGTAAAAGCCCATTTTTTATCCAACCCACACACTCTTTCTTTCTCCTTTTCTTTTGTCTTTTCTTTTTTTGCAGCCTGATGTCCGGTCGGTTGGCTTTGCCCGTTCGCTCAGCCCATCAGCTACCTAAAAGACCCCCACCCACTCCCCTCGCGTGCCTAGCACGTGCCCCTCGCTCTCTCGATCGCTCTTTCTCACGATCTCTTTGAGGTGGCGACGAACCGACTCGGTCTCTCTATCCTTTTCTCGAGCTTCATTTGACAAGAAAAAAAAAGAAACGCAGTAACTCGAGGCCCCTCTCCCTCTATCCACCTCACGAACACGTGTCATGGTCTCACCATCTCTCCTCATCTTAATTTCTTGTGGTTTTGACATGAAGCCCCATCTTTCCGACAGAAATATATTCGTGGCAAATACATGACTTCCCTGAGCCTCACATGTCTTTTTCCCATCTATAAATCTCAAATGAGCTTAGGATTTTTGGATTTCAAACTTTTCAAAAGAAATTTCAAATTCTCTCTTTGAGTTGGGATTTGGCATACGATTTTCATCTTCTTCCCTTGCTGAGTAGCTGCTGGATCATAGACTCGGGTATCTCTGGGGCTTGGCTGTGACCCCCCGTTGTCGCCCCTTGCCTTGGCCGTGACTATCTCACCATGGCCAGGACTGATTGGGGGTTTTCCCCAAGCCGTGACCTGGGCAATTTTTCCTAAGCCGAGACTGTTCCACCCACGACAAAGCTCGGATTCACCGTCGGTCTTCAATTTTTGGTAATTATTTTAATTCTTGAATTTTGGTTTTTAATATTTTTAATTTGCTCGCAATGATGATTCTGAGCAAGATTCGGGTATCGTCGGGGCTTGGCTGCGACCTCCGATGTCGCCCCTCGCCTTGGTCGTGACTGTCCTGCCTTGCCGTGACTGATTGGGTGTTTTCCCAAGCAGCGACCTGTCTTGGGCAATTTTGCACTCTGTCGTGACTTACCTTGGGGATTTTCCTTCTGCTAACCCTTGTCGTGTCATTCCCTTGTCCCTACCGTGACTGTCTTAGGCCCTAAGCCTTTAGCCGTGACCTGCTATTGGGGTTGCCCCTTGTCGTGATTGTTTTGGGTGCTTGGTGTTGGTGTTATTTGTGGTGGCATTTGTTGTTGGTTTTATTTGGTGATTGGTTGATTGGTGATGCTATAGTGTTGGTTTGCTATTTTTGATGACATGGTGGTGGCCATAAGTTGGTGTACGATGTCCACGTTAAAGTTGGAACTGGGCTTTGCCTGTTGTGTCGAAATTAACCCTATGATTGTTAATAAGGGTTTGGCCATATGAGGTTGTTGACCATAGGTTTACAGCCTGATGGATTATAAGGCTTACTGTTTGTTGGATCATAGTTTGCTGCATATTGGATCATCAATTACTGAGCGAAGGATTATATATAAAACCATGAACACATGATTACGATCCTTAGAATGATCGATGATGAGAATCTTCTGAGATACTACAGTTGTCCCTCCCCATTGTCATTTCCCCTATATTTTTAAATTACAACACTATTCGCTACTTGACATTCAGGTTAGCTTGAATTTACTTCTGTTTAGATTTAGATTTCTAGCGTGCTTAGAATGTTTACTTGTTACCTATCGCATATGTGCTCCATGATATAAGTTTAAATTAGTATAATTCTTGTGTGCTCCATGTTATATGTTTAAACTAGTGTATGTTAAATGTGTCATTGTTTCCATTGCTACATGTCACATGTTTCTGTCTTTAATAACTATAGCACATATTGCCATGGCATTGAAAATATTGATATGTTGAGTGTGCTTTGAGAACCTAATGGAATTGGAATATATTGTTATTATCCTGTTGAAACACACTAACACACTGTTAAAAAATAACTTGATGGATAGAATCTTGAAAATATGATTGTATCTGCAATGACATAGCACACCAACATATAAACTAATTTCGATGTGACTCTAAACCTAACCAAAAGCTTACTTCCTATATCATGTTTTAAATAAGTAAATATTACAAACTTAGAACTACACATGGACTATCTCCCCGAGACACTGAGAGATGTACACTTGACATAGACTTGGCACTTCAGACTCACTGGATTTTAGGATAACTCATATTAATGAGAGTGCAGGAGCGGTTGGATCCATGCTTCTATTGACATGACTACATCATGTGTTTCGATCGAGTCACATCATGAATCCGATGGACCCCTATTGACACCGTCAGACTTAACTGTTGAGTCCAATCATGTTACTCATTTGAACTCATGGCCCTTATGTTCCTCTTTTGAGCCTGGCCCTGGTTACGCCCTCTGGTACGAGGTGGACTCCTTGTTGTTTACTATACTCTCCAAAATGATTTACAGCCTAAGATTGGCATAACTGGCATAACTGACAGAATCATAATAAAACAACTATAAACTAGTGAATACATGTCTTACTTTTCAGTTTCTGCATGTCAGATAGTATTGACTATCATGCTACTAGTTTTCAGTTACCGTTTGCTAGTTAGTTTTATTTATACTCACATAAATGTTTAAATTTCAAAGTTCTAGAATTACTGTGATTTACCTGGCGGTTCTTCCTTTTGTTGCATTGTCATGTGTTGAGACAGAGACAGAGGAGGCATCGGTGTTTGACGAGACAGACTTTGCGGTGGAGACAACCGATTTCTGATCTTGAGGTAGCGAATGTATACATGTTGTGTCTTTTAGATGTATTTTGTTAGTATGATGATAATATAATGTATACAACTTTGTAAACTCGCAAACATATATGAATGAAATTTTCGTTAAGCATTTTGATGCATCTCTGTTCGTGTTCGTGGTCTAGATTGTTTTCACGCGTTAACTGTAAGACCAATCACTCCTTGTGAAACATGCTGCGACCCCGTGTTGCGGGGCATGCCATGTTTTTTGGTAGCCCATCACAACCAATCTCGTGAACAGTTTAGAAAGAGTAGGGTGCATCATGAAAGAAATGCTTAATTAGAATACATTGCCTTGTGAATGCAGGTGCATGCAAGTTTACAATCGCCGTAAGCACACCACAAAGATGACATAGAACACTTCTAGTTCTGGTTCGGATAACCTGATGGTACATCAGATCTCGGACCAGTCTCTACAGGAACTCGTTCAGGCTCTACGAACGAGTCTAAGCAGGATAAAGGGATACATGATAAAGGGATACATCTGTTTCGGGCCCAATTGCTCTTTTTTCCTCGGAATCTTATAAAAGTCATGATCTCTTCAACTGCCAAATAAAATAGTACGTGTGCCTAGCTTGTTTCACATCACACTCCCATTCACACTCATGGTGTATTTATTTTGAGTTTGAATGCTAGATTAGTGATGATCCATCCAGATTAGAGGACCTGACCTTTGATGCATTGTTAGACTTGGAATAGAAATAAGAGAGTTTCATGTTTAGTTAAATAGCTTAGGATAAAATGTTGGTTGGAACCCTCTAACCCCAAAAGCTTAAGTTAAATGCACTACTTTTATTTTATGTTTTTTAATCTTATAGATCATAATTTTGGCTGAAACGCTCTGACGTAAAAACTTAAGCTGTTATGTGTAGCTGTTATGTATAGGTCTAACTTCAATTTTATGTTCAATTTTTTTATTATTTCTGACGAGAATTATTTTTCTCGGTAGTTGATTTGTGGGATAGGAAAATAGACAAGAAGAGTCTTTATCCCGTTCTTTGAGTTTATGTTTAGCTAGTATATGCAAAATTGTGAATTTAGCTACTTTCCTTGGAGCATCACTTTTACAACATAGATTTCTGGATGTTGAGAAATGGTATACCAAAAGAAAGGGGTTGCAGTTTATGACGCATTATCAAGTCACAAACGATAGATGTACATATGTGGAACATACATAGACATTTTGAGTCACAAATGATAGCTATACATATGCGGAACATACATATGTCAGGTGTTCATATTACACATTACATATATAAGTCATGATAACTGAAGTGCAACAGTATGTACATGCAATTAATAAACATGCCAAGCAGTTCTGAATAAGAAAAAAGGGAGAAGGAGAAAAAGAAGGGGAAATAAGGAGAAATAAGAGAGATGCGAAAGAGGGGGAAAAGGTAACATCATATGTACATGCAGCAGTGACATCGAGCAAAAGAAGAGAAAAGGATATGAATTTAATAAATTTTAGATAATTTCATGTAATTGTTTTGTAAAAATATAGATTTTTTTAAATTACCCAAAGAAAGTCTCTTTGGCATTGAGTTCTGCTACGACCCTACTTTCAATGGCCCTAAACGTCGCCCTTCTCTCTCTCACGGCTGCATTCTTGTTAATCTTTTTTATCTGCCTTCTATTATTGGTAAAAGAGAACATTAGGTATATTTAGGTTTAGGTTCCAATCTGCATCTAAATCTGCTTTAACTTAAAGAAAAAAAAAAGGTCGGTGTTTACTGATATTGGACTGATACGAGTCAGACCAATATATCAGCTGGTATGCCCAATATCAGCTGATATTGGCCTCCAAAGATATCAATGTTTTTTTTCCGTTGTATCGTATTGTTTGAGGGGGATTACCGATACGGTGGCCATATGGGCTGATATTAAAACTGTGTCAATCATCGGGTTAGTGTACCCCATACTGATGCTTAATAACATCTCAAATCACCTGATATTTGGCTTACACATTTTATGTATGCATGAATTTTTTTTTCTTTTTCAGCAGAATGGTGCGACAATAAAACCCAATGACAACTGTGACTTTTCCTACCATTATTTCATGGTTATTATATTATCCACTTCATTAATTAAACATTTCATTGTTATTGATATATTTGGGTCAGTCCATATATGTTCATGGGAAAAAGGTTGTGTATGGTAGCGAGCTTTTGAGAATATTACAGTGTTCTCAAAGTGTGCATGGTTTTGGTTCCTTAGTTTTGACCTTTGTCCGATCTATTACTTGAATGCTAAAGTGGTTTCCTACTGAAGCAATTGCTAATTGGTGTGCGCAATAGGTCTCACTGTCTATCTCCGCTGAAGAAGTTTTGGAACAAACTGCACAAGAAAAATTTGCAGGAGATGTAATTTTTTTCTGGTCGCCAATGGACCAGCAGGATGAGGGGAAAAGTAAAACATTTGACTTTTGGTCAATGTGTGACAACTTAAATGCTGGGCATTGCAGGTATGCTTTCTAATTTTCTTTTACAACATGATTTTTTACACTAGTTGTCTTGTATTTGATAATGCTACTGCACATACATACATATACATAGACAGTAATAATAATACAATGAGATGGTGAGATGTGGTCCTTATTGTAAAATGGCTTAATTGGTTTACCCAATCGACCTAATTGATGATTGACACCGTCCATCTAAGTTAACGTGTCAATAAAACTATACCTTAAAATTTACATTTTGTTTAGAAAGCTCAAAACAATCTGAACTTCGATACATGAAGACTTCTGACAAGTATATCAAGATGTACGGATCCAATCGTCAATTCGGATAATAGGTTGGGCCATCATCTTACCATCTCATTGTGTCTGTTTTCTATACACACATGCATGCACACACATGTGCATGTATACATACATACATATTAAGTAGCACAAACACGGAAACTAAACCTGGATACGGTTAGACACGGATATCGAGACAGTAAATTCTTAAAAAGTAAGACATGGACACGCTGATATAACAATGCATGTGTGCACTTGTCTATATAATTTACATCGAAACTCATAAGGATTAAGATGCACTTTATTAAAAAAGAAGATGAAAAATATAAATTTCAATAATAAAAGTCACAATTTCCAGTCAAGTAACAGGTTCAATCAAAAAAGACAAAAACTAATCGATACGTAATCTAATTGGAGTGATTTTAAGCTTTATTAACATAATGGTTAAGATATCAAACACACACTCACACTCACACAAGTTGACTAGGTTTCATTCGAATAGACCGAAAAGACCAAACATACGGGTCTATTCAAGTTAATTTTAAAATTAGACAAATGAAAGATACGTTTCTTTAGATGTGATCTAACTTGTTTAAGCTACATACAATTTGAACATGTTTTACTCATGCTGACCATGTTTTACCCATGCATGAAGTGGTTGTAAATTAATCAATTTTATGACTATTTTGAAACATTAATTTATAACTACGTGATGTATGTGGTAATATGTCTAAATTATTTGAAATTTTGTCTGTAATTTTAACATGTTTTACTCATGCATCAAGTGATTGTAAGTTAATCACTTTTATGACTATTTTGAAATATTGATTTTGCAACTGCTTAATGTATGTGTAAAAAATGTCTAATTCATTTGAAATTTTATTTGTAAGTAGTTTAAACATGTTAAATCGTATTCAATGGAACAGATTTACCATTTATGTTATCTAATTTTAAAGATGACGTGGATGTATCAACATATTTGGTCCATCCAAATAGAACATAGTCACAACACATATTACATAAAGAGACGTCGCTTTAATGTGTCCGACATGTGATCTTAAATTTTATTTAAAGTGGACACTGATCAAAGACGTAATTTTTTGTTTTTTTAAAGTTGAGTACATATTCAGAGTGTTTGATGTATGTCAGGTAAGTGTGGTATCTGACACGGGTCTAATATGGACACATTGTCCATTTTAAATTTCTATGCTTTAGAGCATGCATATACTCACACATACATACATGTTTGTAAATATGTATATGCATACAAATAATATATATGCATATACTTACATCCATATATCTACATTGAGAAAAATGGAAAACGCTAGCTTAGTCGAAAACCCCTTGCAAATAGTTGTCAAAAACTCTACTCCAATTATTTGATGATTGATACCATTTATTTTGATGTTTATATTCTATAATCTTAATACGCTAACGATCTAGTGAAACTCTAGGTGTTTTGCTCTTTCATCTTGTCATTTCAAAGAATTCTACTATTGCAAGATTGTAAAATTTATAATGTGTGGATGAACGATCAAAACCATTTTGGCCACTAGATATTTGGTGTTTGAGGTTTAGAATGTGAAAGTCAAAATAAACAGTGCCGATTATCCAAAAAAATGTTTAAAGAGTGAATTTTTTGACAGCTACCCAGGATGGGTTTTCTGATAGGCTAGCTGATGTCCATACTGCTCATATACATATATCTATGCATATGCATATGCATACATATATATTCATATACATACATACATACACGTGTGTGTGTGTGTTCGTGTATACATATATGTATAAATATCCATACACATACATACATATATGTATGTACTCACACATATCTCTACGTGCACACACATATGCTGATGCGATTAAGGCTTTTTGTGGGGATTAAAGGTAGGATTTTTGTTGGTTGTGGACTTCCTACGCTAGGGTTTATAATGCGAAGAACCGAGAAATAACGCTAAATAATCCCTAGAACAAAATAGATCTAAGCTAGATAATAATTAATTAACTAAAGAATTAAACTAGAGCTAATTACCTTTTCTCAATTCTTCAATGAAGTCCAACCTAGGGCCGGCCGTCCCCTTTATTAGGGGAGGGGTTAATAAATGTCTATTTACCCTCTTGCCCTCCCCACTTATGAATAATCACAAGTTTGGGACCGGGTCCGCGGTGGACCCAAGTCACCGTCTCCGATGGTAGACCAGAATAACCTCCTGAGCCGGCCCCTCCTCTTGCCTAGCCGCCGCAGCCGCATCATTACTCCCCCCAAAAGTGCCACCTTGTCCTCAAGGTGGAAGTCTGGAAACTGGTTGCGAATCACTGAAGCGGCCTCCCAAGTAGCATCGTGGTCGGGAAGGCCCCGCCAACGAATCCGGACCTCCTGAATCCCGCCTGCGGTCTGCCGGATCCCCGTCAACTCCTGAGGCTCCAGAAGCACCTCCATGTCATCTGTCAGAGTGGGTGGGAGAGTGGGTGACAGAGTGTGATTCTCGATGGCTCGTCGTAACTGCGAAATGTGGAACACCGGGTGAATGGTTGAAGTGGCGGGCAACTGCAGTCTATAGGCCACTTTCCCGATCTGAGCGGTCACCTCGAAAGGCCCATAATAGCGGGCTGCTAGCTTCTCATTGCTCCGACGGGCTAAGGTCCTCTGCCTGTAAGGTCGAAGCTTCAGGTACACACGGTCCCCAACCTCAAAGTGCTCATCCCGTCGGTGTGCATCAGCCTTGGTCTTCATGATCTGCTGGGCTCTCAACAAGTGTTTCTTCAGCTCCTCCAGGTATTTATCACTCTCAGTCAAATGCTCCTCGACCTGGGACACTGGCGTGGCTCCTCTGCTGTAATGTATCAACTGTGGCGGGTCACGGCCATATAGGATCCGAAATAGGGTGCTCTGTGCTGCCGAATGGTACGAGGTGTTGTACCAATATTCTGCCCACGCCAACCACCTGGCCCACTGCTTCGGTGCCTCTGAAGCGAAGCACCTCAGATATGTCTCCACACTCCTATTCACCGCCTCCGTCTGTCCATCTGTCTGGGGGTGATAGACAGTGCTCCTCCGTAATTTGGTCTCCTGCACATTAAATAACTCCTGCCAGAAGCTGCTAATGAACACTTTGTCCCGATCTGACACTATAGAGCCTGGAAACCCGTGCAGGCGAACCACCTCCCTCATGAAAGCTGCTGCCACTGTAACTGCAGTGTACAGGTGTTTGAGGGGTATGAAATGGGCGTACTTGCTGAGCCGATCGACCACTACTAGTATAGAACTGTAACCCTCTGATCGCGGCAACCCCTCAATGAAGTCCATACTAATATCCTCCCAGACTCTCTCTGGCAAGGCTAATGGCTGTAAAAGACCTGCTGGTGCCATTGCCATATATTTGTGACGCTGGCACACGTCACACTCCGCTATCCGCTGGGCAATGTCTTTCTTCATCCCGGGCCAGTATAGCTCCCTCGCCATCCGCCTATAAGTCTGCTGTACTCCGGAGTGTCCGCCGATGGCGCTGCCGTGGAACTCCTGAAAGATCATGGGAATGTGGGCGGACCCCCTGGGAATCACTAGCCTGCCGTGGTATAGCAGCCTCTGTCCCTCCATGCTGTATCCCTGAAAGTCAGCGACCCCTGCTGCAGTGCCTCACGGATCCTCGCCAGATCTGCATCAGACTCAATCTCTCTACTCAAGGGCTCCCAATCCAAGAGGACTGGTGCTGAAATGGCTGCTACCTCTGCAATCTCCTCGCGGCGTGACAAGGCGTCAGCCGTCTTGTTCTCCAGGCCTGGGCGGTATTGTATCTCGAATGTAAAATGCACCAGCTAGGAGAGCCACCTCTGGTGCTCCTCGGTGACCATGCGCTGCTCCAATACATATCTCAAACTCCGCTGGTCGGTCCGCAATATGAACTTCCTATCCAACAAGTAGGGCCGCCATTTCTGAATGGCTAGTACAATCGTCATCAACTCCCTTTCATAAACTGACTTCAGCCTCGCCCTTGCTGACAGAGTCTGGCTGAAGAAAGCAATCGGCCTCTGGTCCTGCATCAACACTGCCCCCAAGCCATACCCTGATGCGTCGGTGTCTATCACAAATGGTCTGCTGAAATCTGGGAGTGCTAAAACTGGCACCGATGTCATCGCCTGCTTCAGGGCCTCGAACGCCCTGGTAGCCTCCTCGCTCCAATGGAAGTTGTCCTTCTTAAGTTGCTCGGTGAGAGGCCAAGCAATCGTGCTATATCCCTGGACAAATTTCCTGTAATAACCAGTCAAACCCAAGAAGCCTCGCAGTCCCCGTAAAGTGGATGGCACCGGTCAGTCTAGCATAGCTGCAATCTTGGTCCTGTCGGCTGCAACTCCCTCTGCTGACACCACGTGTCCTAAGCAGTGTAGTCAAGGCGCAAGGCGCAAGGCAAGGCGCACAGGTCCTTTGGAGCCTGAGGCGCAAGGCGCACTTAAGGCGCGGGCTTTTTTGAAAAGGCGCACAGTATATAAAAATTGGATATATAACCCCGAAGAGGTATGATATTTCAGAAATAAATTTGCATAGGAACTAGAATTAATCATGATTAAAACATCAAAATATCAAATCAAATTTTATTCACAGTTCATTGATTCCAATATGCTTATTTTGGGTTCTATTGGTGGAGACAAGAAGATAAATCGCTTTTCTTTTCTTGGGTTCTCTGGCAGCCACACATGGGATATGGTACAGTTGGTGCTCATGTCGATTTTACATAACTGTGAATGGAATTGAGTGTTTTAAAACAAAGGAAAGATTCAACATTTATTTGTGCTATTAGTGGGACCATAATTAAGCAAATCAGGGTTAATCCTGGTTCTAAGTAGGCGAGCACAGAAAACTTGTCTGTGCACATCCACAAATATATATTGCTCATAAGAAAAATAAATTCAATTTTATTATTGATTTGTATATCCAAGATCTGCTTGCAAAAACAAATGAAAACTAGCTGCTGAGAAGTTAAAATTACCTTTGTCACAAGTCACAACTGAACAAACTCAAAGAGAACTAGAAGCAAAGAAATAAAAATGCTTGACTCAAAATTGGACCAGTTTTCTTGTCAATGAAATGATGTTGGTTTTTACATCAACCTGGTATGCATGTTGGGTTGATGTATGCATGTTGGAATAATATGATATTATGCCAACACAAATATAAAAAACTCATGTCCATTTATCAATGACCTGTTCCATTTTCCCGTGCACCTACTTCTAGAATATGCAAAATAAAATATGGAAAAGGAAATTAGAGAAGATAATGGCAACACAATAGAAGACAGCCAAAATATAGATCATTTTGCCCCCCAGAAATGGGCAGATTCCATCTCCTTTTCCAGTTTAGAATATCCCATTCTCATTTGATTACTACCTTTCAAGCACATGTATTTTTAAATAAAGGCCGGTGATTCAAAATTTGTCGTAATGTAAAAAGGGATCAGGCATGAGATGCTGAAAAATAAGCACATGCAAACGAAATTACACAGACCTGGATAATGGGTGCGCTTGAACAAACCGGGCATTGGTGATAATTTGGGTTTCAAAAAAAACAGAAAGAAGAAATTAACGGGAAAAAACAGTACGAAAAAAATTAGAAACTCACCTGGGTTACTCCTGGTTGCACGAGAGAGAGAGACGGCGAGAGGGAGACGGCTGGTTGCACGAGAGAGAGACGGCGAGAGGGAGACGGCGCGAGAGACAGGGAGAGCTAGGGCCCAGCGTTTGTTGCACGAGAGAGAGACGCGAGAGAGAGAGAGAGAGAGACGCGAGAGAGAGAGAGACGCGAACGCTTCTGTTCGGACTTCGGAGCGTCGATTGGGGATTTTTGGGCGGCTGGTTGGGTGTCTAGGGTTGTAATGTTGAAGGGTGTGGGCTTATGCAACAAATTAGAGGAGAAATGGGCCTAGAATTTGTGGACTTTTGATTTGTGGGCCCAAAAAATTAGAAGATGTAAAAAAAGGCAGAAAAATGAGAAGGCGCGCGCCTTGGGTCGCCTCGCCTTGGGTCCAAGGCGCGCGCCTTGACGCGCCTTGGCTCGCCTTCAAAAAAGATGTAGCCTGGCCTTAGGCGAGGCGTGATAGGTGCGCCTTGCGCCTTGGTGCGCCTCAGGCGCGCGCCTCAGTGCGCCTTAACTACACTGGTCCTAAGTACTCCACCTGTGGCTGGCCAAACAGACACTTCTTCTTGTTCGCATAGAGCTGCTGCTCCTGTAGCTCATGCAACACCGCCCGCAGATGCCCCACATGCTCCTCCATACTCCGGCTGTACACCAAAATGTCATCAAAGAAGACCAGCACAAATCTCCTCAGAAAAGGTCGGAAAACCTTGTTCATCAAGGCCTGGAATGTCGCCGGTGCATTCGTCAGGCCGAAGGGCATGACTAGGAACTCATAATGCCCCTCGTGGGTCCTGAAAGCAGTCTTTGGCACGTCGGCCGCCCTCATCCGTATCTGATGGTAACCCGACTTAAGATCAATCTTTGAAAAATATGATGCCCCGTGGAGTTCATCCAGTAGCTCATCAATCACAGGAATAGGAAATTTATCTGCTACTGTCTTCTTATTCAGGGCCCTGTATTCCACACAGAATCTCCAGCTGCCATCCTTCTTCTTCACCAACAACACCGGGCTAAAGAAAGGGCTAGTGCTCGGTTGAATCACCCCTGCCTGCAGCATCTCCTCCACCAGCCTCTCAATCTCGTCCTTCTGTACCTGGGGGTACCTGTAGGGTCGCACACTGATGGGGGACACGCCCTCCCTCAACACGATGGCGTGCTCATGATCTCTGTGTGGTGGCAGCCCCTGCGGTGTCTGGAAGACCTCCTCAAACTGGGACAACAGCTGCTCTACCTCCGGTGCTACTGCCTGTGTGGGGGTCCTCACTCCGTACTGTCGCGGTCACAGCCTGTAGCTCCACCAAGAAGCCTCCCCCTGCTGTGTGGATCGCCCTGGATATGGCCTTATAAGACACCAAGGAACGGCAGAGACTGGGGTCCCCCTGCAAGACCACTGTCCTCCCCCCATGTTGATACTCCATCCTTAACATCTTCCAATTCGTCTTAGTCTCTCCGAGGGTCTGCAACCATTTCATCCCCAGGATGACATCTGTACTCCCTAGCTCCTAGGGCAGGAAATCGGCGATGATCTACTCTCCCTAAATCGCCACAACCACCCCGCGGCAGACACCAGTGCTGTGTGTCACCTGTCCCGTGCCAAGCATCACTCCATACCGCCCAGTGCCACTCATCTGCAAGCCCTGTGCCTCCGCCAGTCTGCTGGAAATGAAGTTGTGGGTGGCCCCACTGTCGATCAATACTATCACCTCCTGGCTACCCACCTGTCCCACCAATTTCATGGTGTGGTTCGGCGTGAACCCCACCACGGAATTTAGGGACACCTCTGCAAGGTCCAAGTGCTGATGCTCCATCTCATCATCATCCTCTCCTGCCACTAGGGTGATAACCTCGTCCTCTCCCTCCTCGCCAGCTATCAGTATCTGGAGAGTCCGAGCAGCGCAGCGGTGTCCGGGGGTGAACTTCTCATCACATCTGAAGCACAGCCCCTTCAACCGCTTCTCCCGTATCTCTGTATCGGTTATCCTCCGCACCTGCCCCCCACCGCGGGGCTCCTGCCTCCTATCTGTACCGCTCCCAGCTGCGGCGGTCACCCCCGGCCCGGTGTGGTCCCTGTAGTAGGTGCCGTCCTCTGCCCTGCAGTAGCATCCTGACTCTTGAAAGTGGCACCTCCCCACGCCCCCGGGCCCTCCGCTCTGTCTCCTGGTGATCCTCCACCTTCCTGGCCAGTGTCATCATCCCGCGCAAACCAACGGGCTCGAACTGCCTCAGCCCCGACCTCACCGTGGGCTTCAGCCCCTTCATGAAACAGCCCTCCAGCGACTCCTCAGAAACTCCCCGAACTCGGTGGCAGCGCGACTCGAATTTCTTGATATAATCACCCACGCTCCCCTCCTGCTTCAGCGAGTACAGTCTCTCGAACACGCCACCAGCCTGTCCTCCTCCAAACCGCTCCGTCAGGAGCATCGTAAACTCAGCACAGGTCTGAAAAGGCTGCTGCTGATCTGTCCAGCGAAACCAGCCCAAAGCCTCTCCCTCCAGGCAAACCCCTATCGCCCGAAGCCACTCCTCTCCTGGGACAGAGGACACCTCCAAGTACCTCTCCACCCGGTACATCCAGTCATCTGGGTCTCCCCCCTCAAAAACATGCCCCTCCAGCTTCCTCAGACGCCTCTCGCCAGCGAATCCTCCTCTCTCCTGTGGCTGGAAACCTCCCCTGTGCTGGTATCCCTGTCGCCTGTCTGGAACATAAGCCTCAGCTCGATCACGGTAGACTCCCCCTGCTCCATGCCCCTGCCGGTCTCCCTGAAGGTGTCCAAACTCCGCCTGGTGGCCTCCCGGGGGTCCTGATATGCTCTCCAATCTCCCGTAACTCCTCCAAAGGGTGGGGGCTGAGTCGACGGGCCCCATGTGATCTGGTGGTGCCCTCCACCCTGCTGAAATTCTCCGCCCGGTTCCCAAATGGCTGAAAACCTCCAAACTGTGCTCCTCGGACCTCGGGCGGGGCCCCTGTGGGCCCGGAAATCCTCGAACCAGGCTGTCGGGCCTCCTGGGGGGTCGGTGGCCCCCAGAGGTCCGGCGGACCTCGGGTCCCCCACCTGGGGTCGGCCGAGGCCCCCCAGGCCGCCGCCGTGGGCGGCCGGCCCTGAAAATGGGCTGGCGGGCCCCAGGTGGCGGCGCCTGGGCCCGCCGAGGCCGCATGGGGGGCGGCAGGTGCGGCCACCCCTCCCAGGGGCCTGGCGGCCCCCGTCGCTCCTCTGGGGGTTCGCCGGGCCCCCCAGAGGCCCCTGGGGCGTCGGCGGCCACCCCCAGGGCTGCCGGTTGGCCGGGGTCTCCCCCCGGTCCCCTTGTCGTCGTGGCGCGGCGGCGCGTGATTTTGGTGAGTTCCCCACGCATGTTCTCCTTTATTGAAGCCCCCGTCTTCGTCTAGATCCGGATCATCTTCAAAAAATTTGCTTTTTCCCCTTGTCCTTCGCCAAAGGTGGCTCCTTTTTGCTTGGATCCGCCTTTGGTACAAGGTGAGCGGTCAACGCCGCTATAGCCTCCGTCAATTCCGCAAGTTTGGCCTCCCTTTTCCCATGATTTTCCTTCATCTTGGCCTCCGTTTTCTCTTGATTCTCTTTCATCTCCTTCCGGATCTCCGCGGCTATCTCCGCATCTTCTTTCCTTAGATCGATGAAACCCTTGCTGATTTGGGCTTCAATCCTCTCAACTTTTCCTTCCAAGACTTCAATCCGCTCCGTGGCTCGCGTGTTCGCCATGGATCAACCGCTTTGATACCAATTTGATGCGATTAGGGCTTTTTGTGGGGATTAAAGGTAGGATTTTTGTTGGTTGTGGACTTCCTACGCTAGGGTTTATAATGCGAAGAACCGAGAAATAACGCTAAATAATCCCTAGAACAAAATAGATCTAAGCTAGATAATAATTAATTAACTAAAGAATTAAACTAGAGCTAATTACCTTTTCTCAATTCTTCGATGAAGTCCAACCTAGGGCCGGCCGGCCCCTTTATTGGGGGAGGGGTTAATAAATGTCTATTTACCCTCTTGCCCTCCCCACTTATGAATAATCACAAGTTTGGGACCGGGTCCGCGGTGGACCCAAGTCGCCGTCTCCGATGGTAGACCCGAATAACCTCCTGAGCCGGCCCCTCCTCTTGCCTAGCCGCCGCAGCCGCATCATATGCATGCATACATTTTTAGTTAATATATATGCATATGTACACACATATTTAGACATACATATATAAATTTATGCACAAAATAATGAGTATTATATGATATGTGAGATTTATCTCATAATGATTACGTGATGCATTCTTCGTCACAAAGGGCATGTGGAATAAAAAGTACACCACATGTGAGCCTTTGCACTATGTGAAAGAATATATCATGTCATTATATATATTAAAGATTTCTAATATCATATGATACTCATTATATATATATGGGTATATATATATATGGGTATATATATATAGAGGGATCTTCAAATGCGAAAAAAGGGCTTTTCGCACCGTGCGAAAACAATTTTTTTATTTTTTTGAAATTTTTTTTTCAAAAATTCTTTTTTTGATGTTTAATCCATACAATTATATACCCCAGGAAAAATAATGGGTGAACCCGTTGGGCATTAGAGCACCCATCCACCCGTTACAAATTTAACGGTCTCAAAACGTGCGAATTTGATGAAATGCCTTGATCGAAGGCCAAATGGCATTATTTCTCAACCATTATTTTTTGAGGGGGGTATAACAACATATAATGAGGGTGGAAAAAAGAATTTTTGAAAAAAAAATTTCAAAAAAAAACTAAAAACATTTTCGCACGGTGCGAAATGTTTGCATTTGAAAATTTTCATATATATATATATATATATATATATATATATATATATATATATATATATATATATGAGGAGGGATCAAATGACCCCCAAAAATAACCCCCAAAAATGACCCCCTATCAACCTAATCCCATGTGGAAACCGTTAAATTTGGGTCGGATGGATGAACGGGCAAAACACATGGGATCGGGTTGAAAATTGATGGGTAAGGTATTTAGAGGGTGGAGATCAAGATGAACGGTTCGGATCTTCCGAAAAAATGGGGGGCATAGGATATTTGATAGGGGGTCATTTTTGGGGGTTATTTTTGGGGGTCATTTGATCCCTCCTCTATCTATTATACATTTGACAACGTTTTTTGAATTCTAGGGCTGACTAGGACAAGATAAAGAGTGGCTGAGATTTGATCTTGGTAAATCAATGGTTGAGATTGGATTTTGTGAAAATTTTAGTGGGAAAACTTAAATTTTGGTGGGAAAAGTGACTTGGGAACCAAAACTTTGAAATTAGAAGTGTCTTGAAAAGATTGTGGAGATTAATTTTGGGGGAAAAGTGACTTGGGAACCTAAACTTTGAAATTAGAAGTGTCTTGGGAAAGACTGTGGAGATTAAATTTGGGGGGGAAGTGCCTTGGAAACCTAAACTTTGAAATTAAAAGTCTCTTGGGAAAGATTGTGGAGAATCATTATCCATTAAA
The DNA here is from genome assembly GCA_030789695.1 of Scilla litardierei. Lineage (NCBI taxonomy): Eukaryota > Viridiplantae > Streptophyta > Magnoliopsida > Asparagales > Asparagaceae > Scilla > Scilla litardierei. The sequence goes on along the minus strand of CM061138.1, from coordinate 47,734,547 downwards.
TTAAAAATTTTAGTTAAAACAATTTAGCGGAACAATAAATTAGCGTAAAAATAACCTGAGGTTTGTTGTTACGCGCCGAAGGCGCCCGCTAAATTTTTTTACGCTAATTTGTTATTCTGCGTCAAAGCCGCTAAATTTTTTTACCCTAATTTGTTGTTCCACGCCAAAGCCGCGGGAGCCAAATTTGTTCTTCGGCGCCGAATTTTTTGTTTCGCGCCGAAGGCGCCCGCTAAAATTTTTAACGCTAATTTGTTGTTCCGTGCCAAAGCCGCTAAATATTTTTACGCTAATTTGTTGTTCCACGAAAAAGCCGCGGCGTCAAATTTGTTCTTCGACGCTGAATTTGTTGTTCTACGCCGAATGCGCCTGCGCCGAATTTGTTGTTCCGCGCCGAAGGCACCGCGCCGCTAAATATTTTTACGCTAATTTGTTCTTTTAAATTTTAGCTGTGGAAATAATTTTTTGGAGAACAAAGATTTTACAGTGAAAATGTTATATGCCCGCGGGCATGAAAATTTTCAAATGCAAACATCTTGCACGGAAAATTCCAAGCGGAAATATTTTTAATATTTTTGATTTTTTCAAATTTTTTCCACATTCACTTCATGTAGTTATACACCCTTAAAAAATAATGGTTGAAAAATAATGTGATTTGGCATTCGATCAAAGTATTACAAAAAGTTCTATTGTTTTGAAACAATTAAATTTTGTAACGGGTGGATCGGTGCTCAAATCCCCTTAGGGTTCAGCCATTATTTTCCCTGGAATATATAGTGTATGGATTAAACATCAAAAAAAATTTGTAAAAAAATATATATTGTTTTTCGCACCAGAATATTATATATATATATATATGGATTAATAGGTATCATACGCCATATGAGAGGGTCTCTCATATTCCCTCTCACATGGCGTATGATACCCATTATTCTCATATATATATATGTATATATATATATATATATATATATATATGTATATATATATATATATATATATATATATATATGTTGACTAGGGTCCATTCGGATGGATCAAACATGCGGATCCATCCAAGTGGAATTTAAAGTTAGAGTTTTGCCCATGCATCAAGTGGTTACAAAATCGATGTTTTTGAATAGTTATAAAATCGGATTTCAAAAAATGGAGAATATATATATATGAGTTGGATTTCAAAATCTTTTTTATTTTTTGTACGAAAACTTTATGCCACAAAATAAAAAACTACAAAAATTTATTCCATTGGACGTGATCTAGACAATTTCAACCATCTAAAACAATATTTCAAGTGAATTGGATATTTTTACCCATGTATCAAGTGTCGACAAAATCAACATTCCAGACTTTTATGAATAATGATCAATTTATCACCTTCTTGATGCATATATAAATCATATTCAAATCATTTAAAATTTTGTTTGACAATAATTGAAATGGGTTAAGGTTAGCTGAATGGATTTTTGGTTTGGGTTCATACTTTTTATATTAGTGGCTATGTTCATATGTCATAATCTTGTTGAAATTAAAATATCTGAAATTGATATGATCCTAATAGACTAGGTATAGCATATCTATCTTGTTGCACTTAATTTCTGTATCTAAGAAGCTCCATGGTTTACGATATGTAAACTTGCACTTTGGTTTTCTCGACATCTAGGGAACTTTGCTAACTTGTTTCGGTTTTTTGCAGGACTGTCTTTGAGGAAGCCTTGAGATTGATGTATGGGCTGCCTGAGGACATGGCAGCTTTGCCACCAATGCCTGATGACGGTGACAAGTGGTCTACTCTCCACAGCTGGGTGATGCCAACACCATCCTTTCTAGAATTTGTGATGTTCTCAAGGTATATTTCTAGTTGATATCACAGATATCATAATGTGACACAGTTTGATTGACAACTTATTCCACGTGCAGAATGCTTGTGGACTCGATGGAACGCTTGAGCCTGGAAGGCAGTAACTCCGATTCATGTGTTCTTGGATCATCAGAGCTAGAGGTAAGAGCGAGTTTCCCAGCTGGTTGCACTTTGTCTTTCTGATTACATGATAAATGTCTTGCATTTTGATTAATTGATTAATTGTTTTCATTTCTTGGCTCAATGTATCACAGAAAAAACACTGCTACTGCAGAGTACTGGATTTCTTGGTCAACGTATGGGCTTATCACACTGCCAGGAGGATGGTTTACATTGACCCTAGCTCTGGGGAAATGAATGAGCAACATCCTATTGACAAGCGCACCGGGAAAATGTGGATCAAGTATTTCAGCTCCTCACTGTTGAAGAGTATGGATGAGGACTTGGCTGAGGAAGCAGATGATGGCACACATCCTGTAGATATATGGCTGTGGCCTTTGACGGGAGAAGTACATTGGCCAGGGATCTTTGATAGGGAGAGGGAGGACAAATATAGGCGTAAAATGGATAAGAAGAGAAAGAATAAGGAGAAGCTGCTAGATAGGCAGAAGCATGGATACAAGCAGAAATCTTTAGGAGGAAAACGTTAGAGGTCCAGAGAAGATGATACAAGTTCGGGAACTCTTCAAAAACCTTTGCAGTGTACCCTTCACCTCTGGCAGCTACTGGCGAAAAGCAGAGACATTGAGGTCCAGAGGAGATGGTGCATTTTGAGCAGCAATTCTTTAAAAGGCCAACGCATTTAGTACGGCTTGACAATATTGATGTGAATATTTCTTTTCCCCCCATTCATGCTCCGAAGGAGTAGAGGAAGACATAAAGCGCCCGGCTGGTGAGAAGGTTCCATTTTTCTTTCTTTCTTTTCATCATTTTTTTCAATAGTCGCCATGTTAGGGGCACAGAAGAAATTTTTTGCTGACAGATAGCAACATTCTTTCTTACTGGTACACTTGAGCAGTCATTCTCAAAATACGAATTGTACTGCTAACTAAAAGATGTAACTTCTAGGCCGCGTTGTAAATTCAGGATATATGAGGCAAATTTTCAATGAGAATAGAAGTCCCTTGCCTGGGGGATTACAACGTCGTACCTGTATGTGAATCCGATACATTTAAGTTTTGCATTAAGTGGGTTTCTCTGTTGCTTCTTCATCAAAAGGTTAGTGATTGTCATAGTAAAATAAGGCGAAGATGTATTTAATCAGGTGTGGATGCTATATTTGAGGGGGGTGTCTTTCGTTCTTTCTTGCTTTAGAACTAGCTTTAGGAATGCATGTCTTCTAAGTGCCTAGTCTTGAGAAACTGCGCTACTCCTATTTCCCGCGGAAATGCAGGTATTGGTTTTGAACGCTCAAGACAGTTAAAAGAATTGAGTGACGCTAGTCACATTACACATTTTGCTGAGGATATTACATTTTATTTACAAGTTTACCGTTATGTGTAATGCGCTTAGCTTACACATAATGTGTAATGTGTAATGTGTAATGTGACTATCAGCAAGAGAGAGAGAGAGAGAGAGAGAGAGAGAGAGAGAGAGGTTTTTGCGGGGTTCCATGTCGCACATGAAGCTTCTAGACGGTATGCTATAGCTGCAACTTCTTCTGGAGCTATCATTGAATCTCGGAGATAAAATTGCATTCTATGCTGTTGATTTAGCATAAAATTGAACCGATGGATGTAATGATTTAAAATCTACACATCGAATTATTCTAATTAAACTTGGAAAAGCTGAAGAAAATTATTCTAATAAGTTTCACTTCATTTTCGTAAACATCATTTGAGTATCAAACTTGTTGTTCACGTTTAATGCAAAGGAGTTTGGGTTCAGGTGGGACTTTTTATGGTATACAATCAAAAGGCCCATTGTCCCAATACAAGAACATGCGCAAGCCGCCAGCTTCAAGATATGTCTTAACGGGGCCGGTACATTCAAAAAGAGGCTCACTACTTTATGTGCAATAATCAAAATACCTTTCGGTCCACTCTATATGACGAAGGATGTGTTAGAATCTATTCATAACTTTTGATTGCTAAAAATTAAGTTGATTATCTTTATCAGGTTCTAACTTGGACGTCTCCTTGTAGAGTTGTAGCTGGAGCCCACTTGCCATGTTCGACTTATTAAGACTCTTGTTGACTATGCTATGCAGATTACATGACACACAACAAAGATGCATATCCAGTTCATCCAGTTTGTTCTGCCATTACTTCATTACTATGTTTGTGGTAACGACCACACATGTCATTATTGTAAGAAACCAGGACACTGGAAGAACAAGTGCCCACAGTTGAAGGCTAAAGGTAAAGAGCCTGCTTAGCCTATAGCATCGTTTGGTGATGCATGCATTGATGTTGATACTGGAGAAATTCAATTGTCTTCTTTGGAAGACAATCAGCCTTTATGTATTCTTGATTTAGGGTGCGATTCTCATAGTGACTCCTCTGTTGAGTTACTTTATGATATACACTCTTAGAGACGGACCATACGTATACATGGGAAACAGAGCTATGTCTAGAGTGGTAGGGGTTGGTACGATGCAGATCAAGATGCAGGATGGATCCAGTTGAACACTCACATGCGTTAGGCATGTACCAGATTTACCGCAGAATCTTATTTCTCTTGGAGCTGTGACTGGTGGGAGGTGTAGGTGGTGCTCAACGGAGAGCGACTACCAGTGTCCAAGAGAGGTCGTTTGTGATGGCGACAAAGAATATTTTAAAACCTTTTAGGCTTCAGGGTCAGAAGATGTTGTGTCGGAAGTCTGTGCACCATAGAGCTCCGGTGGAGGAGCGTTTGGAACTCGTGGGGACGTCGTGACAGGGAAGCGAGGTTGGTTGCAGGATGAGATAGCTGTGCTGTGTTGCAAGGGATCGTCAGGTGACTGAGTCCAGGTTATATCATATTGTGGGTTAACTCCATGTGCGGCTCAAATTGTCTACATTGAAGCATGTGGCTTTAGGGTAGAGCTGTAGTCCTCAGGAGGACACATTACTGAGCACAAGGAGAAATTGAGAATTCAGGTAAAGTAGTTGCAGCATGTCGGTGCGCACTCACGTAGATGGCGTTTATGGCATGGCTCAAGGTGGGTGAGAGGCAGTTCATCCAAGGGATCATTTGGACTGCATAGAACCAGCGACTCAGAGATGATCAGGAGTAGATGATCTCACACAGATCATGGTGGTGCTGTGGTGAAGTCATATTGGAGAGTCAAATCCAAAGGTAGTGAGTTGAGGACGTCGAAGACAGATGATGATGGTGCTCTCACTTCATGTTTAGGGAAGACGGTGTTTGGTGCATCCTCAGAGAGTAGAGACGGATTAACTCAGGCACCTATTGTGGAGTACATCCATGGATCGACTTTGGGTATTTTGGGTGACCCAGGTTTGGTGCCAATGCAGTCGATGATGGAGAATAAAGGCGCGGTGTCAACCTGTGAGAGAGAGAGAGAGAGAGAGAGAGAGAGAGAGAGAGAGAGAGAGAGAGAGCTCCATAAGCAAGGTGGCGAGGATGGTTCAGTTCTTCGAGCTCAAAGGGAATTTAGGCTAGAAAAGTCTCTTGGAGCGCTGATGCGTCAAAGTGCACAGTTCCCGATGACAGGTTGGTGTTTCCATGATTAAATAATGAGGTCTGGAATCTGGGTAGAGCCATGAAGTGTTTAGAGATGAGATGGTTTAAGAATGAAGTTTGAAGGATGGTAGAGTTTGTAGAAATATGCTTCAAATTCATTATTTGGACTTGACACGCCATGCCAATTTTGCAAAGTCCGCCCAAATTTTGGGTAGGATGTGGAATGGACGTGAATAACTCGGCACATCCGTGCACAGTCTATAAATTTGCACTGACACATTTCACAAGTGTGACACGGCCGTGCCGATTCCTGCATTGCCGTGTCTACTGAAGACGGGCCACACACGACTTTTTGACTTAGGTTTTGATCAAAAACCTAATCTAATCGGATGGCTAAGATTTCACACGACCCTTGGGACTATTTAAACTCTTCCTAGGGTTTATTCAAGGTAAGCGCAAATAAAACAAAGAGAAAAAGAAGAATTGCGTGATATCATCAAGTTTTCATCGCACGTCTTGGAGCTTTGGGGCATGATTTGGTAAGTGACTTCTTGTATTTATTTTGAAATAAATCGTAATCTTTTTCTTGGGATCTCTCTTTTCGGGTTGAGGGATTATTTGTGAGAGCTTTTGTTTTCTTCTCTTTTGGTGAGATTTGAGATCTCCTTTGGGTTTGGTGACAAGAGTTTGAACTCCAAGCTTGGAGTTATTGGTGCTCTCTTTTGTTGAAGAAGATTAATGGAGTCGAGTGTAATTCTCTCTAATCTTATTAATGGAATCCGTTATCGAGAAGCTGGACGTAAGCACCATTAATGGGCCGAACCAGGGTAAAATCAGTGTCACTTGATTTGTTGCTTTCCTGTCTTTGATTCTTTTTATCTTGCTTATTTGGGTGGATTGTGTTGTTGTGGTTTATCTCTGAAAGATCGTGGCATAGCTATTGACGGGTAGCTATTCACCGAGGGGGCTTCCGATGTCCTAGATTTGTCGTTATTTCCTCAACAAGACCGAGCTTTAGCTAGGCCCCGACCCCGGTCCTAATATACTTTTGACCTAAAATCCGGCCCCAACCCCAGCCATGGGCCTTTTAAATGGCAGCCCTAACCCTATCCTACTGGCTTTCAGGTTGGCCCTCGGGCTTTTGAGCTGGCCCTTTAATTGTTTCAATTACAATTCTAATACTTGATTGTTAATACAAATATATGAAATAAAAAATAAAAAGTAAAAAAATACATGTAACCTATAGGTATAATAATAATGTTCATTAATTTGAGAAGTTTCTTTTTGGTTAGGTGCTCAAGATTACAATCAAAAAGATGTGCAAGATATCTTTATATAATAGAAGTTACATTATTGCATATTTACACTTTCTGTCTTACTACCTGCTTTACTCTTCCCCTTGACAACTTAATCTCATGCCGTCAGATGGAGAAGGAAGAACTGATAAACAAGATTTAGAGTCATTGGATAAACAAGAAATTAAATCACATTTCAAGCAAGAATTGTTGATCTGATTAAGAAAACTAAATCAAAATTATTTGGAGCGAGTACATCGTATCTTAATCTAGAAGCAAGTAATAATTCAATCCAAAAGAGATACAAACTACCATCTTGAGATCACATTTGGATCGTGTTTCAATATTTGTATGGAAGAAAATAGAAAGAGTGTAAAATTGAGATCTAATTTGTGGTAAATGAGCAATTGAGTTTTGATTAGAGAGAGAAAGGAATGAAGAGGTCAAAATTATGTGGTACTTTTTTGATTTCATATGAGTTGAAAAAGATGTTTTAATAGGCTTTGGAATTATATGTTTTTAAAAATTGTAAGCATTGGGTCGGGGCTGAGGTCGACGCCAGGGCCAGGGTTAGGCCTAATGTTGGCTATGTCATCAGCCCCAATAAAATTTGGGCCTTAATGAAATCCCTAACTCTAGTCTTGTTTTTGCAAGGGTTAGGGCCAGGGCCGGCTCGGACGATTTTCATCCCTAACTCCAGTACACTGCTTGAGAGGATGCAAAAGGTACACATGTACCCCCTTTAATGGTGACCTCATGTGCCTTGACAGCTCCTTTGGGTATAGACTCAAGTGCCCTAGCACCCGACATGAAGACTAGTCTATGTTGCCCATGAGTTTAAGTTGAATGTGTTAAATTTTGGTTATTCAAGTCTCTCACATCACACATTCAGGTCGCTCGGCCGAGCTGTTCCAGACGCTCGGCCGAGCTGGCGGCACAAAACGTAAGCCAAGCAGCATGAGATTATACTCGACCGAGCACTCTACCACTCGGCCGAGCAATGTCTGCTCGGGCGAGCGGTTTGAGTGCTCGACCGAGCTATATAAACATAGAGTTTGAGCTCTGCAGTGCAAAGCACTTGGACCGAGCGAAGAAGACACTCGATCGAGCGAAGCAGACGCTCGACTGAGCGCCCCGTTCATCCACCCAGCAGCAGCAACAACAAATGGGCCGCTCGGGCGAGCGATGAACTCACTCGACCGAGCGGTGTGGGGCTCAAATGTTTTAGTCGATGGCTGTGATGATGTTTTCCGGCCCGATTTGATGCCCTATTTAATCAAATGATTGATTGGATTATGGTTAAGGCTGTTTTTCGGATCTGGAGCAAGAGAGAAGCTTGAGCTGCCGCCATTGAAGATTTTGTCGAGAGATTAGTGTTAGGAGTTTTGTGATTGGAGTTGAGTGATTTTCTCATTGTCTCTTTGTTCTCTTCTTCCTTTGAGTGAGTTTGTGAGGGCTTGTGCATCTAGCCAAGTTGTTACTTACATGAATGGAAGCAAGATTGTAGTCCTTTTGAATATCTCTCTGATAATGGAATCATCTCGGAAGTTGCTGGATGTATATTGTGCGCAACCGAAATAGGGTAAACCTTTGTGTCTGCAATTTGATTTATTTGTTGCTATTTCGTTTGATGCTTTACTTTAAAAGATCGTAGGGATTTTGTTGGGTAATTTGAGTATTCGATTTTTGCTAGTCCTAGATTCCTGATCAGCTTTTAGGGTTGGTTGTTTCCGCGGAGATCTCAATTTGACGATTTTTTCATAGAATGCTCCCTTAACCTTATGTGAATGGTTTTTTGGATTCAGGCTGTCCAACAGACGGATGCAACCTTTGATCCTTATCCATCGATGAAATTGAATACCCTCACTATGGAGATGTATTAGAATATGATGAATCGCGTGATTGGGTGAATGCCGAGGGTGAGACACTTCCTCTATAGGCTATGTAGCATGGGTTCCACATTTAATGATATTTTAAGAGCTTCTATTATCATCACGGTTCGGATGGTGAAGCTCACTGCTATGAACTTTAGCCTTTGACTTATTGCAAATCTCATCCTGCCTCCTTTGCAGCTTGTCCTAGGTTTTGGATCATTTCAACCCATACTCCGAGAACTTTAGGATAACATCACGTTGAAAATTTATGAGTTATGGAACCGATAAGGCCATAGTTATTGCACCATAACTTGCCATGGTTCATGGTTGGGGGAATATGTACTTCCCATAACCATGACCACCACTGTATGGGTCTTGTTAACCCCAGCCCATCAGGGCTGCGCTGCCGGCCACATCTGGCTGGCTCCATGGCCTGCATGTGACGTGTGCCACTATGCCCTTCAAAACCCCCACTTCTCGACAAATGCATGCCATGATCTGCATTGGCACATGGTCAATACATTTGACTCACTGTTAATGTTAGCTGTAACTGGAAACCAACTGGCCTTCATGATCATATATTGAACTACTATTTGTAATCCTGACTAACATGTCAATTTCCACACACAATTTTCACAAACTCTCCTCATATCCCTTGATTCCTCATGATTCAATCATACCGATCCGTCTTTCTAGCTACTCTTTTGTACTGGTCAACAACCACATTAAAAAACGTCCCTCAATAGTATATTAGATCATAAGTTTAGTGCCCACATTGCATTTAATGGTTCTCATTTACCCCGACGATCTATGTGGTAACGCTTTTGGGTTATCGAAACCATCGACTTATTCATTCTTTGACACGTGCACGTCAACCAGGCCATCCATGGCAATTTTTAGCGCATGGTTATGCAAAAATGCTAGTTTCCGTGTCTAAGTGTAATTAAAGAGCTTTGCATTTTAATTTGCACGGAGATAACAAGTAGTTTGATACAGCAAGTTCAAAATAAATTTACAATGGAAAAGAAAATTACGTCTCTTGATTTAGTTTAGACATTGTTATTTTAAAAAAAAACAAGAAGCATACATGGAATCTAAAGCTAATCCTTACTAACTACAGGTGCTAGGACATCATCTTCTTCTAGATTCACCTTGTCGAACACACTGTTTAGATCTTATGGCCTTTTCAAAAGGAAACTGAAATTTAATACTTAAATGTTAATCAAATAAACAAGCATGAACATGCGGGAAGTCCAAAATAAAACGACACGCAAGAACTTGGTAACGCAGTTCGGTGCACACACCTACATCTGCGGGGCCACGCCCAGAAAATTAGATTACTCCACTATGATAAAAATGATTACAATCACTAATATTAGATTTCTATTAGAAGGAGCATACTCCCCCTCAATACAAACCGCAATAAGGGTGATTCCAATCAACCCTATGGAGTAATCACTGCAAGATCCCCTTGTGCATAAGATCCCATTGCATAAACCGACAAGATCGAACTCCCTTCAATTCCTACGTGCGTAGCTGTCGGCCTCCGTCCCCGGATGTAGAAACCGCAAGATCCCCTTGCATGAACCGACTAGATCGAATTCCGTTCAATCCCTACGTGTGTAGCCGTTGGCCTCTATCCCTGGATGTAGATCAACAATCTTCCGAAAGTCATAGCACTGGAATAATCCGCATTGCCCCTTATTTCTTACGGCCTCCTTCAATCTAGGGGCTGTTATAGAAAACAGCTCAAATAGAATCCCATGCAGATTATTCCGCCCGCAAATCTTGGAACCACTTAGGACAAGTGATCCTGCACATCTTGGAACCAATCAACTGTTTCAGATAAATAGTTTCAGCAAATCTTGAGCGGATATTCCCTCAATAAATATAGCAATCATCAGGATTACACCAAGATTCTAGGGAAGCAAATCAGATAGGAGCAGCAAAACAGATCTGAAAATCAAATCAGAAAATTTTGCTCATCAAATCAGTTATTTCCACCCATAATTTAAGCAACTATTTCAGGTAAAAATGAACAGAAAAATCTTCAGCAGATATTCAGTTATTCCGTCAATCAGTTCAGGATCCCTCGAGATTCTGGGCAACAAATCAGATCTACAAACCAAAGCAAAATTTCTGCATACAATCCAGCATCCAGATCCTGCATGTTGTGACTGATGTTGCAACATAACTCACAACATGACCTCTAACCTGTTCAAACACAGTTCTGATTCTACAACCTGAATATCCCAGAACTAGTGCCACCAATGCCAACATATAGCAACAGAAAATCAACCCAACAATCTCCCCCTTTGGCATTATGTGGCACAATCCAAGCACATGCAAAAGCACCAACACCTACAAAAACAGTGTCCCCTTTGATCCACAATAATCCAAAGGATACCTCAAGAAAACATAGCTGGAGTCAGAGCATTATAAACATCAGCAGCGGAGCAAGGATCATCCCCCTTACTAGAATATCGATCACCTCAGAAGAGACATACACTTCATTCGGTTTCCGAGACAGTAGTTGCTGAGAGATAATACATGGATGAGGAGAATTGGAATGCCCACCTGGATTGCGAGTCTCCAACGGATCTGGATAAATTGCAATAAAATTCCCTCACTAGCAGAAACAGATGTCGTGTCCTGTGTCGAAACATATAACATGAGCAGCAGGAGAATCAGCTGAACCGTCTTGAGCTGTTGGTTCCAGTGTTATAACAACAGATGTCTGAATAAGTAGCCCAACGATTCTGGTAAGCGTGATTGAATAACATCTTGTTCAAAGCAACAGAAACAATAAATAAAGTCAGGAAAGGATACGATCCTTTAGGAACGACTCTGGCTTTCTTAGAAGCTGGCATTGAAGAAGAGGGAGTTGGAGAGCTAGACGGAGCACCATGTCGCTTGGCAAAACAATGACGACGGCGACGAGAATGAGGAACTTCCATATCTGGCATGGTCTGATCAGGAGCAGGTGAAACTGTAGAGTCACTAGTTGCAGAAGAGGTGCATATTGTGTCATGTGTCACAACATGATCCATGACATCAGGTTCAACATGAGCCGATGTTGCAATATCGTGTGCAACATCAGATGCAACATGAGCATTTGTTGCAACTTCGGGAGCAACACCAGACGTAACATCAGATCCAACTACATGTGTAGCATCAGAGGCAATATTGCAGTCATCAGGGGCAATATGGTCGTCCATGCGATAATCAGATACTATATCCTCTGGAGCATGGTTAGCAGATATATCAGATGGAACGGGAACCGGATCAGATATAAGAGGCTCAGAAGTAGGAGTTGTTGTTGTTGGATCTGGATCCTAGCCTAGAGAGGGGGGGTGGGTGGGGTGAATAGGCTTATAAAAATATTCTCGTGCAACCCACGAGAAATCACACGTAGTTAAAAACACAAGCAGAGTAAATAAGAGCCAATCACAGAGTATGACAGATTTACCCTGGTTCGGTGGCATCAACGACCTACGTCTAGCTCCCAAACAAATACTAGCATTAATAAGTTCTTTCTGTACACCTATAATGGGGTCCTAGCTCCTACTCCCCACCTAGACTGTACTACACTCAACAAAGTGCAGAACTCTATCAACCTAGTAAATGCGTATCTTGACTGTACCAACACGTCAAGACCCTCTTGTCTAGCCCCAACCAGACGAGTCTCAAAAGTAGTCACAAATAGCGGTAAAGTTTCCCCTACAGAGAACAACACACTGATACACGAATATAAAGAGTAAAGAGTTTAGAAATGATCAGTTCGTGTCCATGTAGTCGTCTCTGTCAAGCAGCACGTCGTCAGGTCCAGTCTGACACAAACGGTGTCTCGATCTAACTCCTGGTTCTCAATCTGTAGCCCTTTGAAGTCGAGTGCACAAGTAGGTCTGTGCATAAAGCAATCCCAGCTCAATTCAATTATTTCTCGGTCTGTGCACAAAGTAAACCCAATTAATCCACGTCAGCAAAATTCTTTCGCATTCGCCTTCATGCAGGCTTCTCAACGTCAGCACGTCTCCGACTTATCCTAGGGCATGCATCAATGCTCTCGACCTTCGTCGTCCGACGTCTCCGAGCATCCCAACTTCGACCGCGGCGTTTAGAATCCTGCAGCGACTCACGGCAGCGACTTCATGGAGACGGCAACTCAACGGCGACTCGATGGCTCTACTCCGACAGCGTCGCTCTCTACGGCGACTCCTTGGAGACGCGGATGGCAGTACTGACCTCGACGGTAAGATTCAATGGGAGAACTTCGATGGTGACGACAACTCCGGTGACTACGTGGACGTGGTCTTCTCCAGCAGCGATGAGGCGTTCGACTTCGGCAGCGAGCCCCGGAGACGCTAGGGTATGCAGCGAGCTTCTTCTTCGACGGCGAGGCTTTGAAGACGGCAAGGTGAAGTCTCATCGACGGCGAAGCTTTAAAGACGGCAAGGTGAAGTCTCGTTGACAGCAAAGTGTTGGTGATGTTCACGACAGCGCGGGATTCGTCGGTGGCACAGAGCTCAACGGCAGCGTGGGCTTCTCTACGGCAACGGTGAGAATGAGCAATGTCAGCCTTGTAGCAGGGTGATCAGCGTTGAGAGAAAGCTCGACGATGATGAAGATGATGACTGCGTGAGTCGTTTTGCCTTGAACAAACTTGAGTATGGCCAACTCCTCCCTTTTTGTGTCTGCTGCAAGGAGTTTTTGATTCTTGTGGATACAAGAGGAAACAAAGAAGATGACTTGTGGCTTTGTGCGTGACTCTCTTTGAGGAAGATGATGCGTGAGCTTTTGCTTGGAGGATGAAACCATGTTGCGTGAATTGCTCTTTGGAAATATATTTTTGGCCAGCTCCTTTTTTTGTGTATGCCGCTTTTATTTATTTTGGCTTGCCACACCTTGCTCCTCCTTGAGATTATACCTTTAAATAGGAGAGCAACAAGGGTTTTATGGGGTAGGACGACTATAAAGGAAGGGAAAAGATCAAAGCCCAAGTCCAATTCGTTTGCAAGACACCCATTAGACCAAGTCCAACACATTTGGAAGATAACTATGACTAGGTCACCACCAACTAGGAACACCAAATTGGACCAAGTCCAAAAGCCCATGGAACCCAACTTCATCCATCATATTGACCGAGTCATCTCTTTGTGGAATTGCGGGCTAGCCATCCTGAAACACACTTAGCACACACATTAAAGGTTTTACGTTGGTTTGTTATCATCAAACTAGACTAGAGATCCTTGATCGTTGCGTCCAACAATCTCTCCCTTTTGATGATGACAAACCCACCAAAAAATTTGAGCAAGTAGATGTGCGTGTGTGAAGTGTGATGAAGGGTGTGATGCTTATGAAATATAAAATGAGCAAGCATTACTAGCATGCAAAATTTACCAACGTGAAAAGCATGCTCCCCCTATTCATGTATTTTCATGCTCCCCCTATTCATGTATTTTCATGCTCCTATCAAGCTCCCCCTTCAACTACCAAATCTGTTTCTTTCTCCCCCTTTGTTATCATCAAAAGTGGACTAATGAAGTCATCAAATAGCACATGCAAAAATAAAGTATTATTGAGTATAGTTAGCACTTGCATGTATTTTCTACAAAGTAGACAATTCAAGTTCAAAGAAAATCATAATGTAGACTTCACCACCATGGTGTATGTGTGATAATATAAACATTGAAGTACAAAGGGAGATTCGATTTAGAACATCAACCAAAACCAATCCACATTTTCCAATTAACATGAATATCACTAGGATTGATTTTTTCCGCCTCATTAAAAAATGAGTTCAAGGTACCAAACCCCTAAAACATAGCCTATAAGGACTCTTAGATGTAGGGTGGCATCGCTTGACGAGTAAAGTACACCAACGCTAAAGATTACCCATAAAGCATATGTTGGATACTCGTGGGTAGTGTACTTGCCATGAATTGTATCCATTTTTCATACGGAGCAATATTCATGTAATTTTTTTTCATATTCATTTCTTTTCGTGCTCAATTTTTATTCATGGCAATTCACATCATATCCCTTAGATAATTCAGTTATTATCAACCTACATTCACTTTCCAATATTCATAAAAAGAATCTCCAAAAGTACAGCAAGTTTAGTATTCGTGGGAGTGCACATGTAGGTGTAGAAATCAAATTAATCATTTCATGAAGCATGTCATGGCTACCAAATAGACTCTAACATGCGCATGTAGCTATAATAATAATACAATGATTTCTACAAGGATATGAATGAACATTCAAAAAATACCACTTATAATGAAGCATAAAGAGGTATTCATAAAGCACAGTTTTTTTTATTTTTGTTTTTTAAATTTTTTTGTTTTTCTTTTATAAAGAACTAAAACAAGCCTAAAAAGCAAACAAAGAAGGACACAAACAAAAATTAGTGGGAGAATGTGTTTGTAGAGTAGAAGGGAGTGTGTATAGTAGTGGCATATTGGTTATTAGTTAGTAGTGTGTGTAGAGTATATGAGTGTGTGTGTAGAGATGAAATATTGTGGAAGAGACTTTCCTTTTTAGTTAAATGGCAAACTTGTAAATAAGTGGACTACAAAGATATTATGTTGAGGACTTACCATAAATGGAAATGGCAAATTGGTAAATAGTGGGAAGACTTGGGAATGATGTATTTCCTTTTATGGCCATGGCATTGTTGTTAATAAAAAGAACTTGGAATGATGAGGATGTTTCCTTTTTAGAAAAGGGTTTATGGTAATTTAAGTGAACTTGTGTAGATATTTTTCTAAGGGGATTTAATATTCTTTCTTTCCTTATTTTTCTTTTCTCTTTTCATTTCCATTCCACTTGGTCCCCTTAGCTGTGGGTTTTCATGATGAACAAAAAAGGGGGAAAGAAAAGAGGAATAAAATGAAGGAAGAGCTTATAAAGGATGCCTTGATTAGAGGAGTTTTTGACGGAGGAATGAGCATCCAAGGTATGATTCTCTACTTAGTGTAGTGAATATTATTTTGGGATTGTTGTAGTAATTGTAGCAACAAATTAGTTTATGATGGTAGGTTATTGATAAAGTTGTGGCTTTTATGGAGATTCTTATGAAATTGTACTAAAATTGTCACCTTTGCCTTCAATTGGATGAAAGTTGAGGTTTTTAGTGAAGATCCAAGTTGAAGCTAGCATTTTTATTAAAGCCAATATTTCATGTAAAGGTCTTTAGGTAATGAAAATTAGTTTTCTCACTAACTAGTATTTTATTAGAACTAATGCCCTTGATTTGGTTAGCATGTTAATTAGAAAGGCAGTAGCTTCGTGGAATTCCCATGGAGATGTGCAAAGTTTTTGTTTTCCTTTATATCCTTAATTGAGATTCCTAGAGTACATATTTTTAGTTAGTGCTTAAAGATTTCTTTTTAAAAGCTTGCATCTTTAAGTTAAACCCTTAAGTATTATTATCAAAGTTAACATTTTTAATAAAGATTTATCATTAGCTTTTGTAAAGGTTGCATTTTATGAGGGTCCCTTTAAGAGTTCCACACAAGCTTGCTTTTCCATGACGTCCCTTAAGTGATTCTTTAATTATTTCTTTTAAGTTTGCATTTCCATATATATATATATATGGGGGTTGACATTCCTAGAGTTGCATTTTGTGAAAGTTAGTAAGTGGCCAAATCAAAGTTTGTTCACATATGGTTTAACTAAACTTGTGGTTCATGGAAATTGTATATGGACTAAGTAAAGTTGGTAGCCTGTGGAACTATGTTTATGAAACTAAGTTTATGGTTAATTGCAAGTTGGTGGTTTTGTGGCAATTTACAAGTGATCCCTAATTAATTTCCTTAAAAGTTGCATTTTGATAGGAATGCTTTAGTGGAAATTGTCATAGTGGCATTGTTAGATAATTTTCCATCTGTGGTTGCTAGTTGCTTTAAGTTGTTAATGTTGGTAAAGTTGCTAAGTTGATGAAGTTGTTCATGTTGGTATAGTTGCTACGTAGGTAAAGTTGTAATGTTGCATAATAGCTTATTACATTTCAATGTTAAATGTCTCTTTTATGTTAATTTAATGTTGCATGCTACCTATATGTCACTTTAAGTTTCATGCTTATTACTTTTAGCTCTATGTCACTCTAAATGTTGCTTTTAGCTCTATGTCACTTGATGTTGTATGCTAGTTATTCGGTAACATGTAGATTTAATCCTAGGCGTGTCTCGGTCCGCCATGTGGTGGGTAAGCAGCCTAGGCAGGGATTGGATGAAGGCTGAGTACGGTTAGGTTATGAGGACAGGACTGTGTGTTGTTGTCCTTACTCGCACTAGTTGGAGTGATGGGCCATGTTTCACTAGGTGAGCGGGTTGAGTTGTTATAGATTCGTTAGTGCTCTATGGAGTCGTTGGTGCTCCTACCGTCCCACCTTGGGACGAGTGTCCTGGTCCTCATATTAGTGTTGTACTCAGGCTTCCGAAACATAGTTAAATTAAATGCTGAATTGTCATGAATGTGTAATGCGTATGTCTGCTTTTACCTTCTACCTGATATAACTGTTGCTCCCTTTGTCTCTTGCATCATATTTGTGTATGTAAGCAACAATATGAGAATAGTATTCTCTGTCTAGTTGAGTTTCCTACTGGGTCACGTGTTGACGTATGCCACCTGTGGCAGTTTCAAGTAGCATGTGTTTGGTGTTGTGAGCTGGTGGAGCTGATTTGGGGTTGTGCTTGTGCAGAGAAGAGCTTGAGTCGTATGGTCCTTGGTGGTTTGGGTGGTCGTGAGCCTGAGTTAGAGAGACTTGTACTCTTGGGTCCTTTATTGGGTTGGGGTTTTGATTTAGTGAGAGTTCTAGGCGTAGTAGTTGTTGTATAAGATGGACTTTGTTGGACTTTGGTGTTTATGTAAAAGTCTCTGAGCTGGCATATTTAGTTCTGCGTTGGTTTTTGTTTCTTTCTGTGTTTTTGTTTTCTTTTTCTGTGTTTGTGATTTTAAATCGTAGGAACGTTACAGGTACTACCCCAGCAGTGTGTAGTGACCTGCTGACTCAATTGTATTTCGTTTCCATTCTTCCTTTGCAACACTCGTTACTCTGGGAGAACCTACGACGGATTCATACTTTCCGGGTATCCTGGGGAGCGGGGCGTTACACTAGGACCAAGAGAATTCTATCTATGTTATCAAAATACTCAAATCTCATATGCCTAGGGCCGGCCGGCCTCGCCTCCTATTTATAATAATCTAACTAATTGTCTAATTGCCCAAAAGCCCCTACAACAATACACAATAACACAAAGCCCCCAAAATGCTCCTTTAATGGGCCGGATCTATCATTTTTCCATCATTATTGTGCTCGCAACATTAGTGCAACTATCACCATCAATAATCACAATACATACCTTGTCTTTGACGTAGCACCTAGTGTGAAAGATGTTCTCCCACTGTACTTCTTCAACTCCTTTTTCTTGCAAGCTCAATGCTATCATTGCCACCAATGTCAATGCATCAAGGGCTAAATATTCCTTATCAAGAACATCCTCCAATGGTGGCATGTCATTGGTGTCAGAATCTTCATTGTCAGTCACAATTTCACCATTGTCTCACAACACCATGACTTGCTTGTTTGGACTTTGACTTGCTATGTGTCTCCAATCTTGGCTTTTAAAACATTTAATATCATGATTAATTTCTAGAGGTTGAAGTATCGCCTTTACCTTGAGAAATATGGTTGGTGTTCTCAGACTTAGGCTCTGAATTGGATGTTTGTGTCTTGTCCACCTTTTTTGTATAATTAACTTGATTTCCAAGAATTAGAACTGGAGTTATGTGATGCACATGAACCACACCTTCTTGAGTTACTCCATTTTGATGTCTATGTGCAACATGTCTTCCAACTCCATATAATGCTGCATCTCTAAGTTATCATAGATTTCACAATTTAATCCAAGTAAAAACCTAGCCATCGTAGCCTCTTTATCTTCCTCTACATTGCTCAGATTATATCAATCTCTGTTTCCTTATAGTACTCATCTACACTTCAACTTCCTAACATAAGACCTTGTAGCTTTCGAAGTTTTTTCATTATTCAATCCATACAATTATAAACCACATGAAAAATAATAGGTGAACCTTAGAGGGATATAACCATCGATCAACCCGTTACAAAATTTAACGGTTTCAAAGCGATAGAATATTTTGTAATGCCTTAAATGAAGGTCAAATCCTGTTATTTTTCACTCATTATTATTGTGTGGTGTATAATTATAAGGAATGAAGTATGAAAAAAAATATTTCAAAAAATATTTCAAAAAAAAGTTTTTTTGGGCTGGTTTTTCCATGTGAAATTTTCACAGTGGAAAACCTGTGATATGTACGTGTATGCATATGCCCGTGGGTAAGTATATTGTGTATGTGCTATCAATGCATGAATTTTTCCTAATCTGGCAGCACAAAATACATAGTGCACTCTCTTTTAATTTTTTTTTAGGATTGATGTACACATTTTAAAACCTTAAACCCCAAATAAGTGTAAAATATTCAAAGGGGATTTGACACATGACCTACTCGTTACAAAACGTTCTATTGTTTCGAAAATTGTTGAATTTTGTAACTAGTGAATTGAGAATTAAATAACTGGATTCACTTGATTTTAATATGTAGATCATCATTATGTAGATCAATTATGGAAAAGATAAAAAAATAAAAACGGTGGTCATCACGGGAAATTAACCTGTCAACGACAGCACATTTCCATTATGTTGTCTGTGCCATAAAGAGGGAAAATTAAAGGATTAAACATATATATCTTCATGGCATAGTGGCTACTGGCATCTCCTACAATCAATTAAGGAGTATTCATATTCCAACCACCAACCGTTCATGTTCAAGCCGGCATTATCGTCCTGATCTGATGCTTTCCATTTAAAGGCACCCTCCCCCCAAGAAAGGAGACGATAAGCGCATACCAAATATGGCACCAGCTCACGATGGCGTGCACGAGGACGATGCATCCAACGACGAGGAAATGGCAGCATTTCTTTCTGCTGCGCATTTAGCTTCAGCATACGCGATCCCCATGGCGCTAAAGGCGGTCATCGACCTCGGCGTGCTCGATATCATGGCCACCGCCGGGCCGGGTGCCGAGCTTTCGCCTCCAGAGATCGCGTCCAAGATCTCCAATGTGACGAATCCGCAGGCTGGGGTCGTCCTTGACCGGATTCTGAGGTACCTGGCCAGCAGCTCTGTGCTGACTTGCTCGGTGGTCGAGGGGGACGGCGAGGGTGTCGAAAGGAGGTACGGCCTCGGACCGGTGTGCAAGTTCTTTGTTAGCAGCCCTGATGGGGGATCCCTTGCTCCCCTGGTCCTGATGAACCAAGACAAGCTCCGCCTGGATGTTTGGTAAGCCTCTTTTATTCCCCCGCTAAAAAAAAAATGAAACTTTCTCATACTGAAACACAGTACGATTTAGTGGAACAACGAAAGACTTCATAGTACTTGATCACATAAATTATGATGGCTTATATAGAGAAGACTTAGGGGTACATTTCTCCATATAAATCTGAATCCTTGCGTCCCCGGTAAATTCTATTCTGCAGAGAACTTCTCAGTTTTTGGTTTGTGATATTCCCGGTGATTTCGAGCAAGTACAACTAGCCGTATATGCAAGTACAAACCCTTCAGTCTTGAACTCACTATTCAGTCTTAAACTCATCGATACATGTCAAGGACCATGCATAATTAATGCACGAGTGTTTCCCATTTTACGTCACCCTTCTGTTGTATTGCATGCATCTTCTTCGACACTTGATCTGAGTATCAAGTAAAGGACTAAATTAATTTTAATACATGGTGCATGCATCCGCAGGCATGAACTACAGTATGCAGTCCTTGACGGAGTGATCCCCTTCAAGAAAATCCATGGAGTGACTGAATATGACTACCTGACCACGGATCCAAGACTGAGCAAGGTCTTCAACAACGGAATGTCCGGCACCTCCGCCTTCATCCTCAAGACGGTAGTGAATAGCTACACTGGCTTCAAAGGGGTCGGAACCCTAGTCGACGTCGGTGGAGGCATCGGAACGTCTCTCAAGACTATCGTCTCGAAATTTCCCCATATCGAAGGAATCAACTTTGATCTACCTCATGTTGTCTCGGATGCGCCACCCATTCATGGTTATGCTCTCAAACTTTTCTCTCAGTATATATTGATATATGATGCAAATACTTAGCAGAAATAATGTCATGATGTCCTCTGGCTCATTTACAGCCCCTCAAGTTTTTCTTATTTTTTTATAAAAATCTAATTTTTATATTAATAATCTTTTATTTAAAATATTTAATCTAATTATTTCATATACAGTAATAATTTTAATTAGATTAGTCTTTTTCGATTCTTTATTATTTAGTAAAACAAATTTGACACCCCTTTAAGCTTCTAGAAGATGTTGATGGAAATTTCTTAGATTCAAACCATGACAAAACCCTTCAAAAGAGGAAAAAACATGCATGTCCATTTGCACATATCGGCAAAACTTTTAATATTTGAATGGAAATGTAAGGATAAGATGAAAATTGAGACTACCATATGGGAGGGAGTATTTCTTTTAAATTAGGATAACATGCTCTAGCATGAGCGTGCGCAAACACGCGCCACGCGCCCACACACTTGTATATTCATGTACATACAAACATGCACGTGTGCACACGTGCACATGCGCTTGCACATACACACATAATCTCCCATGCACACATGAATCCAAGGAGTTTTACTTGTTCATACACACAATATCGCAATTTACGGTTTCATCATAACCAAATTTTTTGTAACGATTAAAGGAACGATCAGAACTCCTAAGGTTCACCTCAAAATTGAAAGTTTGAGGTTTTAGAACATGAAGAACAATCTGAACGGAACCAATCATCGAAAAAAAGAAAGGGAAGGGAGGTAGTGTGAGCTACCCAAGGAGTAAATTTCCTCCGTAGCTAGCTGATACCCATATTGCTTATATGTGTTTGTCCCGTTTGCATAGGAAAATTTCCCGTGCAGATACACATATATTTTATTTTATATTTATAGTTTTTTTGGGTTTGTTATACATATCATGGATGATCACCATACCAAAAAATCAAATGAATCTAATGATATTTGACCCTCGATATACCCATTGTAAATTAAACGATTTCGAAACAATAATTTTTTTACAAGGGGTAGATCAAGGGTCAAATACCCATAAGGTGATAAAAAGTCCTCCTATGATGATAAGAAGTCCTTTTTTCATTATTTTTTTTTTGTAGATCGACACCTTTCGTTTTGATAGTCATATTCTAAAATCCAAATACAACAAAGATCTACTGAACACAAACTCTTTGCTCGATGATTTATGAATAAGAAAAGTTTCTTATAATGTGAAATTAATTGGCAAATTTCAAAAAAAAAAAAACAAGAAGAAAGAAAACACCAATGCCAATCACGAAGAAAAGAAATGTAGAGTGGATTTTTTTAACCATTGTTAGGCAGTAAATTTTTGTTAGGAAATTATACATTGTATAGCTTCTCTCTTTGTTTACAACAGTAACCTTATTCTTTGTCGCCATATGCCCCCCGGGAAGGGGCAATCAATAGTGTCTTTTTATGGTAGATAATCAGCTTCTTGAAATTTGTTTATACTTTTGCTTTGTTTCAAGTTAAAAGTTAATACAAAATAAAGCAAAACAAATAAGTCCAATGATTAAAAAAAATTGATTGTGTATTATCTTGGTTGAGACTTGAGAGATTGTTCCATACATAACAAATAAGTTTGTTTCTCTACAAAATTGCCTTAAAGAAAAATTCCAAATAAAAAGATCAAACTGACTTGATTGCATAATTAGATTAATGAAAAACAGATGATACTTGATCAAAAATGGTCAAGTACGCTGATATGACACATTGCTCTTGACCGAGGAAAAAACAAGCACTGTATTTTCTTTAGATTTTTACTCGGCCAACAGGAACGCTTCACATCTCTGCATTTGATTATTTTTTATCATGTGCCACACACGTTTTCCATTAATCTCTCTGCAATATACTAAATCCGAATGTATTAATTGTTGTGTATTGCTAGCAACTGAATATCAATTGGATGGCTATATGGTGCAGGAGTACAACATGTTGGAGGAGACATGTATGAAACTATTCCAAAAGGAGATGCGATCTTCATGAAGGTAATTTATGTGACACCTACGATTCCTACGTAGCCATTAGAGAACAAAGGCCCCCATAAAGTTCCAGAAAACACCATTGAATATGATAAATAAATGCTAATTTCTCATAGTAATATTTTTAGCTATTTTTATTTTATTTTTTAAAATGTGTTCTATAACTTTATCGCTTTATCTAAAATCATCTAGTTAAACACCCATATTAATTATTTACATATTCCCTGTCCCGGTTTTGTAAACAAAAAAAATAGAAATACTTCATATATATGCACATGACTTCTCTCTGATTTTACACTGATTTCGTTTTTGCAAGTAAATAAAGATTGTGAACTCTTCTTTACTGGCTGAAGATCAGTTCCGAGTTGCTTGGAGTCTGAGCAGCACTCACATGACTTCTCTCATGCAAACATTAACGACTGAGCAAAAAATCTCATATAGAGTTGTTTTGTAGCAGCATTAGTAGTTTGCTATGTGCTAATGACACAAATCTATGGTTTAGATGAAATAGGAAGTTGGGGCCTGATAAATTTAGGGTTTCACTAGAGTAATGTCCCTCTAGGTCTATATTAGAGAGACAATTAAATAACAATGGAGATTGAATAATAATGGAAGATCAGGGTAAATAGAAGATAAGTGGCCAATATCCTCACAAATCAGATTCTCATCAATCATTCATTAGTCTTTTGGGGATCCATGTCATGTTACTTGGTTCCTTTTTAAAGAAAATATAACTGCACATGCCGATAAAAATCCAAGAAAGCTTAATGGAAGAGAAAATAACAGACAACAAATTGGCTCTTGTCACCCCTCAGAAGAGGAAAAAAAATAGTTGTATGCAATCTTTCAAATGCCTCCATGGTATTGATCATGTAAATATCCTCTGAATGTTAACCCAAAAAAAATATCCTCTGAAAGAGCATCACAAATACATACGACTAACTAATATCATTTGATGGCATTTGCAGTGGATTCTTCATAATTGGGATGATGAGCATTGCTTGGATATATTGAAAAATTGCTTCAAGGCTCTCGCAGACTCTGGGAAGGTGATCATCGTAGACTTTGTTATCCCTGAAGACCCAGAGGAAGATCCTTTAACTCAGATCATGTTATATGCCGACCTTTGCATGTTGAATTTCTATGGCGGGAAAGAGAGGACTGAGAAAGAGTTTGCGTCATTGGCAAAGAAAGCTGGATTCTCTAGATTCGAGGTTGTCCCTTGTGATTTTGGCATTCCGGTGATAGAGCTGCACAAATAAGCTCTCTGATTGTCTCCTTTATTGCCTTCCTTCCTTTTAAGAATGCTTGCGTGATTTCCTCCTAAATGAAATAAAGGGTCCTTAGGCCCATTGCATTTTCTATTAAATGTGAAAAACGTTTACATGCAATACATTGCATGGCCATATATTATAAACAATGGGTTTCATGTTTTATATAGTAAGTTCCCACACACACACACACACACACCCAAACACCCCACCCCCCCCCCCCCACCCCACCCACCCACCCCCCCCCCCCCCCCCCCCCCCCCCCCCCCCCGCGCACGCCCCAAAACAAAACAAACCGGGGAAAAAAGCCAAAAATAAAAAAAAAACAAAGAAATATGTGCATAATCTATTTGATGAGAAATTCCATCATTCGCTTTTCCATTCATTTTGATTTTTATATTCTATAACCAAATAAACTAAAGATCTATTGAATCTAAAGAGATTTGCTCGTGGATCTCGCCAATGCAAATTTAAAAGTTTTGTTGTAATAGAACTTTTTGCATGATTAGATCAACAAGCTAAACACATTGAGTTTAGTTTTAAAACACGAAGATCAAATTGAACGTCACCAATCATCTTTAAAAAATTAATGGAGTGGACTTTTTAATAAACACATAGGAGGAAATTACTCCTGACGTCGCACGCGCACGCACAGATATTTGCATGTATGCATGTATGTAACGCCCCACTTTTCATTCTACTCGGGAGCGAGAACACTTGCTGGCCAATGGTGTCGTTAAAACAAGAAAGTTGGATATATATTTCTTTGTTGTTCCCTCCTCTCTGGTTTAAATACACTAAATACACTAAGCGTTTGTATCATACATAAAACAACATAGATAAATATCATTACAATCATATCGTTACAGAATAAAGTACACAACATTAGACCTAGAATGGCCATCACAACACGATACATAGTTTGCGACATAACACACAATGGCTACTAACTTAGATTTGCATTAACAAGTTGCACTAATCATCAGCAAGGTGTAGCTCAACGTAGTACTGGGTGGGTCGACTTCTGGAATTTCCTTCAGTAAAATCATCCTAAAAACCTAGCAGGCATTTCAAAAGGCAGTATACAAGGAAATACCCGTCAGCAAGGGTCGCTAGTTAAGTATTTCTCATAATAGAAAAATATATATGTAGACGCATATAAAAAGAACATGATAAGAAATTAGCATGATCACATGATATAAATACAAGACATGTATGTGAAAAATCCTTTTTTTTGTTTTGTTTTGTTTTTTTTTTTTTGGGGAGGGGGGGGAGGGGGGGGGGGGGGAATAGGGTTTATGACAAAAATTAAAAATAAAACATCCATCGTAATTATTTCCATGGCTATATGGTGCAGGAGTACAACATGTATGAAACTATTCCAAGAGGAGAAGCGATCTTCAAGAAGGTAATTTTTGTGACACCTAACCTACGATTCCTACGTAGCCATTAGAGAACACAAGGCCCCCATACAAATCCAGAAAACACCATTGTATATGATAAATAAGGGCAGACTTCTCATAGTGATATTTTTAAGTATTTTTTTATTATTACAAGCAAGTGTCTTAAAATTGTCATTGTTTTATCTAAAAATCCTCTAGTAAAATATCCATCGTGTTATGAATCAACAACTACCGGGGGAGGAGCCCCCAGCTCTTTATTTATAGGCAATTGGGGGAATACAAATATGGGCTTACAATGATATGGGCCTATCTCTAGGATAGCCCAGAATCTCACCCAACTACGGTTAAATAACCGTTCACAACACCTCCCCCTTATCCAGCCATAGGTGTGGACTCTGCTCGTGAATGCTTCAGGATTCTGAGCGTAGAAGAGTCTCAATGGGGTGGATACTTCAGGATCCTGAGTTGGTGAGATTTGTCTCTTTAAAACCTTTAGCTATGGAAAACCCAGTGGGAAAAACCATAGTTAAGGAAAAAGAGTACACATGCTCTTTAACTCCCTCTGATTTGTACAAGTGACTCTGCTCATGAATACTTCTGGATTCTGAGCGTCTCAGAGGGGTGGATACACTACTAAAAAATTGACTTTTACACACGTTTTTATACCGGCGTTTTAAAGAAACGTTGGTAAATGTCTATTGGTGTCTCGACATTTCCCGACGTGTCTATAAACGTCGATAAATGCGGAACCTTTCCCAGCGTTTCTTAAGACGTAGACAAAAGCCAGACCTTTTCCAGCGTTTTACTAAAAACGTCGGCAAATGCCTGACATTTACCAGCGCTATGCTAAAAACATCGACAAATGCTTGACCATTCCCAGCACTGTATTAAAAAACGTTGAGAAATCTATTGCTATGACATTCTTATAAATTGTTAATGGCAAGCTTGTAAATACACGATCTTGTAATAAACAACCAAAATGTTTTAATGGCGTTATTGTAAATATTTGTATCCGGTTTTAATTGTAAATATAATACAATAAAATACCAAAAGTTTGGCATTCGGCCAACATCTGACGCGGGCTTCTCAAAATTTTTGGCGGCTGCGAAAACCTAGGCCGCGCAAATCCCCCGCTGTTCTTCCAATTTCATCCCAAAATTAGAGGATTTAGATCAATGTATCTAAGAGAAAACTTCAGATTATCCCCGCCAAATCCCCGTTGTTCTACCAATTTCCTCCCAAAATCAGAAGCCCTACTTTTTCCCGCGAAAGTGAAATTCCTCCCGCCAAATCTTGGCCGCCTGCGTCCCTCTAGGTCACGAAGTTACCTATTGCCACCGCTCAATTCGTATAGCCATTTTGTTTCATCCCCCTCTCTCTCGACGCCTTCCCAATCTCTCCTTCTTGATCCATCAAGTGACCGCCCCGAGCCCCAAACCCTCTCGCGTGAGTGCCCAAACCCTTCCTCTCTCTTCCTCCATTTCTGTTCTTGTTTGGGTCTTTCCCCATTTGATTATATTTTGTTGGGATGATTAATTTTGTTCTGTTTCATTGATTTGAAGGCAAAGCAATTGAAGAGACAGACAGGAGCGGAGGAATTTCTTGGCGCCGCTCCGACTTGATCACTAACGAGGTCTGTGTTATTTTATTGTCAATTTTTGTAGTGAATAAATAAAAATTGAAACTAAAGTTTGAATCTTGAACCTATCCAATCGCATATCCCTTCTTGTTATTTTATTTTTGTTTTCATTGTTATTACTAAAATGTTTGATTTTTTCAACTGAGATGTTCTTCAAATGAAAATATGTTCTTAGTGAACATCTACGTCCTATGAAAGCATACTAATTAAAGAAAAAAATTTGATCGGTGAGATGTTCCTCAATTTTTTGCTTGCCATGTTTCCTTCATAC